>OX451741.1:882440428-883040428 GCA_948472305.1 Vicia faba | reverse complement strand
GGATCCGTGAGTCAGGTAAAGAGGCCACCAACTTTTCGGCCTCCAACTAATGTACCTAGAGATACTTGGCTTAATACCATGGGCAGAAAGAGGCCAAATGAAGAGAGATGGCAGGCGTTCGACGTGCCAAGAGGTTCCTCTTTGGACTATAGAAAATAGTATCATGCTTCTACATCAAATAAAATGGCTCATATATCGAGCAATTACAAAGGGAAAAACCCTATGTCCCGTTCGCAATGGAGAAGATTCCAAAGACGGCGAAAAGCCGAAAAAAAGGCAACTGAGCCTCACCCAGAGGTTAGCACCAATGTGCAAAGAAAACAAAGGAAGCCTCTAGAGAGGAATCCTATGGCATGGCCAGAAGAATGTAGGTCGAATGATGAGGGTGACTCCGACTCTGACGACACTTTAGACATCATGATGAATGTCATATCGGTGCTGCCTACAGAATACAACCGTCAGGTCGAAGTTGAGGAAACTGACTTGATGGTCGAGCAAGAGATGGCCAGACATAGGCCAATGTGTTACTATGTAATGAATAATGGATGAATGGAAGAACATAACGCTTTCTTCGAGCCACCAACAGAGGCGATGAAAAATCACCTCAAGCCCCTGTTCATCAGAGTGAAAATAGGGGAAGTAACTATAAACAAAATCCTGGTCGATTGTGGGGCTACCATAAACATAATTCCATAATACATGTTGGGAAGACTAGGAAAGGGAGATGCTGACATCAAATCCCATAACATGGTCATGTCCAATTATGAAGGAGGCATTGGAACCACAATGGGCGTCATACAACTAGATCTCAAAGTGGGATCAATCCTTCGACCCACCATGTTCATGGTGATCTCAGCAAAACCAAACTATAATCTGCTCTTGGGTCGAGAGTGGATACATGGCATCAGTGTAGTTCCATCCTCGATGCACCAGAGGGTCACAATATGGCATCCTGATGGTATCGTGGAAAACATTGAGGCAAATCAAAGCTATTACTTAGGCGAAATCAACAATGTCGGAAAGAATAGTTTTAACAGAAATTTGGCTCATATAGGGCCATGTAACCCACCTGAGTTCTATCTAACTCCAGCACCTAACTCCTTCTGCTCTCTATACCTACACTCCGACTACGGTTTTCAGTGGGATAGAGAAGACTTGTCAAACATCGACTATGGAGGAATTGATGATATACGGCCAATAGGCTGGGGAAGTGAGTTTGGTGACAATAACTGAGTCACAAACTTTGCAAAAGATTTCAACATATGTAGCCTAAAATAGAATGATAGCGGCCTTGGAGGCGGAAGTTAAGTATATGGCTTTTGAAGCCAATGAACAGGTCCCTTCTCAAAAAGGCCCTGGGAAAGATTTTGACCCAGAGCCTCTCGACTTGGAAGTGAAAGACCTTCGAGATCAGAGGTTAGACGCCATCTATGATGATGAACCTCTAGGTTTCGAAAAGGACCCGTTGGCGAACAATGTTAAAATGTTAGCACAAGACCCTTTAGAGGAGGTAAACCTAGGCGAAGGTCCTGTAAAAAATCAAACGTACATCAGCGCAAAGATAGATCCAAGACTCAGGGTCGAAATGATCTAATTGCTAAAAGAGTTCAAGGATTGCTTTGCATGGGATTATAACGAAATGCCTGGTCTCGACAGAAGTTTGGTAGAACTGCAATTGCCAATAAATCCTGGAAAGAAGCCCGTCAAGCAAACTCCAAGGCGCTTTGCACCAGAGATTCTGTCAAAAATCAAAACGGAAGTCGAAAGACTGCTGAGATGCAAGTTGATCCGAACGAACAGGTATGTCGAATGGATTGCAAATATCGTGCCTGTTATAAATAAAAATGGCACCTTAAGCTGCAACACCCAAAGATGAATATCCAATGTCGGTGGCAGAAATGCTTGTCGATTCTGCCGCTGGTTTCAAGTACATGAGTATGCTTGACGGATACTCTGGATATAATCAAATTTTTATTGCTGAAGAGGATGTGTCGAAAACAACATTCCGTTGCCCTGGGGCCTTAGGCACTTATGAATGGGTGGTGATGCCCTTTGGCCTAAAAAATGCAGGGGCAATATATTAGAGAGCCATGAATTCGATCTTCCATGATTTTATTGTAACTTTTATGCAGATTTATATTGATGATATTATTGTCAAATCTGTTTCAGGGAAGACTCACATGGATCATCTTCGACAATCCTTCGAGAGGATGAGACACTATGGTCTGAAGATGAATCCTATAAAGTGCGCTTTTGGTGTCGAAGCACGAGATTTCTTAGGCTTTGTGGTCCATAAAAAGGGAATCGAGATAAACCAGAACAAGACCAAAGCTATCTTGGAAGCCAAAGCGCCAACCAACAAGAAGGAATTGCAGTCCTTACTTGGGAAGATAAATTTATTAAGGAGATTTAGATCCAACCTCAGTGGGAAAACGCTAGCCTTCTCGCCACTACATCGACTCAGCAAAGGAGGATTTGAATGGGGGCAAGAACAACAAGAGGCCTTCGGCAAAATCAAAGAGTACCTCATCAAGACACCTATTTTGGTACCTCCTTGTCAAAGTAGAAGTATGAGATTGTACATAGTTGCATCTGATAAAACTTTAGGGAGCATGTTGGCTCAAGAGGATGAGAATGGTGTCGAAAGACCCATCTATTACCTCAGTAGAGTTTTAAATGATGCGGAAACTAGATATAACGAGGTTGAAAAACTATGCTTATGTCTTTATTTCTCATGTACAAAACTCAAGCAATATATAAAGCCAGTTGATGTTTAAGTTTCGTCTCATTTTGATGTGTTCAAATATATGTTGTCGAAACCTATTTTGCACAGTAGAATTGGAAAATGGGCACTTGCATTAACTGAGTACTCATTAACCTTTATGCCTCTCAAGGCTGTGAAAGGTCAAGTGGTAGCAGACTTTATAGTCGACCACTCTATAAAAGAGGAATCACTGAATTATTTGGAGATTGAACCTTGGAAGTTATACTTTGATGGTTCTAATTATAAAGATGGAACTGGAGTCGGGGTCCTCATTATTTCTCCAAACAAAATTCCAACAACATTTAAGTACAAGATAGAAGGGGATTGTTCAAATAATGAGGCTGAATATGAAGCGTTAATCGTAGGCCTTGAAATCTTGTTGGAATTGGGGGCAACTCAAGTCGAAATAATGGGAGACTCAGAGTTAGTCCTAAAGAAAATTATGAAAGAATACAAATGCATAAAGGAAAATCTTATCATGTATTTTGTAATAGCCAAGCATTTGTTGAAGAACTTCGAAGTAGTTAACATTCGACATATACCCAGATTGGAAAATCAAGTGGCTAATGATTTAGCGCAGATCTCTTCCGGGTATAAAGTTTCAAAAGACAAACTACAACAAGTGATCGAAGTTAGAGGAAGAGTGGCATCCACTAAGTTGTCTCCAATGGATTTGAAGACCACAACGTTGGGGTGCACTGATCACGAAAATTTTGAAATTTCATTCATAGACAATCTAACAGAACAAGATTGGAGAAAGCCTGTAGTAGATTATTTACAGAGTCCAATGGCTTCAACAGAACGAAAAATAAAATATAGGGCACTGAGCTATGTACTGATAGGAAATGAATTATTCAAGAAAACACCTGAAGGCGTGCTTCTGAAATGCCTAAGTGAAATAGAAGCGTATATATCTCTTTCCACCATACACGCTGGGGGGTGTGGAGCACACTAAGTAGGCCATAAGATGAAATGGTTGTTGTTTCGACAAGGACTATATTGGCCCACTATGTTAAAAGATTGTGTTGAGTTTGCGAAAGGATGCCAAGAATGTCAAGTACATACAGGTATTCGGCATGTGCCGGCGAGCGAACTTCACTCGATTGTGAAACCTTGGCCTTTTAGAGGACGGGCTTTAGATCTTATTGGAGAGATTCGACCAGCATCTTCTAAAAGCCAGAAATACATATTAGTGGGCATTGATTATTTTACTAAGTGGATTGAAGCAATCCCTTTAGTCAATGTAGACCAAGAGAGTGTCATTGAATTTATTCAAAAGTACATTATATATAGATTTGGAATCCCTGAAACAATAACAACATACCAAGGATCAGTCTTTACTGGTCGAAAGATGCAAGACTTTACTTACAGAAATGGGGTTCAAATTGTTAACGTCTACACCTTACTATGCGCAAGCTAATGGCCAAGTAGAAGCAGCAAACAAAGTAGTGATCAGTTTAATAAAGAAACACGTGGGAAATAAACCTAGAAACTGGCACAAGACGCTAGATCAAGTTTTATGGGCGTGTCGAACCTGTCCTAAAGAGGCCACGGGAACAACACCATTTTGCCTAACTTATGGTCATGATGCAGTGTTGCCGGTAGAAATCTTCCTACAGTCGACGAGGATTCAGAGACATCAAGATATCCTTTCTGAGGTCTATTGGAATATGATGTTAGACGAACTAGTTGAACTAGACGAAGAAAGGTTGAAAGCTTTGTATCTTTTGAGACTACAGACGAAATGGGATAACCATATAGCCTGAAAAGCTATATGTTCCACCTCCGACACAGTACTGGAGGATTTATCGTGGAAGTGGTTGATAAAAGTGGTGTAGGTGGGTTTTGTAGCTGCAAACCCAATAACATCTTCAGATAGGTCCTCAAGATCGAAATAATTGCAAGTCGGTCGAAGACCGGTAATCGCTGCTATGTCGAAGAGGGTTGGGGTCACCATCCTACAGGGAAGATGAAAGGTGAAGTGTGCGCTATCCCAGAAATATAGCGAAGATACCAACAAGAGAGGACAATAAGACAATCCTGTCTTCGACAACATCACCAAATCGTAAATCCCCATTTCCTTCCAGACAGAGGTTTGTGTCTTCTCCACCTTATTTAACTAATCTTAATACTCTGAAGAGAGATTAGGGCATGATCGAAAGATCCTGGTCCCTTTGTTCATAAATTTAAGGTTAATGTCCTCCGTGGTCTGAGTATGTTGCTTGTTGGACGGAGTTGCGTCCTCAGGATCGTCCCTAGGCTTCTTCGTGCAGCCTATAGGTTTGAGTCTTGGATGAGTAGGGAAGAAGGCACGGTTCTTCATAGGATTCTCGATGCATGTGGACAGAGGACCAGACATAGCGCATATGTCTTCAGAGTACCTAATGGGAATGAGAAGCTGGGAATCATACGCCTCTCGCCTTTCTCTAGTCGTGGGTTCAGAAACGAACCATGGCCCATCAGTCAAAGCAGGAGAAGGGGTGGTAGGAAAGATCTCTGGTTGGCTTTGGATATCAGCAGCATTTTTAGGTTTGGGGTTGTTTGGTGCATTAGAAAGGAAAGCCATTTTTGCAGATTTGAAAGAAGCGAAGTTGACAATGCAAGGTGTTTTAAGCAGAAGACTTGGAAATACTTAGAGTTGTGAAAGTTCCAAATGAAGAGGCTCAAGAGTATTTATAGTCTTCAGAGAGGGGTGTGCCTCGTCAAAGCCATTTAATGCTATGAAGATAGTGGGGCACGTGGAGGACCATGAAGCGGTTATCGTGCAGATGATGGGAAACATTTTGACATGCTTGCCTAGGTTATAGGAATAATGGTCATCATGGAAGCGTGGTAACGGTAGTTGGAAAAGACATCTTGGAAAAAAGAGTAATGATGGGTTTTCGAAAGCGGCAGCTGTTGGAAGACGAAAAGCACACGTCAGGCCTTTGTGGACAGCAAGAGAGACATGTGTCGAACGGAAAGATCAAAGAATGGCTATTTCTTTTGGCGTCGAAATAGACATTCTTGGGGGGCAATTTGTTGGCGCCTGAATTCGACACCTACTATATTTGGTATTTTAGACCAAAAATGGAATAAATAAAACCAAGCTGAGGAATGTTTCGACGTGTGAAATAACTTAGAGAAAATATCTAAGTTATATTTTAGTCTTCGACCAGGACTCACTATCAAGATTTCGACTGAGAAGGTATTATGACCTTCGACTAGAAGAGAATATCCTCGCGTCGACACCAAAGGCGAGGGACATTTGAATTTGAATTATTGGAGGGAAAGGTGGTTTCGCCAGTAGCCAAAGGAAAGCAATGTGGCTGGAAGCTAGAGGTCGAGGGACATGCAGAGGACACTTGTCCTCATCTTAGAGGAGAACCACCCCTCGACGATTATGTAGTTTTTTGTATAAAATAGGAAATCTGTGTAGTTTTTCTTGGTGTTCAACATATTGTGCTAAGTTACTCAAATATTGTCCAAGTACCCGCTGTGTGAGAAAGGATAAACTTAGAAATGTACGTTGGAAATACCACTTTTCATTAATAAAGTCTTTTTACATTGATTTAATCTTATTTTGCAATGTTACTTTTCCTGTATCTTTACCTACATTTCTACATTTCTATTAACTTTCTTACTTTCCAAAACCATAAGTATCCTGTCTCTAGGGACTAAGATCAATTTGAAAGGAAACTTTGATAGTGTGATACGGTGGCCAGAACCGGGACGTGTTTCCCTATTTTTTTAAGGAATTTACTGGTTTGTGTTTTGCATTTGTGTTTGCAAATTGTCGCGGTAAGCAAGAGTCGCCACCGACTTTTATTTTATCCAACGAGGAAAGGAAAAAAGCACAAAAAAATTCCTTTTTTGAGATATTTCTGAGTACGGGGGGTAGATTATAGAAAGGGAAGGTATTAGCACCCTTTCTATCTGTGGTTTTCCACTGGCTCTTAGGTACTTGCTCATCATTTTCCAAATTGTTTTCTTTGTGTTTGTGGGCTTTGAAAAGTTTTTGTTTTAACTTTGATTTAACTCTTGCTTCTGTCTTCAAGAGTGTAATGAAGTGTTTTTGAAAACTTTGCTTGTAAAGGAGTGTAAGTGTGAAAATTTTGTTTTGATTGAGCAAGTACTTAAGAGCTAATCTACCTACTCGAAAAAAGAATCGTTCTATGTTTGTTTCCTTTAGATAATGCTATCCCACTATTAATGAGTAGGTATCATCATCGTTGGAGTTTGAGGGTCAATTTGAAAGGGACGTACAGTCACTAAAGCAATGTTAGGACATCTTAGTAATAAACCTAATGTCTTAGATCATTTATCCGAGGCAACAATATCTGAGGCAACCTTTCTGAGGCAACTTTGATATTTGGACGAAAGGACGACCACTAAAATATCTTATACTCAATGACCGTTTACCGAAGGCAACCGAGTGGGAGTGTACCCTAGGAGTGCGCATGTTTAGGGTCATCTAACTGTTTTAAAATTAGTCATACATTCTTGTCATGCATCCTATTATCATACATCTAACAGTTAATAATTTGCGGAATTTTAAAGTGCGGAAATTAAACTACGCTATTACAAGGCTTCGGGTAATTACATAGCCAAAAATAAACCCTTTGAAATTAAAGCGATAAAGGAAAATAAATTCCTAATTTAAACTATTACAAAGTGTGAGCAGATACATTAATCGGGATAAAAAATAAAATAAAGCGCGCGAGACAAGTTTTATCGAATGCGAACTAGGGTTTTGACCCTTCTATACTAATTAAAAGAAAACTGTTTTTGTTGTTTTTAATATTTTTTAAAGAAAAGAATTAAATTTTCTAAGTTAAATACAAAAATTGATTAGGGATTAAATTAATTAATGAAAATAATTATAGCCTATTTTTGGTTTGTGTTATTTTAAGGAAATATGAAAATATAATTAAATTAGAAATAAAAACCTATTTGTTCTAATTAATTTTAATTATGTACAAAAATAATTAAAGTTATCTAAATTAATAAACCTAATTAAATTAATTAATTTATTGATATAAAATATACCTAAATCTAATTGGTGAAAAATAATATTTTTGTGATTTTTTTGATAAAAAGGAATTATTTAATTGGTTAGTAAATAAATTAAATAAGTTAAATAAAATAAATATAAAAGAATAGAGAAAAAGAATTGGGCCTGAGAATTGTGGGGGTGCAAATAGTCAGATTTCTGGGCCCAAAAGAGAAGGTCCACGTTGACTTGTGAGATCATGTACTGCACGTTTGACTTGGCTTTTGGTGTTCCCTCCTGGATGGTCATCAGATTTTGCCATCTGGCCACTTGGCATATTAGATTTGGAGGGAGTATGATAGGCCTTGGATTCATGCACGCATCTGATTACCTGATAGAAATCAAGAAAAATACAATTGTTGGAGGCAGGGGTCGAACCCCTGACCTCAAGCACTCCTACGCCTTAACACCAGCCTGGCTGCCACTGGGCCATTCGCTTCTTTTTGTACATGTAATGGATAACAATAATAATATATAAAAAACAAGAATTAGTGGAAAACAAAAAGAAAACGCGCGCCAGGTTTGAATGTTCCAATAGGGAAGTGACACGCAGTCGTCTCCTTCCTCCGTGGGTAAAAGTGAAACACTTTTACCTACGGACGTTTGTCCGTAGCTATAAGCAGAGCTCATTCCAAAATCCTCCATGAGCCATATAAATGAAACCTAACGCCATGGCTGGATTCGTCTCATCATTCTGGACATGATGGTACCCCTCATCAAGGCTAATTTTTCTTGTAAACAAAAACCCTAATTCGAAGCTACAAACCCTAACAATGGCACATTCTAGTACAAACCAAATAAATGCAATTAAACCATACAGAAAGCTTGCACATGTTTCATAGATCAAGAATATGTGATTAATTCATCCTAACAATGCCTAAATCATGTTATTCGAATTCAAGAAATATGAGATATCGTGGCTGACTTACAGAGCTTTTTAGGACTAGAAAGGCTTGGTTCTTGATTGCTTTAGCTTGCCGAGACTCCCAGGAATCGATTGGGATAGGCAAAGAGTTTTGTATTGGCCTCTAAGTGCAAGTTTGATTCACCACTTTTTCTTTATTTTTTCAGATTTTGTTCTTGTTCATGCGCATATTTCCAACCTTTGTTTTAGGTCTGCCTCGCCTCTATATGTATCAAAGAATGTATTAGGGTTGATAGCTGATCTCAATCTTCTCTCATCAATGATTTGGATTCTTGATTTGATTCCCTTTGAAAACTTTCCAAAACTGGCCTAAAACCAATCTTTTTGTCCACCCTAATGCCTTGCACGAGTTTTAATATTTGCTAGCTGTAATTGAAACCTGAAACAAGCACAAAATCTCTTTCTTTCAATATTTTGGATCTTATATGATTTGTTTTGATTTAAATTGAATTAATTCAAATAAAAATAAAAATAAATAATAAAAATAAGATATGGACAAGTGGCAAAGGCTAGAGCTCGTGGACTATGTTGCCAACTCAAAACTAGTGAAAAAGATTGGGCCCATTTGGTAAAAATTGAAGTTTTAGGGATAGTTGACTTTTGGCCATTTTAAAGGTCAACTTCACCAATGCATAACTTCGTCAATTTTGAATCTTTGGAGGTGTTCTTGGACTTTTTAGAAAGCTTAAGATGTCCACTAAGCAACCATTTTGGTCTCATCTCAATTTGATATTCCATTCTCATGTATGAAGCTTTGACAAAAAATGTGTTTTTGTTGACTTTTCAAAATGACCTATAATGTCCAAATTCATAACTTCTTGTGAGTGCATATTTTGAACTTTGGAGATGAATATGGATTGTAGGTAATTGCATAATCATAAAAATTATCTTTGGATTGGTCATTTCTCATAAAGTATGAGAAAGTTATGCTTGGTCAAAGTTGAGTTGACTTTTCCTACAAAACCCTAATTTAGCAACTTTTGGTTCTTGAGGAATTATGAGCAATCCTTGATGAATCATGATCAACCCTTTATCAAATGATGAAATATACTTCAAAATGAGGATTTTGACCAAAAATATTGAAGTTTGACCGTATGTGGGCCACAATTGACTTTTGCCCTGACACAATCGATTTTCAGGCCTTTGAGCAATTGACTGAGCAAACTTTCTCTGTAGGGCTTGAAACTTGATATGGATGATCTTGAGAACATATTAGAACAATGTTGAGCATTTGGGGTCACTTGGACTCAAGTATCTTGATGCAACATGAAACCCTAATTTGAGGTAGACTGTCTTAGGAGAGGGCTTATCTGGTCAACCCTTGGACTTCCTTGAGCAACTTGAGGATATTTCTTGAAATGTTTTGAGAAATATGGGAGGGCAAATTTTGGGGTACAACAGCTACCCCTGTTCAATTTTCTTAAACCTGATGATGTAGATTGGCTTATCTGCCTTTCGTAATCTGAAGGTGGAAGATGATTGAACACTAGAGTGCCCAGAAATTTGCACTCATATAATGTGGTATCCATCTTGTGATGTCGGGAATGGGCTTACAGATGCCATTTGGAAATTGCTTGACGGGGGGATGGGCTTAAAGATGCCACCCTAAGGAGTGTCGATCGCATAAGAGATTCCTTAATGAGAGTTTGTATACCCGTTGTTGAGGAAGATTCCACTGGGGAAGGCTGATCTTTGTTGAGAGAAGTAGAATTTTAGGATCTTTGGTCGTCCGTTATTCTGCTGGTGAATCGTCTCTGTTTGAATTTTAGGAACTTCGGTCGTCCGTATTCTATTGAGGAATCATCTCTATTGAATTTTAGGAACTTTGGTCATCCGTTATTCTGAAGAGGTGAAAATGAATTGTTATTTGGTCGTAATCTAGGCTTCATAGTAATAAGACCGACTGTCATCTGGTCGTAATCCAGGCTTTACAGTGACTTACTAGGGAGATGAGATTAAACTTTCTATCCGGTTGTAATCCGGGTTTCGCAACTTCTCAATTCTTATCTGGTCATAATCCAAGTTTCAGAATTTCTCAATTCTTATCTGGTCGTAATCCAGGTTACAGAAGGAATTCAAATGTTATCCGATTGCATCCGGGCTTTAACTTGAATTTAGGGCACACTAATATCCGGTCGACTCTGGGCTTCTTAGTAATTGTCTAGGTAAACTGCTATTCGGTCGAAATCCAAGCTTCGCAGGGTCTTGTACTGCTATCTGGTTGTAATCCAGGCTTCAGTCCTTTTATCGTTATCCGGTCGTAATCCAAGCTTCACGATACTTTTCTTCTTATCTGGTTGTAATCCAGTCTTCAGAATATTTTACTCCTTATCTGGTCGTAATCCAGTCTTCAGAAGATATCAAATGGTTATCCGGTCGTAATCCGGGCTTCCCTTTAGCTTTGGGCCTACTAACATTCGGTCGTAATCCGAGCTTCATAGTATCTGGCTGGGTGAACTGCTATTGGTCGTAATCCAAGCTACATAGTATCCCTTATCTGTTATCTGGTCGAAATCCAGTCTTCACAATACTTTACTTCTTGTCTGGTCGTAATCCAGTCTTCAGAAGAGATCAAATGGCTATTCGATCGTAATCCGGGCTCCCCTTTGGCTTCGGGCCAACTAACATCCAGTCGTAATCCGAGCTTCATAGTATTTGGCCGGGTGAACTGCTATTTGGTCATAATCCAAGCTGCACAGTATCCTTTATCTGGTTGTAATCCAGGCTTCACAATCTCTTTTACCGCTATCTGGTCGTAATCCAGGTTTCACAGGAACTTGTATTGCTGTCTGGTTGTAATCCAGGCTTCACAATAATTTGCTGAGCTGTTATCCGGTCGTACTCTGGGTTTCACGGCTTGCTGATGATTTAAACTATTGTCCGGTTCAATTCGGGCTTCATAGCTTGCTTTTAAGAGATACCACTATCTGGTCGTAATCCAGGCCTTGCGGTAGTCTGATACTGTTATCCAGTCATAATCCGGGCTTCATTATATGTTGTGGGAATCAAGATACTATCCGGCTGTACCCGGGTTTCATAGCTTGAACTTTTGTGCGAATTTGATTGTATATTTCCTGAAAGGTAAAGGTTAGCTGTATGTAATGCATGATATGTGTCAAGCAATGATGTTCTCAAAATAAGTGAGATTATGTTGTCTGATGCGTATATGTATGTCATGATGTATGGATGTGTAATGTTTTCTGATAATCTCTAGCTGGGGAAAATAAATCCCGGGCCGCTGCTGGAGAGTGCAAGACGTTTGAATTCTTCGTTTTCACTGTGAATAGTGAATGAAGATGATTGTGAGAATGATCCCGTAGGAGAGAATACTCTGCTGGGGAATAAACTGATGAGGAAATGACTCTGTGGGGAGGACATATTCTGCTAGAGGACCTGTTGGTTTGGAGAAATAAACTCGGTTGGGCATGAATCTTCATTATTGGTGATAATAAACTATGTTGGGAATTGTGTTTCTGTTTGTGAAAGGAATGAACTCCGCTGGGGATGATTTTCCAGTTGCGACTTCACTGGGGATAATCTTTTAGACTCTACTGGGGATAATCTTCCAGAGTCTACTGGGGATAATTTTTTTCAAACTCCACTAGGGATAACTTTTCATACTCCGCTGGGGATAATTTTTCAGAGTCTACTGGGGATAATTTTTTCAAACTCCACTGGGGATAATATTTCATACTCCATTGGGGATAATTTTTCAGTGCTGATGGTAGATAAACTCTGCTTGGGGAGAATATTACCGATTCACTTGCGATTGCGAGCCTCAGCTGGGGAGAATTCACACCACTGTCTTTTTCTTACTCTGCGGGGAGTGAATGTTCCTTCAATCGTTTTCTCCAATTGGGTCTATCCCTATACCTGGTAGATAGAGCAACTGTACAGTTTGAACATTTCTTATTTGCCCCTGTTTCTGATATTACAGGTAATCGTCTCTTGTTTCGCATGTAAACATTTATGAGCAGCAATTAATGTCAAATGCATATATCAACAATGAACATTGGACGTTCTTGCAAAACAAAATAGAAAAAGGAAAACAATTTGAAATTTCTTTATGAAAAATGAATTGTATTGATTTTGAAATTAGCCTGTAACTAGGCGTTTTTTGTACAAGAGGCTGACGTCCTAGTAAGAGAACACCGCTGAACAATAGAGTTTATACAATTTATGAAAAACAAAGAAAAACAGCTATGTGAACAATCCCACTGGGTTCCAACTCTGCTATTGCCTTTATGTCCTCGAGCATCACATCACTTCGCTACTTAGTCGAAGGTGGATCATACTGATTAGCGCCACTACAAGAAAATTGGCAGATTGCGACAGGTATTTTTGTAGATTACGACGGTTAAAACCGTCGCAATTTGCTTTCCACGACGGTTGCTTTACCATCGCAGAAGTGTGTGTCCCCAACCTATTTCGCGACGGTTACAAAAACTGTCGTTCAAGTTTACGACGGGTTGATACCGTCGTGACTATCTTTTGAGTTTCTTTTAATTATTGATGGCGACGGTTCGATACTGTCGTGAATATCTTTTGAAATTGATTAAATTGTTTATGGCGACGGTTCGGTACTGTCGCCATGACTTTTGTTTATGTCTTGATTTTTTTTTATTTTTCTATTATATATATTTTTTATTTAAATTATTATCTATGTAAAAAATTTTAAATATAGTTTTTTTTTGTGTTCTTTTTTTCTTTAAATTATTTCTTCTTTAATATATTTATTTATAGTATTATTTTTTGTTTTATTTTCTATCACTTTGTAATATAGTAAAAATAATTTCAATAAAAAATATTTAACATCAAATAAGCATTATAATATCCAAAAAAATGTGTGTTCCATAATCATGTAAAATGCGAGTTCCATAATCATGTCAAGTAGTACAAAAAACCCAAAATATATCAATTCCTAATCTTATAATAATAAGTATCATTATGCCAAAAATACATGAGAAAGTTCACAATCTAATTATCTCGATCATAGCAAAGTCTAATTTGTCCCCCCTGAAGTTCCATTATCTCCAATACGGTAGCTAGACTCAGATGAACGTCTACCATCAGCGGGTGATTCCAATCCCTAAAAAAAGTATTAAAATAATAATCTTTAAAATAATACTCATAAAATTTAACTTTAAATGCGTCAAATTAATATATCTGTCTTCCATTGGAATAGAGTTAGCAGTACCTCATGTAAAGGAAGGTTCAACCCAAGTTCAGACGAAGTTGATCGCAAATTGGCAAATCGTCGTAAATCCCTTTCGGCTATACATGGAAGGATACTCAAACAACAGATATGAGTGATTGAATGCTGTTAGTTTTCCAAAACCATAGTCTCTATCCCTGAAAATACTCCAAACTGGAGGTGATGCAGTGAAGTCTGATAAATGACTCCCCCCTCCACCAACAACCACATGAATTGTTCCATTCACAGTGCCAGAATAATGATATTTTTCCTTATTCACACATTGGTTCTGATAAATGGGGCAGACTCTTTCATAGTTATGGACATGACCATAAAATGCAATGTCTACTTTGTACTTCTGCCATAGCCCTTGCAAACTTTCCCTTCCCATGGGCTCTTCAAATGACCCTTCCATGGCATACCAAGAGTTAGAAGAGTAACCGAGGGGGCGATGTGCTGCAAAGATTAACCATGGTTGTTGTTTTCGATCTACCGTTGCAAGACAATTCTCAATGAATTTGTATTGTTATGATCCTTCTCTCCAGTCATGCTCACTGTCTGCTATACAGAAACGAAACATGCCGTAATCTGTTGCATACCAGAATTTGGCTTTGTTCTCAGCAGGGTAATAGTACATGGTTTCTGCAGGAACTCCACATTCTCCACCAGAATCCGGAGTGTTGAAGAATGATCCAGTGTTTGGCCAATCACGTTCATGATTTCCAGTGCATTATGAATCAACGTTAGTAAACTCAAATGTCAATGGAAAAAACGAGTTCAAGCACAAACAAACCTTGCTATCATATATGGAACTGTTGAAGAAATTTCTTGCACTTGAGCTGTGAACTGGTCCCACTGTGAGATGTATCCATTTGCATATGGAAGATCTCCTATGTGGAAAACAATGTCAAAGTTGTCTAAATCCTTGATGAGTTGGTCTGTGGTGTTAAGGGAACCTGGTTGATAATCAGCATATTCGTTTGAACCATCACGCTCAGCCTAAAGAACATGCAAAACGAGATTAAGTATTTTTCTCCAATCTCTCAATTGTAGTATTAAGCATGCTTCATACTTTAAATATTCAATGCTACCTTTCCCATGTCACCAAATATGATTACACGTTGCAATGATTTTTGTCCAGGATATGGAGATCCCTTGAATGAATACCTCTTGCTCCATACATACGAACCGTCAGACAAAAAATGTCCCAACCTATAGGTGTACCTGATGGAAAAACAAGAGAGGTTGCTAAGCTTTAAGAATAAACTCTACCAACCATTTTTAGTGACATAAACTTTAAATCTAGATCTAGGGTTCTATCAAGGACAAACACAAAACTAAATTCAACTAAAGAAAGACATAAAATTTGTGATAATTCTCTCTAACTTCTCCATTCAACAGCAATTGTTTAAATACAACACCCACATAAAACCCTAATGGGTCTAAGATATGGGCCAGACCAACTTGAAGAAAATACAATTAAACATAATAATCAGTTTTAGAGAGTGTATTGCTGCTAACACCTCTGATATTTTGTTAATAACTAGATAACCCTGATACCTGACTTATCAATATGTCACAATGGTTCCAATGAAATCCAAAGTAACTAAGAATGCATCTCTCAAACTCTTCCACCAACTTGACATAAAGTGAATCAGCATCTGGTTCATTCTCAAAATAGGCATATATATCATCTTCAAACCCTTCATATTTGCTTATGTATTCAGAAGCCAATCTACATATATCAGGACCGATTCTCCTATCCTTGAACCCCATTTGCCTAGCTGTAACAAATCAAAGAAAATGACATATAGATTCATTCCAATTTCCAAATGATAAAATAATAACGGATCCATCAATGTATGTAATTGAATAGAATACATATTTTTTTGTATACCTACGTAATGAGAGAATCTTTCAAGCTTTGGGGGGTGACCTGCACGCGATAATCTTAAACACGGAATGATCTTTTGATCTCGAATCTTTTTGAGATGATAACGCAATGCTATGAAAAATATCAACCCAATAGATGAGATTACCAAGATCTGTGTAAAGCTGGGTTTAGCATCATAATCTGAATCAACATTGGATTGTGTGATGTTAATATAATGTCGAATATTTGTAATGAAGGAGTTTTCCAAACTGGCATAGCTATAATAAAAATTCACCCTTATCGTATTTCCACTTCAGGATTAAGAGGAGGAGTTTAGATATAGAAATTTGTTCATGCTCAAGTTCTGATTGAACAAGGATTGTAAATAATGACGCCATAATCGTTGACAGACCAGGCTCCCATTGCAAACCGAGATCTTTCTGAACAGAACACAATCGCCTTGAGAGTTCAATTATGGGCTCATAACCACCAGAGTGCCACTGAAGACACGTCAACAGAGACAGAACTGTTCCCAGGAATTCAACAGCATGTAGTTGAACCTCGACAATCAGCTATTAACAAGGATCAAGATCAATACAAGAGAAAGGCATAAATTACATTAATAATAATCAAGGAAACTAAATTATGACAACAGTGAATACAAATGTGAACATTAAATTACAAGGACGATACATACCAATTTCTCTCCGGCCAGAGACTTAAGTACCACTATATACACCTCCACCATATGTTCTACAACAAATACTAATTTCCTATAGTCCTGAGGAGTCCCAAAAAGAATACAGCTATAAGATAATTATATCATTTCACCTACTACAGTAACAAAATGTAATGACCAGAAAAATGTGTAATTTAACCAATATTTCTGATGCTCCTTCTCAATATTAATAAACTTACTTCAGAGGTCTCATGTGGAAGATACTTAAGGCACTCCGTTAGCAGCATAAGAACAGGCATGGACTCACTCGGACACGAGCAACAGAATGATGCCATAGACGATACCAATTGCAATCCAAATGAAGAAGAGGGTGACTCAGAACCTAACAATCTTATGATCGAAAAATCCAGCAAGGGCTTTAAAAACTCACAAACTTGTACCATACCCAGATGCTTATTCTGTAACATAAACAGCAACACTTGTTGCAGGAGTTCAGACTGAACTTCCACCCGACAGGACAACATCTGTCAAACATCAAGACACAACAGTTAAATTAATAGTTCAATAACCATACTCAGAAAAAAAAAACTTGCTTCTGAAACTAAATTTACTTTTCCAAACGGACTCAAATAATTCACCAAACATATCACAAAAACTCAATTTCTGTGGTCAGAGTATGGAAAATCAAACATGCTCTCAGTTTGCTTGCACACCAAGGTTCAATTGTTCAATAAGTCATTTCTTGGTATGCTTTCATGTAAATTAAAAACACCTTCACAAACTTTCACTCATACATTATATAGCACCGACACTTCAGATGAAAGGCGTGTCTGGCATTTCACGAATATCATTTGGAATACTTCTATTTTCAGTGTTTCATTTCACATTACATTCTGTTATGATGCAGTAGCATCTATGTATAGGCACAGCTAACCATAACTAACTCTCAAATATCATAAACAAAAAATCTGTCATGATTTTTCAGGTCATAGAAACATTCCAAATTAGGCAACAATGTTATTTTCAATAATGATTGAATCATTAATACAGTGAGTACAGAATCAAAATCCTGTCAGATTGCAATGTCATTGATGAAAAACTTCCAGAAAATTATTACTCACCTTGAACCATGTTGGATCTGTGCAGCTTTATTCTTTGAAATGAAGTTGGTCATTTTCTCATGCTTGGCAAGGCCATCAAAATCACTAGGCATTCAGGTTGCATAACTAACAAAAAGTAGACATGATTCACATAGTAGATCCTAAAGCCTAAACAATAGATACTAAACAAAAAATATCTGAACATACATCGGCAATATGTGCATAACGAAGTTCAAGCCATATAGGATCATGATCTTCCAACAGAACCTCTTTTCTCTCAGGTTGACCACCATTCTTGCCAGGAATCTAGAGAAAAAGTAGATTTGTGTTAATATAGTGGGCACAATTTTAGATGGAAAAAAGAGAAATTATGGAATACCTCGTGAACATATTTATTTCCCTCCATATTCAACAAATCATGGCACATTGCATCATAAGTCCACTCGTGTATCAAAGGAGCAATCTATAACATCCATGAAAAGAGATGAAATCATATAATTCCAAGTTTATCATCCCAAATCTATAAAATATAAAGCAGCATAACACCTTTGGGATGCAACAATTGATGAAACAAAGTAACATTATACAACAATACTCACAGTCATGAAAGAAAAACTAACAAATTAGGAATCTAAGGCTTCCAAGTATAAAAATTCAAAGATGAGTAAAAAATAGATAGAATTCAACATTAATCAGACTACCAACGACATTTTTATCTGAATAAAAATCGGTGAAAATCATCATCACAAACAACACAAACTTTTCTATCATTTTAACTTGATATTGTCTAATAATCAGACTACCTTTGAGAACAAAGTAACATATTCCCAAACTCATCTACAACACATATGTACATATCGCGTTGTAGCATAATTTAAAGATAAAAATGAACAGAATAAAAGGTAAATAAAAACCTTTGCTACTATGGTCAACCACAAGAGCTTTAACATTATGTAACCATTATATTATGCCCACTGCCTGACAGGATGGATTTAGGGTTCAATATGAATATCATCATCGCCTCAGAATCGACACAACTGACCATGCAAACCTACGTCTTTCCGAGCTTAATTTAACCTGACAAATACATCTGTGACAGAGTAAACAAAAAAAGGAAAGGGACTTATGTTAAAATTAAGCAAAAATAAAATTATCACTTAAAGAAAATTATGAAACAAGAAAATAATCACAAGGCATGCCCGGAAAGTCATAGAACAAAGCAGTCTTTAAATTGAAGGAATCTAGCTTAGTGGCTGATATTTCGTTCCAGACAATGCCATTGGTGTATGGATACAGATCACATTAATAGTATCATGGTTCAAATGAAGTTAGGGTTTTATTTGTGGCATTATTCTTACACTATTCCCTTTGCAAAGGAAAATGGTGATGTTATCAAAGAACAATAACAAGAACCCACCTCTCACATCAAAAGTCATGTTTCCATTCGTTTTGCTCTCGCCTACATTAAAACAACCTTTGTGAATAAACATCCCACATTCATTGCTTCAACATCAATCCGCTTCCATGCCCAACCAAACAGCAATCCCTTAATCACCTCTACAACACCATCATCTTATAAAACATCTATGGTGAAAGCTTCAAAAAACTAGCAGCCAATATTAGACCTTTACAACAATGAATACCCATTACCATCAACACAATACCCATGAACTACTCAAACTCCAACCACTAGAGGCCTTTACAATGCACCAACCTTGTTACCATCAACATACCCCATGAACCACTCCATTTGAAACCAACAACACAATACTTCACTACTTTCTTTCTCATCAAGTCATTCCAAAATCACCATCACCAAACTCATTGTCCTTTTACCTTCATCTACACACAGTTGCACTCAGGCTACAACCCATTGCACTATGTTCTTTACACCCCCTATACTGCAAGACAAAACCATCACATCAGCATTTCTATACCCCAATTACTGCTACTATCAAGCTCTACAATCTATCGAGAACACAGCAACAATGAACTACCATAAATTCATTGCTATCATAGAACCACCAAAACATTTTCCCTCATCCCACTCCATAAATTTCATTGCTATCATAGAACCACCAAATCATGTTTCTTTTGTTCTTAATCCCATAATAGAGTCGACGACTTTTGTTGTGCACAAATGTGAATAAATTTTTTAGAGAGCAGGGTCGAGGGTGTTGAAAGGTTTTGGTGTGGCTAAAATATATATAAGAATCAACCGTGTGCTTTCTTTTCCACCATGTCAGTAACAAGGGAACATTTGCCAGCCATGTCAAAAACTTGCATTGACTCTTAGGTGGAAAGTTAATGATGGAAAGCATTTGTTTAATCTAAAAACTCGAACTAAATTGACTGGCAAAAAAATGGGGGAGAAAATGGTAGACCTTGGATTTTTAAAGTACCAGTAGTTTTGAAATAAAAAGAATTTAAAACACCAATTCAAAAACCACAGAATTCTCAAATACCTGTCACGGTCAGAGGGATTGGAGAGACACTGAACAAAATTGATGCTGGCAGCAAGAGCAGCGATGCGGACATCTGATGACGATGTAGCAGCGCTAAGGCTGCGAAGGAAAACAGAGTGAAGAGTAGACAATTGAGGAATTAGGGTTTCACCTATGTAATGAGCCAATTGAGCAAACACAAGTAGCGAAATCTCCTGAAGCCTAGAGTCAGGTGAAGTAAACAACTGGAAGATAAGCGGAAGTAGGTCAGGCCACGAAGCAAAGTCTTCAGAGAGAAGTGCAGAAGCAAGTTCAGAAACCGTGTCGCATAGCTTCTTAGCAATGGATTTGACAGGCTCTTGATGGAGAGAGGAGAGGAGGAGGGAACGGAGAGTGGATTGAGTGGAGGCGGTTAGGTGTGGGTAGATGAAGGAGTCGTCGTGGTGGCGCGTGAGGTGGCGGCGGAGGAGGATTGTGGACATGGTGCGGGTTTCAGGGTTAGGGGAAGTGTGGAGAAGTTGGACGAGTTTGAGGATTAGGGAATCGGGGTAGGTTTGTTTGCATAGGTTGAAGATATTTTCGGCTTGGGAGCGAAGGTCGTTGGAGGAGGACATGAGGTTTGTGATTAGGGATTCTAAGATATTTTATGAGTAAGTTTAACTTTAAAGGTTTTGGGTGCGACGGTTGTTTTACCGTCGTGAAATGAATTTTAGGACGGATAATTTTACCATCGTGAAAGGTTTAAGGGTGCGACGGGTGCTTTACCGTCGTGATATGCCTTTTAGGACGGTTAATTTTACCGTCGTGACTAGTTGTTGGTGAAAAATCAATGTTAAAAGTGTTAAATGGGGGCCGACGGTTGTTTTACCGTCGTAATAATAATATTATGATGGTTAAATATACCATCGCAAAATAAATATTAGGGACGGTTGGTGTCAACTGTCGTAAACACTGTCTCTATATGTCAATTACGACAGTTATCACATAACTGTCGCAATTTTTGTGTCGTTAAACACTAATTTTCTTGTAGTGCGCCGCCCGAGCTTGAGAGTCGATACCGAAGTCTGGTTGTAAGGTGATCCAATGAGACATAGTGTTACGCTTTGATCCCTAATTTTTGCCTGGACCGCCCTTTCGGGTTTTCAGTCCACCTGGATACCCTTTTTTGCCCAAGCCGCCTTTTCAGGTTTTTGACTTGTCGGGTGTACAGATTTTTTCATTTTCATCCCTTATTTTTGCCCGAACCCTTTTGGTTCGCTGGGAAGCCCTTATTTTTGCCTAGGCCAGTCAACCTAGCGGGTCTTTGATTATGCGTAGTGTTTTTTCACTATGTCTGTATTGACGGGGTGAGGAAGGTCGTCACCATCCATGGTGGTTAGAATCATAGCTCCCCCTGAGAAAACGTTCTTAACCACAAATGGCCCTTCGTACGTAGAGGTCCATTTTCCCCTGAGATCAACTTGAGGTAGTATGATGCGCTTGATCACCAGATCCCCGACTTGATACTCTTATCTTCTAACTTTCTTGTTAAATGCCTTGATCATCTGCTTTTGATACATCTGACTATGACAAATAGCAGTAAGTCTCTTTTCATCGATTAAGTTCAGTTGATCAAGTCGGGTCTGAATCCAGTCATCTTCGCTCAAACCTGCATCCTTCATAATCCGAAGAGAGAGTATCTGAACTTCAATGGGCAAGACGGCCTCCATGTCGTATACCAAGGAATAGGGTGTTGCCCCTGTTGATGTCTGCGCTGAGGTACAGTATCCATGAAAAGAAAATGGTAACATCTCGGGCCGGTCTTTGTATGTCACCGTCATCTTCTGCACAATCTTCTTGATATTCTTATTAGCTGCTTCAACAACCCCATTCATCTTCGGCCGGTAAGGAGAAGAGTTGTGATGTTGTATCTTGAACTGCTTGTAGAGCTCGGTGATCATCATATTATTGAGATCTGTACCATTGTCCGTAATGATCCTATCTGGTACACCATATCGACAAATCAAATTATGCCGAATAAACTGTGCCACGATGTTCTTGGTCACTGTGGCAAAGCATGCTACCTCAACCCATTTTGTAAAGTAATCAATTTCTACCAGGATGAAACGATGCTCGTTGGATGCTTTAGGTCTGATCTCGTCGATCATGTCGATGCCCCACATTGCGAAAGGCCAAGGAGCAGTCAAGATGTTCAGAGGTACTGGAGGTATGTGCACCTTATCAGCATAGACTTGGCACTTATGACAGGTCTGAGAATGCTGATAACAGTCGGCTTCCATGGTGGACCAATAATATCCTGCCCGTAGGATTTTCTTTGCCATGGTGTGTCCACTGGAATGAGTTCCAAAAGTACCTTCATGTAACTCTACCATGATCCTTTCCGCCTTGCTCTTATCCACACATCGCAGTAAGGTTGAGTCATGGTTACGCTTGTAAAGGATACCATTACTGATGAAGAACTTCGCCGCAAACCTCCTCAGAAACTTCTTATCATTAACAGATGCACCCTCGGGATACTCTTGATTCTCAAGGTACCTCTTTACCTTGTGAAACCATGGTTTATATGCTACTTCTTCAGTCTCAATGTCACAGTAATGTGCAGGTTCGTCCAACCTCTCAATGGTAATCTGGGGAGCCTCATTGTCCCATCTGACCTTGAACATAGAAGACATCATAACTAGCGCATCCGCCAACTGATTCTCCTCTCTGGGGAAATGTTCAAAGGTTATCTCCTCAAAATATGGAAGCAACGTTAACACATACTCTTTGTAAGGAATAAGATTTGGGTGTTTCGTATCCCACTCGCCTTTGATCTGGCTGATCACGAGAGTGGAATCTCCGAATACACTTAAGAACTTAATCCTTAGGTCAATAGCTGCTCGAAGGCCCATGATGCACGCTTCATACTCTGCCATGTTATTGGTGCAGTTTAAACATAGTCGGGCGGTGAATGGAGTATGACAGCCTTCAGGAGATATGATCACGGTGCCAATGCCATTATCCAAAGCGTTTGAAGCTCCATCAAAGTACATAGACCATCAGGATCCCTCCTCAGGTCCTTCATCCGGTCCAGGATCTTCACAGTCGGTTACCAATAATTATGAAGTTTGACTGTAAATTGGCCATAGTTGACTTTTTCCCCAATACAGCTGATTTTTAGGTCAACTGCTCAATTGACTGAGCAAAAGTGTGATCCAAGGCTTGAAACTTAGCATGAGTAATATTGGGGGTCCATAATGATCCATTAAAGTCATTTGAAGTATTTAAAGTTCCATTTTCCTTGTGCAATCTCAAACCCTAATTTTGGTCATCAGTGCTTAAGGAGGTGTCTTGAGCTGATCAATCCTAGTGCGGTCTTGAACCAAGAGAGATTCTTGTGAGAAAATATTTGATAAATGAGAGGGAAAATTTTGGGGTACAACAATTTCCTTCATGAGTCATTTTAAGAGACTCAAACATGTCATGTGTTGTATCTCTGTTGGTGATTTTCTCATATTTCATTTTAGAGATAGCGTTCAGAAAGATATTTCTAGCTCTGTGGTGATTTTTGAAATCTAATTTCTGTTGTTTATCCATGTTCTTTATGTAAATCTTGTTTTCGTATTTGTCTTCTGGATGTGTGTAACCATCTAGTACTATATCCCATAAATCAGCATCATAACCTAGAAAGAAACTTTCTAGTCTATCTTTCCAGTATCCAAAGTCTTCTCCATCAAACACAGAAGGTTTGGTGCAGTTGTTGTTGTTTTGTTCAGTTGCCATAGTGTTTTCCTTCTGGATCTTTTTCTGACATTGTTAGGTGTTTGCACCCAGAACTAGAGCTCTGATACCATTAGAAGGGTGAGAAAACACTTAGAAGGGGGGTTGAATAAGTTTTTTCTTTTTCTTGCGCAGTAATAATGGAAGGACACAGGTATTTTTATCCTGGTTCGTTTAAAACTCAAACTACTCCAGTCCACCCGCCAAGGTGATTTCGTCTCTCTCAACGAGGACTTAATCCACTATAATCAAAACTGATTACAAATGCACAACCAAACTGTTGTGACTAACAATACAATGCACAAGCCAACTACAAGTGACTAACACCTCTAAGACTCAACTAGTCCTAGCCCTCTTGAGAAATCTGACCCAACTGGTCTCTCAAGGAACAATTACAATGCACAACCAAACTGTTGTGACTAACACCTCTAAGACTGAACTAGTCCTAGCCCTCCTGAGAAATCTGACCAAACTGGTCTCTCAAGGAACAATTACAATGATTATCTCTTAAAAGTAGTGAATCAGAATGCTTCTAATAAGCTATATCACAAACTGTGTTTTATCACTAAGATTTTTGCCCAGTACTTAAGATTTACCCACTATATACAAGGAGTTTACAAGAATGAAAAATAGTGAGCTTCAGTATATTTTGCGTGGATTAGTAACCTTGCTTTGAAACAAATGGTCTTCTATATATAGCTTCATCTTTTGACCGTTACTGCCTTGAAGAGAGTGTATGCATTAATGATGCGTGTTAGCTTGATCTTTATGTTTCCAATGCTCTCGTGCATAGTACCACTTGAGTGCGTTAGCCGTCTTAGCATTAAATAATCAACGGTATTTTCAGAGCTTGTCTCTGGAAGTTTAAGAGTTTTCTTGCAGCGTTGCAACTTCAGAGTTTGCTTTAAATTTTCTTCTATTTGAGTTTGCTTTAAATGTTCTTCTATCAGAGTTTGCTTTAACTTTTCTTCTATCAGAGTTTTCTATATCACTTCTTTTATCAGAGTTTTCTTCATCAGAGTTTGATTTAGCTTGCATTATCAGATATTGCTTTCAGCGTGCTTCTTTCAAATCTTTGCTTCAACTAGCTTTATCATAGGTTGCTTAAGATTACTTTTTTTATCAGTTTTCCTTGGAGTGCTTCCTTCAGAGTTTTCTTCAGACTTGCGTAGAATGATGTTTCACTTTTGAGAATGCTTGAGTCAGAACATCATCTGAATTAGAAAACATGCACATAAGAGTATAAAATATATTATACAAAATTTATTTCATTGTTATCATCAAAACTCTAAGATATGATTAGAACCAAACTTTGTTCTAACATGTTAAGCATATAGCCAGTGCCAATTGCATTTATTTATTTCGACCTTTAGGCAATTGGTCAAATTGTCAACTAAGTAGCAGGAATTACTTGACCTCAACCTAACAACCTTATCCTAGTTTGATCACTTATTCTCGCGGGCCTGGAAGGCTGCATTGGAGTATGCAAGTATATCGTAGTATACATACAAGGTTTTTCTCTTTCTCCGGGAAGACTTTCCGAATATAGTTTGCTTGTCTCCTCTTTCGATTCAGAACGGCGGTCTTGGTTTTGGAGAATGCTTTGGGGTGAACCCGCTCATGTCTCTAAGAAAAGCCTCTAGGAAAAGGTATTTCATCAGGGCTTGGGGTATTCCCTAACAGGTTTGTCCTGGGGAACTTTCGATCTGGCCCTTCCTTTTCATCTGTCTTCTGCCATCAAATGCGCGTACTATTTGTACCCCTTCTGCCAAGGGCTGAATTTCCTTCTTAATCCGCTTAAGCAGAATTATAAATGGCCTTTTCACTCTTTTATGAAGAAGAAACACATATATCTTTTATGTATGCTTGGATGGTGGTATAGGATAGGATGAGCTAACTGAATCAGTGATGAGCTGGGATAAACGCTTTATTGACCCCATTTAGAGGCAAGAAAGTGGAAAGTGTTGCACCCCAAAATTTACCCTCTCATTTCTCAAGGAATCACCTTGGATCCTCAAGATTTCTTCCATCCAATTCCAAGCCTTGAACTACAAATTTTCCAAGAAAATCACTCATAAGGGCAAAATGGTCATTTGCACACTGAAAAGTCAAACTTTGAATTTTGGATCAAAATCAAGCTTCAAGAATCATATTTCATAAAGACACGTTGAAATATGAAGTTTTGTTTCATCAAAATCCAAAAAGTCAAAATTCTAAATACTTAGAATTTTTTCTAAATGTTTAAGAAAATATGACAATTTCAGAACTTCTGACCAGGGTATCACCATAAGCACTCAACAGATTTTGGATATTCTCAAGACAGAGTTTGGTCAGAACTTCTGGGCAAGCCATTCGCAAAAGCTTAGTCAGAGTTTGCCAAGGTAATTCAAAGAAGGTTAAGGAGCATGCTGCAAGCTTTCTAGAAAGTCTGAAAGCTCCTTCAGAACATGTTGGAACCAGAAGATAAGAGGATCAGAAGATGGGATGCTACGCTGAAGCAGAACTTCTAATCCAGAGTTTTCAAAGGTAAATCAAAGAAGGTTACTGGAAAACCTAGGGAATCCTTCGGAACATGCTGAGGCAACAAGCTACAAAGATCAGAAGTTGGATGTTTGTCCTAAATGGAACTTCTGATCCAGAATTAAGCAATGATGCAAAATCTCACATTACAGGATTTCTGATTTTGACAAATCTCATCATCATTTAATGCTCATTAATGCTCACAACCACTTTTGAGTCTTTGTCCAAAGGATCTCTCCACGTGTAGTGTAGAAATAATTTTGTACAGAATTAGGTAAGGGTCCATGCACTACTTTTTTCTTGTAGGTTCACTTTTCCTTAATCCCTACTTGCTAATCCAGCCTAAGCTAAAAAACTGTCACCTATCACACCTTTTTTGAACTTGCTTCAAGAGCAAGTCAGCATCTAGCGTATGATGTTGGCGCTACTTGACATTTCAAACACAAAAAACTTTGCCTATAAATAGAACACCATTGGTCACTGAGAAGGGTCTAGAAAAAATTTGTGAAAGAGGTCAAAATTTTGAGAAAGAAAAGCCTTGAATCCCTGCCAAAATTCCAAGAGTTCCAAAGACTGTAAACACAACACATAAAACCTCGTTAACTTTTGATTCCTTGCATTCAAAAACTCCACTTGTTCTCAATTATTTCTTGACTAAAAACCATTCACACAGTTTCTGATCCACACATTGGAAACTGTCTAAACTTATGTGTTCATATTGCTATACACTTTCCATCCATCCACTCAAAGAAATCAGAACATCACCTCCTTTCCATCCCCAGAAGTTGAAAACTTTCAGCTTACTGGGTACGTGAAGAAGCTGTTCAGAGCATCATCAGATTTGAGGTTAACTCTGGTTCACAGAACTTCTTCCTGCTGCAAGGTAAGTTTTTGTTGACCCTCACCACATTACTTAAGCATTACCAGATTTAATTGCTCAGATACAATGTAGATATAAGGTTTTTAGTGTCATACATATTCTGAGATTTCATGCATTATGTTTTCCTAAGTAGGGAATGAATCAGTTCAGAACCTCTTGAAGGAATTAGAACTCAGAATTAGGATTAACAAATTCATACGCGCCTCTGATTTGTAGTTCTAATATTTCATATTTCTGAAATGCTATGACACCTGCTATAACTTTTCTATGCATGTCTTCTGTTTTGTGGAGAAATAACCAAATTACAGATGTTTTGACTAGCATATATATATATATATATATATATATATATATATATATATATATATATATATATATATATATATATATATATAGATAGAGAGATAGAGAGAGAGAGAGAGAGAGAGAGACCAAGTTCTGCCAGTGGTCTCAGAACTTCTGAAGCTTGTTTGGTTTCCAGTGGTCTCAGAACTTCTGAAGCTTGTTTTGTCGCCAGTAGTCTCAGAACTTCTGAAGTCTGTTTAGTTGCCAGTGGTATCAAAACTTCTGAAAACTACTGTGTTCTCAGTGGGTTCAGAGCTTCTGACCTTATACATTTTCACTAACAGGTTTCTGTTTTGCAGCGTGTCAGGGTCAGAACCTCTGACTTCATTTTATCAGCAACACGCTGATTCTTTTTTTTCTTCTTTTTTTCATTATTTTTGCTATTACTCTTAATTCCATTAATCAGCAAACATCAAAAGTATTTCCTTCACACTTTATTTTACTTCTTTCACATAAAAAGGCAAAAAAAATTTCTTAAACAAAACATACTTCTTTTCTTAAATAAATAAGCATTTTACATTTCCTGTACATTCTTATCTATTTCAATATGGTTGTAATAGTAATTTAGGACTTATTTTTACTTGCAACCCCATTCATAAATTTGTACCCCCATCCCCTAAATATTGTAATAGCGTAGGACTTTACATTTCTGCAATTTATCGCTTTCAAATGTAAATGCTAGTAATTAGGCGTGTATGGCAAGATAAAAACAACAAAATAGACAACCCTAATCAAGAATAAATACATGCAAATAAAACACTTTTTGCACACATGCACCCTTAGGGTAATCTCACTTGTTGCCTTACAAAAATGGCCATGTTATGCATGTGGGATGTCTTAGCACAAACAAATCAAAAATACAAGATCATAGTCCCTCGATGACGCTATCAAAGTTGCCTTTCGAAATGATCTTAGTCTCTAAAGAAAAAATGCTAAGTCATCTCACAACATTGTTATCATGGTTATACGATGACCCGCGCCCGTCCCTTCACATCCAACGATGAGGCTTCTTAACAAATAAATGGTAATATAGTGTTGTACCCCAAAATTTTCCCTCTCATTTTATCAAGATTTCTCCTCACAAGACTCTTTGAACTCAAGACCAAGCTAGGGTTTGCTCTGCTCAAGACATCTCCTTGCATTGTTGACCTAAATTAGGGTTTGGGTTTTCACAAGGAATTTTGGACTTCTAATGCTCATTGTGACTTTCATACTTCATGTTGGACTTATAAGATTGCTCATACCAAGTTTCAAGCCTTGAATTAAATTTTTGCCCAATCAATTGGACAGTTGACCTAAAAATCAACTATATTGGGGAAAAAGTCAACTATGGCCAATTTACAGTCAAACCTCATAAATTTTGATCCACATCAATATTATAGGCTCATATGAACCATTTGATCATGTTTGGACCACAACTCCTCAATAAATTTGATCAGATCATCAAAAGGGCAAAATGGTCATTTTTAGGGTTTTGACTACAGAAGGGCAATTTCTGATTTTTCACCTAGCCAATGGCAAATTAGGTTCAAGCATGGATTAAAGGACTCAATGGCATCATATTGACCTATTCACAAGGTTCAAAAGATCTCAATTGCATTGGATTGACAGATGAATTTTCCAATCAACTGATCAAAAATCAACTGTACACTGAAAAGTTAAACTTTGACTTTTTGGTCAAAATCAAGTGCCAAGGGTCATTTTTCATCAAGATGTGTCAAAAAATGAAACTTGTTCATCAAGAAACCTAATTTTGCAAATTAGGGTTTAAAATTGAAAAAATTTCATAACTTAGATTTTTTCCAAGTTATGAAATTTTCTTATTTTTTCCCAACTTTGCCCAACTTTTTCACCATGATGCAATTGGATTCAAAAAAACTTCCAACATGAAAGTTATAGTACTCCACAAAATCTACAACTTTTATTCACAAAGTTTTCTCAAAAGAAGCATGGATCTCAAGTTATGATTTTTGGAACAAGGATCCATGAAACTTTTAACTTAGTGAAATTTTGCCCTAGTTTAGGCAGGATTTTGACCTATCTTCATGGCAATTTTTCACATAGTTCCATTTGGAATCTCAAAATTCATTTCAAATATGGATTTTAGATCATGTTACAAGCTTTCCAAAATGTCAAAGAACTCTCCAAAATCATTTATGGTTAAGGATAATCGAAGGTTTGAATTTGGCAAAAACTCACTTTGATCCATGGCATGTCTCATGTTGCCACAAGTTGCAATTTCAATCCAACATTATTTATACTTAATTACAGGTATCTAAACCCTTCCACACTCAAGAATTAAATGCAAATCCAATGGATTGAAGCTTTGTTCTGATCATTAGAGGTTTACACAAGAGATTAATCTAAAAATAGCAAAAAGGCAACATTACAATTTTTGTCAAAACTTGCTTTATGTCAAATTGCATCTCTTGAGCCTTGAACCAAATCTTGGACAGCAAACCAAATCCACAAACTTGGGGCCAAGCTTACAAAATGTATGCAGGATTAGAGCTAGCCTGTACAAGCCTGCTCTTTGTCACTTCCCACCTTTTGTTTCATAACCAAGAAAGGTGCAAAAGTCTACACAACTTGAGTATCTGTTATAACCAACTCTTGCAAGCATTGGAAACAAGTTTTACACATTGCTTTGAGCCAGAAACACGAGTCATTCAACCCTCAAGCCTTCCAAAACACAAAATCACCTCCCTCTTGCAAAACAGGGCAGTTTCTGCACTTTGAGTTGCATAACAAAAACTACTCGTGCGTTTTGCCCCAAACCTGTTCCAATACCTTCCATATAACCCACCTGAGCTATCCCAGCCATTGGCCATTGACTGTAACTCAATTTGGAAGATTCACCATTTCTGTTTTCAGCCTGTGCAGGTTGACTTCTACAAGCTTGTTCAAGCAAATCCAAAGCAAACTAAGCATTGGGGATGGTCAGAGGAAGTTCAAGCAAGCTCCCAAACATCTCAGGCCTCACTAAAAAGCTCTACATTTCCATACTCGTGTCCAACTGAAACAGGTATTTTTCAACTTCCTATCTCTCTATTTAGGAATCATTAGGCTTAGGTTTGTGAATAAAAAATGTAGTACTCATAGCCCTTAAGTTGTACATATGCATAGATTTCAATTAAGTTAAGTGTGCTAAGAGAATTTAATTGATGAACTTCCTGAAAAAGTTAGGTTAGAAATTAGGGCCAGAGAAATTCTCTCTGGTCTTTGAGAGTTAGATTAAGTTTTTTATACGGTTAGAATCGTGGTTTAATGCTCTATAAGTTTCATGTTTTGAGTTTTTGATTTCATGCAAAGAATAGAGAGAACAAAGTTGGAGTTACAGGGCGCGTGTTTTGTTCAAAGGTTGAAGATGAAGATCAGTTTGGGCTGGGCTTCGCATTGACTTGCTTTTGACACCTCCAGTTTGCTCACTGCACCCCCTGACCCATTTCATTATTATTTGATATTGTTCTATTTTTATTTTCATTTCTGATTTTATTCTATTTTTTCTAAACATAAAAACTTACCAAAAATATTTTTATAAATTTTCACATTTATTTTTGTATTTTATTTTATTTTTCTAACATGAAAATAATTATTAATTAGTATATACTTTATTCCCTTTAAAAAAAACTTGAAAATAATAAATAAAATATTTTATTTTTATTTTTATTATTTACATACTTAAATAATATTTTTGCTAATATATTTTATTTTTTTACATTTGTATATATTTTATCATTTTTATTTTATTATACATAAATAATATAATCAATATATGTATACTTTTCTTAAAAAGCTAGGGTTTTTACCCTTAACAAAAATAACTTTTTATTTTCTTTTTTTTAATACATTAAATATCATATTTTTACATACATAAAAATAAACAAAAACATTTTTTACATATTTATAATATTTTGCATATTTATATTTAAATTGCTTATTTAAATATTACTTATTTATTATTTGATGCAAAGAGTTCAATTTGGATGTAATAGTAAATATTAGGGTTTTATTTTCTTGCAAATACTCCCCATTCAAAATTGTATCCCCCTCCCCATATCAACGTTGTAATAGTCGTAGATTTATTTTACGCATTTATAACTTTCAAATATGCCATGATAGAGATTAGGGTTTGTATGCAATATCCAAAATCAAAAAAAATAGTTAGACCTAATGCAAGACATAAATGCATGAAAATGACAACACGATGCACACATGCACCCCTAGGGTTTCATCCACTTATTGCCTTTAAAATGGCCATGTTATGCATGTTGAGTATCTTGGCAAAACAAAAATAAAACAAAAGATCATAGTCCCTCGATGATGCTATCTTGGTTGCCTATACAAATGATCTAGTCCCTCAAAAAATTGCTAAAGATACTTGGCACTATTGCTATCATGGTCAATACGATGACCCGCGCCTGTCCCGTTTAACATCCAAATACAAGGTTGTTTACCAAATGCAATGGTAAAACAACAATGTAAAAGGGTTAAAAATGTGTAGGAAAGATCTTTGAGTAAGATAGGGTAGACAACTCTTAGTTACTTGATCAAAACTTGCAAAAACATCCTTGCTATTTTCAAACACACCTCACCACACAATTTCAAAACATTTCCCAAAACAAACTTTCAAACATTGAAATATCTTTTCAAAAGACAAACACCTTTGTATATATTCAAACAAGAATCATTACAAAGGTTGCCACAACGATGGCCTCTTTTCAAAACATTTTAAAAACCACACACAAAGCACAATTTCAAATAATTGAAAAGCAAAAGCAAGTGATCTAAACATGTAACTAAGAGCCCATGGATAACCATGGATGAAAAGGGTTCTTGCACCTTCCCTTTTCATAATCTACCCCCCGAACCCAAGAAAACATCTCAAAGGTTTTTCCTGTGCTTTTTGACCTTTCCTTTGGATAAAATAAAAAGTCGGTGGCGACTCTTGCTAAACCGGAACATTTGCAAACACAAAACGCAAAACCTCAAGTCAGTTCTCCCACCGTATCACAGAATTGGTGACCCTGCTGGGGATTTTAATAAAATTGAGGTTACCTTAGGGTTTAGATCACATTTACATGTTTAGTTTGTTTGCTTTGATTGCTTTACATTTGGTTCTATTGTTTGGGTTTGAAATCCTCTACCCGGATTTGGGAAACATTCATAGGTAAATAGCAATACATTGTGGAAACTGTGTTGGGTATACCGACATGGTTGAAGCAATAGCTATATTAGTGCGACATATTTGTGGGTACCGGTAGCCTTTGAGTCAATCAAATAGAATACGGGACCACTGAGTGATGTCATGAAGCACTAATGAACTTTTAGAACCTTTACTTGACCATCTTGGCCTTTTTAGGGGTAGTGAGATGACCGACTTTGGTGCAGTCCGAAGTTGGTAGATACTCGATACTACACTCATTGAGGGTTATTTACTTGGAATATTTCAGTTGCCAGTTAAGTGGCTAAACTGAAACAATGAACACATAAAATAATCCAGTGTTATTGAGCTCCTTAGAACCCGGTTACTATTTATAGGATAGGTTGAGCCAACTAACTTCAAGAGGGTACTTACCTATGAAACCCCATGCAAGCCTGAAATTAGGAACTTGTGTGACTTGCTTGTACATATACTTGTGCATACATCATGAACATCATAAATCATCATATGCATCCACTAACCATTTCAAGGGTTTGGATCTTCATATTTGTTCCTGTTTTGTAGGTTATGGAATCACTCCGCAGAAAAACAATTCAAGTCAATCTTGTGAGAATCCCTCCTCAACTCAAGGAGCTTGCTTCCAAGATTCCAGAGAATTCTCTCTTCAGTTAAAGACATGGTAGACTTCTCAACTTGGTCAACTCCAACATTGAAGAAGACATGGTGAAAGTTCTTTTTCAGTTCTTTGACCCCCTACACCATTGCTTTACATTTCCTGATTACCAACTAGTGCCTACTTTGGAGGAATTTTCTCAACTCCTGAGGATTCTTATTCTCCATCAACTACCCTACAACGGTACGGAAAGAGAACCAAAGCCTGAAGATGTTGCTCAAGCCTTACACTTGCAACCATCTGATATCAAAGGTCATTGGGAAACCAGAAGTGGTGTCAAGGGTTTCTTGGTAAAGTTTCTGTTTGAGAAGGCACAAGACTGCTGGAATTCTCTAGATCTGCAAGTTGTTGAGGAGATTGTAGCACTTCTCATCTATGGGTTGGTCTTGTTCCCAAACCCTGATCAACTTATAGATGTGAATGCTGTCAAAATTTTCATATCTCGGAATCTTGTGCCTACATTGCTTGGGGATATCCTCCACTCATTTCACACACGAACAATGAGGAAAAGAGGTGTTCTCATGTGCTGTACTCCTCTTCTAGCAAGGTGGTTTATTTCTCACCTTCCCCAATCAGTCTTGAAGAATGAACAAGGCTTGAGGTGGTCACAACGGTTGATGACTCTTACATATTCTAATGTTCATTGGTGTTCTCGGTCCAGAGAAAATGTCATCATCATCGATCGTTATGGGGAATTCCCTAATGTCCCACTACTTGGCATTAGAGGAGGCATTACCTACAACCCCTGCTTGGCTCTGAGACAATTTGGGTATGCCCGAAGGGATGGCCCTCATGACATGCTGATTCCAGACTTGGTTTTTGACTTCGACAACGATGCTCAAGGACTTCGACAAAGGTTTATCCGAGCTTGGAGGATGCCCAACAAAGTGGACAGTAAGACACTGGGGCACAATAATTCCATCCCCCTTGAGCCTTACCTCAAGTGGGTGCGAACCCACGCCCAGAGATTTATGATGCCTTACCCCTACATTCTGCCTATGATCAAAGAGCCTGTTATGGAAGGAGAGGTTCCATACACCCTCCTACATCCTGACACGCCAACATCATTGGAATATTTGCAAAAGAGTTGGATACAGCTCAAGGAAGAACGAAATACTTTTGAAGCCAGCTTCTAAGCCAGTGAGAAGAAGGTTTTGGAACTTACTTGTCGACTCCATGAAGAGAAGACTCTCAACAACTACATTGCGCCAAAGAGGATGCGCAATGTCTTTCTACATTAGAGTTTTGTATTTATTTTTCCCATGGGGAACTTATGTACTAACAAATTCTTCTTATTAATATGACGTGTGTTCTTTTTGTTTGCAACAACTTTGAATTTCTGAATCCTTGAATGCATTACATGAATACATATCATTCATCATATGCATAAGCTAGTCTTCACATTAGGTTTCCTTATCTCTCTGCTGTTTATTTCAGCAAGATGGATATAGAGCAGATGGTCAAAGACCTACAGGCGCAAAATTCACAGTTCCAACAGCTACTCATGACCTTGGCAAAGGGTCAGGAGGAGCTCAAAGGTCTACTGGAAAAGGAAAAAGAGAAAAAGAAAAAGAAAAGAGTTGGTGTGGACACTATGGGAAGAAGATTTGAGAACCAAGCTATAAGAGTCCTGGATTTCCCCTCAACATCCAATGAAGGGGTTGGCAAAGGAAAGGGAGTTGCAGTACCCTCCGAGTCTGAGGCTGAAGAAGAAGAAGAATAGGATGAAGATTACTCTGAGAAGCAGTACCCTCCTGCAGACGACAAGTATAAAAATCTGGAAGAGCGTCTGGAAGCCATGGAGGTACAAAGAGTGCCTGGGCTGGATTTTGAGGAGGTGGGTTTGGTTGCTGGGATTGTCATTCCCCCTAAATTCAAGGTGCCTACATTTGCTAAATATGATGGTTTGTCTTGTCCGAAGATGCATCTGTGGTCTTACGTCAGAAAGATCCAACCTCATTCTTCTGATAAGGATCTTTGGGTCCACTTTTTTCCAGATAGTTTGTCAGGTACGCAATTGGATTGGTTCTATCAGCTTGAGAGATCTGATGTGCACAACTGGGAAGATTTGGTTGTTTCCTTCTATAGACAATATCAATATAATGCAGACTTAGCACCTACTCGTACTCAATTATAGAGTATGGGTATGGTCTCTAATGAAGGCTTTAAAGAGTATGCTCAGAAGTGGCGGGACTTGGCTGGAAGGGTTCAACCACCATTGTCTGAGAGAGAGCTTGTGGATATGTTTTTGGGGACCCTGTCAGGTCCATTCTTTAATCACTTGATCGGGAGCTCATCTGTAGGGTTCACCGAGCTAATTCTGACTGGTGAAAGAGTCAAAGCTGGCATTAAGAGCGGTAAAATTCAAAAGGATGCATCTGCTTCCGCTGCTATCAAGAAAACTTTTCCAGCCAAGAAAGAGGTCTCAGCTGTTTACTCCCAGAAAAATCAAAGAAGAGTGGAGCGCCGCCCAGCGGTGGGGGCTGTAATGATTCAGAATTCCACAGCTGATCAACCTCGAAATAGTCAACCCAAGACCAACCAACCAAGAGGGGGAAGGCCTGCTAGGCAATTCACCAAATTAAACATGACGCCTGCCCAGGTTCTCCCCTATCTCTTGAAGTTAAACCTTACAACCTTGAGGGAGCCACCACAAAATCCGAATACAACTTCTCCTTTTTACCACGCCAACGCTAAATGCACTTATCATTCAGACGTCATAGGGCACGACACCAATAACTGTTGGGCCCTCAAAAACAAGATCCAGGATTTAATAGATGCCAAGGAGGTGGAGTTTGACGCACCTGATAAACCTAATGTGATATCCGCTCTAATGCCAAAACATGGTCATAATGTCCATATTGTTGTAGAAGATCTTTATGTTGCTGTTGTTGATGACTTAATGACTCCATTGCCAATGATCAAGATGAATCTGTTGAAAGTCGGGATTTTCCCGGGCTGTGAAAAAGATTGTTACCTTTGTTCGACCTTGCAATCCGACTGTCCGCTATTGAAGTCAGGCATCTAACGCCTGATGGATAATCAAGAAATCCTCTTCAAGAAAACTCATGTTACTCCTGTTACTCCTGTTACTCCAATCAACGATGTTGCTATAATCACCATTTCCGACAATCTTTCCAAGGTCTCCAAAAGACCTGTTAAGATTACACCCGATCCAAAGTTTGTACCTCTGAAGATAACAATGCCGGGGCCTATACCATACAAGTCCAACAAGACAATACCATGGAATTATGGAGGAGAGATCTTCTACCAAGGTGTTAAGCAGATCGAATCATTTGAAGAAAATTCCGATGAAGAGACTCCTGACGTAGGAAATATTGCGGGGACAAGTAAGATCACCCGCAGTGGAAGAATCTTCTCTCTGGAGATTGCTCCTCCAAGGGCAATCTTCGGACCCTCAAGTGCTCCTGAGGTTACTCCTATGCCAGTCAACATATATGTGTGAAGTCTAGTTATTGAAGAAATCATAACTCCTAAAGCTGTACCCTCTGCTGTTACTGCTGATAAAGGTAAGGGGATCCAAGAAGTGCCCGTCAGGACGAGGGCTCAGCCTTTGGTCATCCCCGAGACCACTCAAAAGGAAATGGAGGAGATTTTAAAAATAATTAAGAAAAACGACTATGATGTCGTAGAACAACTGGGGCAAACCCCTTCAAAAATCTCTATGCTGGCCTTATTGCTCTATTCCGAAGCCCATGCCAAAGCCTTGATCAAATTCCTGAAGATGGCCCATGTGCCTCAGGAAACCTTTGCGGACCAGTTCCAGGAGTGTGTAGCCATCCTAACCGCCGACAATGGTCTTGGCTTCTCCGATGTCGATCTAACATCTAAGGGGAGAAAGCATAATGATGCGCTGCATGTCCCGGTGGAGTGCTGAGGGACTACTCTTGCTCACGTTCTGGTTGATATCGGGTCGTCTTTAAATGTCCTACCAAAGAAATAATTGGACATACTAGATTGTGAAGGTCTAATTTTGAAGCCCAACAACATCATCGTAAGAGCCTTTGACGGTTCTAAGCGGATGGTCCACTGGGAGGTGGACATCCCAATTAAAATGGGTACTGAAACTTTCCACTCCACATTTTATGTCATGGATATCTGTCCCTCCTACTCTTGCTTGTTAGGAAGACCCTGGATTCGTCATGCTGGAGCCATTACGTCCACTCTACATCAAAAGCTTAAGTACCCAGTCCAGGGGAAAATTGTGACAGTTCGTGGCGAGGAGGAGTATATGATAAGCCATCTGAATTCATTCCACTATGTTGAATTAGATGGTGAATTCATGGAGACCCCCTTTCAGCACTTTGAAGAGGTTTCTCCTGAAGTTGAGGTAGCCAAGACAATAACTTTTGTGCCCATCATTACCTAACCTGTATCCCGGATGTCATCCCTTAAAGATGCGAAGGCTTTGATCGAGGAAGGAGGAAGCACAGTATGGGGTCAACTGCCAGATTTTCCTTACAATACAGATAATTCGGTTTGGGTTTCACTGCTGCTAGTCAGAAGGTTGTACGTTGCTCCCGGGCTGGAGGACCGCCATTGAAAATCACGCATCATGGAGTTCATGCTTTAGAGGATGATGAAGAAGAGAGCAATTTTTAAGACTGGATCTTTCCAACTATTGAAGGAGGACTGAACAACTGGGAGGCGAAAGACTTCGTTCCCATTACTTTCATCAATCAGTAATTTATCTTTTGAACATTTTCTGTTGGTCTGTAATAATTTTTAAACAATTCGTACACTTTTTGCCTTATGTCTTACCCGGGGCATATAGGTCCATTTGTAAGGACTTGATTTTTCATCTTCATATGCCATTTTTAATGAATCATGGACGTTTTCATATATAAACTTTTGTGTTCGTTTTCTTTCTTTTTACATTTTATTTGTTTAAAGGTGGCTATCCCTTACACACACCCACACTCACAAAATGCAGGTACCCATCCACTCCAGATTCCATGGGTAACAATTCTGCTATGGCCTTCAGTGACTCTGAAGATCTGGTCAATCATGTCGAATACGAAGGTGATGAAGACTGTGAAGTGCCTGGAGAGTTGGCTAGACTTTTGCAATAGGAAGAAAGGGCTATTCTACCTCACGAGGAGTTGTTATAGACTATCAACTTGGGAACAGAGGAAGACATAAAAGAGGTTAAAGTGGGTGCCAACCTAGAGCCAAGTGTCAAAGAGCGTTTAGTTCAACTATTGAATGAATATGTGGAGATCTTTGCCTGGTCCTACAAAGACATGTCGGGACTGGATACAGATATTGTGGTTCACTGTCTCCCTACAAGAAAAGATTGTCCACCAATTAAACAGAAATTCCGCTGAATGAGGCCTGACATGTCCGAAAAGATCAAAGCTGAGGTGATGAAGCAGTTCAATGATGGCTTTCTTGTTGTTACTTCCTATCCACAATGGGTTGCTAACATTGTGCCTGTGCCTAAGAAGGACGGCAAAGTCAGAATGTGCATGGATTACAGAGACTTAAACAGGGCTAGCCCTAAAGATGACTTTCCACTACCACACATTGACATCTTGGTTGACAATACAGCTCAACATAAGGTATTCTCTTTCATGGATGGATTTTCAGGGTACAACCAGATCAAAATGACCCCCGAAGACATGGAGAAAACTACTTTTGTTACGCAGTGGGGTACCTTCTGCTATAAAGTGATGCCATTAGGACTAAAGAATGTCGGGGCAACCTATCAACGTGCCATGGTAGCTTTGTTTCATGACATGATACATCATGAGATTGAAGTCTACGTAGATGACATGATAGCCCGTTCGCAAACAGAAGAAGAACACCTCGACCATCTGCAAAAGCTGTTTGTCAGGTTGAAGGAGTACAAGCTCAGACTGAACCCTACCAAGTGCACTTTCGGAGTCAGGTCCAGTAAACTCTTGGGATTCATCTTCGGTAACAAAGGCATCGAGGTTGTTCCTGCCAAAGTCAAAGCTATACAAGAAATGCCTGCCCCTCACACTGAGAAGGAGGTCAGAGGTTTCTTAGGACGCCTAAACTACATTGAATGGTTCATCTCTCACCTAACATCTACCTGTGAACCAATCTTCAAGCTGTTGAAGAAAGATCAGGTGGTTAAATGGAATGATGACTGTCAAGTTGCTTTCGATAAAATCAAGAAGTATCTGCTGGAACCTCCTATCTTGATTCCACCCGTCGAAGGAAGGTCGTTAATCATGTATCTGAATGTCTTGGAGAATTCAATGGGGTGCGTATTGGGCCAACATGACGAGTCTGGCCGAAAAGAACACGCCATTTATTACCTTAGCAAAAAGTTTAACGACTGTGAAACTCACTACTCACTGCTCGAGAAAACTTGTTGCGCTTTGGTATGGGCTGCTCGCCGGCTAAGGCAGTATATGTTGACACATACCACTTTACTGATCTCTAAGATGGATCCGATCAAGTACATCTTCGAGAAGCCTGCTCTATCCGGAAGAATCTCTAGATGGAAAATGACCCTCGCCGAATATGATATACAATACACAACCCAAAAAGCCATAAAGGGGAATGTTCTAGCCGATCATCTGGCCCATCAAGCTGTCGAAGATTACCAATCCATGAGGTTCGACTTTCCCGACGAGGATATTATGACATTAGACAACATCGAAGGTAACAGACCATATGACGGACCTGAACAAGGATCCCGATGGACCCTGTACTTTGATGGTGCTTCAAATGCACTTGGAAACGGTATCGGCGCAGTACTTATCTCTCCAGAAGGTTGCCATACACCTTTCACTGCTAGACTCTGCTTCAGCTGCACCAACAACATGGTCGAGTATGAAGCTTGTATCTTTGTTCTCAAGGCTGCTATTGACTTAGGAATCAAATCTTTGATTGTATTTGGGGACTCAGCTTCGGTTATCAGTCAAATCAAAGGAGAGTGGGATACTAAACATCTGAACCTCATCCCTTACAAAGAACAAGTCTTGACATTGTTACCACACTTCGAGCAGATTACCTTCGAACACTTCCCGCGAGAAGAAAATCAGCTAGCGGATGCTCTAGCTACAATGTCATACATGTTTAATCTTAACTGGGATAATGAGGCTCCCCAAATTACCATTGAGCGGATGGACGAACCTGCACATTGTCACGAGATTAATACCGAAGAAGTAGTGGACCGACCTTGGTTTCACGAAGTCAAAAGGTATCTCGAGACTCGAGAATGCCCTGAAGGAGCTTCAGTCGACGACAAAAAGTTCTTAAGGAGGTTCACAGTCAAGTTATTCATGAGCAATGGTATCCTATACAAGCGCAACCATGATTGCATTCTGCTTCGTTGTGTGGACAAGGTTGAAGCTGAGCAGATCATGGCTGAACTACATAATGGCACCTTTGGCACCCACTTGAGAAGACATACAATGGCTAAGAAGATTCTAAGGGCAGGCTACTACTGGTCTACCATGGAAGCTGATTGTCGTCAATATTCTCGTACTTGTAACAAATGCCAAATCTATGCGGACAAGGTACATATTCCTCCAGTTCCTCTCAATGTCCTAACAGCTCCTTGGCCATTCGCAATGTGGGGTATCGACATGATTGGAGAGATTAAGCCTACGGCATCCAATGGACACCGCTTCATCTTGGTGGCCATTTATTACTTTACCAAGTGGGTCGAAGCAGCTTCCTTCGCCTCCGTTACAAAGAATGTGGTTTCCCGCTTCATCAAGCAGAACCTCATATGCCGGTATGGTATCCCCGACAGGATCATTACTGACAACGGTACAAATTTGAACAATACTATGATCACCGCTCCGTATGAGCAGTTCAAGATTCAACATCACAATTCATCTCCCTATCGGCCTAAGATGAATGGTGCTTTCGAAGCCGCGAACAAAAATATCAAGAAGATCATTCAAAAGATGACAGTCATCTGCAAGGACTGGCATGAGATGTTACCGTTTTCTCTGCACGGGTACCGTACCATGGCGTGAACATCAACTGGGGTAACACCATTTTCTTTGGTATACGGCATGGAAGCTGTTTTACCTATGGAAGTTCAGATTCCTTCCCTGATAATCATGAACGATGATGGTTTGAGTGAAGACGATTGGATTCAAACCTGGCTTGATCAACTTAACTTGATTCACGAGAAGCGACTTACTGCTGTTTGTCATGGTCAGACGTATCAAAAACGGATGATCAAGGCTTTCAACAAAAAAGTCAGGCGCCAGGTATATCAAGTCGGAGATCTTGTAATCAAGCGGATCATCTTGCTACAAAGTGATCCCAGGGGCAAATGGACTCCTACCTATGAAGGACCATTTGTGATCTAAAACATATTTTCTGGTGAGGCTATGATTCTAACCACCATGGACGGCGACGACCTGCCGCACCCTGCAAACGCAGACATAGTCAAAAGATACTACGCATAAACGACCCGACAAGTTGAAAACCCGAAAGGGCGACTTGGGAATAAATGGGCATCACGGTGAATCGAAAACCCGAAAGGGCGGTTCAGGCAAAAATTAGGGATAAAACAAAAAAAATTCGTACACCCGGCAAGTTGAAAACCTGAAAGGGCGACTTGGGCAAAAAAGGGTTTTCCGGTGGACTGAAAACCTGAAAGGGCGGTCCAGGAAAAAGTTAGGGAATTAAAAGCGTATGACTATGTCTCGTCGGATCACTTTAAGGATAATCTCTTCACGGACAAGCTCCAAGATTCCGATCAATCCAATCATATGCGGACGAAGCAACGAATGGACAAGATACTCAGAGTTACGAAGGCTATAGCAGAATGGGAACCCCATGGAATTGTTACACATAGCCATCTTTCTTTGTATAAATTTTTCTCAATTTTATGACAACATTCTCTTACTAGGATGTTTGTCTCCTTTGTACAAAATACTTACACAAAGTTAATACAAAGATACTTCAAAGTGCAGAAAATTGTTTGCCTTTCCTTTCTTTTTACACTTGTGTTTTATTTGAAAACGTCCAATGATTTATTAAATGAGCATATGCATTTGAATATAATCACTGCTTACAAATAAAACAAAATGAGAAAGGATAATTACTGATAGGTTGAAAGTATAGGAAAACGTCTTTAGGATATTCCAGAAGAAATCCCCTGCAGTACATCATCCAGATCTTCGATGGAACTAAAATCTTGAAATACATATCCCCAGTGGAGTTAAGTTTCAAAAATCCCCATCAGAGTTGAGTTTTCAAACTCCCAATCCCCAACGGAGCAAAACTTTGAACTGCAAACCCTCAGTGAAGATGAAACTTTCTTCCTCAATGGAGACCAGTGGAGACCATCCAGTTTCCTCCGACTTCCCCGGAGAGTCGCTTTAAAAAAAACAGATAATTCCCCAGGGAGTTATCTTAAAACCTTCTTCCTCAACGGAGTCAAATTTCCATACACGATCAAATCAACACGTCTTTAAGATCCCCAGCAGAGAGGAAACTTTGAGCTACCAATCCCCAGCGGAAACCATTCAGTTTTCCCCTGATACCCCCAACAGAACGAAGATTCTCATTCTTGAAGTCCCCGGTAGACTGGCATACAACCCAAACTCCTAATCTCCCCAGCTGTATAGCTTCTCCCCACAGAGGTTGTCAAAGATTTGGAATCTCCAATAATGGTCATGGATTTATTTTCTCGGCAGCAGTCAAAGATTTTATTATCTCCAGCTATCCAGGATTTATTTTCCTCAGCAAAACAGCTAATCAGCTTACATGCACATACATTACATTCATAAATCATGAACAGTGATCAAACACATATATTGCATCATATATTTCATGCAACATAACTTTGGGTTTCAGTTGACTTTTTACACTTTGCAGGAAAAAATTAATAGCTACCTAAAACAGATATCCAAAGCTCAGAAAATGGCTTAGAAAGGTTCCAGACGCAGATGCTTTCCTATTTACTTATTCAAATCAATGAGCAGATTCCTGTTCCAAGTTATGAAGCCTGGATTCGACCAGATAATATCTTGACTATACTGAAGCTCGGAAATCGACCGGAAAATAGTTGAATCCCCTACAAGTTTTGTGAAGCCTGGATGTTGACCAGATAGCAATACAAGACTGTGAAGCCTAGATGTTGACCAGATAACAGTAAGGTATACTATGAAGCTTGGACGTTGACCAAATAACAATTTACTCGGCCAATTACTTTGAAACCCGGACTCAACTGGATATTAGTAGGCCCCAAAAAAGCAAAAGGAAAACCAAAGGCGACCGGATAACCATTTGATTTCCTTTTGAATACTGGGCGTTGACCAGATAGGAAGAAAGGTATTGTGAGACCTGGACGTTGACCAGATAGCAATACAAGACTGTGAAGCCTGGATGTTGACCAGATAACAATAAGGTATACTGTGAAGCTTGGACGTTGACCAAATAACAGTTTACTCGGCCAATTACTTTGAAGCCCGGATTCAACCGGATATTAGTAGGCCCCGAAATCAAAGGGAAACCGGAGGCGACCGGATAACCACTTGATTTCCTTCTGAAGCCTGGATGTTGACCAGATAGGAAGTAAAGTATCGTGAAGCCTGAATGTTGACCAAATAGCAATACAAGACTGTGAAGCCGGGATGTTGAACAGATAGCATTTCATTGTCACCTCTTCAACCAAGAGATAACTCCCCAGTAGAATAACAGACGACTGAAGTTCTATTTCTACCACGACAAGGACCAGCATTCCCTCGGCGTAGTCCTCCTCAATAACAGGTATACGGGCTCTCGCAAAGGAATCTCTTATGCAATCAATTTTCTTGGATGGTATCTTTAAGCCCATCTCCGACAAGATTCTGTCACATCTTCCAAATTGCATCTTCAAGCCCATTCCCTCAACTATACTCTAACGAGCGCAAATTTACGGGCACTTTAATGTCCAATCCTCTTTTACCTTCGAGTCACGAAAGGCAAGCTTGCCAATCTAACTCTTCAGGTTCAAGAAGATTGAACATGGGCAGCTGTTGTACCCCAAAATTTTCCCTCTCATTTTATCAATATTTCTCCTCACAAGACTCTTTGAACTCAAGACCAAACTAGGGTTTGCTCTGCTCAAGACATCTCCTTGCACTGTTGACCTAAATTAGGGTTTGGGTTTGCACAAGGAATTATGGACTTCTAATGCTCATTTTGACTTTCATACTTCATTTTGGACTTATAATATTGCTCATACCAAGTTTCAAGCCTTGAATCAAATTTTTGCCCAGTCAATTGGACAGTTGACCTAAAAATCAGCTGTATTGGGGGAAAAGTCAACTATGGCCAATTTACAGTCAAACCTCATAAATTTTGATCCACATCAATATTACAGGCTCATATGAACCATTTGATCAAGTTTGGACCACAACTCCTCCAGAAATTTGATCAGATCATCAAAAGGGCAAAATGGTCATTTTTAGGGTTTTGACTGCAGAAGGGCAATTTCTGATTTTTCACCTAGCCAATGGAAAATTGGGTTCAATAATGGATTCAAGGACTCAATGGCATCATCTTTACCTATTCACAAGGTTCAAAAGATCTCAATTTCATTGGATTGACAGATGAATTTTCCAGTCAACTGATCAAAAATCAATTGTATACTGAAAAGTCAAACTTTGACTTTTTGGTCAAAATCAAGTGCCAAGGGTCATTTTTCATCAAGATGTGTCAAAACATGAAACTTGTTCATCAAGAAACCTAATTTTGCAAATTAGGGTTTAAAATTGAAAATTTTCATAACTTAGAATTTTTCCAAGTTATGAAATTTTCTTATTTTTTCCCAACTTTGCCTAACTGTTTCATCATGATGCAATTAGATTCAAACAAAACTTACAACATGAAAGTTGTAGTCCTCCACAAAATCTACAACTTTGATTCACAAAGTTTTATCAAAAGAAGCTTGTATCTCAAGTTATGATTTTTGGAACAAGGGTCCATGAAACTTTTAACTTAGTGAAATTTTGCCCTAGTTTAGGCAGGATTTTGACCTATCTTCATGGCAATTTTTCACCTAGTTCCACTTGGAATCTCAAAATGCATTTCAAATATGTATTGTAGAGCATGTTACAAGCTTTTCAAAATGTCCAAGAACTCTCCAAAATCATTTATGGTTAGGGATAATCGAAGGTTTGAATTTGGCAAAAACTCACTTTGATCCATGGCATGTCTCATGTTGCCACAAGTTGCAATTTCCATCCAGCATTGTTTATACTTAATTACAGGTATCTAAACCCTTCCAAACTCAATAATTAAATGCAAATCCAATGGATTGAAGCTTTGTTTTGATCATTAGAGGTTTACGCAAGAGATTAATCCAAAAATAGCAAAAAGGCAACATTGCCATTTTTGTCAAAACTTGCTTTATGTCAAATTGCATCTCTTGAGCCCTGAACCAAATCTTGGACATCAAACTAAATCCAAAAACTTTGGTCCAAGCTCACAAAATGTATGTAGGATTAGAGATAGCCTGTACAGGCCTGCTCTTTTTCACTTCCCACCTTTTGTTTCATAACCAAGAAAGGTGCAAAAGTCTACACAACTTGAGTATCTATTATAACTAACTCTTGCAAGCATTGGAAACAAGTTTTACACATTTCTTTGAGCCAGAAACACGAGTCATTCAACCCTCAAGCCTTCCAAAACACAAAATCACCTTCCTCTTGCAAAACATGGCAGTTTCTGCACTTTGAGTTGCATAACAAAAACTACTCGTGTGTTTTGCCCCAGACCTGTTCCAATACCTTCCATATAACCCACCTGAGCTATCCCAGCCATTGGCCAATGACTGTAACTCCATTTGCAAGCTTCACCATTTCTGTTTTCAGCTTGTGCAGGTTGACTTCTACAAGCTTGTTCAAGCAAATCCAAAGCCAACTAAGCATTGGGGATGGTCAGAGGAAGTTCAAGCAAGCTCCGAAACATCTCATGCCTCACTGAAAAGCTCTACATTGTCATACTCGTGTCCAACTGAAACAGGTATTTTTCAACTTCCTATCTCTATATTTATGAATCATTAGGCTTAGGTTTGTGAATAAAAAATGTAGTACTCATAGCCCTTAAGCTGTACATATGCATAGATTTCATTTAAGTTAAGTGTGCTAAGAGAATTTGATTGATGAACTTCCTTAAAAAGTTAGGTTAGAAATTAGGGCCAGGGAAATTCTCTCTGGTCTTTGAGATTTATATTAAGTTTTTTATATGGTTAGAATCGTGGTTTAATGCTCTATAAGTTTCATGTTTTGAGTTTTTGATTTCATGCAAAGAATAGAGAGAACAGAGTTGGAGTTACAGGGCGCGCGTTTTGTTCAAAGGTTGAAGATGAAGATCAGTTTGGGCTGGGCTTGGCATTGACTTGCTTTTGACACCTCCAGTTTGCTGACTGCACCCCCTCCCATTTCATTATTATTTGATATTTTTCTATTTTTATTTTCATTTCTGATTTTATTCTATTTTTTCTAAACATAAAAACTTACCAAAAATATTTTTATAAATTTTCACATTTATTTTTGTATTTTATTTTATTTTTCTAAAATGAAAATAATTATTAATTAGTATATACTTTATTCCCTTTAAAAAAAAACTTGAAAATAATAAATAAAATAAAATATTTTTAATTTTATTATTTACATACTTAAATAATATTTTTGCTAATATATTTTATTTTTTGACATTTGTATATATTTTATCATTTTTATTTTATTATACATAAATAATATAATCAATATATGTATACTTTTCTTAAAAAATTAGGGTTTTTACCCTTAACAAAAATAACTTTTTATTTTATTTTTTTTAATACATTAAATATCATATTTTTACATACATAAAAATAAACAAAAACATTTTTTATATATTTATAATATTTTGCATATTTATATTTAAATTGCTTATTTAAATATTGCTTATTTATTATTTGATGCAAAGAGTTCAATTTGGATGTAATAGTAAATATTAGGGTTTTATTTTCTTGCAAATACTCCCCATTCAAAATTGTATCCTCCTCCCGATATCAATGTTGTAATAGTCGTAGATTTATTTTACGCATTTATAGCTTTCAAATATGCCATGATAGAGATTAGGGTTTGTATGCAATATCCAAAATCAAAACAAATAGTTAGACCTAATGCAAGACATAAATGCATGAAAATGACAACACAATGCACACATGCACCCCTAGGGTTTCATCCACTTGTTGCCTTTAAAATGGTCATGTTATGCATGTTGAGTATCTTGGCAAAAAACAAAACAAAAGATCATATTCCCTCGATGACGCTATCTTGGTTGCCTATACAAATGATCTAGTCCCTCAAAAAATTGCTAAAGATACTTGGCACTATTGTTATCATGGTCAATACGATGACCCGCGCCTGTCACGTTTAACATCCAAATACAAGGTTGTTAACCAAATGCAATGGTAAAACAACAATGTAAAAGGGTTAAAAATGTGTAGGAAAGATCTTTGAGTAATATAGGGTAGACAACTCTTAGTTACTTGATCAAAACTTGCAAAAACATCCTTGCTATTTTCAAACACACCTCACCACACAATTTCAAAACATTTCCCAAAACAAACTTTCAAACATTGAAATATCTTTTCAAAAGACAAACACCTTTGTATATATTCAAACAAGAATCGTTACAAAGGTTGCCACAACGATGGCCTCTTTTCAAAACATTTTCAAAACCATACACAAAGCACCATTTCAAACAATTGAAAAGCAAAAGCAAGTGATCTAAACAAGTAACTAAGAGCCCATAGATAACCATGGATGAAAAGGGTGCTTGCACCTTCCCTTTTCATAATCTACCCCCGAACCCAAGTGTGATACGGTGGGAGAACTGACTTGAGGTTTTGCGTTTGTTTTCGCAAATGTTTCGGTTTAGCAAGAGTCGCCACCGACTTTTTATTTTATCCTAAGGAAAGGTTAAAAAGCACAGGAAAAACCTTTGAGATGTTTTCTTGGGTTCGGGGAGTAGATTATATAAAGGGAAGGTATTAGCACCCTTTCTATCCATGGTTATCCATGGGCTCTTAGTTACATGCTTAGATCACTTGCCTTGCATTTTCAATTGTTTGAAATGGTGCTTTGTGTGTGTGGTTTTGAAAAAGATGCCTTGTCTAGGCAACCATTGTAACAATTCTTTACTCGAATGTTTTACAAAGGTGTTTGTCTTTTTGAAAAGATGTTTCAATGTTTTTTGAAAGTTTTTTTTGAAATTGTGTTGTGGAGTGTGTTTTGAAAAATGGCAAGGATTGGTTTTGCAAGTTGGTCAAGTAACCAAGAGCTATCTACCCTAAATTTCTCAAAGATCTTTCCTATGTTTTAACCCTTTTAACAGTATTGTTCCACCATTGTATTTGGTGGACAATCTTGTGTTAGGATGTTAACGGGACGGGCGCGGGTCATCGTTTAGACCATGAATGCAATAGTGCCAAGTGTCTTTGGCAATTTTTCCTTTAAGGTACTTGATCATTTTTTAGGCAACTTGAGAAAGCGTCATCGAGGGACTATGATCATTTGATTTGTTTTTGTTTTGCCAAAGACACTCAACATGCAACATGGCCCATTTTTGAAGGCAACAAGTGGAGTAACCCTAGGGGTGCAAGTGTGCATGGTGTTGTCCATTTTCATGCATTTTATCTTTGAATTTAGGTCAAGCTATTTGTTATTTTTGATTTGCATACAAACCCTAGGTCTATCATGGCATAATTTGAAAGCTTTTAAATGCGGAAATTTAAAGTCCTAAATTATTACAACATGATTATGGGGATGGGGGTACAAATGTTTGAATGGGGGGTATTTGACAAGAAATTAAATCTAAAGCTATTACATCCATATTGAATATACAAATATTTAATTGTACAATATTTAAATGAATATAATAAATATGCAAAATGTATTATGCACAAAAATGATTTTTTATGTATGAGAAAGTATTTTTCAATGTGAAATATAAACTAAAATAAAAAAGGTCAAATTTTGAACATTTTTATGGTTTAGGGCAAAACCCTAGTTTTTTTTAAATAAATAGTATTTATTTATTAATTATATACAATATTTGTTAATTATATACAAAAAATAAAAAAAAGGAGTATATTGTAAAAAAAGTATTTTTTAGTGTCATATATTAATAAAAATGTATTATTTTCATATTTTATCCTAAGTATTCTAATAAATATATACAAGTATTTATATTATATATTAAATATATTAAATATATACAAGAGTAAAATATTAATTATTTACAAAAAAAGTATATTTTTTAGAAAATGTTTTCAAAAGGTAAATAAAAAAATAATAACTGGAAAATATTTATTTTTGTATTATTTTCTAGGGTTTTAAATAAAAAGTATATATATTTATTTACATGTATATGCTAAATAAAACAAATAAATGTCAAATAAATGCAAAAAAGGGTGGAAAAATATTTTTGATATTTTTTATATTTGAGAAAAAAAATACTAAATCAGAATCAAAAAGAAAAAAATCAAAAATGATCAATATTTCACACAATGGGCCAAGGGGGTGTAAATTGGAAAAGGGAGTGCAAAGAGCAAGAACAACTCAGGCCTAGCCCAAGTCAACCTTCTTCAACCTCCAGCTTCCTGTTTGAAACAAAAACGCGCGCTTTCCATGCTTCACTCAAACTCCTGATTCTTTGACTTTTAACAAAAACTTATAACACCAATAATGTAGAGCATCAAGAGACGAATTCAGACATATAAAATACTTGACCTAACTCTAAGAAACGAGGGAGAATTTCTTCATCCCCAATTTCTGACCTAATTTTTCTTCAATGTTCATGGCCAAAATTCTCACAGCACGCATAATATAAATGAAAAGTAATCATATGTATGGCTTCAGGGCTATGAGTAGAGCATGTTTCATTCACAAACCTAAGCCTAACTCTTCCTAGATTGAGAGATAGAAGTCCATGGTTTTACCTGTTTCAGCTTGACTTGAACAGAGCAATGTAGGTATCTTCAATGGAGTTTGAGCTTTGGTACAGCTTGCCTGAAGTCCAAGGATGCTTCTCCAACACCTAGCTTGCTTTGAATCACTCTGAATCGTGCTATGGAAGTCCACCTGCAAAACTGAAAACTGAAAATGGCAAGTGATGTTAGGGATGTTACAGCTTGGATTTAATGCTTGGGATAGTTTGTGTGGATGATATGGAATTTGTTTGAAAGGTTTTTAGCCAAAGTGCACGAGTGGAATAGATTGTGGAACTCAATCTGCAGCAGGCACTCTGTTTTGCAGAAAAACTGTGATTTTGGGTATGAGGATGGATTGAGGATGAAGAAATCGTGTTTTAGGTCAGTTAGGGTGTATGTAAGATGAGGACAAAGTTTGCTTAGGCTTATGCTTGCAGGAAGTGAGTGTTGTATGTCTTTTGCAAACTTGTTTGTTTTTGAAGTAAGAAAGTTCAAGTCCTTATGCAGGCCTGTATAACCTCTCTATCTATGCTGCACACTTTGTTCTTGGTCAGTGGGTTTTGCTTACAAACTCTTGCCTCAAAGATTTGGATTGTACTTCAAAGATTCAGAATTTGACATAAAGCATTACTTTTCAAAAATGGCAAAGTTGCTTTTTCTAATTATGGATTAGTTCTTGGTGTAATGACTAAATGCACAAAACAATGCTTGAACACAAAGGTTAGGCATTTAATTATGGAGTTCAAACTTGGTTTAGAGGCCTGCAAGCAAGTACCAAGCATGCTGATTTCAAAATGGAACTTGTATGAACATGCATTTGGTTATGAACAAAAGTGAATTTTTCCCAACTTTGCAAATTCGAATCTCCCTAACCACAAGGGTGCTTGAGAAGTTCTTGGACAATTTGGAAAGCTTGGAATGTGTACTACAATCCATCTTTCTAATGCAAATTGAAACTCCAAGTGGAAGCATGTGAAAAATGGCCAAGAAGTTGGACAAAAATCCTGCCTAGAATAGGTCAAAAATTTTCTCTGTTAAAAATGTTTTGCACCCTTGTTCCAAAAATAATAACTTGAGCTACAAGCTTCCTTTGAGAAAACTTTTTGAATCAAAGTTGTAGATTTTGTAATGGACTACAACTTTCATGTTTTGAGTTTTGTTTGAATCAATTTGCATCTTGGTGAAAAAATGGGACAAAGTTAGGAAAAAATAAGGAAGTTTCATAACTTAGAAAAATTCTAAGTTATGAAATTTTCTCATCTTAAACCCTAATTTGCAATTTTGGGTTTCTTGATGACCAAGTTTCATAATTTGACATGTCTTGGTGAAAAATGAATCTTGGCACTTGATTTTGACCAAAAAGTCAAAGTTTGACTTTTCAGTATACAGTCAAATTTTGATCAGTTGACTGAAAGATTCATCTGTCAATCCTGTGCATTTGAGATCTTTTGAACTTGTTGAATGGGTCAAGACAATGCCATTGAGTCCTTGAGTCCATATGTGAGTTTGTTTTGCCATTGGTTAGGTCAAACAGTCAAAAATTGCCTTTGTGCAGTCAAAACCCTAAAAATGACCATTGTGCCCTTTTGGTGATCTGATCAAATTTCTTGTGGAATTGTGATCCAAACTTGACCTAATGGTTCATATGAGTTCATTATGTTTGACTGTCAATTGGCCACAGTTGACTTTTTCCCCAATATAGCTGATTTCTAGGTCAACTGTCCAATTGACTGGGCAAAGATTGGAATCAAGGCTTGAAACTTGGTATGGATAAACTTGTAGGTCCAACATGAAGCATGAAAGTCACCTTGGGCATTTTAGGTCAAAATATCCTTGTGCAAACTCAAACCCTAATTTGGGTCAACAGTGCAAGGAGGAGTCTTGAGCAGAGAAAACCCTAACTTGATTTTGAGCTCCAAGGGTCTTGTGGTGAGAAAATGTTGATGAAGTGAGAGGGAAAATTTTGGGGTACAACAGTTGCCCCTGTTCAATCTTCTTGAACCTGAAGAATTAGATTGGCAGGTTTGCCTTTCGCGTCTCGAAGGTAAAAGGAGATTGGAAATTAGAGTGCCCGTAAATTTGCACTCGTCAAAACATGGATGCGGGAATGGGCTTAAAGATGCCATTTGGAGATGGGCTTAAAGATGCCATATGGAAAGTGACAGAATCTTGTCGGGGGATGGGCTTAAAGATGCCATCTGGAATGTATGTTGTAGGTGAAAGACATGAGTATCAGAAAGGTGTCCATGTTTTGGAACATCTCTGAACTGGGGGGTCTGAACAAGCAATAGATTGTCATCCATGTTTGGAGAATCCGTAAACTATTTTCAGAAGTCTTGGATCTGAACAAGCGATAGGTTAACATCCGTGTCTGGAGAACCCGTAAACTGTTTTCAGAGGTTGGATTTGAAGCTTATTAATCTTATCCTGAAAAGGGTAAAATATTAGCTGAAACACAAAGTTATGTTGCATGAAATGTATGATGCAATATATGTTATATCAATGTTTATGATATATGAATGTGATGAATGCGCATGTAAGCTGAGTAGCCGTCTTGCTGAGGAGGACGAATCCTGGATAATGAAATATTTGACTGCTGCCAGGGAAAGTAAATCCTTGACTGCTGCAGGGGATTGAAAATCCTTTGATCGTTGAAAACGAGAAGTCCTAGGACCTCTGTTGGGGAATCAGGAGCTTGGATTGTATGCCAATCTACTGGGGTTTTAAGGATGAGAGTCTTCATCCTGTTAACGATGAACTGTTATCTGGTCGATCTCCAGGCTTTCACAGAAACTTGCATTGCTATCTGTTCGTAATCCAGGCTTTGCCATAACTTGTATTGTCGAGCTGCCATCCGGTCGAATCCGGGCTTCACGGCTTGTGTTAAAGATATACCACTATCTGGTCGACTCCAGGCTTCGTAGTATTCTTGACTGCTGTCTGGTCGTAATCCAGGCTTCACAGAAACTTGTATTGCTATCTGGTCGTAATCCAGGCTTTACAATAGCTTGCTAAGTTGTTATCCGGTCAAATCTGGGCTTCACGGCTTGTGTTAAAGATATACCACTATCTGGTCGACTCCAGGCTTCGTAGTATTCTTGATTGTTGTCTGGTCGTAATCCAGGCTTCACAGAAACTTGTATTGCTATCTGGTCGTAATCCAGGCTTTGCAATAGCTTGCTAAGCTGTTATCCGGTCAAATCCGGGCTTCACGGTTTATGTTGAAGATATACCACTATCTGGTCGACTCCAGGTTTCGTAGTATTCTTGACTGCTGTCTGGTCGTAATCCAGGCTTCACAGAAACTTGTTGGGGATTAAACTATTATCCGGTCGAATCCGGGCTTCATAGCTTGCTCTCAGGGGATACCACTATCTGGTCGTAATCCAGGTTTGTTGGTAGTCTGACATTGTTATCCGGTCGTACTCCGGGCTTCACAATATGCTGTAGAGATCAAGATACTATCCGGTCAAATCCGGGATTCATAACTCGAACTTTGTGAGAATTTGATCTTTGACGACTGTAACTTCCAACAGGTGATGAAGGAACTTTTGAACAACCGATCAATTTGAAATTTAATTTGTTTTGGGGGATAAATCCTTGACAAATGTTGGGGAAATAAACCCATAACCGAAGCTGGGGATAGAAAAATCCTTTGGTTACCGAGGGTGAGAAATCCTTGTTGACTGTTGATTGCTTGGGGAACAAGATTTTCAGTTGTTGAGGGATCCTAGGACCACTGTTGGGGATTGAAAATACTTGGTGACCTGTGGGAAATGAGAATTCTGATGATCTCTACTAGGGAGTCTAGAACCTGGTAGACTTATGCTGGAGAAGTAAGACTGAGGATTTTCAGTCTGGTGGGAAGTATCTCTGTGGGGAGAAGGTTCACTAGTCCGGTTCCGCTGGGGATTGATAGTTGGAAGTTTTAGCTCCGCTGGGAATAGGATTTTCAGATTTTAGGGCTCCACTGGGGATGCTTAACTCTAAGGGGAATTAAGTTCTGGAAGGCTCTCTGGCTGGGGAAATCAGTTTTGAGAAAGCTTTTGTTCTGCTGAGGATCCTGAAGTTTAACTCTGTTTGGGGAATTAAGTTCTGGATTTTGACTTTGTTGAGGAATTTGGAGTTTAATTCTGCTAGGGATTCCTTCTGAAAGGGCATCAAGATATCTATCTGTACCTTCAACCTATCAGCAATCATCTTTCTTGATTTGTAAGGAAATGATTATGATCAAATGCATATGCCTATTTAACAAAACATTGGACGTTTCTCAAATAAAACATAAGTGTAGAAAAGCAAAAAGAAGACAAAGCAAATTTATGTATTTGGAAAAGTATTTGTATTAACTTTCTATGAGTATCTTTGTACAAAGGAGACAGGCATCCTAGTAAGAGGATGTTGTCGTAAAATATTGAAAATTTTATACAAAAGAAAGATGGTTATGTGTAACAATTCCATGGGAGTCCTATTCTGCTATAGCCTTCACAACTCTGAATATTTGTCCATTCGCTGCTTCGTCCGCCGATGATTGGATTGATCAGAAGCTCGGAGCTTGTTGATGAAGAGATTGTTCCTTAAAGTGATCTGACGAGGCATAATCATACGCTTTAATTCCCTTACTTTTGCCTGGACCGCCCTCTCGGGTTTTCAATCCACCGGGAAACCCTTTTTTGCCCAAGCCGCCCTTTCGGGTTTTCGACTTGCCGGGTGTACAATTTTTTTGTTTTATCCCTAATTTTTGCCTGAACCGCCCTTTCGGGTTTTCGGTTCACCGGGATGCCCATTTTTGCCCAAGTCGCCCTTCCGGGTTTTCGACTTGTCGGGTTGTTTCATGCGTAGTATTTTTTGACTATGTCTGTGTTCGCTGGGTGCGGTAAATCATCGCCGTCCATGGTGGTCAGAATCATTGCACCACCAGAAAATATGCTCTTGATCACAAACGGTCCTTCGTAAGTAGGAGTCCATTTTCCCCTGGGATCACTTTGCGGCAAGATAATCCGCTTGATTACAAGATCTCCGACTTGGTATACTTGACGTCTGACTTTCTTGTTGAAAGCCTTGATCATCCGTTTTTGGTACGTCTGACCATGGCAAACAGCAGTGAGTCGCTTCTCGTCGATCAAATTGAGTTGATCAAGTCGGGTCTGAATCCAATCGTCTTCATTCAAACTAGCGTCCTTCATAATCCTTAAAGAAGGAATCTGAACTTCCATGGGTAGGACAGCTTCCATGCCATATACCAAAGAAAATGGGGTTGCCCCTGTTGAAGTACAGGCCGTGGTACGGTATCCATGCAGAGCAAACGGTAACATCTCATGTCATTCCTTGTAGGTAACTGTCATTTTCTGAATGATCTTCTTGATGTTTTTGTTCGCAGCTTCAACAGCACCGTTCATCTTCGGTCGATAGGGAGATGAATTGTGATGATAAATCTTGAACTGTTCGCATAGAGCGGTGATCATAGTATTGTTTAGATTTGTACCATTGTCTGTGATGATCCTATCGGGGACACCATACCCGCATATGAGATTCTGCTTGATGAAGCGGGTGTTGTACCCCAAAATTTGCCCTCCCATATTCTCCAAGATTTGCTAAGAGCATGCTTCAAAATCTCCCAAGGGTTGCACAATCCAATGGCCTCCTAACAGTCAAAAACTAGGGTTTTGGTCCTGACAAAGAAATTGAAGTTTCCAAGGGTCCAAACAAGTCCCACATGCCCATAAACATTTTCAAGCATCCTTATGCCAAGTTTCAAGACTTACAGCATAAGATTGCACAGTCAAAAACCCTAATTGCTCAACAGTCAACTGCAGGGGCAAAATGGTAATTTGACAGTCAAAAGTCCAAATTTTTGGTCAACATCTTATTTTGAAGCCACAAACATCATTTGATCAATTCTTGATCATGATTCTCAAGGCATGGCTCAAAAAGTCTCAAGATGCAAAAGTTTCTATTTTTGGACAATTGAAAAAGTCAACTGCAAATTGACCAAGGCATAACTTCCACATGGTTTATCAGAAAAATTCCATCCAAATCTCATTTTGAAGAGAATGCCATTTCCTACAACTCCTCTTCACACTTCAAGTCCAAGAAATGCTCTCACAAAAAGTTATCAATCTCAACATTATAGGTCATTTTCAAAAGTCAACAAAAAGGCACTTTAAGTCAAAGACCATAACTTGATATTGGTGAATCAAAATGACATGGTACCAAAGGCATTGGTTAGAGGACTTCAGGACCTTTCCAAAATGTCCAAGAACATGATCAAAGCTTAAAAATTGAGCAAGATATGCCTTGTGGAAGTTGGGAAATTTTTGGGAATTTTGAAAAGTCAACTTTGCTTCAAATGCCTCAAAATTGCTAATGGGCCTCAATTTCTTCCAAGAATCATCACCCAAAAGCTATGCACGACCCATTGACCCAAAGGGAAGTTATTTTCTTATTTTTTATTAATTAATTGAGTTTATTATCCTATTAATTCATTTAATTAAAATAAAATATGACAAAAATAGCAAATCACACATTTCAAATCCTTTTATGCAACATTTCCACTCATCATTCACTCAAGATTTCGTGCACACTCAAAAAGGCAAGAATCTTCAATGATTGGCATCAAAAAGGAATGAAAAAGATTGAAAAAGATTAGGGAAAATCACAAATTTGAAAAGCATTTAAACATGGATTTTGGACTTGTTTTGTGAACCTAATTCACTCCACATATAAGCAGAAACACAACCCTAATCAAAAGAACAAGCAAGCTGCGCCCAAGAACACCAAACAACTTTGCATTTTTTCACAAAATTCTCAGAACTGAAAACATACATAGAGCTCCTTTCAAGGCCTAAAAAGGATTCCAAACAATTGCTGGGACTTTCCTGAACGTGATTCAACACCTTTCCAAGCCCCATACATCCAGAATCGGTATAACAAAATCAAACTTTTCTTGAAATATTGAATAATCGTGTTTTGATTTCCAGGCCTTGTTCATGCATTTTCATTATTGTTTTATACTAATGTGATCATACTGAAGCTAATGGTGCCACTGAATTGAACTAATCTTGCTTGTATAGAAAATTGCCATGGACATTTTTTAGGGTTTCAGAAACCTTGAATTAGGGTTTTACGCTTGAGGAAAAATTGGACAACCTGACTAGTACTATCGAAACCAGGGCATCTGTATGAAACGATTGACCACCTCGCGCTCAATTTATGATCAACGGTGCTCTATTCGCTATTTTTGTAGGTACCATTTAGTGGGGGTTTAAAACCCCCGCTATCTACTCTGTAATTTCAGGCAAAAACGAAGAAGGAAGAAGAAGATGCTAGCGTGTTGAGTGATGATTGGCCAGTTTGAATAACTGGCGCCCTTTTTTATTTTTGTCCCACTAATACTTGCTTTCTCTCTCTTATTATTCATTGTCCATTATATATCAAACAAACGCGTTTGGCTGGGTGGAAGGTGTGTTGTCATGCAAGCATTGGGACCTGGGTTCGATTTCCAGGTCCCCCATATTTCCCTATGTTTTTTCTCATAACATGTTCAGGTACCCAACACGCTCCAAAGTCCACCATGCATCCCAACGCAGTAGCTTGACAAGTGGATCCCTGATCAATCAAAAGGCTAGAACGTGCAGTCTACCATACACATGCAGTCAACCTCATGCATGCAAACGTGGAAAGTCAATGGGGCCAGGTTCCTAATGGGCCAAAACTGCTTTCTACAAACCCCCACAATTGGGTCAACAACCCCTCTTGTTTGTATTTATTTCCCTTATTCTTTTTCTATTTTTTTATTTGTTTTAATTATTCTCTTTTAATTTCTTAAATTAATTTTAATAATACAAAAATACAAAAAAAATCAGAAATCAAAGAAACAAAAATAGGCCTTATTTAATATTTAATTAACTAATTATTTTGTAAATAAATTCTAATAACCAAGTTAGATTAATTTAGGGTTTAAATTTTAATTTGTTTTCTAAATAACTAAAAAAGGTAGAAATTAGGTTTTAGATTTTTATTCTTTTTCTCAATAAAATAATTTCATCTTATTCTTATTATTAATAATTAATTATTCTTGTAAATAAACTTGTCATTAAATAATTAGGGTTAAATTAGGTCAAACTTAAACAATTCTCTTTAATAATTAAAAACAATTTAGAATTAGGGTTTTATTTAATTTCAAATTTTAATTAATTTTCTTCTTTTTCCATTAAATACAAAAAAAACATAAAAAACGAGTTCTTTTCTTTGTTTAATCATTAATTACTTTCAATTCCAATTTAATTTCCTTAAAGGGTCCAACGCCCTCGCACTCTCGATTTTTATTTCTTTTCGTACGTTTACTTTTATTTCTTTTTTTTATCTTATGTAATTGCCCCAAGGCTTTGTAATAGATAATTAGGACATTTACTTTCCGCATTTTATTTATTCAAATCGGGTCTTTGTTTAATTTGGCGATGTAGACCCGCGCCTTGTAATAGCGTAGGACTTTTATTTTTCCGCACTTTAAAATTCCGCACTTTTAAACTGTTAATCACATGAAAGAATGTATGCCCAAATAAAATCAAAGCGTAGAACACTCAATGCATGATCAAGACAAATAATAACTGAAAATGACACACAATTCACACACCACTCTTAGGGTACGCCTCACTGTTGCCTTGCCCCTCGAAACGTGGTCGTCGAGTAGAGGACGTTTTTGTAAGTCCTCATGTCCATGAACATGGCATGAGGGTAGCTTCTAAGGTGTCCTACTATTGCTCTGGTGACCACACTGTCCCTAATCCTCGAATTGACCCGAACACCTCCAACGGTGGTGCTACATACCTCTCAATGGTGGGATGGCACTACCTTAAGGATATTTACACAGACTAATTCCTTAGGGTAGGTGGATGACTCATAGATACTTGCTCTAATTCAAAACAAATCAAAAATTTCTTTTCACACCGATACTTTGCAAAAAGCTTTCAAAAACAACTTTTCAAACACTCTTGAGGACTGATACAAGAGTCGAACTGAAACTTTCAAAGAAACTTTTTTAAACCCACAGTTGAAAAGCAAACAAACATTTTGAAAACAAAAATGAGCAAGTATCTAAGAGCCCATGGATAACCATGGATAGAAAGGGTGCTAACACCTTCCCTTTCTATAAATCTACCTCCCGAACCGAGAAACAATCTCAATAAGGAATTTTTCTGTGCTTTTGTCCTTTCCCTATTGGAGAAAATAAAAGACGGTGGAGACTCTTGCTTCCGCGATATTTCGCGAACCAGCGTTAAACAGTCAGTTCCAGATCCACCGATCACAGAACTGGCGACTCTGCTGGGGATCTTAAAGTGAGGTGTACCTTAGGATAGTTCATAACTGTGTTTTCAATTGCTTTGACTTGTTTGCTTTAAATTGTGGGTTGCATCGGAGTTACAGAGATCCTAACCCGGATCTGGGGATACCCTGTTTAGGTAGCATAAGCTGTGAGGGACCTGTCCGGCGTAGACCGACATGGGTGAAGCAGTGGCTACGTTGGTGTGGCACCTTGGTCTGTACCGATATCCCTTGTGTTGCAACGAGGAGAATATGGGTCTTCTGAGGAGTCATTAAGCACTAACAGACCTTAGAACCTTAAATGACCCAACTTGGCCAATAGAACAGTAGCAGTATGCTACGCCCATTGAGGCTAAACTCTCGTGATGGTTCTGGCTGCAAGAAAAGATTGCGATGCTGGAGTTATGACCGATTGAGGGTAGTCAATGATATTGGGATCCTCTAAGAACCCGGTTACTTTTGATAGGACAGGTATGAACCAACGAACTAAAAGAGGGTAATACCTAGACCTCATGCTGGCCTAAACTCTAAGGGCTTGTCTTGTGTGACTTGTGTGCCTTATCATGTTTGCCTTTGTAAATATTTGTGGTGTGCTTTATCATAACATCATAACATCATGAGCATTGCATGCATCCTGCATAAGGACTGACCATTTCAAAGGCAAGAGGGTTTCACCTTTGCTCTGTTTTGTAGGACATCATGATGCCTATGCGAAGGAATATTATCCGGTTCAACTTTGTTCACCCACCTGAGTTACTTGAAGAATTGGTTAGCAGAATTCCAAACACCACTTCCTTCATCCAGAGGCATGGTTCTCTTCTTAGTTTAGTCACTGCAAAGCGGGATCAACAGTTGATGAGTGTCCTGACCCAGTTCTATGACCCTCTGTACCAGTGTTTCACCTTTCAAGACTTCCAGCTGGTCCCTACCCTGGAAGAGTTCTCTGATTTGCTTGGCATCCCTATCTTGGATCAGACTCCCTACACTGGTTGGGAAAAGACCCTCAGGCTTGAGGAGGTTGCTGCAGCTCTCCCCTTGACCCATCAAGAAGTAATGGACAACTGGGTAACTAGAAGCGGAGTTAAGGGTTTCTTGGCCAAGTTCCTGATTGGTAAAGCTAACAATTTCTGGAATGACTTGGACTTTAGGGAATATGAAGACATCTTGGCTCTCTTAATCTATGGGCTAGTCTTGTTTCCTAATCCTGACAACTTCATCAATGTCACTGCCATAAGGATCTTCATGTCTCAGAATCCTGGGCCCACTCTCTTGGGTGACATCCTGCAACAACTTTATGCTCGTACTGCCCGAAGACGAGGAACTTTGTGGTGTTGTATCCCTTTGTTGGTGAGGTGGTTTATTTCGCACCTCCCTAAGTTCGTGCTGAAGAACCAAGAAGGAAGAGGTTGGGCTCATAGGTTAATGTCTCTCACTGATAAGGATATCATTTGGACTTTCAGAGGTTTGGATGAGATAGCTGTTATTGATTGTTGCGGAGAATACCCAAATGTTCCTTTGATTGGTACTCAAGGAGGAATCTCTTACAATCCATGTCTAGCGCTCCGTCAGTTTGGAAGGGCCAGAAGAGCAGGGCCTCATGAGAGGCTGGTGCCTCACATCAGTTTTGAGTTTCAGGTGGATAGTGACGAGCTGCGTCGTAGGTTCATCAAGGCTTGGGACAGAGTTCATAAAGCTGACCCACAAGAGTTAGGGCCAAAGACTTCTCTACCTATGGAAGCCTACTACAAATGGGTTCGCATCCGTGCTCAGAAGTTAGGTATGCCATATGAAGCTGTCAGACCCGTCGTTCTTGAGTATCCTGACAAAGATGGGGCTCCTCCAACTGTCCTCCCTCCTCAGATACCTACTGATTATGAGACATTAAAGAGGTCTTGGTCGCAACTGCGAGAAGAACGGGATTCTTATCGGGAAAAGTTCAACGAGCAGGAATTGAAGATCCAGAAGCTGACAAAGCAGTTGGAGAATGAGCGAGCTCTGAATGACTACATTCGTACTGAGAAGAGGAGACCCTGGGATCAATGAGGAGCTTTGGATGTTCTTTTACAGTTTTATTTCCCTTTTCAGTATTTTCATTTTATGTAACGCCTAAGGGCAACCTGTTGAACAATTTAAGTTTCAAAGTTAAATCTAATGAAGTGTGTTCCTTTTTGTTTACAAAGTTGATTCCCGATTGTCTTTGAAAACATAAATCATACGCATTCCATTCATCATGTGCATAGCAGGTACTCTTCTTTTTAGGTTGCTTACTGTTCTTCGCTGTTTATTTCAGCATCATGAACCCTGAATCATCAACCGAGATGTCTATCAAGGCCCTTCAGGCGCAGAACGCACAATTTTAGGAGCTGATCATGGGTTTGGCTCAAGGTCAAGAAGAGCTGAAGGATTTGCTCCTGAAGAAGGAGAAGAAGAAGAAGAGAACTGTTCTTTTCAACTCGGGCCGGAGATTTGGTAACACTCTGCAGAATTAGGAAGCTGGTTCTTCTGTAGGCAAAGATAGTCCCCAGGGGGGAAGGGCTCCAAGTCCGGTAGTCTCTGACAACGAGACTGGTTTTAATGAGGAACAGTATCCTCCGGCCGAAGACTGTTACAAGCAGTTGGAAGACAGACTGAACGCCATGGAAATTCAACAAGTGCCTGGGCTGGATTTCGGAGACTTGGGTTTATCTACTGGTGTGATCATCCCTCACAAGTTTAAAGCACCATCCTTCACCAAGTATGACGGGGCGTCCTGCCCTAAGCTACACCTCAGATCCTATGTGCGGAAGATTAAGCCGTACACAGTGGACAAGAACTTGTGGATCCACTTCTTCCAGGAGAGTCTTTCAGGGACTCATCTCGAATGGTTCTATCAGCTGGATGGAACCAAAATTCGTAACTGGGAGGAGTTGGCTACTGCTTTTTACAAGCAGTATCAATATAATGCCGACCTTGCTCCTACACGTACCCAACTCCAGGGTATGTCGCTAGGATCAGGCGAAGGTTTTAAGGAGTATACGCAGAAGTGGAGGGATCTGGCTGGCAGGGTGCAGCCTCCGTTAACTGACCGTGAATTGGTGGATATGTTCTTGGGGACCCTCTCTAGGCCGTTCTTTAATCATCTTATTGGCAATTCATCAGCAGGGTTCACTAACCTCATTCTGATCGGGGAGAGGATAGAGGCTGGAATGAAGTCCGGTAAAATTCAGAAGGGTGCGTCTTCAAGTTCTGAGAAGAAACCATTTAAGAAGGAGGCCAGTGTTGTGTATGGGCCTACAAGGCAAGATAAACCAGAGCGCCGCCAATCTTTCAACGCGGTAGTGATTGCTAAACCTGCTTCTGCTCCTCGGCAAATCAATCAACAAAGGGATGAAAGACCCAGAAGAGAGTTTACCCGGCTGAGTATGACCTTGTCGCAAATCTTGCCACAGTTGTTATCCACCAATTTGGTGACTGTCAGGGAGGCCCCAAAGGTTGTGAACACTTCCTCTCCTAAGTACAATCCGAATGCCCGCTGTGCTTATCACTCCGATAGCCCGGGGCATCCTACTGATGACTGTTGGGCCTTAAGGAACAAGGTGCAAGACCTTATTGATGCAAAGGAGATACAATTTGAGGCGCCGGAGAGGCCAAATGTGGTGACTGCTCCTATGCCCCAGCATGGAGTGAATGTCGTTGATGAAGATGTGTATGCCGTTTCTGTGAATGATGTAGCTACCCCACTGATGACTGTTAAGAGGAACCTACTGCTGGCCGGTTTATTTCCGGGTTGCAGCAAGGGTTGCCTTTTGTGTACTGTTACCCCTACTGGTTGTCCTTTGCTGAAGTTAGGCATCCAAAGCTTGATGGACAGCAAAGAGATTCTGTTCAAGAAGACCACTGTTCCGTTTGTTCCTGTGGAAGAAGTATCTGTTGTTACCATTTTCAATAATCCAATCAAGGCTCCCCCGAGGAAGCCAATTAAAATCATGACTGTCTCACCCATTGTTATTACTGTTCCGGGGCCTCTCCCCTATGAATCTGATAAGGCTATCCCATGGCACTATGGGGCAGATGTATATGTACATGGCATAAAGCAAGAGTTCAACACTGGCACCAGCATCAGCAATATCACTGGTCCAGCCAAAGTAACCCGCAGTGGCAGGCTCTTCTCGCCTGACATTGCACCACCTGCTATTCGAAGACCTCTCATTATAACACCTGCAAGTGCACCTGTTTCCACTTCTGATCAAGTTGTTTCCCCTGCTGCCGAGTCATCTAATGCTCGGGGCAAAGGGATTGAAGATGAGCCTGCCCGGATGGAGGCACCAAAATCTGTAAACGTTGAAGCCTCCCAGCAAGAGATGGAGGAAATTCTCAAAATAATCAAGAAGAGCGACTTTAACGTTGTTGAACAGCTGGGGCATACCCCCTCCAAGATCTCTATGCTCTCCTTGCTGCTATGCTCAGAGGCCCATGCTAAGGCCCTGATTTCATTTCTAAAGACGACCCATGTGCCACAGGAGACATCTGCAGACCAATTTACTGATTGCGTAGCCAATTTGATAGCTGACAATGGTTTGGGTTTCTCGGATGCTGACCTTACTGCTAAGGGAAAAAACCACAATGATGCCCTGCATGTCTCTATTGAATGTAGGGGCACTACTCTTATGCACGTGTTGGTGGACACCGGTTCTTCCCTGAATGTGCTACCCAAAAAGGCCTTAGACCGGTTGGATTGTGAGGGCCTGGAGCTGAAACCTAGCAACATCATTGTCAGAGCCTTTGACGGTTCTAAGAGGATGGTTCATGGAGAGGTAGACATTCCTATTCGTGTGGGTTCTCAAGTATTCGACTCAACTTTCTATGTGATGGATATCCGTCCATCTTATTCCTGTTTATTGGGTCGACCTTGGATTCACAAAGCTGGGGCAGTGACCTCTACCCTACACCAGAAGCTCAAGTACCCTGTCAGAGGGAAGATTGTCATTGTGCAGGGGGAGGAAGAATATATGGTGAGCCATTTGAATTCCTTCCGGTATATTGAGATGGACGGGGAGTTTATTGAAACCCCCTTTCAGCATTTTGAAGAGGTACCTCCAACATTGGCGGCAGCAGAAACAGTCGTTGAAGAGGAATTTCCCTTGAAGATGGCTTCCTTGAAAGACGCCCGGGCTGTAATCAAGAAAGGTGAATGTGCTAACTGGGGCAGGCTCCCTGATTTTACACCTAAAACTGACAAGTTTGGACTGGGTTTTACTGCAGAGGCTCAGAGGGCTGTGCGCAAAGCTAGGACCGGAAGACCTCCTGTGCTCATCACCAATCCAGGAGTGAATGCTGTTGGGGATGAAGATGAAGTGGAAGAGTCAGAGTTTGATAGCTGGATCTACCCGACGACTGATGGTAGATTAAACAATTGGACCGCAAAAGATCATACTCCTGTTACTTTTGTTACGCAGTAATAAACTCCTTTGTTTTTGTTATTTGTAATAAACAATGAATTAAAACTCTATGGCCCGGTGTCTTACCCGGGGCACCGTGGCTTCATTTGTGAGGGCATATTAATTGTCATTTCATATATCATGAATAAAGACCTTGGACGTTTTCTCGCACTTCAAATCTTATGCTCCTTTTCTTTCTTTCCTTTCTTTATATATTGCAAAACAGCTGTATTTACACACACTCACCCATACAGGTTTCAATCCACTCTGGATCTCACTGGTAACGACTCTGCTACTGCCAGTTATGACTTCGAAAATCCGATCAACTTAGCCGAAGACGAAGGTGAAGATGATTGCGAAGTGCCTGGCGAACTTGCAAGACTGTTACTCCAGGAAGAGAGGGTAATTCAACCACACGAAGAGCCAGTGGAAACAATAAATCTGGGTACTGAGACAGACAGAAAGGAAGTTAAGATTGGTGCCAACCTAGAGCTCAGCGTGAAGCAACGGCTGACTCAGATGTTACATGATTATGTGGAAATCTTCGCCTGGTCCTACGAAGACATGCCTGGGTTAGATACTGATATCGTGGTCCATCATCTGCCTACCAAGGAAGACTGCCCTCCAGTTAAGCAAAAGGTCCGCCGTATGCGTCTAGAGATGTCTGAGAAGATCAAAGCTGAGGTTATGAAGCAATTTGACGTCGACTTTCTTGCAGTGACTTCTTACCCTCAGTGGGTTGCTAATGTGGTGCCGGTACCGAAGAAAGATGGTAAGGTCAGAATGTGTGTCGATTACAGGGATCTGAACAGGGCCAGCCCCAAGGATGACTTCCCTCTACCTCACATTGATGTCCTTGTTGACAATACTGCTCAGCACAAGGTGTTCTCCTTCATGGATGGTTTTTCAGGGTATAACCAGATCAAGATGGCTCCTGAAGACATGGAAAAGACTACCTTTGTTACTCAGTGGGGCACCTTCTGCTACAAGGTCATGCCATTCGGGTTGAAGAACGTTGGGGCAACCTACCAACGCGCCATGGTTGCTTTATTTCATGACATGATCCATCATGAGATAGAAGTGTATGTTGACGACATGATTGCAAGGTCCCAAACTGAGGAAGAACACCTTGATCATCTGCAGAAATTGTTTGACCGTTTGAAATTGTACAAGCTGAGATTGAACCCGAACAAGTGCACCTTCGGGGTTAGATCTGGGAAGTTGCTAGGCTTCGTTGTAAGTGATAAGGGAATTCAAGTGGACCCTGCCAAGGTTAAATCCATTCAAGAAATGCCAGTTCCTAAGACAGAAAAAGAAGTCAAAGGCTTCCTAGGATGACTGAATTACATTGCTCGATTCATCTCGCACCTAACTGCTACTTGTGAACCAATCTTCAAGCTGCTGAAGAAAGATCAGGTAGTACGTTGGAATGATGAATGTCAGGCTGCTTCTGACAGAATCAAGGAGTATCTCCAAGAACCACCCATCCTTATGCCACCGGTTGAAGGGAGACCTCTAATATTATACCTGACAGTACTTGACAACTCAATGGGGTGTGTGCTGGGGCAGCATGACGAGTCTGGCCGAAAAGAGCATGCCATTTATTACCTTAGCAAAAAGTTTACCGACTGTGAGACCCGATACTCACTGCTCGAGAAAACTTGTTGCGCTTTGGTATGGGCTGCTCGCCGGCTGAGACAGTATATGCTGACTCACACTACCTTGTTGATTTCAAAGATGGATCCTATAAAGTACATATTTGAAAAGCCTGCTCTGTCTGGGAGAATAGCAAGATGGCAAATGATCTTGACAGAATATGACATCCAGTACACGACTCGGAAAGCCATCAAAGGAAGTGTATTGGCAGACCACTTGGCACATCAGGCAGTAGACGACTATCAGTCAATAAACTTCGAGTTTCCAAACGAGAGTATCATGATAGTGTCTGATTGCGAAGTACCTGGACCGGATGAAGGACCTGAGGAAGGATCCCGATGGTCTATGCACTTTGACGGAGCCTCCAACGCTTTGGGTAACGGTATCGGCGCTGTAATCATATCCCCTCAAGGCACTCATACTCCACTTACTGCCCGGCTATGTTTCAACTGCACCAACAACATGGCGGAGTATGAGGCATGCATCATGGGTCTCCAAGCCGCGATTGACTTAAGGATCAAGTTTCTGAGCGTCTTCGGAGATTCCGCTCTCGTGATCAATCAGATCAAAGGGGAGTGGGATAGGAAACATCCGAATCTTATTCCTTACAGAGAATGTGTGTTGACATTGATCCCCCACTTCACAGAGATAACTTTTGAACATTTCCCAAGAGAGGAGAATCAGTTGGCGGACGCGTTAGCTACGATGTCTTCCATGTTCAAAGTCAAATGGGATAATGAGGCTCCCCGGGTCATCATCTGGAAACTGGATGAACCGGCATACTGTTGTGACCTTGAGACTGAGTTGGTGACTGAGAAGCCTTGGTACCATGAGGTGAAGAGATATTTGGAAGCTCAGGAATACCCTGAAGGTGCATCTGTCAACGATAAGAAGTTTCTGAGAAGGTTCGCAGCGAAGTTCTTCCTTAGCAACGACATCCTGTATAAGCGAAACCATGATTCGACCTTACTGCGTTGTGTGGATAAGGCTGAGGCAGAAAGGATCATGGTAGAGCTACATGAAGGTACCTTCGGAACACATTCCAGTGGACACACTATGGCAAAGAAAATCCTTCGGGCAGGGTATTTCTGGTCCACCATGGAAGCCGACTGTTACCAACACTCTCGGACATGCCATAAATGTCAGATATATGCAGACAAGGTGCATGTTCCTCCAGTCCCTCTGAACGTCCTGACTGAACCTTGGCCTTTTGCAATGTGGGGCATAGATATGATCGGTGAGATTAAACCTACGGCATCCAATGGGCATTGCTTCATCCTGGTAGCGATCGATTACTTCACGAAGTGGGTTGAAGCAGCTTCCTACGCTACAGTAACCAAGAATGTTGTGGCACGGTTCATTCGGCATAACTTGATCTGTCGATACGGCATCCCTGAAAGGATCATTACAGACAACGGTACCAATCTCAATAACAAGATGATCACTGAGCTCTACGAGCAGTTCAAGATACAGCACCACAACTCTTCTCCTTACCGGCCGAAGATGAATGGGGCTGTAGAAGCAGCGAATAAGAATATCAAGAAAATCGTGCAGAAGATGACAGTGACTTATAAAGATTGGCACGAGATGTTACCGTTCGCTCTACATGGGTACCATACCTCAGCAAGGACGTCAACCGGAGCAACTCCTTTCTCCTTGGTCTACGATATGGAGGCAGTCTTACCAATCGAAGTGCAGATACCCTCTCTCCGGATAATGAAGGATGCAGATCTAAGCGAAGATGATTGGATCCAGACACGACTTGACCAGTTGAATTTAATCGACGAAAAGAGACTTGCTGCTATTTGTCATGGTCAGACGTATCAAAAACGGATGATCAGGGCATTTAACAAAAAGGTCAGACCACAAGAATATCAAGTTGGGGATCTGGTAATCAAGCGCATCATCCTTCCTCAGAGTGATCCAAGGGTCAAATGGATCCCCACGTATGAAGGGCCATTTGTGGTTAAGCATGTGTTCTCAGGAGGATCCATGATTCTAACCACCATGGATGGTGACGACCTTCCTCACCCCGCCAATGCAGACATAGTAAAAAGATACTACGCATGAAAAAAGACCCTCTAGGTTGACATACCTAGGCAAAAATTAGGGCTTCCCGGCGAAGCAAAAGGGTTCGGGCAAAATGAAGGGATGAAATGAAAAAATCTGTACACCCGGCAAGTCGAAAACCTGAAAAGGCGGCTTGGGCAAAAATGGGTATCCCGGTGGACTGAAAACCCGAAAGGGCGGTCCAGGCAAAAGTTAAGGATAAAGCGTAATACTATGTCTCATTGGATCACTTTGCATCCAGAATCCGGTATCAACTGTCAAGCTCAAAAGGCATCAATCAATCAGCTTCATCTTCAGCTAGGTCATCAAGTGATGAGACGCTCAAAGATATAAAGGCGATAGCAGAGTTAGAACCCAGTGGGATTATTCTCTTCACACAGCTGTTTTTGTTTTCCCTTTGTACAAAATTGTATAAACTCTTTTGTTCGGTGGCGTTCTCTTACTAGGACGTCAGCCTCTTGTACATAAAACGCCTATTTACGGGCAAATTCAAAAAATCAATACAAAAATCACTTTTCAGTTAAAATTGCCAATTGTTTTCCTTTTCTGTTTTGTTTTGCGAAGAACGTCCAAGGTTCAATTTGTGATATATGCATTCGACGCTAATTGCTAACTCATAAATATTTGCATACGAAACAAAGGATTAATTACAGGTAACATTAGAAACAGGGGCAATAAAGAGTTGTCTAAGCGATCTAATTGCTCTGTCCACCAAGGTACCAAGGTAAGTTCGGCTGAAGAACATAACCAGTATGTCTTAATTCCCCAGAGAGTGAGTCAGCAAGTCAATACACTCTCCCCAAGCAAAGCTATACTTTCAACCTTAAGGAAGTTGAGTATCCTCCAGCAGGTCTCAACATTCCCCAACACAATATACGGACATTCTTAACAAGCATCCCCGGCAGTCTTGATCTAAGATTGTTCCCCGGCGGTCTACCAGACATTCAGCGGAGCCACTTCCCCAATACATCTCAAAAAATTTCCCCAGGAGAGTCCAATCAAGATTTCCCCAGGAAAGTTTGAATCCATCTTCCCAGCAGGAAGCTTATCTCCAGTAGATTCCGGAAGCTTCCCCCGCAGAGCACGAACGCGTCTCCCGGCTTTATTCAAAGGTTATTTCCCTACCAGGATATAACTGGGTTATCCTCAGCCAAAAGCCACGGAAAGATCGTCCTCAGCGAAGTCTTCTTATCCCTAGCGGAGTCTATTAACACTTCCAACATATCAACGGTATCCCCAACGGAGTTACCATCAACATCCCAGCAAAGTACCTCTCTTCCCACAGAGTACTGTTCCCCAGCAAGGTAGCTAGAGTACTTTTCTCCCCGCAGAGTAATCCATTCTCCAAGTTTATTCCCCAACGGAGTCATCTTCTCCTACCGGTTCATTCTTGCAACTATCATCCCCAGCGGAAACAACAAAGCACTATTCTCCAACATCAGCCCAGGATGTGGATTCCCGGCACCCGTCAAGGATTTACTTTCCTAGACAAAAACATATATTTATAAACATCGCACTTCCATACATTATAGCATGCACATATGCATCATGACCTTACAATCTCATTTATGTTGAGAACATCATTGCTCGATCCATATCATGCATTGCATATGACTGACCTTTACCTTTCAGGAAAGATCCGGTTCAGTTAAATCGATTCCTAAAGATTTTTCTGATTCTTATCCAGTCAAAGGCCTTCTCTGGTTCAGTCAGATCGACCCTAAGATCTCCCTGATTCTTATTCCAGTTGAAGATTCCAAGACCTTGTTCGGTTCAGTTAAATCGACTCCTAAAGATTTTCCTGATTCTTATCCCATCAAAGGCCTTCTCTGGTTCAGTCAGATCGACCCTAAGATCTCCATGATTCTTATTCCAGTTGAAGATTCCAAGACCTTGCCTGGTTCAGTTAAATCGACTCCTAAATATTTTCCTGATTCTTATCCCGTCAAAGGCCTTCTCTGGTTCAGTCAGATCGACCCTAAGATCTCCCTGATTCTTATTCCAGTTGAAGATTCCAAGACCTTTCCTGGTTCAGTTAAATCGACTCCTAAAGATTTTTCTGATGCCGATCCAGTCAAAGGCCTTCTCTGGTCCAGTTAAATAGATTCCTAAAGATTTTCCTAGTAAAGACTCAGTAGAAGACACCCAGATTCTCTCATCGTTAATGTTGAGGTAGTAATCGCCCCAGATTCTCTCATCGTTACTGTTGAGGTAGTAATCGCCCCAGATTCTCTCATCGTTACTGTTGAGGTAGTAATCGCCCCAGATTCTCTCATCGTTACTGTTGAGGTAGTAATCGCCCCAGATTCTCTCATCGTTACTGTTGAGGTAGTAATCGCCCCAGATTCTCTCATCGTTACTGTTGAGGTAGTAATCGCCCTAGATTCTCTCATCGTTACTGTTGAGGTAGTAATCGCCCCAGATTCTCTCATCGTTACTGTTGAGGTAGTAATCGCCCCAGATTCTCTCATCGTTACTGAAATTCTGGCTGCAGATACTCAATGTCACGTTTAATGTTATGACACCGTATCTGACTTTTTATAAGACAGTAAATACAAAAACAGTAAAGAACACAGTCAATTGTTTACCCAGTTCAGTGTGCAACAACACCTACTCTGGGGGCTACCAAGCCAGGGAGGAAATCCACTATAAGAGATGTTAATTCAGGAATAAACCAACCAGTTTATCTCCTTCACTTAAGACCTACCCAATGCAATTTCAATCTAAGTACAACTTAAACCTGAGTTCCTACTCACTCCCCCTCAATCACAGCAGTGATACATAAAACAATTTGACTAATGAATTGATGAAGACACTCTTCAAAAACATACACTTGATTAAGCTTCACAGCTTTTTAATCAAGCAACACAACCACTCTTGCTTCACAGCTTTGAGTGATACACACAACTAACTCGACTCTGCTTCACAGCTTTAGTCAAGAAACATACAAACACTCTTGCTTCAAAGCTTTGAGTGCTACACAACCCTTACAATTAAAAACCTATTCCAAGTCACTTATCACAATGATAATTGCTTGAAGTACAATAATTAAACCTATACAGTTTACAAATGATCTTCTGACCAAAAAGGGATTACTTGCAAAACAGCAGCTCTGTTGAATATATAGCAGCTGCATCGTCAGTTAGGGTTTCCACAAAAAGCTAGGGTTAATTCCATTTGACCTTAAGACTAGGTCACAGGACTTTATCAACCAGGTTAGGGTTGAGCTAGGTTAACCCAAAGAAAACGCAGGATGCTGTTCTGGAAAGACTGAGTCAGTTTCCTGAAAAAACTCAGAATTAACCAAATTGCAAACCTGTTAGTTCAGAACAGGATGTCTTAACATATGTTATGACATCTGAAAAACCTGTCTACTGATTTAGGAAAATGTGATCATTTTGCAAATTGCTCAGATACACACTTATAAACATCAGTACCTGAATGACAATATTTTTCTGCAAAGGTACCTAATGAATCAGTACAAACTAAACTAGAATGTTATGACATCAGTCATGACATTCACACATACACTTGGGTTTTACCAAAAATGGAAGCCAATAACTAAACAACTACAAACTCCCCCTTTGGCAGATTTTTGGCTAAAGACCCTAAGTAATCAGAGATAGATAGCAGCAGAAAGAAATGACTGCAGAAAAATAGAATTTCTAATTAAGCAAGTACCAAAATATTCTCCCCCTCTTTAGCCACAAATGGGCCAAAGATACATGTTCATAAAAATTATACCGTTATCCAGAAAAAGTAATAAGAGCAGCAGCAGAAAAAACTGAACACACTTCCAAACTCCACCAGGTATCACCACCACCAATCAGCAACACCACCAAACAGCAACCAACCTTCAAGTACTGTCATCAGACTCAGAGGAGCTTGTTTCTTCAGGATTGAGATGACCTTCAGCTTCTACACCTTCTTCCCTTCTGTTTCCTTCAGCTTCCTCCTTTTCTAACCTGGCAATTAGGATTTCTAGGGTCTTTTTCCTAGCTTCCAGCTCTTTGCATGTCTCTTTTAAAACAGCTATGACATCAGATGTCTTGGACTGGGTCTTCATAGACGATGTCTCAGCTGATGTTATGACAATATCTGGAGCATGGGATCCCTGAAACAGTTTGTAGTGCAACCCAAGGGCAGGAGCTCTTTTGCAGGCTATATCTCTTGCCACCAGGATATCAGGGTATTGTGCAAGGATAATTCCACAAAGGAGGGAGGGAAAGGCAATTGGTCCTTTGACAGCATAACTACCAGCATGTTTTAAGGTTTGTTCAAAAATATACCTGCCATAGTCGAAAGCAGTCTTGGTTCCCACAGCATAAATAAATCTCCCCAATCCTGTGGAGATAGTTGATTTATGGTTTGTAGGCACCCAGTTGGTTGCACCAATCTTGTGCAGGATGGCAAATTTCATGCTGAGTTTGCTGGCATTCAGCTTTCCTTTCAAGGGCCAGCACTTCACTTGCCTTGCTGTGATGGTTTGACAAACTTCATTGTCAGTGACCTCCAGATCAGGACAATCCTCATTTGTTCTTCCAAGAAATTTGTTAATTTCTGATGGAGAGAACTTGACCCTTCTTCCTCTAACAAAAACACTTTCAAAGTCAGCTGACCTTCCATCAGCACAATCATTAGACAAGTTCACTATAAACTCCTTGACTAGATTTTCATAACACTTGTTAAATTTTATCACTGTCTTCATCAGTCCAGCATTCTTGATCAGGTCCATGATGTCTTTGCACTCCATGGCATCATTGTTGAGTTCTCTCTCTAAAGCTATTCTCTTTAAGCAAACATACTTCCATCTGTTTGCATTGTCAGGATGATGGAAAGAGATGTTGTCTGTTGGGACTTCAGGAACTCTAGCAATTTTGCTAGAGGGGAGCTTCCTTCTGATAGGAATTTCTTCAGCATCAATCTCAAATTCTGATCCTCATCAGAATCAGAAGATTCAGGTTCTTTTCTCTTCTTTGAAATTGGTTTTCTAGCAGTATGCACCTGGGCCTTCTTCCCTTTGGTCTGAATAGTTTTCACAGATTCTACCTCAGCCATGCCTTCAGCCTTGGATTTCTTAACAGCAGGTTTATCTTTGGACACACATTTTGCATCATTCTAATTACCCTTTCTTTTCATCAATCTCCTAGCTATGCTAGGGTTTACATTGGCAATCAGATCATTATCTGAGTAATCCTCATCCACATCAATGATAGGTGGATCATCAGTCTTTTCTGAAGGGTTCTGAATGTTGTCATTTTGTGTCACAACATTCTCAGAGACATCTACATTCTCAGAGAGGTCCACATTTGGGCTTCCTGATTGATTTAAAGGGACAGAAATCCCCGGTACAGGTTGGTTTCCGCTTAGTATACTAGTAACAAGCCTAGCAATAGCTTGATGAACTTGAACTGATCCTTCTCTATTTGGTACAGAAGAAGAAGGATGAGAAGGATTACCAGAGGCTGCAGCTTGAGCTCTTCATGCATGTCTAGTTCTTAGCTTTTTGACTTTGGCGGGGTCAGTTGCCATCTCTCTGAGAGGAGTGACCTCAAGAACTTCAGATTCTATGCATGTGGTGATTGCTCTAGAGTCTTGGTCAGATGATGAAGATGATGAGGATGATGAAGTCGCCTTGGTTGAAGATGATGTCTGAGACATTTTGATTGACTTAGATCACCAGTAGCAATTTGAGAAAAAACTTTGATTGAGAGGAGGGAACAGGTTGCAAAGACGAGAGAGGTAGGAGGCAAAAGAGAGTCTTTTCAACTTCTTAAGGATTTTGAAAGAATTAGGAAAACATATGATTAACCCACTAAAAATAGACTTAACAAAATTAACTCCTTCAACCCTTGTTTTAAGCAAAATTAATTGCTATAATTTCTCATGTTGGCAAATACCCAACCTGCCCCTCAAGTTTTCAAGTTTATTTCCAACAAGAGCCTTGGTAGAAGAATCAGTCAGCTAAAGCTTAAAGATACCATGTTCCAGTTTAAATGACTTCTTCTTTACAAAGTCAATGTGCTTGGTCCTGTTATGCTGAATAGGGTTCATGGAAATATTGATTGTATTCAGATTGTCACAACACAATGTCACAACATCTTGTGAGACATTATACTCAGTGAGCATCTGTTTTGACCAGATATTTTGAGAACAATTATTCCTAGCAGCAACTATTTCCGCACAGAGTTGGGAAGGCATTCTTTTGACATGAATCATAGTTCTGGTTGATTCTTGAATGATTTTCTTTTTGTCCACTCCATTTTGATGGAGAGTTATAGGAGAGGAGACTTCACGCCTCATTTCTTCAGGGAAACAAAATTTTTTAGACTTGTTGTTTCCAACATTCTTGTCATGATTACTTCTGGTTCTGACAACACATCCTTCTTCAAGTTTATTTACCACATCATAGACATTATCAACCTGTAGTTTTGGAGTCCTTCTGACTGCTTCCATAGAGATATCTCTTTTCATTCTTCTTAGATGAAGATGACCAAGCTTATGATGCCACAGTTTCATCTCTTTTTCTTCTTTGGTAATTGGACACATAGAGGAGTTATTAGTGTTCTCAGGCTGCCACAAGTAGCAGTTATCTTTGGATCTGATTCCTTTCATTACAACTTCTAGTTTTTCATTAATTACTAGACATTCAGATTTTGAGAAGTTGACCTTGAATCCTAGATCACATAATTGACTGATACTAATGAGATTAGCAGTCAGCCCTTTTACCAGCAAGACTTCACTCAGGCTTGGAACTTCAGGGCAGTCCAAATTACCAACTCCTTTGATTTCACCTTTAGCACCATCTCCAAAGGTCACATAACCAGTGTTGTGAGGTTTGACATGATTGAGAATGTTCTTTATTCCAGTCATGTGTTTAGAGCACCCACTGTCAAAGTACCAGCCTTCCTTTGCAGACACTCTCAGGGAAGTATGGGCTATCAGGGCAGTGGCCTTTTTCTTCCAATGAGGAGTATGTGGTACCCTTTTTGGCTTAGGTTTAGCACCTGAGTTTTGATTAGGGTATCCATGCAATTTGAAGCAGAAGGGATTTATGTGTCCATACCTCCCACAATGATGACATCTCCATCTTTGGTATTTTTTCTTCATGTATTTCTGTTTCTGATGTTGAGAGTTGTGTTGAGACATCTGCTTTGACAATTGTTTAACATGCCTAATCTTCTTGTCTGCACCAGATTTCTTAGCTTCCACAAATCCTAGACCAGATTTGTTTCCCACATTTTGTCCAACTTGAAGAATCTCTTCCAATTTATCTGATCCATTGGTCAGCATCTTGACAGATTTTGTCATTTGGTTCAGTTGTGAGTTCAGTAATTGAACTTCCCCTTCTAGGTGACTTATAGTTTCAAGATCTGCCCTTTTTTCAGCCTCCAGCTTTATAATGAGTTTTGATTGTTTCTCATTCTGCACACAGACTTCAGCACTTCTGATACACAATTTCTTGTAGGTATCAGCTAGTTCTTCAAATGTCACTTCTTCATCACTAGTGTCACTTTCAGAGGTACAAACACTAGCTAGAGCAGTAACTAGTTTGGCAGATTCTTCTTCAGAATTACTTTCTGAATCACAGTCAGACCAAGTAACAGTCATTCCTTTCTTTTGTTTCTTAAGAAAGGTAGGACATTCAGCTCGAATATGTCCATATCCTTCACAGCCATGGCATTGAATACCTCTGCCTTGGTTTCCCTTTTCTTCTGACCTTGGTCTTCTGCTGGAACTGTCAATGTCAGAGGGAATGTTATGAACATTAGACCTTGACTTTGGATCCATTCTTTTGATGAGCTTGTTGAACTGTCTACCAAGCATGGCAATAGCTTCTGAAATATTTTCTTCTTCATCCTCCTTGTTTTCAACATCAGTGTTGGATACAAGTGCTATGCTCTTGTTCTTCTTGTCACCATTATCAGTGATCCCCATCTCAAAAGTCTGAAGAGACCCAATAAGTTCATCCACTTTCAACTTGCTGATGTCCTGGGCTTCCTCTATGGCAGTTACCTTCATTGCAAATCTTTTAGGCAAGGATATGAGAATCTTCCTCACCAGTTTTTCTTCTGACATCTTTTCTCCCAGTGCTCCTGAGGTGTTGGCAATCTCCAAGATGTTCATGTGAAACTCATGAATGGTTTCATCTTCCATCATTTTTAGATTCTCAAACTTGGTAGTCAACATCTGAAGCCTTGACATTTTTACTTTGGAAGTGCCCTCATGAGTAGTTTTGAGAGTGTCCCAAACTTCCTTGGCCAGTTCATATTGATGTACTAGTCTGAAAATGTTTCTATCAATTCCATTGAACAAGGCATTTAAAGCTTTGGAATTTCCCAGGGCTAACTCATCTTCTTCTTTACTCCAATCTTCCTCAGGCTTCAGACTGATTGTCCCATCTTTCTCAGTTATGGTGGGATGGATCCATCCTTTGTCAGCAGCTCTCCAAGCCTTTTTGTCCAGAGATTTTAAGAAGGCAATCATACGAGGTTTCCAGTAGTCATAATTAGTTCCATCCAGAATGGGTGGTCTATTTCCAAAAACTCCTTCTTTGTCCATAGTGCCAGAAAGTGATATCCCTAGATCTCACCCAGTAATACAGGCAGGGTGCCTGCTCTAATGCCAATTGAAATTCTGGCTGCAGATACTCAATGTCACGTTTAATGTTATGACACCGTATCTGACTTTCTATAAGACAGTAAATACAAAAACAGTAAAGAACGCAGTCAATTGTTTACCCAGTTCAGTGTGCAACAACACCTACTCTGGGGGCTATCAAGCCAGGGAGGAAATCCACTATAAGAGATGTTAATTCAGGAATAAACCAACCAGTTTATCTCCTTCACTTAAGACCTACCCAATGCAATTTCAATCTAAGTACAACATAAACCTGAGTTCCTACTCACTCCCCCTCAATCACAGCAGTGATACATAAAACAATTTGACTAATGAATTGATGAAGACACTCTTCAAAAACATACACTTGATTAAGCTTCACAGCTTTTTAATTAAGCAACACAACCACTCTTGCTTCACAGCTTTGAGTGATACACACAACTAACTTGACTCTGCTTCACAGCTTTAGTCAAGAAACATACAAACACTCTTGCTTCAAAGCTTTGAGTGCTACATAACCCTTACAATTAAAAACCTATTCCAAGTCACTTATCACAATGATAATTGCTTGAAGTACAATAATTAAACCTATACAGTTTACAAATGATCTTCTGACCAAAAAGGGATTACTTGCAAAACAGCAGCTCTGTTGAATATATAGCAGCTGCATCTTCAATTAGGGTTTCCACAAAAAGCTAGGGTTAATTCCATTTGACCTTAAGACTAGGTCACAGGACTTTATCAACCAAGTTAGGGTTGAGCTAGGTTAACCCAAAGAAAACGCAGGATGCTGTTCTGGAAAGACTGAGTCAGTTTCCTGAAAAAACTCAGAATTAACCAGACTGCAAACCTGTTAGTTCAGAACAGGATGTCTTAACATCTGTTATGACATCTGAAAAACCTGTCTACTGATTTAGGAAAATGTGATCATTTTGCAAATTGCTCAGATACACACTTATAAACATCAGTACCTGAATGACAATATTTTTCTGCAAAGGTACCTAATGAATCAATACAAACTAAACTAGAATGTTATGACATCAGTCATGACATTCACACATACACTTGGGTTTTACCAAAAATGCAAGCCAATAACTAAACAACTACAGTTACTGTTGAGGTAGTAATCGCCCCAGGTTCTCTCATCGTTACTGTTGAGGTAGTAATCGCCCCAGATTCTCTCACTGTTACTGTTGAGGTAGTAATCGCCCCAGATTCTCTCATCGTTACTGTTGAGGTAGTAATCGCCCCAGGTTCTCTCATCGTTACTGTTGAGGTAGTAATCATCCAAGGTTCTCTCACCATCCCGTCGAGGGCACGTCTGAAGAATTTTAAAAATTCAATTCCTGTAACCAGTCAGGGCGCATCTACACAAAGAGTCTGAAGACCAGCTCCTGTAACAGGCCAGGTAATCATTTTCTTTTTCAGGTACGCAAGTTCTCGCTAAGGAATCTCTTACGCGACCGACACCCAGATGGCATCTATAAGCCCATCCACCTATCCATCACCTCTCAACATGGCATCTGTAAGCCCATATTCCTATCCATCAATCTTCAAATGGCATCTGTAAGCCCATTCCCACCATCACACTGCTAACATGTGAGCGCAAATTTCTGGGCACTCTAGTGTTCAATCATCTTCCACCTTCGGATTACGAAAGGCACGTCAGCCAATCTACATCCTCAGGTCTAAGAAGATTGAACAGGGGCAACTGTCGTACCCCAAAATTTTCCCTCCCATATTCTTCAAGATTTGCTAAGAGCATGCTTCAAAATCTCCCAAGGGTTGCACAATCCAATGGCCTCCTAACAGTCAAAAACTAGGGTTTTGGTTCTGACAAAGAAATTGAAGTTTCCAAGGGTCCAAACAAGTCCCACATGCCCATAAACATTTTCAAGCATCCTTATGCCAAGTTTCAAGACTTACAACACAAGATTGCACAGTCAAAAACCCTAATTGCTCAACAGTCAACTGCAGGGGCAAAATGGTCATTTGACAGTCAAAAGTCCAAATTTTTGGTCAACATCTTATTTTGAAGCCACAAACATCATTTGATCAATTCTTGATCATGATTCTCAAGGCATGGCTCAAAAAGTCTCAAGATGCAAAAGTTTCTATTTTTGGACAGTTGAAAAAGTTAACTGCAAATTGACCAAGGCATAACTTCCACATGGTTTATCAGAAAAATTCCATCCAAAGCTCATTTTGAAGAGAATGACATTTCCTACAACTCCTCTTCACACTTCAAGTCCAAGAAATGCTCTCACAAAAAGTTATCAATCTCAACATTATAGGTCATTTTCAAAAGTCAACAAAAAGGCACTTTAAGTCAAAGACCATAACTTGAGATTGGTGAATCAAAATGACATAGGACCAAAGGCATTGGTTAGAGGACTTCAAGACCTTTCCAAAATGTCCAAGAACATGATCAAAGCTTAAAAATTGAGCAAGATATGCCTTGTGGAAGTTGGGAAATTTTTGGGAATTTTGAAAAGTCAACTTTGCTTCAAATGCCTCAAAATTGCTAATGGGCCTCAATTTCTTCCAAGAATCATCACCCAAAAGCTATGCACGACCCATTGACCCAAAGGGAAGTTATTTTCTTATTTTTTATTAATTAATTGAGTTTATTATCCTATTAATCCATTTAATTAATATAAAATATGACAAAAATAGCAAATCACACATTTCAAATCCTTTTATGCAGCATTTCCACTCATCATTCACTCAAGATTTCGTGCACACTCAAAAAGGCAAGAATCTTCAATGATTGGCATCAAAAAGGAATGAAAAAGATTGAAAAAGATTAGGGAAAATCACAAATTTGAAAAGCATTTAAACATGGATTTTGGACTTGTTTTGTGAACCTAATTCACTCCACATATAAGCAGAAACACAACCCTAATCAAAAGAACAAGCAAGCTGCGCCCAAGAACACCAAACAACTTTGCATTTTTTCACAAAATTCTCAGAACTGAAAACATACATAGAGCTCCTTTCAAGGCCTAAAAAGGATTCCAAACAATTGCTGGGACTTTCCTGAACGTGATTCAACACCTTTCCAAGCCCCATACATCCAGAATCGGTATAACAAAATCAAACTTTTCTTGAAATATTGAATAATCGTGTTTTGATTTCCAGGCCTTGTTCATGCATTTTCATTATTGTTTTATACTAATGTGATCATACTGAAGCTAATGGTGCCACTGAATTGAACTAATCTTGCTTGTATAGAAAATTGCCATGGACATTTTTTAGGGTTTCAGGAACCTTGAATTAGGGTTTTACGCTTGAGGAAAAATTGGACAACCTGACTAGTACTATCGAAACCAGGGCATCTGTACGAAACGATTGACCACCTCGCGCTCAATTTATGATCAACGGTGCTCTATTCGCTATTTTTGTAGGTACCATTTAGTGGGGGTTTAAAACCCCCGCTATCTACTCTGTAATTTCAGGCAAAAACGAAGAAGGAAGAAGAAGATGCTAGCGTGTTGAGTGATGATTGGCCAGTTTGAATAACTGGCGCCCTTTTTTATTCTTGTCCCACTAATACTTGCTTTATCTCTCTTATTATTCATTGTCCATTATATATCAAACAAACGCGTTTGGCTGGGTGGAAGGTGTGTTGTCATGCAAGCATTGGGACCTGGGTTCGATTCCCAGGTCCCCCATATTTCCCTATGTTTTTTCTCATAACATGTTCAGGTACCCAACACGCTCCAAAGTCCACCATGCATCCCAACGCAGTAGCTTGACAAGTGGATCCCTGATCAATCAAAAGGCTAGAACGTGCAGCCTACCATACACATGCAGTCAACCACATGCATGCAAACGTGGAAAGTCAATGGGGCCAGGTTCCTAATGGGCCAAAACTGCTTTCTACAAACCCCCACAATTGGGTCAACAACCCCTCTTGTTTGTATTTCTTTCCCTTATTCTTTTTCTATTTTTTTATTTGTTTTAATTATTCTCTTTTAATTCCTTAAATTAATTTTAATAATACAAAAATACAAAAAAAATCAGAAATCAAAGAAACAAAAATAGGCCTTATTTAATATTTAATTCACTAATTATTTTGTAAATAAATTCTAATAACCAAGTTAGATTAATTTAGGGTTTAAATTTTAATTTGTTTTCTAAATAACTAAAAAAGGTAGAAATTAGGTTTTAGATTTTTATTCTTTTTCTCAATAAAATAATTTCATCTTATTCTTATTATTAATAATTAATTATTCTTGTAAATAAACTTGTCATTAAATAATAGGGTTAAATTAGGTCAAACTTAAACAATTCTCTTTAATAATTAAAAACAATTTAGAATTAGGGTTTTATTTAATTTCAAATTTTAATTAATTTTCTTCTTTTTCCATTAAATACAAAAAAACATAAAAAAACGAGTTCTTTTCTTTGTTTAATCATTAATTACTTTCAATTCCAATTTAATTTCCTTAAAGGGTCCAACGCCCTCGCACTCTCGATTTTTATTTCTTTTCGTACGTTTACTTTTATTTCTTTTTTTTATCTTATGTAATTGCCCCAAGGATTTGTAATAGATAATTATGACATTTACTTTCCGCATTATATTTATTCAAATCGGGTCTTTGTTTAATTTGGCGATGTAGACCCGCGCCTTGTAATAGCGTAGGACTTTTATTTTTCCGCACTTTAAAATTCCGCACTTTTAAACTGTTAATCACATGAAAGAATGTATGCCCAAATAAAATCAAAGCGTAGAACACTCAATGCATGATCAAGACAAATAATAACTGATAATGACACACAATTCACACACCACTCTTAGGGTACGCCTCACTGTTGCCTTGCCCCTTGAAACGTGGTCGTCGAGTAGAGGACGTTTTAGTAAGTCCTCATGTCCATGAACATGGCATGAGGGTAGCTTCTAAGGTGTCCTACTATTGCTCTGGTGACCACACTGTCCCTAATCCTCGAATTGACCCGAACACCTCCAACGGTGGTGCTACCTACCTCTCAATGGTGGGATGGCACTACCTTAAGGACATTTACACAGACTAATTCCTTAGGGTAGGTGGATGACTCATAGATACTTGCTCTAATTCAAAACAAATCAAAAATTTCTTTTCACACCGATACTTTGCAAAAAGATTTCAAAAACAACTTTTCAAACACTCTTGAGGACTGATACAAGAGTCGAACTGAAACTTTCAAAGAAACTTTTTTAAACCCACAGTTGAAAAGCAAACAAACATTTTGAAAACACAAATGAGAAAGTATCTAAGAGCCCATGGATAACCATGGATAGAAAGGGTGCTAACACCTTCCCTTTCTATAAATCTACCTCCTGAACCGAGAAACAATCTCAATAAGGAATTTTTCCGTGCTTTTGTCCTTTCCCTATTGGAGAAAATAAAAGACGGTGGCGACTCTTGCTTCCGCGACATTTCGCGAACCAGCGTTAAACAGTCAGTTCCAGATCCACCGATCACAGAACTGGCGACTCTGCTGGGGATCTTAAAGTGAGGTGTACCTTAGGATAGTTCATAACTGTGTTTTCAATTGCTTTGACTTGTTTGCTTTAAATTGTGGGTTGCATCGGAGTTACATAGATCCTAACCCGGATCTGGGGATACCCTGTTTAGGTAGCATAAGCTGTGAGGGACCTGTCCGGCGTAGACCGACATGGGTGAAGCAGTGGCTACGTTGGTGTGGCACCTTGGTCTGTACCGATATCCCTTGTGTTGCAACGAGGAGAATATGGGTCTTCTGAGGAGTCATTAAGCACCAACAGACCTTAGAATCTTAAATGACCCAACTTGGCCAATAGAACAGTAGCAGTATGCTACGCCCATTGAGGCTAAACTCTCGTGATGGTTCTGGCCGCAAGAAAAGATTGCGATGCTGGAGTTATGACCGATTGAGGGTATTCAATGATATTGGGATCCTCTAAGAACCCGGTTACTTTTGATAGGACAGGTATGAACCAACGAACTGAAAGAGGGTAATACCTAGACCTCATGCTGGCCTAAACTCTAAGGGCTTGTCTTGTGTGACTTGTGTGCCTTATCATGTTTTCCTTTGTAAATATTTGTGGTATGCTTTATCATAACATCATAACATCATGAGCATTGCATGCATCCTGCATAAGGACTGACCATTTCAAAGGCAAGAGGGTTTCACCTTTGCTCTGTTTTGTAGGACATCATGATGCCTATGTGAAGGAATACTATCCGGTTCAACTTTGTTCACCCACCTGAGTTACTTGAAGAATTAGTTAGCAGAATTCCAAACACCACTTCCTTCATCCAGGGGCATGGTTCTCTTCTCAGTTTAGTCACTGCAAAGCGGGATCAACAGTTGATGAGTGTCCTGACCTAGTTCTATGACCCTCTGGACCAGTGTTTCACCTTTCAAGACTTCCAGCTGGTCCCTACCCTGGAAGAGTTCTCTGATTTGCTTGGCATCCCTATCTTGGATCAGACTCCCTACACTGGTTGGGAAAAGACCCTCAGGCTCGAGGAGGTTGCTGCAGCTCTCCCCTTGACCCATCAAGAAGTAATGGACAACTGGGTAACTAGAAGCAGAGTTAAGGGTTTCTTGGCCAAGTTCCTGATTGGTAAAGCTAACAATTTCTGGAATGACTTGGACTTTAGGGCATATGAAGACATCTTGGCTCTCTTAATCTATGGGCTAGTCTTGTTTCCTAATCCTGACAACTTCATCAATGTCACTGCCATAAGGATCTTCATGTCTCAGAATCCTGTGCCCACTCTCTTGGGTGACATCCTGCAACAACTTTATGCTCGTACTGCCCGAAGACGAGGAACTCTGTGGTGTTGTATCCCTTTGTTGATGAGGTGGTTTATTTCGCACCTCCCTAAGTTCATGCTGAAGAACAAGAAGGAAGAGGTTGGGCTCATAGGTTAATGTCTCTCACTGATAAGGACATCATTTGGACTTTCAGAGGTTTGGATGAGATAGTTGTTATTGATCGTTGCGGAGAATACCCAAATGTTCCTTTGATTGGTACTCAAGGAGGAATCTCTTACAATCCATGTCTAGCGCTCCGTCAGTTTGGAAGGGCCAGAAGAGCAGGGCCTCATGAGAGGTTGGTGCCTCACATCAGTTTTGAGTTTCAGGTGGATAGTGACGAGCTGCATCGTAGGTTCATCAAGGCTTGGGACAGAGTTCATAAAGCTGACCCACAAGAGTTAGGGCCAAAGACTTCTCTACCTATGGAAGCCTACTACAAATGGGTTCGCATCCGTGCTCAGAAGTTAGGTATGCCATACGAAGCTGTCAGACCCGTCGTTCTTGAGTATCCTGACAAAGATGGGGCTCCTCCAACTGTCCTCCCTCCTGAGATACCTACTGATTATGAGACATTAAAAAGGTCTTGGTCGCAACTGCGAGAAGAACGGGATTCTTATCGAGAAAAGTTCAACGAGCAGGAATTGAAGATCCAGAAGCTAACAAAGCAGTTGGAGAATGAGCGAGCTCTGAATGACTACATCCGTACTGAGAAGAGGAGACCCTGGGATCAATGAGGAGCTTTGGATGTTCTTTTACAGTTTTATTTCCCTTTTCAGTATTTTCATTTTATGTAACGCCTAAGGGCAACCTGTTGAACAATTTAAGTTTCAAAGTTGAATCTAATGAAGTGTGTTCCTTTTTGTTTACAAAGTTGATTCCTGATTGTCTTTGAAAACATAAATCATACGCATTCCATTCATCATGTGCATAGCAGGTACTCTTCTTTTCAGGTTGCTTACTGTTCTTCGCTGTTTATTTCAACATCATAAACCCTGAATCATCAACCGAGATGTCTATCAAGGCCCTTCAGGCGCAGAACGCACAATTTTCGGAGCTGATCATGGGTTTGGCTCAAGGTCAAGAAGAGCTGAAGGCTTTGCTTCTGAAGAAGGAGAAGAAGAAGAAGAGAACTGTTCTTTTCAACTCGGGCCAGAGATTTGGTAACACTCTGCAGAATGAGGAAGCTGGTTCTTCTGTAGGCAAAGACAGTCCCCAGGGGGGAAGGGCTCCAAGTCCGGTAGTCTCTGACAACGAGACTGATTTTAATGAGGAACAGTATCCTCCGGCCGAAGACCGTTACAAGCAGTTGGAAGACAGACTGAACGCCATGGAAATTCAACAAGTGCCTGGGCTGGATTTCGGAGACTTGGGTTTATCTACTGGTGTGATCATCCCTCACAAGTTTAAAGCACCATCCTTCACCAAGTATGACGGGGCGTCCTGCCCTAAGCTACACCTCAGATCCTATGTGTGGAAGATTCAGCCGTACACAGTGGACAAGAACTTGTGGATCCACTTCTTCCAGGAGAGTCTTTCAGGGACTCATCTCGAATGGTTCTATCAGCTGGATGGAACCAAAATTCGTAACTGGGAGGAGTTGGCTACTGCTTTTTACAAGCAGTATCAATATAATGCCGACCTTGCTCCTACACGTACCCAACTCCAGGGTATTTCGCTAGGATCAGGCGAAGGTTTTAAGGAGTATGCGCAGAAGTGGAGGGATCTGGCTGGCAGGGTGCAGCCCCCGTTAACTGACCGTGAATTGGTGGATATGTTCTTGGGGACCCTCTCCGGGACGTTCTTTAATCATATTATTGGCAATTCATCAGCAGGGTTCACTGACCTCATTCTGACCGGGGAGAGGATAGAGGCTGGAATGAAGTCCGGTAAAATTCAGAAGGGTGCGTCTTCAAGTTCTGAGAAGAAACCATTTAAGAAGGAGGCCAGTGTTGTGTATGGGCCTAGAAGGCAAGATAAACCAGAGCACCGCCAATCTTTCAACGCGATAGTGATTGCTAAACCTGCTGCCGCTCCTCGGCAAACCAATCAACAAAGGGCTGAAAGACCCAGAAGAGAGTTTACCCGGCTGAGTATGACCTTGTCGCAAATCTTGCCACAGTTGCTATCCACCAATTTGGTGACTGTCAGGGAGGCCCCAAAGGTTGTGAACACTTCCTCTCCTAAGTACAATCCGAATGCCCGCTGTGCTTATCACTCCGATAGCCCGGGGCATCCTACTGATGACTGCTGGGCCTTAAGGAACAAGATGCAAGACCTTATTGATGCAAAGGAGATACAATTTGAGGCGCCGGAGAGGCCAAATGTGGTGACTGCTCCTATGCCCCAGCATGGAGTGAATGCGGTTGATGAAGATATGTATGTCGTTTCTGTGAATGATGTAGCTACCCCACTGATGACTGTTAAGAGGAACCTACTGCTGGCCGGTTTATTTCCGGGTTGCAGCAAGGGTTGCCTTTTGTGTACTGTTACCCCTACTGGTTGTCCTTTGCTGAAGTTAGGCATCCAAAGCCTGATGGACAACAAAGAGATTATGTTCAAGAAGACCACTGTTCCGTTTGTTCCTGTGGAAGAAGTATCTGTTGTTACCATTTTCAATAATCCAATCAAGGCTCCCCCGAGGAAGCCAGTTAAAATCATGACTGCCGCACCCATTGTTATTACTGTTCCGAGGCCTCTCCCCTATGAATCTGATAAGGCTATCCCATGGCACTATGGGGCAGATGTATATGTACATGGCATAAAGCAAGAGTTCAACACTGGCACCAGCATCAGCAATATCACTGGTCCAGCCAAAGTAACCCGCAGTGGCAGGCTCTTCTCGCCTGACATTGCACCACCTGCTATTCGAAGACCTCTCATTATAACACCTGCAAGTGCACCTGTTTCCACTTCTGATCAAGTTGTTTCCCCTGCTGCCGAGTCATCTAATGCTCGGGGCAAAGGGATTGAAGATGAGCCTTCCCGGATGGAGGCACCAAAATCTGTAAACGTTGAAGCCTCCCAGCAAGAGATGGAGGAAATTCTCAAAATAATCAAGAAGAGCGACTTTAACGTTGTTGAACAGCTGGGGCATACCCCCTCCAAGATCTCTATGCTCTCCTTGCTGCTATGCTCAGAGGCCCATGCTAAGGCCCTGATTTCATTTCTAAAGACAGCCCATGTGCCACAGGAGACATCTGCAGACCAGTTTACTGATTGCGTAGCCAATTTGACAGCTGACAATGGTTTGGGTTTCTCGGATGCTGACCTTACTGCTAAGGGAAAAAACCACAATGATGCCCTGCATGTCTCTATTGAATGCAGGGGCACTACTCTTGCGCACGTGTTGGTGGACACCGGTTCTTCCCTGAATGTGCTACCCAAAAAGGCCTTAGACCGGTTGGATTGTGAGGGCCTGGAGCTGAAACCTAGCAACATCATTGTCAGAGCCTTTGACGGTTCTAAGAGGATGGTTCATGGAGAGGTAGACATTCCTATTCGTGTGGGTTCTCAAGTATTCGACTCAACTTTCTATGTGATGGATATCCGTCCATCTTATTCCTGTTTATTGGGTCGACCTTGGATTCACAAAGCTAGGGCAGTGACCTCTACCCTACACCAGAAGCTCAAGTACCCTGTCAGAGGGAAGATTGTCACTGTGCAGGGGGAGGAAGAATATATGGTGAGCCATTTGAATTCCTTCCGGTATATTGAGATGGACGGGGAGTTTATTGAAACCCCCTTTCAGCATTTTGAAGAGGTACCTCCAACATTGGCGGCAGCAGAAACAATGGTTGAAGAGGACTTTCCCTTGAAGATGGCTTCCTTGAAAGACGCTTGGGCTGTAATCAAGAAAGGTGAATGTGCTAACTGGGGCAGGCTCCCTGATTTTACACCTAAAACTGACAAGTTTGGACTGGGTTTTACTGCAGAGGCTCAGAGGGCTGTGCGTAAAGCTAGGACCGGAAGACCTCCTGTGCTCATCACCAATCCAGGAGTGAATGTTGTTGGGGATGAAGATGAAGTGGAAGAGTCAGAGTTTGATAGCTGGATCTACCCGACGACTGATGGTGGATTAAACAATTGGACCGCAAAAGATCATACTCCTGTTACTTTTGTTACGCAGTAATAAACTCCTTTGTTTTTGTTATTTGTAATAAACAATTAATTAAAACTCTATGGCCCGGTGTCTTACCCGGGGCACCGTGGCTTCATTTGTGAGGGCATATTAATTGTCATTTCATATATCATGAATAAAGACCTTGGACGTTTTCTCGCACTTCAAATCTTATGCTCCTTTTCTTTCTTTCCTTTCTTTATATATTGCAAAACAGCTGTATTTACACACACTCACCCATACAGGTTTCAATCCACTCTGGATCTCACTGGTAACGACTCTGCTACTGCCAGTTATGACTTCGAAAATCCGATCAACTTAGCCGAAGACGAAGGTGAAGATGATTGCGAAGTGCCTGGCGAACTTGCAAGACTGTTACTCCAGGAAGAGAGGGCAATTCAACCACACGAAGAGCCAGTGGAAACAATAAATCTGGGTACTAAGACAGACAGAAAGGAAGTTAAATTGGTGCCAACCTAGAGCTCAGCGTGAAGCAACGGCTGACTCAGATGTTACATGATTATGTGGAAATCTTCGCCTGGTCCTACGAAGACATGCCTGGGTTAGATACTGATATCGTGGTCCATCATCTGCCTACCAAGGAAGACTGCCCTCCAGTTAAGCAAAAGGTCCACCGTATGCGTCCAGAGATGTCTGAGAAGATCAAAGCTGAGGTTATGAAGCAATTTGACGCCGGCTTTCTTGCAGTGACTTCTTACCCTCAGTGGGTTGCTAATGTGGTGCCGGTACCGAAGAAAGATGGTAAGGTCAGAATGTGTGTCGATTACAGGGATCTGAACAGGGCCAGCCCCAAGGATGACTTCCCTCTACCTCACATTGATGTCCTTGTTGAAAATACTGCTCAGCACAAGGTGTTCTCCTTCATGGATGGTTTTTCAGGGTATAACCAGATCAAGATGGCTCCTGAAGACATGGAAAAGACTACCTTTGTTACTCAGTGGGGCACCTTCTGTTACAAGGTCATGCTATTCGGGTTGAAGAACGCTGGGGCAACCTACCAACGCGCCGTGGTTGCTTTATTTCATGACATGATCCATCATGAGATAGAAGTGTATGTTGACGACATGATTGCAAGGTCCCAAACTGAGGAAGAACACCTTGATCATCTGCAGAAATTGTTTGACCGTTTGAAATTGTACAAGCTGAGATTGAACCCGAACAAGTGCACCTTCGGGGTTAGATCTGGGAAGTTGCTAGGCTTCGTTGTAAGTGATAAGGGTATTCAAGTGGACCCTGCCAAGGTTAAAGCCATTCAAGAAATGCCAGTTCCTAAGACAGAAAAAGAAGTCAGAGGCTTCCTAGGACGACTTAATTGCATTGCTCGATTCATCTCGCACCTAACTGCTACTTGTGAACCAATCTTCAAGCTGCTGAAGAAAGATCAGGTAGTACGTTGGAATGATGAATGTCAGGCTGCTTCTGACAGAATCAAGGAGTATCTCCAAGAACCACCCATCCTTATGCCACCGGTTGAAGGGAGACCTCTAATATTATACCTGACAGTACTTGACAACTCAATGGGGTGTGTGTTGGGGCAGCATGACGAGTCTAGCCGAAAAGAGCATGCCATTTAATACCTTAGCAAAAAGTTTACCGACTGTGAGACCCGATACTCACTGCTCGAGAAAACTTGCTGCGCTTTGGTATGGGCTGCTCGCCGGCTGAGACAGTATATGCTGACTCACACTACCTTGTTGATTTCAAAGATGGATCCTATAAAGTACATATTTGAAAAGCCTGCTCTGTCTGGGAGAATAGCAAGATGGCAAATGATATTGACAGAATATGACATCAAGTACACGACTCAGAAAGCCATCAAAGGAAGTGTATTGGCAGACCACTTGGCACATCAGGCAGTAGACGACTATCAGTCAATGAACTTTGAGTTTCCAGACGAGAGTATCATGATAGTGACTGATTGCGAAGTACCTGGACCAGATGAAGGACCTGAGGAAGGATCCCGATGGTCTATGCACTTTGACGGAGCCTCCAACGCTTTGGGTAACGGTATCGGCGCTGTAATCATATCCCCTCAAGGCACTCATACTCCACTTACTGCCCGACTATGTTTCAACTGCACCAACAACATGGCGGAGTATGAGGCATGCATCATGGGTCTCCAAGCTGCGATTGACTTAAGGATCAAGTTTCTGAGCGTCTTCGGAGATTCCGCTCTCGTGATCAATCAGATCAAAGGGGAGTGGGATAGGAAACATCCGAATCTTATTCCTTATAGAGAATGTGTGTTGACATTGATCCCCCACTTCACAGAGATAACTTTTGAACATTTCCCAAGAGAGGAGAATTAGTTGGCGGACGTGTTAGCTACGATGTCTTCCATGTTCAAAGTCAAATGGGATAATGAGGCTCCCCGGGTCATCATCTGGAAACTGGATGAACCGGCATACTGTTGTGACCTTGAGACTGAGTTGGTGACTGAGAAGCCTTGGTACCATGAGGTGAAGAGATATTTGGAAGCTCAGGAATACCCTGAAGGTGCATCTGTCAACGATAAGAAGTTTCTGAGAAGGTTCGCAGCGAAGTTCTTCCTTAGCAACGACATCCTGTATAAGCGAAACCATGATTCGACCTTACTGCGTTGTGTGGATAAGGCTGAGGCAGAAAGGATCATGGCAGAGCTACATGAAGGTACCTTCGGAACACATTCTAGTGGACACACTATGGCAAAGAAAATCCTTCGGGCAGGGTATTTCTGGTCCACCATGGAAGCCGACTGTTACCAACACTCTCGGACATGCCATAAATGCCAGATATATGCAGACAAGGTGCATGTTCCTCCAGTCCCTCTGAACGTCCTGACTGCACCTTGGCCTTTTGCAATGTGGGGCATAGATATGATCGGTGAGATTAAACCTACGACATCCAATGGGCATCGCTTCATCCTGGTAGCGATCGATTACTTCACGAAGTGGGCTGAAGCAGCTTCCTACGCTACAGTAACCAAGAATGTTGTGGCACGGTTCATTCGGCATAACTTGATCCGTCGATACGGCATCCCTGAAAGGATCATTACAGACAACGGTACCAATCTCAATAACAAGATGATCACTGAGCTCTGCGAGCAGTTCAAGATAGAGCACCATAACTCTTCTCCTTACCGGTCGAAGATGAATGGGGCTGTAGAAGCAGCGAATAAGAATATCAAGAAAATCGTGCAGAAGATGACAGTGACTTATATAGATTGGCACGAGATGTTACCGTTCGCTCTACATGGGTACCGTACCTCAGCAAGGACGTCAACCGGGGCAACTCCTTTCTCCTTGGTCTACGGTATGGAGGCAGTCTTACCAATCGAAGTGCAGATACCCTCTCTCCGGATAATGAAGGATGCAGATCTAAGCGAAGATGATTGGATCCAGACACGACTTGACCAGTTGAATTTAATCGACGAAAAGAGACTTGCTGCTATTTGTCATGGTCAGACGTATCAAAAACGGATGATCAGGGCATTTAACAAAAAGGTCAGACCACAAGAATATCAAGTTGGGGATCTGGTAATCAAGCGCATTATCCTTCCTCAGAGTGATCCAAGGGTCAAATGGACCCCCACGTACAAAGGGCCATTTGTGGTTAAGCATGTGTTCTCAGGAGGAGCCATGATTCTAACCACCATGGATGGTGACGACCTTCCTCACCCTGCCAATGCAGACATAGTAAAAAGATATTACGCATGAAAAAAGACCCGCTAGGTTGACATACCTAGGCAAAAATTAGGGCTTCCCGGCGAACCAAAAGGGTTCGGGAAAAATGAAGGGATGAAATGAAAAAATCTGTACACCCGGCAAGTCGAAAACCTGAAAAGGCGGCTTGGGCAAAAATGGGTATCCCGGTGGACTGAAAACCCGAAAGGGCGGTCTAGGAAAAAGTTAAGGATAAAGCGTAATACTATGTCTCATTGGATCACTTTGCATCCAGAATCCGGTATCAACTGTCAAGCTCAAAAGGCATCATATAATCAGCTTCATCTTCAGCTAGGTCATCAAGTGATGAGACGCTCAAAGATATAAAGGCGATAGCAGAGTTGGAACCCAGTGGGATTATTCTCTTCACACAGCTGTTTTTGTTTTCCCTTTGTACAAAATTGTATAAACTCTTTTGTTCGGTGGCGTTCTCTTACTAGGACGTCAGCCTCTTGTACATAAAACGCCTATTTACGGGCAAATTCAAAAAATCAATACAAAAATCACTTTTCAGTTAAAATTTCCAATTGTTTTCCTTTTCTGTTTTGTTTTGCGAAGAACGTCCAAGGTTCAATTTGTGATATATGCATTCGACGCTAATTGCTAACTCATAAATATTTGCATACGAAACAAAGGATTAATTACAGGTAACATTAGAAACAGGGGCAATAAAGAGTTGTCTAAGCGATCTAATTGCTCTGTCCACCAAGGTACCAAGGTAAGTTCGGCTGAAGAACATAACCAGTATGTCTTAATTCCCCAGAGAGTGAGTCAGCAAGTCAATACACTCTCCCCAAGCAAAGCTATACTTTCAACCTTAAGGAAGTTGAGTATCCTCCAGCAGGTCTCAACATTCCCCAGCACAATATACGGACATTCTTAACAAGCATCCCCGGCAGTCTTGATCTAAGATTGTTCCCCGGCGGTCTACCAGACATTCAGCGGAGCCACTTCCCCAATACATCTCAAAAAATTTCCCCAGGAGAGTCCAATCAAGATTTCCCCAGGAAAGTTTGAATCCATCTTCCCAGCAGGAAGCTTATCTCCAGTAGATTCCGGAAGCTTCCCCCGCAGAGCACGAACGCGTCTCCCGGCTTTATTCAAAGGTTATTTCCCTACCAGGACATAACTGGGTTATCCTCAGCCAAAAGCCACAGAAAGATCGTCCTCAGCGAAGTCTTCTTATCCCTAGCGGAGTCTATTAACACTTCCAACATATCAACGGTATCCCCAACGGGGTTACCATCAACATCCCAGCAAAGTACCTCTCTTCCCACAGAGTACTGTTCCCCAGCAAGGTAGCTAGAGTACTTTTCTCCCCACAGAGTAATCCATTCGCCAAGTTTATTCCCCAACGGAGTCATCTTCTCCTACCGGTTCATTCTTGCAACTATCATCCCCAGCGGAAACAACAAAGCACTATTCTCCAACATCAGCCCAGGATGTGACTTCCCGGCACCCGTCAAGGATTTACTTTCCTAGACAAAAACATATATTTATAAACATCGCACTTCCATACATTATAGCATGCACATATGCATCATGACCTTACAATCTCATTTATGTTGAGAACATCATTGCTCGATCCATATCATGCATTGCATATGACTGACCTTTACCTTTCAGGAAAGATCCGGTTAAGTTCTCAGCTTTATTCCAAGACTTTCGTCTGGTTCAGTTAAATCAACCCTAAGATTTTTCTGATTCTTATCCAATCAAAGTTAATCCAAGACCTTGTCCGGTTCAGTTAAATCGATTCCTAAAGATTTTTCTGATTCTTATCCAGTCAAAGGCCTTCTCTGGTTCAGTCAGATCGACCCTAAGATCTCCCTGATTCTTATTCCACTTGAAGATTCCAAGACCTTGTCCGGTTCAGTTAAATCGACTCCTAAAGATTTTCCTGATTCTTATCCCGCCAAAGGCCTTCTCTGGTTCAGTCAGATCGACCCTAAGATCTCCCTGATTCTTATTCCAGTTGAAGATTCCAAGACCTTGCCTGGTTCAGTTAAATCGACTCCTAAAGATTTTCCTGATTCTTATCCCGTCAAAGGCCTTCTCTGGTTCAGTCAGATCGACCCTAAGATCTACCTGATTCTTATTCCAGTTGAAGATTCCAAGACCTTGCCTGGTTCAGTTAAATCGACTCCTAAAGATTTTCCTGATTCTTATCCCGTCAAAGGCCTTCTCTGGTTCAGTCAGATCGACCCTAAGATCTCCCTGATTCTTATTCCAGTTGAAGATTCCAAGACCTTGTCCGGTTCAGTTAAATCGACTCCTAAAGATTTTCCTGATTCTTATCCCGTCAAAGGCCTTCTCTGGTTCAGTCAGATCGACCCTAAGATCTCCCTGATTCTTATTCCAGTTGAAGATTCCAAGACCTTGCCTGGTTCAGTTAAATCGACTCCTAAAGATTTTCCTGATTCTTATCCCGTCAAAGGCCTTCTCTGGTTCAGTCAGATCGACCCTAAGATCTCCCTGATTCTTATTCAAGTTGAAGATTACAAGACCTTGTCCGATTCAGTTAAATCGATTCCTAAAGATTTTTCTGATTCTTATCCAGTCAAAGGCCTTCTCTGGTTCAGTCAGATCGACCCTAAGATCTCCCTGATTCTTATTCCAGTTGAAGATTCCAAGACCTTGTCCGGTTCAGTTAAATCGACTCCTAAAGATTTTCCTAATTCTTATCCCGTCAAAGGCCTTCTCTGGTTCAGTCAGATCGACCCTAAGATCTCCCTGATTCTTATTCCAGTTGAAGATTCCAAGACCTTGCCTAGTTCAGTTAAATCGACTCCTAAAGATTTTCCTGATTCTTATCCCGTCAAAGGCCTTCTCTGGTTCAGTCAGATCGACCCTAAGATCTCCATGATTCTTATTCCAGTTGAAGATTCCAAGACCTTGCCTGGTTCAGTTAAATCGACTCCTAAAGATTTTCCTGATTCTTATCCCGTCAAAGGCCTTCTCTGGTTCAGTCAGATCGACCCTAAGATCTCCCTGATTCTTATTCCAGTTGAAGATTCCAAGACCTTGCCTGGTTCAGTTAAATCGACTCCTAAAGATTTTTCTGATGCCGATCCAGTCAAAGGCCTTCTCTGGTCTAGTTAAATCGATTCCTAAAGATTTTCCTAGTAAAGACTCAGTAGAAGACACCCAGATTCTCTCATCGTTACTGTTGAGGTAGTAATCGCCCCAGATTCTCTCATCGTTACTGTTGAGGTAGTAATCTCCCCAGATTCTCTCATCGTTACTGTTGAGGTAGTAATCGCCCCAGATTCTCTCATCGTTACTGTTGAGGTAGTAATCGCCCCAGATTCTCTCATCGTTACTATTGAGGTAGTAATCGCCCCAGATTCTCTCACCGTTACTGTTGAGGTAGTAATCGCCCCAGATTCTCTCATCGTTACTGTTGAGGTAGTAATCGCCCTAGATTCTCTCATCGTTACTGTTGAGGTAGTAATCTCCCCAGATTCTCTCATCGTTACTGTTGAGGTAGTAATCGCCCCAGGTTCTCTCATCGTTACTGTTGAGGTAGTAATCGCCCCAGATTCTCTTACTATTACTGTTGAGGTAGTAATCGCCCCAGATTCTCTCATCGTTACTGTTGAGGTAGTAATCGCCCCAGGTTCTCTCATCGTTACTGTTGAGGTAGTAATCATCCAAGGTTCTCTCACCATCCCGTCGAGGGCACGTCTGAAGAATTTTAAAAATTCAATTCCTGTAACCAGTCAGGGCGCATCTACACAAAGAGTCTGAAGACCAGCTCCTGTAACAGGCCAGGTAATCATTTTCTTTTTCAGGTACGCAAGTTCTCGCTAAGGAATCTCTTACGCGACCGACACCTAGATGGCATCTATAAGCCCATCCACCTATCCATCACCTCTCAACATGGCATCTGTAAGCCCATATTCCTATCCATCAATCTTCAAATTGCATCTGTAAGCCCATTCCCACCATCACACTGCTAACATGTGAGCGCAAATTTCTGGGCACTCTAGTGTTCAATCATCTTCCACCTTCGGATTACGAAAGGCACGTCAGCCAATCTACATCCTCAGGTCTAAGAAGATTGAACAGGGGCAACTGTTGTACCCCAAAATTTGCCCTCCCATATTCTCCAAGATTTGCTAAGAGCATGCTTCAAAATCTCCCAAGGGTTGCACAATCCAATGGCCTCCTAACAGTCAAAAACTAGGGTTTTGGTTCTGACAAAGAAATTGAAGTTTCCAAGGGTCCAAACAAGTCCCACATGCCCATAAACATTTTCAAGCATCCTTATGCCAAGTTTCAAGACTTACAGCACAAGATTGCACAGTCAAAAACCCTAATTGCTCAACAGTCAACTATAGGGGCAAAATGGTCATTTGACAGTCAAAAGTCCAAATTTTTGGTCAACATCTTATTTTGAAGCCACAAACATCATTTGATCAATTCTTGATCATGATTCTCAAGGCATGGCTCAAAAAGTCTCAAGATGCAAAAGTTTCTATTTTTGGACAGTTGAAAAAGTCAACTGCAAATTGACCAAGGCATAACTTCCACATGGTTTATTAGAAAAATTCCATCCAAAGCTCATTTTGAAGAGAATGACATTTCCTACAACTCCTCTTCACACTTCAAGTCCAAGAAATGCTCTCACAAAAAGTTATCAATCTCAACATTATAGGTCATTTTCAAAAGTCAACAAAAAGGCACTTTAAGTCAAAGACCATAACTTGAGATTGGTGAATCAAAATGACATGGGACCAAAGTCATTGGTTAGAGGACTTCAAGACCTTTCCAAAATGTCCAAGAACATGATCAAAGCTTAAAAATTGAGCAAGATATGCCTTGTGGAAGTTGGGAAATTTTTGGGATTTTTGAAAAGTCAACTTTGCTTCAAATGCCTCAAAATTGCTAATAGGCCTCAATTTCTTCCAAGAATCATCACCCAAAAGCTATGCACGACCCATTGACCCAAAGGGAAGTTATTTTCTTATTTTTTATTAATTAATTGAGTTTATTATCCTATTAATTCATTTAATTAAAATAAAATATGACAAAAATAACAAATCACACATTTCAAATCCTTTTATGCAGCATTTCCACTCATCATTCACTCAAGATTTCGTGCACACTCAAAAAGGAAAGAATCTTCAATGATTGGCATCAAAAAGGAATGAAAAAGATTGAAAAAGATTAGGGAAAATCACAAATTTGAAAAGCATTTAAACATGGATTTTGGACTTGTTTTGTGAACCTAATTCACTCCACATATAAGCAGAAACACAACCCTAATCAAAAGAACAAGCAAGCTGCGCCCAAGAACACCAAACAACTTTGCATTTTTTCACAAAATTCTCAAAACTGAAAACATACATAGAGCTCCTTTCAAGGCCTAAAAAGGATTCCAAACAATTGCTGGGACTTTCCTGAACGTGATTCAACACCTTTCCAAGCCCCATACATCCAGAATCGGTATAACAAAATCAAACTTTTCTTGAAATATTGAATAATCGTGTTTTGATTTCCAGGCCTTGTTCATGCATTTTCATTATTGTTTTATACTAATGTGATCATACTGAAGCTAATGGTGCCACTGAATTGAACTAATCTTGCTTGTATAGAAAATTGCCATGGACATTTTTTAGGGTTTCAGGAACCTTGAATTAGGGTTTTACGCTTGAGGAAAAATTGGACAACCTGACTAGTACTATCAAAACCAGGGCATCTGTACGAAACGATTGACCACCTCGCGCTCAATTTATGATCAACGGTGCTCTATTCGCTATTTTTGTAGGTACCATTTAGTGGGGGTTTAAAACCCCCGCTATCTACTCTGTAATTTCAGGCAAAAATGAAGAAGGAAGAAGAAGATGCTAGCGTGTTGAGTGATGATTGGCCAGTTTGAATAACTGGCGCCCTTTTTTATTCTTGTCCCACTAATACTTGCTTTCTCTCTCTTATTATTCATTGTCCATTATATATCAAACAAACGCGTTTGGCTGGGTGGAAGGTGTGTTGTCATGCAAGCATTGGGACCTGGGTTCGATTCCCAGGTCCCCCATATTTCCCTATGTTTTTTCTCATAACATGTTCAGGTACCCAACACGCTCCAAAGTCCACCATGCATCCCAACGCAGTAGCTTGACAAGTGGATCCCTGATCAATCAAAAGGCTAGAACGTGCAGCCTACCATACACATGCAGTCAACCACATGCATGCAAACGTGGAAAGTCAATGGGGCCAGGTTCCTAATGGGCCAAAACTGCTTTCTACAAACCCCCACAATTGGGTCAACAACCCCTCTTGTTTGTATTTCTTTCCCTTATTCTTTTTCTATTTTTTTATTTGTTTTAATTATTCTCTTTTAATTCCTTAAATTAATTTTAATAATACAAAAAATACAAAAAAAATCAGAAATCAAAGAAAAAAAATAGGCCTTATTTAATATTTAATTCACTAATTATTTTGTAAATAAATTCTAATAACCAAGTTAGTTTAATTTAGGGTTTAAATTTTAATTTGTTTTCTAAATAACTAAAAAAGGTAGAAATTAGGTTTTAGATTTTCATTCTTTTTCTCAATAAAATAATTTCATCTTATTCTTATTATTAATAATTAATTATTCTTGTAAATAAACTTGTCATTAAATAATTAGGGTTAAATTAGGTCAAACTTAAACAATTCTCTTTAATAATTAAAAACAATTTAGAATTAGGGTTTTATTTAATTTCAAATTTTAATTAATTTTCTTCTTTTTCCATTAAATACAAAAAAAAACATAAAAAACGAGTTCTTTTCTTTGTTTAATCATTAATTACTTTCAATTCCAATTTAATTTCCTTAAAGGGTCCAACGCCCTCGCACTCTCGATTTTTATTTCTTTTCGTACGTTTACTTTTATTTCTTTTTTTTATCTTATGTAATTGCCCCAAGGCTTTGTAATAGATAATTAGGACATTTACTTTCCGCATTTTATTTATTCAAATCGGGTCTTTGTTTAATTTGGCGATGTAGACCCGCGCCTTGTAATAGCGTAGGACTTTTATTTTTCCGCACTTTAAAATTCCGCACTTTTAAACTGTTAATCACATGAAAGAATGTATGCCAAAATAAAATCAAAGCGTAGAACACTCAATGCATGATCAAGACAAATAATAACTGAAAATGACACACAATTCACACACCACTCTTAGGGTACGCCTCACTGTTGCCTTGCCCCTCGAAACGTGGTCGTCGAGTAGAGGACGTTTTAGTAAGTCCTCATGTAAATGAACATGGCATGAGGGTAGCTTCTAAGGTGTCCTACTATTGCTCTGGTGACCACACTGTCCCTAATCCTCGAATTGACCCGAACACCTCCAACGGTGGTGCTACCTACCTCTCAATGGTGGGATGGCACTACCTTAAGGACATTTACACAGACTAATTCCTTAAGGTAGGTGGATGACTCATAGATACTTGCTCTAATTCAAAACAAATCAAAAATTTCTTTTCACACCGACACTTTGCAAAAAGTTTTCAAAAACAACTTTTCAAACACTCTTGAGGACTGATATAAGAGTCGAACTAAAACTTTCAAAGAAACTTTTTAAACCCACAGTTGAAAAGCAAACAAACATTTTGAAAACAAAAATGAGCAAGTATCTAAGAGCCCATGGATAACCATGGATAGAAAGGGTGCTAACACCTTCCCTTTCTATAAATCTACCTCCCGAACCGAGAAACAATCTCAATAAGGAATTTTTTTGTGCTTTTGTCCTTTCCCTATTGGAGAAAATAAAAGACGGTGGCGACTCTTGCTTCCGCGACATTTCGCGAACCAGCGTTAAACAGTCAGTTCCTGATTCACCGATCACAGCGGGCAACCACATTTTTTGTAATAGAGGCGAAGGAAGCTGCTTCGACCCATTTGGTAAAATAGTCAATGACGACCAGGATGAAGCGATGTCCATTGGACGTTGTGGGCTTGATCTCTCCAATCATGTCAATGCCCCACATTGCAAATGGCCAAGGAGCTGTCAGAATGTTGAGAGGAACAGGAGGAATATGAATCTTGTCAGCGTAGACTTGACATTTGTGGCAAGTACGGGAATGTTGATGGCAATCAGATTCCATGGTAGACCAGTAATAGCCTGCCCTTAGAATCTTCTTAGACATCATATGTCCGCTCAAGTGGGTGCCAAATGTGCCGTTGTGTATCTCAGTCATGATCAACTCTGCTTCAGCTTTGTCTACACAACGAAGTAAAACACAATCATGGTTGCGTTTGTAAAGGATGTCATTGCTTAGGAAGAACTTGGCAGAAAATCTCCTTAAGAACTTCTTGTCATTTATGGAAGCTCCTTCGGGATATTCTCTAGTCTGGAGATACCTTTTGATTTCGTGAAACCAGGGTTGTTCCACTACTTCTTCGGTATTAATCTCATGACAATGCGCAGGTTCATCCATTCGCTCGATGGTGATTTGGGGAGCCTCATTATCCCAGTTGAGTTTAAACATGGAAGACATTGTAGCCAGAGCATCTACTAGCTGATTCTCTTCTTGCGGGAAATGCTCGAAGGTGATTTGCTCGAAATGAGGCAACAATGTCAGGACATGTTCTTTGTATGGGATAAGATTAGGATGCTTGGTATCCCACTCTCCTTTGATTTGACTGATAACCAAAGCCGAGTCCCCAAATACGATCAAAGATTTGATCCCCAAGTCTATAGCAGCCTTGAGACCAAAGATGCAAGCTTCATATTCGGCCATGTTGTTGGTACAGCTGAAACAAAGTCGGGCCGTGAAAGGTGTATGGCAACCTTCCGGGGAAATGAGTACCGCACCGATACTGTTTCCAAGTGCATTTAAAGCACCATCAAAGTACAGGGTCCATCGGGATCCATTTTCAGGTCCGTCATACGGTCCGTTACCTTCAATGTTGTCCAAAGTCATGATGTCCTCGTCCGGGAAGTCGAATCTCATGGATTGATAATCTTCGATAGCTTGATGAGCTAGATGGTCAGCTAGTACACTCCCTTTTATAGCTTTTTGGGTAGTATACTGGATGTCATACTCAGTCAGGATCATTTGCCATCTAGCAATTCTTCCAGATAAAGCAGGCTTCTCGAAGATATACTTGATAGGATCCATTTTGGAAATCAACAGAGTGGTATGAGTCAACATATACTACCTTAGTCGGCGAGCAGCCCATACCAAAGCGCAACAAGTTTTCTCGAGTAATGAGTAGCGGGTCTCACAGTCGGTAAACTTTTTGCTAAGGTAATAAATGGCATGCTCTTTTCGACCAGACTCGTCATGTTGGCCCAGTACGCACCCCATTGAGTTTTCCAAAACAGTCAGATACATGATCAGCGGCCTTCCTTCAATGGGTGGCATCAGAATAGGAGGTTCTAGCAAATACTCCTTGATCTTATCAAAAGAAGCTTGGCAATCATCGTTCCATTCGACTACCTGATCTTCCTTTAATAGTTTGAAAATTGGCTCGCAGGTAGACGTCAGATGAGAGATGAATCTGGCAATATAGTTTAAGCGCCCCAAGAACCCTCTAACCTCCTTTTCAGTACGGGGAGCAGGCATTTCTTGTATAGCTTTTACTTTTGCTAGATCGACCTCAATGCCTTTGTTGCTGACAATAAATCCTAGAAGTTTACCAGACCTAACTCCAAAGGTGCACTTACTTGGATTCAGCCTGAGCTTGTACTCCTTCAACCTGGCAAACAGCTTCTACAAATGTTTAAGGTGTTCCTCCTCTGTTTTTGATCGAGCTATCATGTCGTCTACGTAAACTTCGATCTCATGATGTATCATATCATGAAACAAAGCTACCATGGCGCATTGATAAGTTGCCCCTGCGTTCTTCAGTCCGAACAGCATCACCTTGTAGCAGAAGGTACCCCATTGTGTAACAAAGGTTGTTTTCTCCATGTCCTCGGGGGCCATTTTAATCTGGTTGTAGCCCGAGAATCCATCCATGAAGGAAAACACTTTGTGCTGAGTCGTGTTGTCAATCAAGATGTCGATATGTGGTAGCGGAAAATCATCCTTAGGGCTAGCCTTGTTCAAATCCCGGTAGTCCACACACATTCTAACCTTGCTGTCTTTTTTAGGTACTGGCATGATGTTAGCAACCCATTGTGGATAAGATGTAACAGCTAGAAAGCCAGCGTTGAATTGCTTCATTACTTCCGCTTTAATCTTCTCAGACATCTCGGGCCTCATTCGGCGGACTTTTTGCTTGATCGATGGACAATCCTCTTTTGTAGGGAGACGGTGAACCACGATGTCTGTGTCTAACCCTGGCATGTCTTCATAAGACCAGGCGAAGATTTCAACGTATTCATTTAACAGTTGTATTAAGCGCTTTTGACACTTGGTTCCAGATTGGCACCCACTTGTACTTCCTTCCGGTCTTCCTCTGTTCCTAAGTTGACAGTTTCCAACAACTCTTCATGAGGCAAGATGGCCCTCTCTTCTTGTTGTAGAAGTCTGGCTAGCTCTCCTGGTACTTCACAATCTTTGCCATCTTCGTATTCAGCCTGGTTGACCAAATCTTCAGAGTTATTGAAGGATACAGCAGAATGGTCACCCATAGAATCCAGAGTGGATGGGTACCTGCATTTGTGAGTGTGGGTGTGTGTAAGGGATAGCCATCCTTAAACAAAAAAAAATGCAAAAGGGAAGAAAATGAACACATCAGTTTATAAATTAAAAACGTCCAATGATTCATTAAACATGGCATATGAATATGAAGAGAATCAAAACCCTTACAAATGGACCTACATGCCCCGAGCAAGGCATGAGGTGAAAAATAGTGTGCAAATTGTTTAAAAGTAATTATTACAGACCAACGGGAAATGTTCGAAAGATAAGTTACTGATTAATGAAAGTAATGGGGACGAAGTCTTTCGCCTCCCAGTTGTGTAATCCCTCTCCGATGGTTGGGAAGATCCAGTCTTCAATGTTACCCTCTTCGTCTTCGTCTTCTAAAGCATTGATTCCATGAGGAGAAATCTTGATGGGTGTTCTTTCGATTTTTGAGCGACGCATAGCTTTTTTCCCCGCAGCGGTAAATCCCAACCCAAACTTGTCTGTCTTGTGGGGAAATCCAGGAAACTGTCCCCATGTTGAGCTCTTACCCTCCTTCATTGCAGCCTTTGCGTCTTTCAGAGATGCCATCCTGGCCACCTGCTTGGGTACCTCAGCTACTTCCTTTGCCACTGCAACCTCGGGAGCAATTTCCTCGAAGTGTTGGAATGGTGTCTCGATGAATTCGCCCTCCACTTCCACATACCTAAAGGAGTTCAGATGACTGATCATGTAGTCCTCTTCACCGTGTATAGTTATGATTTTTCCCTTGACAGGGTATTTCAGCATCTGATGTAGGGAGGAAGTGACTGCGCCAGCATTATGTATCCATGGTCTCCCTAGCAAGCAAGAGTATGACGGACGGATGTCCATCACATAGAAAGTTGAGTGGAATACTTCAGTGCCCACCTTGATGGGAATGTCGACCTCCCCATGCACCATCCTTTTAGACCCGTCAAAGGCCCTGACAATGATATTACTTGGTTTCAGCTCCAAGCCTTCACAATCCAATCGATCCAGAGATTTCTTAGGCAGCACGTTCAGAGAAGAACCAGTGTCGACCAAAACATGGGCAAGAGTAGTTCCTTGGAATTCAACTGACACATGCAATGTGTCATTGTGCTTTCTTCCTTTCGGAGTCAGGTCAGCATCAGAGAAACCCAAGCCGTTGTCTGCGGTAAGGCTGGCTACACAATCTTGGAATTGATCGGCTGAGGTTTCCTGGGGAACATGGGCTGTCTTCAGAAATCTTATCAAAGCTTTGGCATGAGCCTCCAAACAAAGCAGCAGGGCCAACATGGAGATCTTCGAGGTGGTTTGCCCCAGTTGCTCTACAACGTCATAATCACTTTTCTTTATTATTTTCAGAATATCCTCCATTTCTTTCTTAGAGGTTTCGGGGATGACCAATGGTTGAGCCCTCGTCCTGACGAGCTCATCTTGGATCCCTTTCCCCTTATCAGCAGAAGTAGGAGGGACAACCACATGAGTAACAGCTTCTTCAATCAATGGAGTTCTTGCAGAAAGTTTTATCGGTGCAGGAGTAACCTTGGCAGCAGCTGAGGGTCCAAAGACTGCCTTTGGGGGGGCAATCTCTGGAGAGAAAACTCTCCCACTTCGGGTAATCTTTCTCGTACCGGAAATGTTTCCAATGTCGGTAGTTTCTTCGTCAGAGCTCTCTTCAGTTATCTCAACTTGTTTAACACCGTGGTAGTAGATTTCTCCACCATAATTCCACGGTATCGATTTGTCAGATTTGTAAGGGACAGGCCCAGGCATGGTTATTTTCAGAGGAACAATCTTCGTAGCGGATGTAATCTTAACAGGCTTTTTAGGGACCTTGGAAAGATTGGTGGAAATGGTGATTATTGAAACATCTTCGATAGGGGTTGGAGTAGAAGGAATCTTTTCGAAAAGAATTTGTTGGCTGTCTATTAGGCCTTGGATGCCTATCTTCAGCAATGGACAGTCGATTGGTAGGGAGGAACAACAGTAGCAGTCTTCTTTACATCCTGGGAAAATACCAACTTTTAACAGATTCAACTTGATTGTCAGTAATGGAGTTAACAGATCATCAATAGTAGCAACATACAGATCTTCTTCAATAGCATGGACATTGCGACCATGCTTCGGCATTGGAGCGGATATTACGTTCGGCTTCTCGGGGGCATCGAACTCAACCTCTTTAGCATCTATCAAGTCTTGAATTTTATTCTTAAGCGCCCAACAATCGTTGGTGTCATGCTCGGCGCTGTCAGAGTGATAGGCACATTTAGCATTGGGATGATAGTGTGGGGAAGCGGTATTCACAATCTTTGGCGCCTCTCTAATAGTGGTGAGATTTAGCTTCAACAAATGGGGAAGAACTTGTGCAGGCGTCATGTTGATGCAGGTGAACTGTCGTTGTGGCCGTTCTACCCGTTGCTGATTAGGTCTGGACTGATTGTTACGAGGCTGATCATTTGATGAATTTTGGATCATCACGGCCCCCACAATCGGCCGGCGCTCAGTTCTTCCCAATCTTTTCTGAGAGTATATAACAGTTGCCTCCTTCTTGGCTGGAAATGGCTTTTTAACAGCTGTGGATGCAGAGGCATCCCTTTGAATCTTCCCACTCTTAATACCAGCTTCCACCCTTTCGCCAGTCAGAATCAATTCAGTAAACCCTGCGGAAGAGCTCCCGATCAAATGGTTGAAGAACGGGCCAGATAGGGTCCCTAAGAACATATCAACTAGTTCCCTATCTGAAAGAGGCGGTTGTACCCTTCCGGCCAAGTCGCGCCATTTCTGGGCGTATTCTTTGAATCCCTCATTTGAGGCCATCCCCATACTCTGTAGCTGAGTACGGGTTGGCGCCAAGTCAGCGTTATATTGATACTGGCGATAAAAGGAAGCTGCCAAGTCTTCCCAGTTATGCACTTCTGACCTCTCAAGCTGGTAAAACCAGTCTAGCTGAGTACCGGACAAGCTGTCCTGAAAGAAGTGTACCCAAAGATTTCTGTCGGATGTATGAGGTTGAATTCTTCTGACACATGACCTCAGGTGCATCTTCGGGCAAGACAGCCCGTCATATTTTGCAAAAATTGGCACCTTAAATTTTGGAGGGATCACAATCCCAGCAATCAATCCCAATTCTTCAAAATCTAACCCAGGAACCCTTTGCAGCTCCATAGCTGCCAGTCTATCCTCCAGGTTTTTGTATTTGTCGTTCGCTGGTGGGTATTGCTGCTCTGAGTAGTCTTCATCTTCCTCAACCTCTTCCTCTTCAGCCTCGGACTCAGAAGGTAATGCAACCCCTTTTCCTTTACCGGTTCCCTCATCAGATGTGGAGGGAAATTCAAGAACTCTCCTAGCTTCATTCTCAAATCTTCTTCCCAGTGTAGCTACCCCTACTCTTTTCTTCTTCTTTTTTCCTTTTTCTTGCTCTTTGTTCCCTAACAGTACTTTAAGATCCTCCTGACCCTTTGCTAAGGTCATTAGGAGCTGTTGAAACTGCGAGTTTTGTGACTGCAGATCTTTGACCGTCTGTTCGAGATCCATCTTACTGAAATAAACATCAGAAAGATAAGGAAACCTGGCGTGAAGACCTGTTTATGCGTATGATGAATGATATGTTTATTCATGCAATGCATTCAAGGATTTAGAAATTCAAAATTGTTGCAGACAAAAAGAACACACGTCATATTAATAAGAAGAAATTCTGTCAGTACATAAATGCCCCGTGGGCCAAATATTACAAAAACTTCTTAAGGTAAAAAGACGTTGCGCATCCTCTTTGGTGTGATGTAAGTGTTGAGGGTCTCCTCCTCGTGAAGTCGGCGGGTAAGCTCTAAAACCTTCTTCTCACTGGCGTAGAAACTGGCTTCAAAAGTATTCTGTTCTTCCTTGAGTTGGATCCAACTCTTCTGCATTTCCTCCCATGATGTTGGCATGTCAGGATGTAGGATGGTGTAGGGAACCTCTCCTTCCTTAACAGGCTCTTTAATCAAAGGGAGAATATGAGGGTAAGGCATCATAAGACTCTGGGCTCGGGTTCTTACCCACTTGAGATAAGGCTCAAGAGGGATGGAGTTCTTGTGCCCCAGTGTCTTGCTATCTACCTTGTTAGGCATCCTCCAAGCTCTGATGAATCTTTGGCGAAGTCCTTGCGCATCGTTGTTGAAGTCAAAAACTAGGTCAGGAATCAGCATGTCATGAGGGCCATCCCTCCGTGCATATCCAAATTGTCTCAAAGCTAGACAAGGGTTGTAGGTAATGCCTCCCCTAATGCCAAGTAATGGAACATTAGGGAATTCACCACAACGATCGACGATGATGACATTTTCTCTGGACCGAGAACACCAATGTACATCAGAGTGTGTGAGGGTCATCAACCGTTGTGACCACCTTAAGCCTTGTTCATTCTTCAAAACAGATTGTGGAAGGTGAGAAATAAACCACCTTGCAAGAGGAGTACAACACATGAGAACACCTCTCTTTCTCATTGTTCGTGTGTAAAATAAGTGGAGGATGTCCCCAAGCAATGTAGGTATGGGATTCCTGGATAGGAAAATCTTGACAGCGTTGACATCTATAAGTTGGTCAGGATTTGGGAACAAGACCAACCCATAAATGAGGAGTGCCACAATTTCTTCAAAGGCTTACAGATCCAAAGAATTCCAACACTCTTGTGCCTTCTCAAACAAGAATTTTGCCAAGAAGCCCTTGACACCACTTCTAGTCTCCCAATGCCCCTTGATGTCAGATGGTTGCAAGTGTAGTGCTTGAGCAACATCTTCAGGCTTTGGTTCTTTTTCCGTACCGTTGTAGGGTAGTTGATTAAGAATAGGAATTCTTAGGAGTTGAGAAAATTCCTCCAAAGTAGGCACCGATTGGTAGTCGGGGAATGTGAAACAGTGGTGAAGGGGGTCAAAGAACTGGAACAACACTTTCACCATGTCTTCTTCAATGTTGGTGCTGACTAGGCTGAGAAGTCTACCATGCCTTTCACTGAAGAGAGAGCTTTTTGGAATTCTGGATGTGAGCTCCTTGAGTTGAGGAGGGATTCTCACAAGGTTGACTTGGATAATTTTCCTGCGAAGAATTTCCATGACCTACAAAACAAGAACAAAGATGAAGATCCAAACCCTTGAAATGGTTAGTGGATGCATATGATGCTTTATGATGTTCATGATGTATGCACAAACATATGTACAAGCAGGTCACACAAAACCCTAGTTTCAGGCTTGCATGAGGTTTCATAGGTAAGTACCCTCTTGAGTGAAGTTGGCTTAAAAACCTGTCCTATAAATAGTAACCAAGTTCTAAGGAGCTCAATATCATTGGATTGTTTTCCATGTTCATTGTTTTGGTTTAGCCACTTAACTAGCGACCAAAATATTCCAAAAAAACAACCCTCAATGAGTGTAGTATCGAGTATCTACCAACTTCGGACTGCACCAAAGCCGGTCATCTCACTACCCCTAATAAAAGGCCAAGATGGTCAAGTAAGGTTCTAGGTCATTAGTGCTTAGTGACATCACTCAGCGGCCCCGTACTCTCCTTGATTGAACTCAAGGGTTACCGGTACTCACAAATATGTCGCACTAATATAGCTATTGCTTCAACCGTGTCGGTATACCCCGTACAGTTTCCACAACGTATTACTATCTATGAATGTTTCCCAAATCCGGGTGTAGGATTTCAAGCCCAAACACGAGAACCAAAATGTAAAGCAATCAAAGCAAACAATTAGTCATGCAAGAGGGTGATCTAAGCCCTAAGGTTACTCCACTTAAAAAAAAAATCCCCAGCTGAGTCGCCAGTTCTGTGATACGGTGGGAGAACTGACTTGAGGTTTTGCGTTTGTTTTCGCAAATGTTTTGGTTTAGCAAGAGTCGCCACCGACTTTTTATTTTATCCTAAGGAAAGGTTAAAAAGCACAGGAAAAACCTTTGAGATGTTTTCTTGGGTTCGGGGAGTAAATTATAGAAAGGGAAGGTATTAGCACCCTTTTTATCCATGGTTATCCATGGGCTCTTAGTTAATTGCTTAGATCACTTGCCTTGCATTTTCAATTGTTTGAAATGGTGCTTTGTGTGTGTGGTTTTGAAAATGTTTTGAAAAAGATGCCTTGTCTAGGCAACCATTGTAACAATTCTTTACTCGAATGTTTTACAAAGGTGTTTGTCTTTTTGAAAAGATGTTTCAATGTTTTTTGAAAGTTTGTTTTGAAATTGTGTTGTGGAGTGTGTTTTGAAAAATGGCAAGGATTGGTTTTGCAAGTTGGTCAAGTAACCAAGAGCTATCTACCCTAAATTTCTCAAAGATCTTTCCTATGTTTTAACCCTTTTAACAGTATTGTTCCACCATTGTATTTGGTGGACAATCTTGTGTTAGGATGTTAACGGGACGGGCGCGGGTCATCGTTTAGATCATGAATGCAATAGTGCCAAGTGTCTTTGGCAATTTTTCCTTTAAGGGACTTGATCATTTTTTAGGCAACTTGAGAAAGCGTCATCAAGGGACTATGATCATTTGATTTGTTTTTGTTTTGCCAAAGACACTCAACATGCAACATGGCCCATTTTTTAAGGCAACAAGTGGAGTAACCCTAGGGGTGCAAGTGTGCATGGTATTGTCCATTTTCATGCTTTTTATCTTTGAATTTACGTCAAGCTATTTGTTATTTTTGATTTGCATACAAACCCTAGGTCTATCATGGCATAATTTGAAAGCTTTTAAATGCGGAAATTTAAAGTCCTAAATTATTACAACATGATTATGGGGATGGGGGTACAAATGTTTGAATGGGGGATATTTGACAAGAAATTAAATCTAAAGCTATTACATCCATATTAAATATACAAATATTTAATTGTACGATATTTAAATGAATATAATAAATATGCAAAATGTATTATGCACAAAAATGATTTTTTATGTATGAGAAAGTATTTTTCAATGTGAAATATAAACTAAAATAAAAAAGGTCAAATTTTGAACATTTTTATGGTTTAGGGCAAAACCCTAGTTTTTTTTTTAAATAAATAGTATTTATTTATTAATTATATACAATATTTGTTAATTATATACAAAAAATAAAAAAAGGAGTATATTGTAAAAAAAGTATTTTTTAGTGTCATATATTAATAAAAATGTATTATTTTCATATTTTATCCTAAGTATTCTAATAAATATATACAAGTATTTATATTATATATTAAATATATTAAATATATACAAGAGTAAAATATTAATTATTTACAAAAAAAGTATATTTTTTAGAAAATGTTTTCAAAAGGTAAATAAAAAAATAATAACTGAAAAATATTTATTTTTGTATTATTTTCTAGGGTTTTAAATAAAAAGTATATATATTTATTTACATGTATATGCTAAATAAAACAAATAAATGCCAAATAAATGCAAAAAAGGGTGGAAAAATATTTTTTATATTTTTTATATTTGAGCAAAAAATACTAAATCAGAATCAAAAAGAAAAAATCAAAAATGATCAATATATCACACAATGGGCCAAGGGGGTGTAAATTGGAAAAGGGAGTGCAAAGAGCAAGAACAACTCAGACCCAACCCAAGTCAACCTTCTTCAACCTCCAGCTTCCTGTTTGAAACAAAAACATGCGCTTTCCATGCTTCACTCAAACTCCTGATTCTTTGACTTTTAACAAAAACTTATAACACCAATAATGTAGAGCATCAAGAGACGAATTCAGACATATAAAATACTTGACCTAACTCTAAGAAACGAGGGAGAATTTCTTCATCCCCAATTTCTGACCTAATTTTTCTTCAATGTTCATGGCCAAAATTCTCACAGCACACATAATATAAATGAAAAGTAATCATATGTATGGCTTCAGGGCTATGAGTAGAGCATGTTTCATTCACAAACCTAAGCCTAACTCTTCCTAGATTGAGAGATATAAGTCCATGGTTTTACCTGTTTCAGCTTGACTTGAACAGAGCAATGTAGGTATCTTCAATGGAGTTTGATTTGGTACAACTTTCCTGAAGTCCAAGGATACTTCTCCAACACCTAGCTTGCTTTGAATCACTCTGAATCGTGTTATGGAAGTCCACCTGCAAAACTGAAAACTGAAAATGGCAAGTGATGTTAGGGATGTTACAGCTTGGATTTAATGCTTGGGATAGTTTGTGTGGATGATATGGAATGTGTTTGAAAGGTTTTTAGCCAAAGTGCACGAGTGGAATAGATTGTGGAACTCAATCTGCAGCAGGCACTCTATTTTGCAGAAAAACTGTGATTTTGGGTATGAGGATGGATTGAGGATGAAGGAATCGTGTTTTAGGTCAGTTAGGGTGTATGTAAGATGAGGACAAAGTTTGCTTAGGCTTATGCTTGCAGGAAGTGAGTGTTGTATGTCTTTTGCAAACTTGCTTGTTTTTGAAGTAAGAAAGTTCAAGTCCTTATGCAGGCCTGTATAACCTCTCTATCTATGCTGCACACTTTGTTCTTGATCAGTGGGATTTGCTTACAAACTCTTGCCTCAAAGATTTGGCTTGTACTTCAAAGATTCAGAATTTGACATAAAGCATTACTTTTCAAAAATGGCAAAGTTGCTTTTTCTAATTATGGATTAGTTCTTTGTGTAATGACTAAATGCACAAAACAATGCTTGAACACAAAGGTTAGGCATTTAATTATGGAGTGAAAACTTGGTTTAGAGGCCTGCAAGCAAGTACCAAGCATGCTGATTTCAAAATGGAACTTGTATGAACATGCATTTGGTTATGAACAAAAGTGAATTTTGCCCAACTTTGCAAATTCGAATCTCCCTAACCACAAGGGTGTTTGAGAAGTTCTTGGACAATTTGGAAATCTTGGAATGTTTACTATAATCCATCTTTGTAATGCAAATTGAAAATCCAAGTGGAAGCATGTGAAAAATGGCCAAGAAGTTGGACAAAAATCCTGCCTAGAATAGGTCAAAAATTTTCTAAGTTAAAAATGTTTTGCACCCTTGTTCCAAAAATCATAACTTGAGATAAAAGCTTCCTTTGAGAAAACTTTGTGAATAAAAGTTGTATATTTTGTAATGGACTACAACTTTCATGTTTTGAGTTTTGTATGAATCCATTTTCATCTTGGTGAAAAAATGGGACAAAGTTAGGAAAAAATAAGGAAGTTTCATAACTTAGAAAAATTCTAAGTTATGAAATTTTCTCATCTTAAACCCTAATTTGCAATTTTGGGTTTCTTGATGACCAGGTTTCATAATTTGACATGTCTTGGTGAAAAATGAATCTTGGCACTTGATTTTGACCAAAAAGTCAAAGTTTGACTTTTCAGTATACAGTCAAATTTTGATCAGTTGATTGAAAGATTCATCTGCCAATCCTGTGCATTTGAGATATTTTGAACTTGTTGAATGGATCAAGACAATTCCATTGAGTCCTTGAGTCCATATGTGAGTTTGGTTTGCCATTGGTTAGGTCAAACAGTCAAAAATTGCCTTTGTGCAGTCAAAACCCTAAAAATGACCATTTTGCCCTTTTGGTGATCTGATCAAATTTCTTGTGGAATTGTGATCCAAACTTGACCTAATGGTTCATATGAGTTCATTATGTTGATGTGGGTCAAAAATTATGAAGTTTGACTATCAATTGTCCACAGTTGACTTTTTCCCCAATACAGCTGATTTCTAGGTCAACTGTCCAATTGACTGGGCAAAGATTGGAATCAAGGCTTGAAACTTGGTATGGATAAACTTGTAGGTCCAACATGAAGCATGAAAGTCACCTTGGGCATTTTAGGTCAAAATATCCTTGTGCAAACTCAAACCCTAATTTGGGTCAACAGTGCAAGGAGGAGTCTTGAGCAGAGCAAACCCTAACTTGATTTTGAGCTCCAAGGGTCTTGTGGTGAGAAAATGTTGATGAAGTGAGAGGGAAAATTTTTGGGTACAACACCAAGAAAACATCTCAAAGGTCTTTCCTGTGCTTTTTGACCTTTCCTTTGGATAAAATAAAAAGTCGGTGGCGACTCTTGCTAAACCGAAACATTTGCGAACACAAAACGCAAAACCTCAAGTCAGTTCTCCCACCGTATCATAGATAGCAACATCTAAAGGAGGAGGAAAAGAACATTTAAGACCTTTTGAGTAGGTATATTTGCTCCTAGTTGCTCGCTTGCTCACAACAAAAACATTTCATACACCAACACTCTCATTTTGGAAACATTTTTCAAAAGACAACACTTTGTACGCGTTCTTATAGAAACGAGAACCTTTACAAAGAAAACACCTTTTTAAAAAATCACTTTCAAAAACATATCTCACAAACACCTCTTTGAACTATTTTCGAAACAAACACTTTGTATGCGTTCTTATAGAAACGAGAATCATTACAAAGTTACATTTTCAAAATACTTTCAAAAACCACACCACAAGCACATTCAAAACAAAAGCAAATGATCTAGCAAGTAACTAAGAGCCCATGTAAAACCATGGATGAAAAGGGTGATAATACCTTCCCTTTTCATACTCTACCCCCCGAACTCAAAAACATCTCTAGAAGGTCTTTCCTGTGCTTTGTCACCTTTCCTTATTGGATAAAAGAAAAGTCGGTGGCGACTCTTGCTAAACCGTGTTGTACCCCAATTTTTGACCTAAGATCCCATTTTTATTTTTTCATTTTTTAAGATAAGTCAAGGTCACGAAATACGGTCGGTTTTAACCTCTCACTTTCAAGCATTGACTATGCGAAGATTGTCAAGTGTTTTGAACATTTTTAGCCTATGTATCACTAATTTCTAATCCATACAAAGGTGTATGTTCATGTTTTCTTTTGCTTCATGTGCAGAGACAGGTCTGAATCAAGAGCATCAGGTGTCGCGCCTCAATTAAGATTTTGAGTCCCCCAAGCCCGAAGTACGGTTGATTGCAGATTCTCGAAGACTGATTCATCAAGGCACAACCGTTGCACCCTAAATTTTTCCCCTAATATGTTTTAGTCGCACTTTCATATCATATTTTGTAAATATCTTCATTCATCACATTTTGCATCATTAGTCGTATTTAAGTTGACCAGAAAAAGTCAGTTTAAATCAAAGTTTGCATCGTCTTTCAGTTGTAAAGTACCCGACATTTCACTTCATGCATTTTTATCTATTTACTCATTTGTTGCATTGCTCCAAGTTGTTTATATGTCAATAATAAAAATATTTTGGTTTTATAGACAGACTGTTAAAAGCGATTCGACACTATGCGGGAAATTAGCGAGAAAATATTTCAAGTTTTCACCTTTTACCGATCATTTTATGAATCTGCGTTTCGCGTAGATCATGACGGTATGCTCGCTTTATTTTTTCGGTACAGTTCGAAGTCTCGTTTTTAACCTTAAACGTCTGTTTAGTCTGATATTTTTATTATTATTTTATTTTTTGATTTTTTGACTTCTTGAATTTTTTTTTTAATCTTCGTGACATGTAGTTTATTTTAATGTGTTCATTTTATTTTATAGGATAAATTTTCGTCCGTTTTTTATCGTTTCCGGTCATTTTGTGTCTTTATTTTTAATTCTGAAAAAATTCAAAAAAATTATTTTAAATTGAGTTAATTTAAATACTTTCTGTTTTTATTTCATTTTTATCATTAAAAGGGCTTTTCAGTCACAAAATAATGTTTATTACACTATGCTTGATTTCTATTGGTTGTTGACAAAATTTGAGGATCAATGCAGAATGATTTTATTTTGAATGGACGTGATTAACTTTGAAATCAATTTTTCTTTTTTCATTTTTCTATATAAAGCATATTTATCTCTTTGTCCACTCCATAAAAAACAAGAACAAAAAGCTTACAGTAACCCATACCATCTCTTTTCTAAACTCCTTTTCGTTTCCTCATCTTCTCTCACAACACCCTTCTCTCTTAACCATTCCTCTACCACCTATCATCGCCGGTACACAATCCAACATACTCACCTCACTGTTTCACCAACATAAAAAGTCCCTAATCTCTTCAATCCAACATTAACTTACACTCCCAAACAGTGTCTCTTTCACACTATTATTCACTGTTCAATTCAACTACACCACCACTTTCTTTTCCTGCATCCAAACAAACACGAGCTTAATAAAAGCCATGTAGTGATGTGAAACTGTGAAGCTCAAGCAAGGTATTTTGCAATGTCACAAGGTTCTGAGCAATGGGAATGGTCTGAAATGCAAGGCATTGAGCTACTTTCATCTTCTCAATCAACAACTCCAACACCAGCATTGGAGTTAGAAAGAGTTGAATCCAAGGAACATATGGAAGAGGAAAGTTCATTACCCAACAACAAAAGTTGTGACTTTTCTGATGGAAATGAGAAGATTAAGAATGTTCCTTCTGTTGGATTTGGTGAGCTTTTCAGATTTTCTGATGGGTTGGATTATATTCTCATGAAAGTTGGAACTCTTGGAGCAATTCTCCATGGTTGTTCATTGCCACTTTTTCTTCGGTTCTTTGCTGATCTTGTTAACTCTTTTGGTTCCAATGTTGATGATTTGGACAAGATGACCCAAGAAGTTGTCAAGTATGCATTTTACTTTCTGGTTGTTGGTGCTGCTATTTGGGCATCTTCACGGGCAGAGATATCTTGTTGGATGTGGACTGGTGAGAGACAATCAACAAGGATGAGAATTAAGTATCTTGAAGTTGCTTTGGATCAAGATATTCAGTTCTTCGACACTGAAGTTCGAACTTCCGATGTTGTTTTCGCCATCAACACTGATGCTGTTATGGTACAAGATGCAATAAGTGAGAAGTTAGGTAATTTTATTCACTATATGGCTACATTTGTTTCTGGATTTGCTGTTGGTTTTAGTGTTGTTTGGCAATTGGCATTGGTTACACTTGTTGTTGTGCCTATGATAGCTGTAATAGGAGGCATTCATACTACTACTTTGGCTAAGTTATCTGGTAAAAGCCAAGAAGCTCTTTCTCAAGCTGGCAACATTGTGGAACAGACTATTGTTCAAATTAGAGTGGTGTTAGCATATGTTGGAGAGACAAAAGCACAACTCAGCTGCTCCCATCGCACGTCTTCATCTATTCATTGTTACCGTCAAGTTGCACGGAATCATCAGTTCACGAGCTACCAGTTCCGTCAAAGGCGTAACTTTCTTATTACAGCACCAGCTTCCTCAGGCCAACCGACAGGAATCAACATCCCAACAGTTGCACATCATCAACATCATCGCCGCGCCGGCAAAACAGTGACTGCTATGGATGTTGTTTATGCACTCAAGAGGAAGGGAAGGACCCTGTATGGTTTTGGGGTACCTCCGCCTCTATTTCTAATCAATCACCAAAGAAGATATTTGAGGTTTTGATTCGGCTTTAACTTTCAACTATTACTTTTGCTACTTTTATTATATGATGTGTTAGTTTTAAGATGGTGGTTTATTAAGATATGAAGCACATGTATATGATTAGGTGTTGAACATTTAGTTATTAGAAGCATAGTGTCTTTGTTGTTGTATTATATGGTATGCACCATTTCATGTCTTTTGAGATTGTTTACTGGTATGAGATGTTAGTTTATGCGTACGTTGGAAGTTTCTCAAAGTTGACTAATTTTTTCGACCGTCATTTGCATAAAAAAAAAATATTAGTAAATCTTATTTAGATATAGTTTAGTATTAATTTAGAATTTTTTAAATTAGTTTAGATTTATTTTATAACTTTAAAATATTTAGAATCGTAATTAATAACTTTAGAATTTTATTTTGTTTTAGTTTTATTTTATAACTTTAGAATTTTATTTCATTTAGTAAATTTTAGAATTTTATTTGTTTTAGTTTAGTTTAATAACTTTAGAATTTTATTTGATTTTATTTGAGTTAACTTTAGAATTTTATTTGTTTAGTTTTAGTTTAGTGACTTTAGAATTTTATTTGATTTTATTTGAGTTAACTTTAGAATTTTATTTGTTTAGTTTTAGTTTAGTGACTTTAGAATTTTATTTGATTTTATTTAGTTAACTTTAGAATTTTATTTGTTTAGTTTTAGTTTAGTGAATTTATAATTTTTATTTGATTTAGAATTAGTTTAATAAGTTTATAATTTTTATTTAGTTTAATAACTTTAGAGTTTTTATTTGATTTAAATTTAGTTTAATAGTTTTAGAATTTTATTCGATTTAGATTTAGTTTAATAACTTTAGAGTTTTTATTCGATTTAAATTTAGTTTAGTAGTTTTAGAATTTTATTTGATTTAGATTTAGTTTAGTAACTTTGGAATTTTCATTTGTTTTAGATTTAATTTAGTAACCTTAGGATTTTAATTTAATCTAGATTTAACTTACTAAATTTTAAAACTTTAGTTTAGTTTAGATCAAATTCAATAATACTAGATTTTTTTTATAACCTTAGAATTTGTAATTAGTTTAGAATTATTTTAGTAAGTAATTTTTAATTTAGTTCGAATAACTTCTTTAGATAATTAGTTATATTCCTTTTATTTGTATATTTCTGTCATTTCAATTTCTCGGTGCCTCTTGATCATTAATTTGTTTTTGTCAGATTTATTTTCTTGTGAACTTCTGAATGTTTATATTTTGATGTTCATTTTATTTTGCTTACTCCAAGGGAAAATTTAAATTTTGTTGACTTCACGTCATCAAACACATCTCATCCAATCGTGCGAATACCCTTTTTTCATTTTTTTTGTTTCTTTACTATTTTGCTAAACTCAAGATAATTTTCCCAAAAGACTCCATTTTCAAACTCACACCTTTTAAGTCAAAACTTCGACACTAGGTCGTCGTATCTTCAAAAATCTCGCCAACACCTATTTTTTAGCCAAACGAACAATTTTAATCAAACAAACAATTTTAACCAAAAACAGATATTTCAAAAGGTTCCTGCGGAGTACCGCAGATGCATTGGGTGCTAATACCTTCCCATTGTATAACCAACCCCCGAACTCTCGATCTCTTTCAAAAACGCATTGTATTTTATTATTTTTAAGTATTATTTTATATTGCATATTTTAGGGTTTTATTTCGCTCTTTTCCCTTTTCCCTTGGAAATAATAAAGCGCGGTGGCGACTCTTGCTTTTGTGAGTCAAGTTAATTAATAGCTTGATCTCCGATTTTCACCGCTACAGAATTGGCGACTCTGCTGGGGAAAGATTAACCTCTTGCTGGTCCATCCCCAAAGTGGGTTAAGCCTAATTTGTCATATTTGTTTTTGTTATTATTACTTGTTTGTTTGATTAATTGTGATATATTGTGGTTATTTGAGTTTTTGCAAAGGACAAGTCCTATACCCGGACTAAGTTACACTTAGGAATAGGACGGGCGGTATAGTCATGTTAACTTTGAGGGAGTAATCCCGAAGAAGGAGGCGTGAAATCCCCCACTCAGTGGAAGGCCCTTTTGAACGTAATATTTGTTTACCGAGTAATCGGGAAGACATTATTATTTTCGACCTGGGAGCCAGAGAAGCTGGGAACCGTAGAACCCTAACCCATCTTGGCCTTTTAGGTGTAGCGCGGAGATTATAACGGAGTAATCCGGAAGTAATTGTTACGCGATGCTACGCTCGGATGAGTTTCTCTTGAGAATATTACTGATTATTGAGTAATCAAGACGTTGGTAATATCCGAAGGAGGAATGTAGACTCCGGGAAATCTTAGAACCTTGTTCTACAGGTGTGATTAAACCGTTAGTACATACCGTGGGGGTGTTCCTTATCTTGACTCCACGCTCGTGACGTTGAACCTTTCGACTTTATTTGTGACCTTGCTTGTGGTTGTTGAATAGCCATGCATTCATGCATCCATAAAACTCTTTTCACTCGATTTTCAAGGAATTTAGAAGTCTTTCTTTGTAAACATCACAAGTTTCGTCAAGCTCAATGGATCTTGGGTGTTGATAGGGCGAAAACCCTAATCCACCAAAATGGATGATTGATCTTGATGATAACTTGATCAATGTTTGGAGCCAATTTAAAATTCATCTTCTATCTTCATACTTTGATGTTTACAACTTAATATCTTGAGTTCCTTGAAAATCAAATAAAAACTCTCTTTTGCATATCATACATCATTCTACATTTTTTGTTTCACTTTCAAAGGTCTTTTTCCGAGTCTTATTTTCCTTTGGTCTCACCAGTACAACACTCGCGCTAAGAGAACAATGGAGAATATCAAGCAAGAGGTTTCTGAACTCCGTAGAGAGATGACTATTTTGAAAGCTAGTATGGAGCACTTAACTGGTTTGGTTGAAATTCTGGTTGCCGCCCAAGTCAATCCTTCTAGAAGGGAGGAAGCGATAATAAAAGTATTCACTGAAACTCTAAAATCATTCTCTCATGAGAAGATAATAATTAATGTGCCTAGTGACTTTCCTGACAAAGTGAATGTGGGAGTGCGTCTAGAAGAAGATGTCGGAAAGGGAGGTTTATATGAAGATGGTAGCTCAGCTAATGGTGCGAAGAAGTTTGATAATAAATTTTCCAAGAAGAGAACCATAGGAAGAAATAATCATCGTCAGAATCATCACATTTCTCCTATTCATCAACAGAATCAGCAAGTTCCCAATCAAAGGAAAACCCAGTTTGATCCAATTCCAATTACCTATACAGAGTTGTTCCCTATCCTGATGCAGAGGAATTTGGTTCAGACCCGACCTCCACCGAAGGTTCCTGAGAAGATACATTGGTACTACAAAGTTGATTTGGCTTGTACCTTTCATCAAGGTGCTCCTGGGCATGACTTGAAGGGTTACTTTGCTTTGAAGATCGAGGTTCCGAAGTTGGCCAGAAGTGGTATTTTGTCATTCAAGGACGTTGGTTTTGAAGTTCAAGCACGTGCCGAAGAGTAAACACGATTGATGGTCACTTTGAGTTTTGAAGGATGTTTTCGGCGATTCAAGTCCAGATGGAAAGCCTTCCCAGATCATTAACTTATTTCTGCTTTTTGTAATTTTTCTTGTTTATCAAAATATTGTTTGCATGTAAGAACTTGTTTGCATCTGTATGATTATCTTAATACAATGAGTATGTTTGTCTTGAAGAAATTCATTCGTTTCACTCATATTTGTTTTCAAATTTTAAATTTCTTTTGGCATTATGATACCAACTTGTTGCCCATTCTCTTTCCTAGGCAGCGATTGAAGGGAGGATGATGATCTAAAGAACACAAAATCTCTGGTTGCATGTTTTTGGATAAAATCTTGCTGATGATGTACAGGCATTGTTTCAAATCCCTAAACACCGGAGATATAAGGAAGATAGTCCCTTGCTAACCCCTTTTGAGCCTTTGAAGCAGAAGTTTCTTTTCTATACGAAAAAACCTTGAATTTTAACCTGGGGCAGGGTAGTTTTTAGTTAATCTGACTGAGTGTTCAAAATTCATAAGGAAGATGTTTTTTGAAGAGAAACTACGAGGGCTATCCTTCATGTATAATGAATCTAGAGGATGTGGAACCACAATGTTATCCCTCATTCATCCAGAAACGAGGCAATCACAATCCTCTCAACAAGCAAAGACAAGCTAATGTCACCCGTTTTGTTCAAAAATCAAAAATCAAGTAAAAAGAAAAAGCCTGCTAAGTCGAAAACATGAAAACGTGCGACTTAAGCAAAAATTAGGCAATCCCGCTGGACTATCAATTCAAAAGAATTAGTTCAGGCAAAAGTTAGGGAAAATAAAAATTGCAAAGAAAAGGACTGCAAAGAAAAGTCCTCAGCAAAGAACAAATTGGTGACTACAAACACGAAGACATGAGGGTGGTTTCTACTCCGAAAGCCTCGTCGTTTCCTTGACCGTCACAAAATCCTTTTGAGAGATGAACACTCATGTTGAATTAACTGAACATAGGGTTGGAGAACATCATGAAGAATGGGTGGGCACCAAATATTTTGAGCCTTAAAATCTTTTTTTTCTAAAAACCATGAACCAGACCACGTTACAACCTTCAAAAGTCCTAATTGAAGCAAGGTTATTTTGAAAGCATACTTCAATGAGATAATGTTCCTGACTCCCATGAATGTTATAAATAGTTATGTTGGTATCATATGTTTTTCCTATACAAAAATAAATGGTGCTTTAACTCGTAAAATTTGTGCGATATCTTTCAAAATCTTCAAGACTTACATAACTGTTGCATTAGAATTTTCATTCTCATTGTAAACTTTTTCTAACTGCAAAACATTTGTTTGATATCAAGGAAGCTCACATAAGCACCAGTGATGAGTTTATTCTTTTAAGGCCTGAAACTATGTTGAGTAATTGGCGGATCATTTCAAGAAAAAATCATATCCAGGGGCATGTCACCTGAAGTCCGTAAGCACGAACATGTTGCTTCTCCCAGTTAATGCTTTCCCAACTTGTTTATCCTTTATTGGGGCAAAATTTGAATACTTTGTTGTGCCAACTACAGTCAATCCAGGGCAATCACGTCGAGATTCGATGAATTCCTCTAAGAGTTTGAAGACACCAGAGCATGGTGAATGCCAGGTCTTTTGTAAAATCCTCTTGAGACGATTTCCCCTAATCAACCAGATAGCTTGGGGCATTTTAGAAGTGAAGTTATTTGCAAGAATTGTCGTGCATCACGCAGCTCATCAGTAGTAAACTTGGGGCATCCAAAATTGGTCCCAGGGGCAATCTATATTTGTCAAGATATGTGATATGTATTGCACACATTATCAGAGGGTGGTGTTCCCAGTATCTCCAGCTAAGCAAGACTTCTTTCCAGCTGAAACTTTGTTTTTGTTGTTATCCTTTCAATGGATTGTTTGCAATAGAAGACTAGACTTTGGGTTTTCTACCAAAAAATATCTTCCTCTTCATAGATATTTAAGCCTTGTAAAAGGACTTTGCTCCAGTGGTGGTTTTTGTCTTCTATCTCCAGTAATGTTCCCATCCTGTTGAGATTAGCCGAGTGTCGGGTTGTGCTATGATGTCTTATCATCTCCAGTTTATCTTGTCTATTTGTTTTGTCAGCATATACATGACATTCATTTATTCATTCACACTTGCATCATGCACGCACAGTTGTATTTGTTGATGTCATTGAGTTCGTACACCTTGGTTGTGTCTATTCAAATAACGTATTTGATCTTTCCAAACAGAGTGTCAACTTAAGCAGAAAGTGCGCCTCTTTTCTAATTCCCCACTGAGTTAACTCTCGTGGAAGAATCTTGCTTTAGCTTTCCTTTTCCATCTCTGGATAGGATAAATCCCCATTTGAGTTGTTTCCTCATTGGGTGGAGTCTTGTTTGACTATTTTCTCTCCAGTTTATTCCTGGATTGAGCTTTGTCTCTTGTGAACGATACCCTGTGGATCTCTCTAGGCTGTGAAACCTAGATGGAGAGTGCATTTATTTTGCAACGTAAATACTTGGTCTCCTCAAGAAGGATTTATTCATGGTTCCCCATTAAAGATGAACTTTATTCCCCAGCAATGTTATCATAACCTTCTTCTGGAATATCGACATGACCACAAGTGACTGACTCTTTATTTGAGCAATTTGATTATTTCTGACTTCTTTACGACAAATGGCGGTCTCTTCATGAGCAATTTGTCCATCCCTGACGAAATTATTGATCCTCGTCTCCAGCAATATCTTCACGATATTTTATGGGTATCTTTTTGGGAAACAGCAAGCGGCAGTCTCTTCATGAGGCAATTTGTGTGTTATGGATACTCTTGATAAACAGCAAGCGGCAGTCTCTTCATGGACAACTTGTATGTTATCAACACTTTTTAAAAAAAAACAGCAAGCGGCAGTCTCTTCATGGACAACTTGTATGTTATCAACACTTTTAATAAGCAACAAGTGGCAGACTCTTCACGAGTAGCTTGTGTGCTTTAATATTCTTTGAAGTTGGCAAGTGGCAGCTCTTCATGAGCAGCTTGTGGTTTATTGGCAACAAGTGGCGGACTCTTCATGAGTAGCTTGTGCGTTTTAACTTTCTTTGAAGATGGCAAGTGGCAGCTCTTCATGAGCAGCTTGTGGGTTATAAGCAACGAGTGGCAGACTCTTCACGAGTAGCTTGCGTGCTTTAATATTCTTTGAAGATGGCAAGTGGCAGCTCTTCATGAGCAGCTTGTGGTTTATTGGCAACAAGTGGCGGACTCTTCATGAGTAGCTTGTGCGTTTTAACTTTCTTTGAAGATGGCAAGTGGCAGCTCTTCATGAGCAGCTTGTGGGTTATAAGCAACAAGTGGCAGACTCTTCACGAGTAGCTTGTGTGCTTTAATATTCTTTGAAGATGGCAAGTGGCAGCTCTTCATGAGCAGCTTGTGGTTTATTGGCAACAAGTGGCGGACTCTTCATGAGTAGCTTGTGCATTTTAACTTTCTTTGAAGACGGCAAGTGGCAACTCTTCATGAGCAGCTTGTGGGTTATAAGCAACAAGTGGCAGTTCTTCATGAGCAGCTTGTGTATTTTAATATTCTTTGAAGACAGCAAGTGGCGGTCTCTTCATGAGCAGCTTGTATGTTATTGACACCTTTGAAAGGAAGCAAGTGGCGGCCTCTATATTTGAGCAGCTTGTGTATCCCCAACAATATTGTCTACTCAGCAAATGGCATCCCTTTCGGAAAAGTCCCGTGGGGAAGTTTGTTATTTTTATCCTTTTCAAGCGATATCTTGGTCAGAGAAGAAATGTGTTACCGTTCTTGGTAAAATTCATAAATCAGAGATGTTTATCTCCAGCCATAGTGCTGATGTCAATCATTTTGTTTTCCAGTCTCAGTACTGATGTCCATCATTTCCTTTCCCAGTCACAGTACTGATGTCAATCATATGCTTTTCCAGTCTCAGTGCTGATGTAAATCATTTCTTTTTCCAGTCTTCGTACTGATGTAAATCATCTCTTTTCCAATCTCAACACTGATGTAAATCATTCAAGAGTCTCTCATTTGAAGTCTATGACTCTGTTTCCCCAATGGAGTTACAACCTCTTCCTCTGTGGGATTACTGTGTAATGTGCTTGGTTTCTCCAGCATAGTCTGTCTCGTATGGCGTTATTCCCCATAAAATTCAGAGCATTACATTTATATCATATCATGAACATAATCGCGGTATCTTAAGGCCAAAAATTGTGTATTCTATATTTAAGTCCCTTCAATCTCGTCGAAATGAAGATCCCAATCTTCATATCTCCAGATAGAAGAAACTTAAATAGGGGCAGCTGTTGTACCCCAATTTTTGACCTAAGATCCCATTTTTATTTTTGCATTTTTTAAGATAAGTCAAGGTCACGAAATACGGTCGGTTTTAACCTCTCACTTTCAAGCATTGACTATGCGAAGATTGTCAAGTGTTTTGAACATTTTTAGCCTATGTATCACTAATTTCTAATCCATACAAAGGTGTATGTTCATGTTTTCTTTTGCTTCATGTGCAGAGACAGGTCTGAATCAAGAGCATCAGGTGTCGCGCCTTAATTAAGATTTTGAGTCCCCCAAGCCCGAAGTACGGTTGATTGCAGATTCTCGAAGACTGATTCATCAAGGCACAACCGTTGCACCCTAAATTTCGCCCCTAATATGTTTTAGTCGCACTTTCATATCATATTTTGTAAATATCTTCATTCATCACATTTTGCATCATTAGTCGTATTTAAGTTGACCAGAAAAAGTCAGTTTAAATCAAAGTTTGCATCGTCTTTCAGTTGTAAAGTACCCGACATTTCACCTCATGCATTTTTATCTATTTACTCATTTGTTGCATTGCTCCAAGTTGTTTATATGTCAATAATAAAAATATTTTGGTTTTATAGACAGACTGTTAAAAGCGATTCGACACTATGCGGGAAATTAGCGAGAAAATATTTCAAGTTTTCACCTTTTACCGATCATTTTATGAATCTGCGTTTCGCGTAGATCATGACGGTATGCTCGCTTTATTTTTTAGGTACAATTCGAAGTCTCGTTTTTAACCTTAAACGTCTGTTTAGTCTGATATTTTTATTATTATTTTATTTTTTGATTTTTTGACTTCTTGAATATTTTTTCTTTAATCTTCGTGACATGTAGTTTATTTTAATGTGTTCATTTTATTTTATCGGATAAATTTTCGTCCGTTTTTTATCGTTTTCGGTCATTTTGTGTCTTTATTTTTAATTCTGAAAAAATTCAAAAAAATTATTTTAAATTGAGTTAATTTAAATACTTTCTATTTTTATTTCATTTTTATCATTAAAAGGGCTTTTCAGTCACAAAATAATGTTTATTACACTATGCTTGATTTCTATTGGTTGTTGACAAAATTTGAGGATCAATGCAGAATGATTTTATTTTGAATGGACGTGATTAACTTTGAAATCAATTTTTATTTTTTCATTTTTCTATATAAATCATATTTATCTCTTTGTCCACTCCATAAAAAACAAGAACAAAAAGCTTACAGTAACCCATACCATCTCTTTTCTAAACTCCTTTTCGTTTCCTCATCTTCTCTCACAACACCCTTCTCTCTTAACCATTCCTCTACCACCTATCATCGCCGGTACACAATCCAGCATACTCACCTCACTGTTTCACCAACATAAAAAGTCCCTAATCTCTTCAATCCAACATTAACTTACACTCCCAAACAGTGTCTCTTTCACACTATTATTCACTGTTCAATTCAATTACACCACCACTTTCTTTTCCTGCATCCAAACAAACACGAGCTTAATAAAAGCCATGTAGTGATGTGAAACTGTGAAGCTCAAGCAAGGTATTTTGCAATGTCACAAGGTTCTGAGCAATGGGAATGGTCTGAAATGCAAGGCATTGAGCTACTTTCATCTTCTCAATCAACAACTCCAACACCAGCATTGGAGTTAGAAAGAGTTGAATCCAAGGAACATATGGAAGAGGAAAGTTCATTACCCAACAACAAAAGCTGTGACTTTTCTGATGGAAATGAGAAGATTAAGAATGTTCCTTCTGTTGGATTTGGTGAGCTTTTCAGATTTGCTGATGGGTTGGATTATATTCTCATGACAGTTGGAACTCTTGGAGCCATTCTCCATGGTTATTCATTGCCACTTTTTCTTCGGTTCTTTGCTGATCTTGTTAACTCTTTTGGTTCCAATGCTGATGATTTGGACAAGATAACCCAAGAAGTTGTCAAGTATGCATTTTACTTTCTGGTTGTTGGTGCTGCTATTTGGGCATCTTCACGGGCAGAGATATCTTGTTGGATGTGGACTGGTGAGAGACAATCAACAAGGATGAGAATTAAGTATCTTGAAGCTGCTTTGGATCAAGATATTCAGTTCTTCGACACTGAAATTCGAACTTCCGATGTTGTTTTCGCCATCAACACTGATGTTGTTATGGTACAAGATGCAATAAGTGAGAAGTTAGGTAATTTTATTCACTATATGGCTACATTTGTTTTTGGATTTGCTGTTGGTTTTAGTGTTGTTTGGCAATTGGCATTGGTTACACTTGTTGTTGTGCCTATGATAACTGTAATAGGAGGCATTCATACTACTACTTTGGCTAAGTTATCTGGTAAAAGCCAAGAAGCTCTTTCTCAAGCTGGCAACATTGTGGAACAAACTATTGTTCAAATTAGAGTGGTGTTAGCATATGTTGGAGAGACAAAAGCACAACTCAGCTGCTCCCATCGCACATCTTCATCTATTCATTGTTACCGTCAAGTTGCACGGTATCATCAGTTCACGAGCTACCAGTTCCGTCAAAGGCGTAACTTTCTTGTTACAGCACCAGCTTCCTCAGGCCAACCGACAGGAATCAACATCCCAACAGTTGCACATCATCAACATCATCGCCGCGCCGGCAAAACAGTGACTGCTATGGATGTTGTTTATGCACTCAAGAGGAAGGGAAGGACCCTGTATGGTTTTGGGGTACCTCCGCCTCTATTTCTAATCAATCACCAAAGAAGATATTTGAGGTTTTGATTCGGCTTTAACTTTCAACTATTACTTTTGCTACTTTTATTATATGATGTGTTAGTTTTAAGATGGTGGTTTATTAAGATATGAAGCACATGTATATGATTAGGTGCTGAACATTTAGTTATTAGAAGCATAGTGTCTTTGTTGCTGTATTATATGGTATGCACCATTTCATGTCTTTTGAGATTGTTTACTGGTATGAGATGTTAGTTTATGCGTACGTTGGAAGTTTCTCAAAGTTGACTAATTTTTTCGACCGTCATTTGCATAAAAAAAAAATATTAGTAAATCTTATTTAGATATAGTTTAGTATTAATTTAGAATTTTTTAAATTAGTTTAGATTTATTTTATAACTTTAAAATATTTAGAATCGTAATTAATAACTTTAGAATTTTGTTTTGTTTTAGTTTTATTTTATAACTTTAGAATTTTATTTCATTTAGTAAATTTTAGAATTTTATTTGTTTTAGTTTAGTTTAATAACTTTAGAATTTTATTTGATTTTATTTGAGTTAACTTTAGAATTTTATTTGTTTAGTTTTAGTTTAGTGACTTTAGAATTTTATTTGATTTTATTTGAGTTAACTTTAGAATTTTATTTGTTTAGTTTTAGTTTAGTGACTTTAGAATTTTATTTGATTTTATTTAGTTAACTTTAGAATTTTATTTGTTTAGTTTTAGTTTAGTGAAATTTATAATTTTTATTTGATTTAGAATTAGTTTAATAAGTTTATAATTTTTATTTAGTTTAATAACTTTAGAGTTTTTATTTGATTTAAATTTAGTTTAATAGTTTTAGAATTTTATTCGATTTAGATTTAGTTTAATAACTTTAGAGTTTTTATTCGATTTAAATTTAGTTTAGTAGTTTTAGAATTTTATTTGATTTAGATTTAGTTTAGTAACTTTGGAATTTTCATTTGTTTTAGATTTAATTTAGTAACCTTAGGATTTTAATTTAATCTAGATTTAACTTACTAAATTTTAAAACTTTAGTTTAGTTTAGATCAAATTCAATAATACTAGATTTTTTTTATAACCTTAGAATTTGTAATTAGTTTAGAATTATTTTAGTAAGTAATTTTTAATTTAGTTCGAATAACTTCTTTAGATAATTAGTTATATTCCTTTTATTTGTATATTTCTGTCATTTCAATTTCTCGGTGCCTCTTGATCATTAATTTGTTTTTGTCAGATTTATTTTCTTGTGAACTTCTGAATGTTTATATTTTGATGTTCATTTTATTTTGCTTACTCCAAGGGAAAATTTAAATTTTGTTGACTTCACGTCATCAAACACATCTCATCCAATCTTGCGAATACCCTTTTTTCATTTTTTTGTTTCTTTACTATTTTGCTAAACTCAAGATAATTTTCCCAAAAGACTCCATTTTCAAACTCACACCTTTTAAGTCAAAACTTCGACACTAGGTCGTCGTATCTTCAAATATCTCGCCAACACCTATTTTTTAGCCAAACGAACAATTTTAATCAAACAAACAATTTTAACCAAAAACAGATATTTCAAAAGGTTCCTGCGGAGTACCGCAGATGCATTGGGTGCTAATACCTTCCCATTGTATAACCAACCCCAGAACTCTCGATCTCTTTCAAAAACGCATTGTATTTTATTATTTTTAAGTATTATTTTATATTGCATATTTTAGGGTTTTATTTTGCTCTTTTCCCTTTTCCCTTGGAAATAATAAAGCGCGGTGGCGACTCTTGCTTTTGTGAGTCAAGTTAATTAATAGCTTGATCTCCGATTTGCACCGCTACAAACCGCAACATTTGCAAACACAAACGCAAAATCTCAAGTCAGTTCTCCCACCGTATCACAGAACTGGCGACTCTGCTGGGGACTTTCTAAAAGTGGGGTTACCTTAGGGATAGATCACATTTACTTGCTTACATTGTTTGATTTGTTTGCTTTACATTATGGGTCCTTGTTTGGGTTACTGTTAAAAATCCTACACCCAGATTTGGGGACACCTTTTAGGTAAGTAGCAATAAACTGTGAGGGAACTGTGTGGGGTATACCGAAATGGTTGAAGCAGTAGCTACGTTGATGTGGAACTTTGGTTGGTACCGGTAACCCTTGAGTCAATCAAGGAGAGTATGGGGCCGTCGCGTGGTGTCGTGAAGCATCAACTAACCTTAGAACCTTACTTGACCAACTTGGCCATTAGGAAGTAGCGAGATAAACGGCTTTGGTGCAGTCCGGAGTTGGTTGATACTCGATGCTACACTCATTGAGGTTTGACTCTTGAGTTTTGTTTGGTTGCGAGTCAATCGCTTATTGAACGAAACTTGGGGGAAAGATCAGTGATATTGAGATCCCTTAGAACCCGGTTACTATTAACTAGGACAGGTTGAGCCAACTAAATTTCAAGAGGGTACTTACCTACAAACTCCATGCAAGCCTAAACCTAAGGACTTGTCTGCTTTGTGTGAATATGATTATTTGTATATACACTTGCTTACCTCGCATACTTGTAGATAACATCATAACATCATACCATAGAATTTTCAATAACACTTTCAAGGATCTCGAGGGTCTTTGATGCAGTTTATGATGAACCAAACGTCTAGCAAGGGGCAGGGGGGTTTATTTTCCTCTGACCAAACACCGTCAAAGATCAAGTACAACAAACTTAGGTAAAGGGCTATGACCCACTTGACACGGTGAGCTTAATTCTCGTGGAAGGAAATCCACTGGTACAAAGTTCTCTAATCAAAACTGTAAGTGACTACTTAGCCCGCGAGATCCTTGAAAACATGCATCCACATATCATGCATCATATCATGACAGGTTTCTCCCACACAGGTCTCCTTATTTTCCTACTGTTTATTTCAGTAGAGATGGCCCTAGAACAAACCATCAAGAGAATCCATATTCAAAACACTCAACTTCAAGAGATGTTCTTGAACCTATCCAAGGGACAAGAAGAGGTCAAGGCGCTCCTCTCCAGGGGCATGATCATAGGAAATCATGGGGACGACAGATTGGAGCGGCTACAAACCGAGATAGCCGTAATGAAAGTCTAGATGATGGGACAATTGGTGGGCCAGATGGCTCTTATCCAAAACCTGGCTCAAGGACAAGAAGAGCTAGGGGTCCTCATCAAGAAGCTTCGTCGAGATGGATGTAACCAAATGGGGCAAACATCTAGAATTGGGGATCAGGTCATCATTCAGCCTCCTATGAGACGAGTAGCCGGTTTAAGGGAGAGAAGACCTTCCCAATTTGCTTCCACGTCACAAGCCCAACAATGACTTCGTCAACATCAACCGAAAAATCAGCAAAGGCAAAGTAATCCCAAAAGACAGTTTACTAAGATCAACATGTCACTGGCTCAAGCGCTACAACACATGTTGAAGGAAGAACTGATTATGTTAAGGGGTCCTCCTCGGAATCCCAATACCTCTGCTCCTAGCTATCATCCCAATGCATTATGTGCATACCACTCCAATAATCCTGGGCATGATACGAATGACTGTTGGGCTTTGAAAAATAAGATCCAAGACATGATTGACGGAGGAATGCTAGAGTTCACACAAGATGGCCAAACTGAATTCTCATGCCGTCCCTCAAAGGTTCACCACCTAAAGTGACAAGTTCAGACGAAGAGGCTTCTGTTCATTTGAATTTTCAAAGTTGTAATCTATTTTGTTATTTAAACAATTATCTATTAATGTCAAACTTTGTTTCATTAATGCATTGCATATGATTGTCTTGATTTGATCCACTCATTTTCATTAAATTTAAACTATGCTTTTTACTCACTTTATGACATTCAACTCTTGCTAAAAGTTACAAGCCTTTAGAGGGAGGATGACGAAAACAATGCCATAATCTCATACAGTATGCTTTTGAACAGACCTTGCTGACGATGTACAGGCGTTTTTTTCAAATCCTAAACACTGGAGTTATAAGGAAGATAATCCCTAGTCAACCTCTTCGAGCCAAAGAAGTGGAAGTTTTTCTTTTTCACAAAATTAAAACCTTTAAACAAAACCTGGGGCAGGGTAGTCTCTCAGTTAATTCAAGTGTGTGTTCAAATCGCAAACTCTCATCTTGTAATTACAACGAATGACGTCAAAACATTCCTCTGGAATCAAAAGACAATGATGGTTCCCTATCGCATAGGCAGTCATTATCTCTCAAAAAGAAAAGTCCACTAAGTCAAAACTTACAAAGGAGACTTAAAGAAAATTGGGGCATCCCGCTGACTGTAATCTCAAAACAAGAACAGTCAGGCAAAATTAGGGATAACAAATCAAGTAAAAAGAGGTCACTACAAATCCTCAACAAACATGAAAAACAAATGTTGCAAAAATGATTGCTTTCTGACAAACTTAAACTGTCTGAACCATCACCAAAACGTCATTCCAGACTCAATTGGAGTTCAAATGCACAATTAACTGAGCTTAGGACTGAAGAACATCACGAAGAGCGGGTGGGTACAAATACACTTTGAGCCTTTATCCTTTGTTTCTTAAACCGTGAACCAAACCACGTTACAACCCTTCAAAAGCCCTAATTGAAGCATGGGTTAGTTCGAAAGCATATTGTTACAAAAGGTATCCCGACTCCTGTAAGGCTTTACTCAAAATCCAAAGTTGAATTTTTCTTACAAAATTTCTTTACTTGCTAAAAACACATTTTTCAAAACTTCAAGACAAACATAAACTTTGCATTACTTGAATATCATTGTTTGCATATGGCTATTTGTTTGACAGCGGAGAAATTCACAATGAATATCTAGTGAAAGAAAGCTCTCTCAGTGAACAAAATCAATTCAAGAAGGATGACACTTCCATCGACAAATCTCCTATCAACAAGGGAACATGACATGTCACTATCTAGCACACCTGGGGCAGCCCAGTCAAGATTCCAGGAAACCTCTCAAGAAGTACAGAATAACCAGTGGAAAATCTCCCCAAAATCCTTCTCATAGGATGACTCCCAGTCAGAGTTTCAATCTCTGAAAACCTTTCCCCAACTGAGTTACCCACAAAGTCTCTTTGCATAGGATAATCCCTGACCAGAGTCTCAATCTCTTGGCAACTTTCTCCCCAGCTAAGAAAATTTTTACAAGATTGAAGCCTAGGGGATCTCTTCCTAAAGGAAATTCACCTCCTCAACAGGGTTTATTTCCCTAACAGAGTTATTGCCCCAGCTGAGTTCAAATTTCTCAATATACAACAATCAAGACACCACAAATTTCCCAGCTGAGCCCATCTTCTCCAGCTGAGTATCCCTTCTCCAACCAAGGCTATTATCTCCAAACAGAATCTATCCTCCCCAGATGAGCCCATCATCCCCGGCTGAGCCCATCATCCCCGGTTAGGTGTATCCTCCCCAAGCTGAGTCTGCCTTACCCGACTGAGTCTATACTCTCCAGTTTGAATTTCCCTTTCAAATTACTGCAAATCATAGGGCCACAACCCCTAATCCCCAGTAAAGCCGTCAGCAAAGCCTTTACTATTTCCAAGAAGATGCTATGAAGCCTGGATCCGACCAGATATTAGCACAATTTTCAAGTTATTACTGAAGCCTGGACCCGACCAGATAACAGTTTGACTTCTTTAATTACTGAAACCTAGACCCGACCAGATAATAATTTGAGTTACTGAAGCCTGGACCCGACCAGATAATAGTTTGACTTCTTCAATTACTGAAACCTGGACCCGACCAGATAACAGTTTGAGTTACTGAAGCCTAGACCCGACCAGATAACAGTTTGACTTCTTCAATTACTGAAGCCTGGACCCGACCAGATAATAGTTGATCTTAATTTCAAGATGCTATGAAACCTGGAACTGACCAGATAATAGCCTAGCTCTTCAAACATATAGAAGAACCTGAACTCAATTCAACCAAGGTTTAACCTCTTTTCCCAGTAGAGTTACCTCCATATCCCCAATAAATTGCTGAGAAACCTAGACCCGACCAAATATCAGTTTTCATTTCCATCTTTTGAAACGATTTATTGTGAAACCTGGACCCGACCAGATAGCAATCATCCTCAGAGATTCATTGTGAACCCTAGAAACCGACCAGATAACAACTAAATCCCCAAGCAATTTATTGTGAAACTTGGACCCGACCAGATGACAATTGACTGCATCAACCTCAAAAATCTGCAAAGCCTGGACGCAACCAGATAACAGTTTTCAAGCAGTTTAGTGTCAAACCTGAACCCGACCAGATAACAATTAACCGCATCGACCTCAAAAATATGCAAAGCCTGGACCCGACTAGATAACAGTTTTCAAGCAGTTTCTTATGAAACTTGGACACGACCAAATAATAATTAACCGCATCGACCTCAAAAATCTGCAAAGCCTGGACCCGACCAGATAATAGTTTTCAAGCAGTTTAGTGTGAAACCTGGACCCAACCAGATAACAATTGACCGCATCGACCTCAAAAATCTTCAAATTCTGGACCCGACCAGATAACAGTTTTTAAGCAGTTTAGTGTGAAACCTAGACCCGACCAGATAATAATTGACCGCATCGACCTCAGAAATCTACAAAGCCTGGACCCGACCAGATAACAGTTTTTCAAACAGTTTATTGTGAAGCCTGGACCCGACCAGATAACAATTGGCCTCATCAAAGAAACCTGCAAAGCCTGGACCCGACCAGATAATAGTTTTTCAAATAGTTTATTGTGAAGCCTAGACCCGACCAGATAACAATTGACCTCATCAAAGAAATATGTAAATCCTGGACCCGACCAGATAACAGTTTTTCAAACAGTTTATTGTGAAACTTGGAGCCCGACCAGATAACAATTAACTATGATCCCCAGAAAGACACTACAAAGCCTGGACTCGACCAGATAATAGTACAGTTTTCCAAAGGACCATGAAGCCTAGATCCGACCAGATAACTATTCAATTTTAAGGAATTTTCTACGAAGCCTGGAATCCGACCAGATAACAGTTAATTCATCTTTTCCTCCGGTAAGTTACTGTGAAACCTAGATTCGACAGATAACAGTTAACCTCTATATCCCCAGCAAGTTGTTGTGAAGCCTGGATCCGACAAGATAATTATTCAATTTTAAGGAATTTTCTGCGAAGCCTAGAATCCGACCAGATAACAGTTAATTTATCTCTTCCTCCAGTAAGTTGTCGTGAAACCTGGATCCGACCAGATAGCAGCCGACTACTTCATCCTCAACAACTGTAAAGCCTGGATCCGACCAGATAACAGCTGATATCTGAGTGATGTTCCCCAGCGAAAGCATCCCTTCCATAAAATTTGAAGATATGCATATTCTTCCTTTCCAGCAGGCAATCAGGGATTCAACCCCCAGAATTTCCACAGCAGCAGTCAGGGATTTATTTTCCCGGACAAAAACACACATTTCACATTCATACATCATAGCATGTATGTGATCGGTGGATCTGGAACTGACTGTTTAAAGCTGGTTCGCGAAATGTCGCGGAAGCAAGAGTCGCCACCGTCTTTTATTTTCTCCAACATGGACAGGACAAAAGCACAGCAAAATTCCTTATGAGATAGTTTCTCGGTTCGGGAGGTAGATTTATAGAAAGGGAAGGTGTTAGCACCCTTTCTATCCATGGTTATCCATGGGCTCTTAGATACTTGCTCATTTGTGTTTTCAAAATGTTTGCTTTTCAATTGTGAGTGGGTTTGAAAAAGTTTCGTTTAAAGATTTCAGAATGACTCTTGTATCAGTCCTCAAGAGTGTTTGAAAAATTGTTTTGAAAACTTTTTGAAAGTGTCGGTGTGAAAAGAGTTTTTTTTTATTTTTTTTTGAATAGAGCAAGTATCTATGAGTCATCTACCTACCCTAAGGAATTAGGCTGTGTAAATGTCCTTAAGGTAGTGCCATCCCACCATTGAGAGATAGGTAGCACCACCGTTGGAGGTGTTCGGGTCAATTCTAAAATTCTGGCTGCAGATACTCAATGTCACGTTCAATGTTATGACACCGTATCTGACTTTCTATAAGACAGTAAATACAAAAACAGTAAAGAACACAGTCAATTGTTTATCCAGTTCAGTGTGCAACAACACCTACTCTGGGGGCTACCAAGCCAGGGAGGAAATCCACTATAAGAGATGTTAATTCAGGAATAAACCAACCAGTTTATCTCCTTCACTTAAGACCTACCCAATGCAATTTCAATCTAAGTACAACTTAAACCTGAGTTCCTACTCACTCCCCCTCAATCACAGCAGTGATACATAAAACAATTTGACTAATGAATTGATGAAGACACTCTTCAAAAACATACACTTGATTAAGCTTCACAGCTTTTTAATCAAGCAACACAATCACTCTTGCTTCACAGCTTTGAGTGATACACACACCTAACTTGACTCTGCTTCACAGCTTTAGTCAAGAAACATACAAACACTCTTGCTTCAAAGCTTTGAGTGCTACACAACCCTTACAATTAAAAACCTATTCCAAGCCACTTATCACAATGATAATTGCTTGAATTACAATAGTTAAAACTATACAGCTTACAAATGATCTTCTGACCAAAAAGGGATTCCTTTCAAAACAGCAGCTTTGTTGAATATATAGCAGCTGCATCTTCAGTTAGGGTTTCCACAAAAGGCTAGGGTTAATTCCATTTGACCTTAAGACTAGGTCACAGGACTTTATCAACCAGGTTAGGGTTGAGCTAGGTTAACCCAAAGAAAACGCAGGATTCTGTTCTGGAAAGACTGAGTCATTCTCCTGAAAAAACTTAGAATTAACCAAACTTCAAACCTGTTAGTTCAGAACAGGATGTCTTAACATCTGTTATGACATCTGAAAAACCTGTCTACTGATTTAGGAAAATGTGATCATTTTGCAAAATGCTCAGATACACACTTATAAACATCAGTACCTGTATGACAATATTTTTCTGCAAAGGTACCTAATGAATCAGTACAAACTAAACTAGAATGACATTCACACATACACTTGGGTTTTACCAAAAATGCAATCCAATAACTAAACAACTACAAACTCCCCCTTTGGCAGATTTTTGGCTAAAGACCCTAATCAATCAGAGATAGATAGCAGCAGAAAGAAATGACTGCAGAAAAATAGAATATCTAATTAAGTAAGTACCAAAATATTCTCCCCCTCTTTAGCCACAAATGGGCCAAAGATACATGTTCATAAAAATTATACAGTCATCTAGAAAAAAGTAATAAGAGCAGCAGCCAAAAAAAACTGAACACACTTCCAAACTCCACCAGGTATCACCACCACCAATCAGCAACACCTTTAAGCACTGTCATCAGACTCAGAGGAGCTAGTTTCTTCAGTATTGAGATGACCTTCAGCTTCTACACCCTCTTCCCTTCTATTTCCTTCAGCTTCCTCCTTTTCTAACCTGGCAATTAGGATTTCTAGGGTCTTTTTCCTAGCTTCCAGCTCTTTGCAGGTCTCTTTTAATACAGCTATGACATCAGATGTCTTGGACTGGGTCTTCACAGACGATGTCTCAGCTGATGTTATGACAATATCAGGAGCATGAGATCCCTGAAACAGTTTGTAGTGCAACCCAAGGGCAGGAGCTCTTTTGCAGGCTGTATCTCTTGCCACAGGGATATCAGGGTATTGTGCAAGGATAATTCCACAAAGGAGGGAGGGAAAGGCAATTGGTCCTTTGACAGCATAACTACCAGCATGTTTTAAAGTTTGTTCAAAAATATACCTGCCATAGTCAAAAGCAGTCTTGGTTCCCACAGCATAAATAAATCTCCCCAATCCTGTGGAGATAGTTGATTTATGGTTTGTAGGCACCCAGTTGGCTGCACCAATCTTGTGCAGGATGGCAAATTTCATGCTGAGTTTGCTGGCATTCAGCTTGCCTTTCAAGGGCCAGCACTTCACTTGCCTTGCTGTGATGGTTTGACAAACTTCATTGTCAGTGACTTCCAGATCAGGACAATCCTCATTTGTTCTTCCAAGAAATTTGTTAATTTCTGATGGAGAGAACTTGACCCTTCTTCCTCTAACAAAAACACTTTCAAAGTCAGCTGACCTTCCATCAGCACAATCATTAGACAAGTTCACTATAGACTCCTTGACCAGATTTTCATAACACTTGTTAAATTTTATCATTGTCTTCATCAGTCCAGCATTCTTGATCAGGTCCATGATGTCTTTGCACTCCATGGCATCATTGTTGAGTTCTCTTTTTAAAGCTATTCTCTTTAAGCAAACATACTTCCATCTGTTTGCATTGTCAGGATGATGAAAAGAGATGTTGTCTGTTGGGACTTCAGGAACTCTAGCAATTTTGCTGGAGGGGAGCTTCCTTCTGATAGGAATTTCTTCAGCATCAATCTCAAATTCTGATTCCTCATCAGAATCAGAAGATTCAGGTTCTTTTCTCTTCTTTGAAATTGGTAGTCTAGCAGTATGCACCTGGGCCTTCACCTTCCCTTTGGATTGAATAGTTTTCACAGATTCTACCTCAGCCATGCCTTCAGCCTTGGATTTCTTAACAGCAGGTTTATCTTTGGACACACATTTTGCATCATTCTGATTACCCTTTCTTTTCATCAATCTACTAGCTATGCTAGGGTTTACATTGGCAATCAGATCATTATCTGAGTAATCCTCATCCACATCAATGATAGGTGGATCAGCAGTCTTTTCTGAAGGGTTCTGAATGTTGTCATTTTGTGTCACAACATTCTCAGAGACATCTACATTCTCAGAGACGTCCACATTTGGGCTTCCTGATTGATTTAAAGGGACAGAAATCCCCGGTACAGGTTGGTTTCCGCTTAGTATACTAGTAACAAGCCTAGCAATAGCTTGATGAACTTGAACTGATCCTTCTCTATTTGGTACAGAAGAAGAAGGATGAGAAGGATTACCAGAGGCTGCAGCTTGAGCTCTTCCTGCATGTCTAGTTCTTAGCTTTTTGACTTTGGCTGGGTCAGTTGCCATCTCTCTGAGAGGAGTGACCTCAAGAACTTCAGATTCTATGCATGTGGTGATTGCTCTAGAGTCTTGGTCAGATGATGAAGATGATGAGGATGATGAAGTCGCCTTGGTTGAAGATGATGTCTGAGACATTTTGATTGACTTAGAGCACCAGTAGCAATTTGAGAAAAAACTTTGATTGAGAGGAGGGAACAGGTTGCAAAGACGAGAGAGGTAGGAGGCAAAAGAGAGTCTTTTCAACTTCTTAAAGATTTTGAAAGAATTGGGAAAACATATGATTAACCCACTAAAAATAGACTTAACAAAATTAACTCCTTCAACCCTTGTTTTAAGCAAAGTTAATTGCTATAATTTCTCATGTTGGCAAATACCCAACCTACCCCTCAAGTTTTCAAGTTTATTTCCAACAAGAGCCTTGGTAGAAGAATCAGTCAGCTGAAGCTTAATGATACCATGTTCCAGTTTAAATGACTTCTTCTCTACAAAGTCAATGTGCTTGGTTTTGTTATGCTGAATAGGGTTCATGGAAATATTGATTGTATTCAGATTGTCACAATACAATGTCACAACATATTGTGAGACATTATACTCAGTGAGCATCTGTTTTGTCCAGATATTTTGAGAACAGTTATTCCTAGCTGCAACCATTTCCGCACAGAGTTGGGAAGGCATTCTTTTGACATAAATCATAGTTCTGGTTGATTCTTGAATGATTTTATTTTTGTCCCCTCCATTTTGATGGAGAGTTATAGGAGATGAGACTTCACGCCTCATTTCTTCAGGGAAATAGAATTTATTAGACTTGTTGTTTCCAACATCCTTGTCATGATTACTTCTGGTTCTGACAACACATCCTTCTTCAAGTTTATTCACCACATCATAGACATTATCAACCTGTAGTTTTGTAGTCCTTCTGACTGCTTCCATAGAGATAGCTCTTTTCATTCTTCTTAGATGAAGATGACCAAGCTTATGATGCCACAGTTTCATCTCTTTTTCTTCTTTGGTAATTGGACACATAGTGGAGTTATTAGTGTTCTCAGGCTGCCACAAGTAGCAGTTATCTTTGGATCTGATTCCTTTCATTACAACTTCTAGTTTTTCATTAATTACTAGACATTCAGATTTTGAGAAGTTGACCTTGAATCCTAGATCACATAATTGACTGATACTAATGAGATTAGCAGTCAGCCCCTTTACCAGCAAGACTTCACTCAGTCTTGGAACTTCAGGGCAGTCCAAATTACCAACTCCTTTGATTTCACCTTTAGCACCATCTCCAAAGGTCACATAACTAGTGTTGTGAGGTTTGACATGATTGAGAATGTTCTTTATTCCAGTCATGTGTTTAGAGCAACCACTGTCAAAGTACCAGCCTTCCTTTGCAGACACTTTCAGGGAAGTATGGGCTATCAGGGCAGTAGCCTTTTTCTTCCAATGAGGAGTATGTGGTACCTTTTTTGGCTTAGGTTTAGCACCTGAGTTTTGATTAGGGTATCCATGCAATTTGAAGCAGAAGGGCTTTATGTGTCCATACCTCCAACAATGATGACATCTCCATCTTTGGTATTTTTTCTTCATGTATTTCTGATGTTGAGAGTTGTGTTGAGACATCTGCTTTGACAATTGTTTAACATGCCTGATCTTCTTGTCTGCACCAGATTTATTAGCTTCCACAAATCCTAGACCAGATTTGTTTCCCACATTTTGTCCAACTTGAAGAATCTCTTCCAATTTATCTGATCCATTGGTCAACATCTTGACAGATTTTGTCATTTGGTTCAGTTGTGAGTTCAGTAATTGAACTTCCCCTTCTAGGTGACTTATGGTTTCAAGATCTGCCCTTTTTTCAGCCTCCAGCTTTATAATGAGTTTTGATTGTTTCTCATTCTGCACACAGACTTCAGCACTTCTGATACACAATTTCTTGTAGGTATCAGCCAGTTCTTCAAATGTCACTTCTTCATCACTAGTGGCACTGTCAGAGGTACAAACACTAGTTAGAGCAATAACTAGTTTGGCAGATTCTTCTTCAGAATTACTTTCTGAATCACAGTCAGACCAAGTAACAATCATTCCTTTCTTTTGTTTCTTAAGAAAGGTAGGACATTCAGCTCGAATATGTCCATATCCTTCACAGCCATGGCATTGAATGCCTCTGCCTTGGTTTCCCTTTTCTTCTGACCTTGGTCTTCTGCTGGAACTGTCAATGTCAGAGGGAATGTTATGAACATTAGACCTTGACTTTGGATCCATTCTTTTGATGGGCTTGTTGAACTGTCTTCCAAGCATGGCTATAGCTTCTGAAATATTTTCTTCTTCATCCTCCTTGTTTTCAACATCAGTGTTGGATACAAGTGCTATGCTCTTATTCTTCTTGTCACCATTATCAGTGATCCCCATCTCAAAAGTCTGAAGAGACCCAATAAGTTCATCCACTTTCAACTTGCTGATGTCCTGGGCTTCCTCTATGGCAGTTACCTTCATTGCAAATCTTTTAGGCAAGGATCTGAGAATCTTCCTTACCAGTTTTTCTTCTGACATCTTTTCTCCCAGTGCTCCTGAGGTGTTGGCAATCTCCAAGATGTTCATGTGAAACTCATGGATGGTTTCATCTTCCATCATTTTTAGATTCTCAAACTTGGTAGTCAACATCTGAAGCCTTGACATTTTTACTTTGGAAGTGCCCTCATGAGTAGTTTTGAGAGTGTCCTAAACTTCCTTGGCCAGTTCATATTGATGTACTAGTCTGAAAATGTTTCTATCAATTCCATTGAACAAGGCATTTAAAGCTTTGGAATTTCCCAGGGCTAACTCATCTTCTTCTTTACTCCAATCTTCCTCAGGCTTCATACTGATTGTCCCATCTTTCTCAGTTATGGTGGGATGGATCCATCCTTTGTCAGCAGCTCTCCAAGCCTTTTTGTCCAGAGATTTTAATAAGGCAATCATACGAGGTTTCCAGTAGTCATAATTAGTTCCATCCAGAATGGGTGGTCTATTTCCAAAAACTCCATCTTTGTCCATAGTGCCAGAAAGTGATATCCCTAGATCTCACCCAGTAATACAGGCAGGGTGCCTGCTCTGATGCCAATTGAAATTCTGGCTGCAGATACTCAATGTCACGTTCAATGTTATGACACCGTATCTGACTTTCTATAAGATAGTAAATACAAAAACAGTAAAGAACACAGTCAATTGTTTACCCAGTTCAGTGTGCAACAACACCTACTCTGAGGGCTACCAAGCCAGGGAGGAAATCCACTATAAGAGATGTTAATTCAGGAATAAACCAACCAGTTTATCTCCTTCACTTAAGACCTACCCAATGCAATTTCAATCTAAGTACAACTTAAACCTGAGTTCCTACTCACTCCCCCTCAATCACAGCAGTGATACATAAAACAATTTGACTAATGAATTGATGAAGACACTCTTCAAAAACATACACTTGATTAAGCTTCACAACTTTTTAATCAAGCAACACAATCACTCTTGCTTCACAGCTTTGAGTGATACACACACCTAACTTGACTCTGCTTCACATCTTTAGTCAAGAAACATACAAACACTCTTGCTTCAAAGCTTTGAGTGCTACACAACCCTTACAATTAAAAACCTATTCCAAGCCACTTATCACAATGATAATTGCTTGAATTACAATAGTTAAAACTATACAGCTTACAAATGATCTTCTGACCAAAAAGGGATTCCTTTCAAAACAACAGCTCTGTTGAATATATATAGCAGCTGCATCTTCAGTTAGGGTTTCCACAAAAAGCTAGGGTTAATTCCATTTGACCTTAAGACTAGGTCACAGGACTTTATCAACCAGGTTAGGGTTAAGCTAGGTTAACCCAAAGAAAACGCAGGATTCTGTTCTGGAAAGACTGAGTCATTTTCTTGAAAAAACTCAGAATTAACCAAACTGCAAACCTGTTAGTTCAGAACAGGATGTCTTAACATCTGTTATGACATCTGAAAAACCTGTCTACTGATTTAGGAAAATGTGATCATTTTGCAAAATGCTCAGATACACACTTATAAACATCAGTACCTGTATGATAATATTTTTCTGCAAAGGTACCTAATGAATCAGTACAAACTAAACTAGAATGACATTCACACACACACTTGGGTTTTACCAAAAATGCAAGCCAATAACTAAACAACTACAAATTCGTTTGTAGGGACAGTGTGGTCACCAAAGCAACAGTAGGACACCTTAGAAGCTACCCTTATGCCATTGATCCTTTTTAATTCCGAGGCAACCGTTTCGAGGCAACTGGATCATGTCATGGACATAAGGACTTACTAAAACGTCCTATACTTGACGACCACGTTTCGAGGGCAAGGCAACAGTGAGGCGTACCCTAAGAGTGGTGTGTGAATTTGTGTGTTATTTTCATGTTATGTTTTATCTTGTACATGTATCATGGTGATCTACGCTTGTTTTTAATTTAGTCATTCATTCTTTCATGCAAAGTTTAGCAGTTTTAAGAGTGCGGAAATTTAAATGCGGAAAGTAAAATCCTACGCTATTACAAGGCGCGGGTCTATACATCGCCAAATTAACAAAGACCCGTTTTGAATAAAAATGCGGAGAGTAAAACCTAGTTACTATTACATGGCTTGAGCAATTACATAATATTTACAAGAAAAATAAGAATAAATACGCGAAAAGAATAGAAAATAGAACGTTCGAGGGCGTTGGACCCTTTTGAAATTAAATGGAATTAGAAAGCTAATTAATTATTTAATAAAAGAAAAGAAGTGTTTTTTAGGTTTTTTTGTATTTAATGAAATAAGAAAATTAAAATTAAAATTAAAATTAAAAGAAACCCTAATTCTAAGTTATTTTTAATTATTTGAGAAAAGATTAAAGTTTAACCTAATTTACTAAATATTTAATATACATGTTTATTTACAAAATATTTAATAATTAATAATAATAATAATGATGATAAAATTATTTAAGAAAAAAAATGATGAAAAGTTAAGAAACCCTAATTTCTACATATTTTAATTTGTTAAGAAAAATATTAAAGTTTTGAAACCTAAATTAATCTAATTAATGGTTTGACATTTATTTACAAAAAAATAATAATGAATTAAATATTAATTAAACATATTTTTAGTTTTTTTTGATTTTTCTGGTTTTATATTATAAAAATTAATTTATGGTAAAAAGAAATAATTAAGACATTAAAAAAGAATTAGAAAACAAAATTAAATAACGATTAAGAATGTGCAAACTATGGGGGTATTCAGACCCATTTAGGAGGTTTTTTTGAAGTATTATGGCCCATTAGACAAAAAGCCTTGTTTGACTTTCTGGCATCACGTGCGTGTTCATTGACTCCTGAGTACCGTGGTCTGCATTCTTTGGCCATTGGATTGGGTTTCATGGCCATTTGTGTTCTCGTTGTTGGCCATTTGTATTTTGGCCTCAACGTTCCTTAATCTTCTCAGGATGTCTGTCTCGCCATATATTGGTGTCATGCATAAGTTGTTCTTTTGGCCATTTGGCTTTTGGCTTTTGGCTTTTGGCTTTTGGCCATTTGGCTTTTGGCTTTTGGCCTCAATGTTCCTTAATGAACCTGCATGGGATCCTGTCTAAATTTGCGGTGTTGAATCTCATGAACACATTAAATAAAATCATAAAATGCAAATAAAGCCAATATATGAAGAAATTTAATGTTTAGGCACAATATGGCATGTATGAATGATTATACCCTTTTGATCATGGAGATCAAATCAATCTTACCCTTACTGGAAAAGTAGTGACATGAATGCTTTTATGCCCTTTTGATCATGGAGATCATGCCAGCCTTACCCTTACTGAAGAAGTAGTGAGGTGGTGGTTTGTAACTGTGATGGCTTGTTTGTAGTGAGAGAGGGATTTTTAATAAGGATTTCAAGGTTTTAGGGTTCTTGAAAGAATTTGATATTCTGACAGTGTTGTGGCCAGGTTTTTTTTCTCTCCTTTTTTCTCCTCTCTGGTTTGTGTGAAAAGAAGGTGATTATATAATGGAAATTAGGGTAAAGAAAATGGGCTTTGAATGTGCAATTGGGCCTCCAATGTTTACTTGAGTTCGTCATTTTCCAGGCTAAATCGCAGGGACTTAAGTGCAATTTTTGAAGTTGAAATATGCAAAAACAATGTAGCCGACATCAAGAACTAACTCCTGTCCGAAAATCGGCTCAATCGGATAAACGGTGAATTAGTTATGAATTTTTTAAGTTTCAGCTCAGACAAACTTATTTTGGGCTCCAGTGTCGACTCTGACACGTTCTTCAATAAAAAACTGGTATTGATCGGTGAATAATTTGGTCTTGACTTTTGAAGCAAAGTTGTAGATCTATGAGTCAGTGACCTTGTATAAAAATATGAGTCCAATCCGATAAAAATTGACCTAGTTATGAATTTTCGAAGTTTCGGTCCAGATGAAATAATATTCAGCATTCAGGATTTTCGGCGTGTCACACACTCTGAGCAAAAAATGAAGGCCTTTTGAACACCTTTCGAACTCGATACCTCCTGTGAAAATGTATCCAACTTAATTTGTGAAATTTTGGCGCCAGAACCAGCTCGATACGATGAAAATCGACCAAGTTATGATTTTCTGAACATGACACAAATAAACTTCTGTCACAAATTTTCTGTGCGAAAATACTTGATAAATCCACATTTTTGAAGACCTTCTGATCAAAATTGGCTTCCATCCGTGAGAGATGAAAACGTAGATAATGTCAAGACGGAATTTTGGCCACCGGAACAGGTTCAAAACGAGTCACGATCTTCAAGTTATGAATTTTTTAGCGCGTAAAAACTGCACTTTCAGGACACTTTTTTCACCATATTTCTTCGAGAAAACTCACACATTCGGATACCTTCTTTAAAGAATTGACTCTTGAGCCGAACCTGAATTTGAGAATATGTTATCAGAGATATCTTGGCGAAAGAACACCTGAATATGATGCGCCGGGTTGGACTTGTGAATTTTTCTTGAAATATTTTGAGAAATATGGGAGGGCAAATTTTGGGGTACAACAGTTGCCCCTGTTCAATCTTCTTAGACCTGAGGATGTAGATTGGCTTGCGTGCCTTTTGTAATCCGAAGGTGGAAGATGATTGAACACTAGAGTGCCCAGAAATTTGCACTCACATAGTAGAGTGTCAGCAGCATGATGCAGGGAATGGACTTACAAGTGTCATTTGGAGACTGATGGATAGGAAGACGGGCTTATAGATGCCATCTGATGTGGTGACAGAGTCTTGTCGGAAATGGGCTTATAGATGCCATCTAAGTGTCGATCGCGTAAGAGATTCCTTAGCGAGAACTTGCGTACCTGAGAAAGAAAAATAATTACTTGGCCTGTTACAGGAGTTGATCTTCGAACCCTTTATGTAGATGTGCCCTGGCTGGATACAGGAATCGAATCTTTAAACTCTTCAGACGTGCCCTGGCAAGATACAGGAATCGAGTACGGAGAATATAGTCGTCAACAGATACACCCTGGCGAGATACAGGAATCGGATCTTCGAACTCTTCAGACGTGCCCTGGCAGGATACAGGAATCGAGTCTGGTAATGTTAGTCGTTAATAGATACACCCTGGCAAGATACAGGAATCGGATCTTCGAACTCTTCAGACGTGCCCTGGAAAGATACAGGAATCGAGTCTGGTAATGTTAGTCGTCAACAGATACACCCTGGCGAGATACAGGAATCGGATCTTTGGACTCTTCAGACGTGCCCTGGCCAGATACAGGAATCGAGTCTGGAATTCAGAAAGGTTGGTGAGTTGTCTCTACTGACAAGTTATTTCCATGGACGGGTGGTCTTTAACGACGAGTGTCTGTAACGACGAGTGTCTATAACGACGAGTATCTATAACGACGAGTGTCTATAACGACGAGTGTCTATAACGACAAGTGTCTATAACGACGAGTGTCTATAACGACGAGTGTCTATAACGACGAGTGTCTATAACGACGAGTGTCTATAACGACGAGTGTCTATAACAACGAGTGTCTATAACGACGAGTGTCTATAACGACGAGTGTCTATGACGACGAGTGTCTCTGACGACGAGTGTCTATAACGACGAGTGTCTATAACGACGAGTGTCTATAACGACGAGTGTCTATAATGACGAGTGTCTATAACGACGAGTGTCTATAACGACGAGTGTCTATAACGACGAGTGTCTATAACGACGGGTCGAGTGTCTATAACGACGAGTGTCTATAACGACGAGTGTCTATAACGACGAGTGTCTATAACGACGAGTGTCTATGACGACGAGTGTCTATGACGACGGGTGTCTATAACGACGGGTGTCTATAACGACGAGTGTCTATAACGACGAGTGTCTATAACGACGAGTGTCTATAACGACGAGTGTCTATGACGACGAGTGTCTATGACGACGGGTGTCTATAACGACGAGTGTCTATAACGACGAGTGTCTATAACGACGAGTGTCTATAACGACGAGTGTCTATAACGACGAGTGTCTATAACGACGAGTGTCTATAGAGACGAGCGTCTATAGCGACGAGTTGGATCAGAGAAATCTTTAGGCATTGATTTAACTGGATTTGTATTCTTTGAATGGGTTGGTCTCTTTTGACTGTATTCGTCTACATAGCTGATCTTTTAACTGTATCCTTCCTTAAAGGTAAAGGTCAGTCATATGCAATGCATGATATGGATCAAGCAATAATATTTTTCAACACATGAGATTGTATGATATGATGCGTATATGCATGTATCATGATGTATAACAATGTGATGTTTATGAATGTATCTGCGTCTAGGAAAATAGATCCTTGACGGATGCCGAGAAGTCAAATCTTGGGCTGATGTTGAAGAGTGAGATTCTTCATTTCCGTTGGGGATGATGATTGCAAGAATACCGGTCGGAGAAGATAACTCCGTTGGGGAATAAACTTGGCGAAGAGATTACTCTGCGGGGAATTACTCTGTGGGAAGAGATACTTCGCTGAGATTTGATGATAACTCCGCTGGGGATTTCGTTGTTGTGCTCTGTTGGAAATGAAGGTATCTTGGTCGCATTCTTCAGCTGAACTTACCTTGGCACTTCGGTGGACAGGGCAACCGGATCATTTAGACAACTCATTATTGCCTCAGTTTCTGTTGGAGAAGAAGGTACCTGTGAAGGTGTTTGATGACTGCCAATTGACAAATCTTCTTCTGGTAGGCAAGTGACGAGATGACAGGACATAGTCGTAGGCTTTGATCCCTAACTTTTGCCTGGACCGCCCTTTCGGGTTTTCAGTCCACCGGGATACCCATTTTTGCCCAAGCCGCCTTTTCAGGTTTTCGACTTGCCGGGTATACAGATTTTTTTCATTTCATCCCTCATTTTTTCCCGAACCCTTTTGGTTCGCCGGGAAGCCCTTATTTTTGCCTAGGTGTGTCAACCTAGCGGGTCTTTGATTACGCGTAGTATTTTTTCCGACTATGTCCATGCTCTCAGGATGTAGGGATGTGCCCCTGTTGTAGTGTAGCGTTGCCATACCACCAGAAGATCTTCGTTTGATCGTCCAATGCCCCAAGTGATCCAGATGGAGATTTGCCCCAAGCTGGTTGGCCTTTTGAGAGATTCTCCGAATCTTGACTTAACTGCCCCAGATGATGGACAATGATCATGCCATGCCCCTTGATTGGAAGTGACTTTGTTCACTAGATATTCTTCGTGCGAATTTCTATGATGTTCAAACAAAAAGTCATATGCAAACGAAGTTATGTTAAAATGCAAAGCTTATGTCTGTCTTGAAGATTTTTAAAAATGCATTTTTCAGTAAAACAAGCAAGCTTTGTAAAATGTGATGTCAACTTAAGATTTTACAGCGAGCCTTAAGGAGTCAGGACACCTTTCATAACAGTATGCCTTCGAACTAACCCACGCTTCAGCTAGGACTTTTGAGGGTTATAACGTGGCCTGGTTCACGGTTTAAGAAACAAAGGATAAAGGCTCAAATTATTTGTACCCACCCGCTCTTCGTGATGTTCTTCGAACCTAAAACTCAGTTGATTGTGCGTTAGACCTTGTTCGAGTCTTTGCTTTGATGCTCCAGTGATGGTTCGGATATTGACAGTTTATTTTGAATGGGCAGTCATTTCCTTTTTTGTTGAGGGTTTGTATGACCTCTTTTTATTTCTTGATTTTGTTGTCCCTGTTTTTTACCTGAGCTGTTTCCTTTTTGGAATTACAGTCAGCGGGATGCCCCTGTTTTGTAAGTCTCCTTCATAGGTTTTGACTTAATGGGTTTTTATTTTGAGAAGTAATGACTGCCTGTCTGTATGATTGTTCGGAACCATCACTGTCTTTTGTTTTGTAAGGACCTCTTTGGTGCCATTCGTTATGCACTTGGATCAACTGAGAGACTACCCTGCCCCAGGTTATGATTAAGGGTTTTAAATTTCGAAAAGAAAAACTCCTACTTCTTTGGCTCAGAGGGGTTGACGAGGGATTATCTTCCTTATAACTCCAGTGTTTAGGAATTGAAACAATGCCTGTACCTCATCAGCGGGGTCTGTTCAAAAGCATATTGTAGATTGTGGTATCGTTTTCGTCATCCTCCCTCAAGAGGCTTAGAATTTTAGATCAAGAGTTGACATCACAAAAATATGAAAACAGTTTGCATATAGTGAATACGAAATAATTACTTTAAAACAGACATGTGTAATGCATTAATGAAATAACCAAGTTTGACATGAAATAAAATGTTTGAACAATCGAAGAAAAATACAATCTTGAACATTCAAATGAACAAAAGTTTCCAATCCTAGCCATGTTTGGGCAGGGGAGCAGTGGTCACATTGGGAGCATCTGGAGAGTCGAGCTGGACTTCCTTTGCGTCAATCAGATCCTGAACCTTGTTTCTCAAAGTCCAACAATCATCTGTAGCATACCCCGGGCTGTCAGAATGATAAGCGCAGCGAACGTTGGGGTTATACCTTGAAGGCGTCCTGTTGGGATTCTTTGGAGGGTCCATGAGAGTTACCAACTTGGTTTCCAGCAACTGTGGCAATATCTGTGACAAGGTCATGCCGAGGGGAGTGAATTGCCTTTTGGGTCTCTCTTCCCTTTGCTGATTATGACACTGAGGAGCGCCGGCCGGTTTTGCAATAACCACCGCGTTGACATCTTGGCGGTGCTCGGACCTATTCTGCCCTCTTGAGCCATAGACAGCACTAGATTCTCTCTTGGATGGTTTCTTCTCAGTGTTCGAGGAGTCACCATTATGTATTTTCCCTGACTTGATGCCAGCTTCTATTCTTTCCCCAGTCAAGATCAGATCTGTAAACCCAGCAGCAGAATTCCCGATCAGGTGGTTGAAGAATGGACCAGACAGGGTCCCCAAGAACATGTCGACGAGCTCGCGGTCAGTCAGAGGTGGTTGTACCCTTCCAACAAGGTCCCTCCATTTTTGAGCATATTCTTTGAAGCCTTCGCCTGTACCCATAGACATCCCCTGAAGCTGAGTACGCGTGGGAGCAAGGTCAGTATTATACTGGTATTTCTTGTAGAATGCAGTGGCCAAGTCCTCCCAGCTGCGCATGTTGGCTCCATTCAGTTGATAGAACCAATCGAGTTGAGTTCCCGACAGACTATCCTGAAAAAAGTGAATCCACAAATTCTTGTCAGCTGTGTAGGGCTGGATCCTCCTTATGTAATACCTGAGATGCAGCTTAGGACAGGATGCCCCATCGTACTTGGCAAAGGCAGGTGCCTTGAATTTGCGCGGGATTACTACCCCAGAAGACAGACCTAGATCCTCGAAGTCCAGGCCGGGCACCTTTTGTATCTCCATGGCACTTAGCCGGTCTTCCAACTGTTTATACCTGTCCTCAGCCAGAGGGTACTGCTCGTCATTGTAATCGGTCTCGTTGTCAGAGACCACTGGACTAGGAACCTCCCTTTCTTGGGGACTGTCTTTCCCAACAGATGGGGTAGTCTGCTCAACTTCATTTCGTGATCCATTCCCATATTTGCGTCTAGGATTGAACAGCACCGTCCTCTTCTTCTTCTTTTTCAAAAGCAGGGTCTTCAGATCTTGTTGCCCCTGGGCCAAACTCATGATCAACTCTTGGAACTGGGCGTTCTGAGCCTGGAGAGCCTTGATGGATTGCTCAGTAGATGATTCAGGATTCATGATGGCGAGCTGAAATAAACAGCGAAGAAGGTAAGCAACCTTTGAAAGGGGTACCTGTAATGCAATGATATGTATGTATGCATGCAATGTTTTCAAGGATCTCGCGGGGTAAACAAGAAAATTGTTAGAGTTGGGATCCGATAGCTTGATTGAAGGAACTGCATGTTGTTGAGAGTCCTTCTTCAAGGGTCAAGGCTCACCATATCGAGTGGGTCATAGCCCCTGACAACCTTGGCTAGAGGAAAATAAATCCCCTTTGCCCCTTGCTGGATAATTGGTTCAGCATGACCTGCATCACAAGCCCTTGAGATCCTTGAAATGGATTGGTCCTTATGTAGGATGCATGCAATGGTATGATGTTATGCTATGCATGGGGTAATGTAGGTAAACCCTGTTATGAGTCCATATTAAGGACTGTAAACAAAACCTGCAAGAAACTCAAGTGTCAGATAACAAGTATGCAAGTAGTCAAGTTTGAAAGCACACAAGTCACACAAAGAGCCCTTAGAGTTTAGGCCAGCATGAAGTTTGGGTATTACCCTCTTTCAGTTTGTTGGTTAAGACCTGTCCTATCAGAAGTAACCGGGTTCTAGAGGATCCCAATATCACTGACTACCCTCAATCGGTCATAACTCCAGCATCGCAATCTTTTCTTGCGGCCATAACCATCGCGAGAGTTTAGCCTCAATGGGTGTAGCATACTGCTACTGTTCTATTGGCCAAGTTGGGTCATTTAAGGTTCTAAGGTCGGTTGGTGCTTAATGACTCCTCAGAAGACCCATATTCTCCTCGTTGCAACACAAGGGATATTGGTACAGACCAAGGTGCCACACCAACGTAGCCACTACTTCACCCGTGTCGGTCTACGCCGGACAGGTCCCTCACAGCTTATGCTACCTAACAGGGTATCCCCAGATCCGGGTTAGGATCTATGTAACTCCGATGCAGCCCACAATAATAAAGCAAACAGGCACAACAATTGCAAACACAAGTGATCTTAGTCCTAAGGTACACCTCACTTTATCAATTTTCCCAGCAGAGTCGCCAGTTCTGTGATCGGTGGATCTGGAACTGACTGTTTAAAGCTGGTTCGCGAAATGTCGCGGAAGCAAGAATCGCCACCGTCTTTTATTTTCTCCAACATGGACAGGACAAAAGCACAGCAAAATTCCTTATGAGATAGTTTCTCGGTTCGGGAGGTAGATTTATAGAAAGGGAAGGTGTTAGCACCCTTTCTATCCATGGTTATCCATGGGCTCTTAGATACTTGCTCATTTGTGTTTTCAAAATGTTTGCTTTTCAATTGTGAGTGGGTTTGAAAAAGTTTCGTTTAAAGATTTCAGAATGACTCTTGTATCAGTCCTCAAGAGTGTTTGAAAAATTGTTTTGAAAACTTTTTGAAAGTGTCGGTGTGAAAAGAGTTTTTTTTATTTGTTTTTTAATAGAGCAAGTATCTATGAGTCATCTACCTACCCTAAGGAATTAGGCTGTGTAAATGTCCTTAAGGTAGTGCCATCCCACCATTGAGAGATAGGTAGCACCACTGTTGGAGGTGTTCGGGTCAATTCGTTTGTAGGGACAGTGTGGTCACCAAAGCAACAGTAGGACACCTTAGAAGCTACCCTTATGCCATTGATCCTTTTTAATTCCGAGGCAACCGTTTCGAGACAACTGGATCATGTCATGGACATAAGGACTTACTAAAACGTCCTATACTTGACGACCACGTTTCGAGGGCAAGGCAACAGTGAGGCGTACCCTAAGAGTGGTGTGTGAATTTGTGTGTTATTTTCATGTTATGTTTTATCTTGTACATGTATCATGGTGATCTACGCTTGTTTTTAATTTAGTCATTCATTCTTTCATGCAAAGTTTAGCAGTTTTAAGAGTGCGGAAATTTAAATGCGGAAAGTAAAATCCTACGCTATTACAAGGCGCGGGTCTATAAATCGCCAAATTAACAAAGACCCGTTTTGAATAAAAATGCGGAGAGTAAAACCTAGTTACTATTACATGGCTTAAGCAATTACATAATATTTACAAGAAAAATAAGAATAAATGCGCGAAAAGAATAGAAAATAGAACGTTCGAGGGCGTTGGACCCTTTTGAAATTAAATGGAATTAGAAAGCTAATTAATTATTTAATAAAAGAAAAGAAGTGTTTTTTAGGTTTTTTTTGTATTTAATGAAATAAGAAAATTAAAATTAAAATTAAAAGAAACCCTAATTCTAAGTTATTTTTAATTATTTGAGAAAAGATTAAAGTTTAACCTAATTTACTAAATATTTAATATACATGTTTATTTACAAAATATTTAATAATTAATAATAATAATGATGATAAAATTATTTAAGAAAAAAAATGATGAAAAGTTAAGAAACCCTAATTTCTACATATTTTAATTTGTTAAGAAAAATATTAAAGTTTTGAAACCTAAATTAATCTAATTAATGGTTTGACATTTATTTACAAAAAAATAATAATGAATTAAATATTAATTAAACATATTTTTAGTTTTTTTTTATTTTTCTGGTTTTATATTATAAAAATTAATTTATGGTAAAAAGAAATAATTAAAACATTAAAAAAGAATTAGAAAACAAAATCAAATAACGATTAAGAATGTGCAAACCATGGGGGTATTCAGACCCATTTAGGAGGTTTTGTTGAAGTATTATGGCCCATTAGACAAAAAGCCTTGTTTGACTTTCTGGCATCACGTGCGTGTTCATTGACTCCTGAGTACCTAGTCTGCATTCTTTGGCCATTGGATTGGGTTTCATGGCCATTTGTGTTCTGGCTGTTGGCCATTTGTGTTCTGGCCTCAACGTTCCTTAATCTTCTCAGGATGTCTGTCTCGCCATGTATTGGTGTCATGCATAAGTTGTTCTTTTGGCCATTTGGCTTTTGGCTTTTGGCTTTTGGCTTTTGGCTTTTGCCCATTTGGCTTTTGACTTTTGGCCATTTGGCTTTTGACCTCAACGTTCCTTAATGAACCTGCATGGGATCCTGTCTAAATCTGCAGTGTTGAATCTCATGAACACATTAAATAAAATCATAAAATGCAAATAAAGCCAATATATGAAGAAATTTAATGTTTAGGCACAATATGACATGTATGAATGATTATACCCTTTTGATCATGGAGATCAAATCAATCTTACCCTTACTGGAAAAGTAGTGACATGAATGCTTTTATGCCCTTTTGATCATGGAGATCAAGCCAGCCTTACCCTTACTGAAGAAGTAGTGAGGTGGTGGTTTGTAACTGTGATGGCTTGTTTGTAGTGAGAGAGGGATTTGTAATAAGGATTTCAAGGTTTTAGGGTTCTTTAAAGAATTTGATATTCTGACAGTGTTGTGGCCAGGTTTTTTTTCTCTCCTTTTTTCTCCTCTCTGGTTTGTGTGAAAAGAAGGTGATTATATAATGGAAATTAGGGTAAAGAAAATGGGTTTTGAATGTGCAATTGAGTCTCCAATGTTTACTTGAGTTCGTCACTTTCCAGGCTAAATCGCAGGGACTTAAATGCAATTTTTGAAGTTGAAATGTGAAAACAAAATGTAGCTGATATCAAGAACTAACTCCTGTCCGAAAATCGGCTCAATCAGATAAACAGTGAATTAGTTATGAATTTTTGAAGTTTCAGCTCAAACAAACTTATTTTGGGCTCCAGTGTCGACTCTGACACGTTCTTCAATAAAAAACTGGTATTGATCGGTGCATAATTTGGTCTTGACTTTTGAAGCAAAGTTGTAGATCTATGAGTCAGTGACCTTGTGTAAAAATATGAGTCCAATCCGATAAAAATTGACCGAGTTATGAATTTTCAAAGTTTCGACCCAGATGAAATAATATTCAGCATTCAGGATTTTCGGCGTGTCACACACTCTGAGCAAAAAATGAAGGTCTTTTGAACACCGTTCGAACTCGATACCTCCTGTGAAAATGTAGCCAACTCAATTTGTGAAATTTGTACGCTAGAACCAGCTCGATACGATGAAAATCGACCAAGTTATGATTTTCTGAACATGACACAAATAAACTTCTGTCACAAATTTTTTGTGCGAAAATACTTGATAAATCCACATTTTTGAAGACCTTCTGATCAAAATTGGCTTCCAGCTGTGAGAGATGAAAACGTAGATAATGTCAAGACGGAATTTTGGCCACCGGAACGGGTTCAAAACGAGTCACGATCTTCAAGTTATGAATTTTTTAGCGCGTAAAAACTGCACTTTCAGCACACTTTTTTCACCATATTTCTTCGAGAAAACTCACACATTCTGATACCTTCTTTAAAGAATTGACTCTTGAGCCGAACCTGAATTTGAGAATATGTTATCAGAGATATCTTGGCGAAAGAACACCTGAATATGATGCGCCGGGTTAGACTTGTGAATTTTTCTTGAAATATTTTGAGAAATATGGGAGGGCATATTTTGGGGTACAACAATGTACATACCAATGCATTTAGTATGATACCACATCTGGTGAATATCATGCAAGCATCTGCATTTTACTAACTCATTTTCTCACAAGTAAAACATCAAAGTTTAGTATGAATCGACAAGAGATTTGCTCTGATACTTCTTCCAGCGTTTACCAACATTCCTCCAAATGGCATCTATAAGCCCATTCACCATCCATCTTTGAGTGCAAATTTTTGGGCACTCTAGTGTTCAATCATCTTCCACCTTCAAGTCATGAATGGCAAAATTACCAATCTAACTCTTCAGGTGTAAGAAGATTGAACAGGGGCAGCTGTTGCACCCCAAAATTTGCCCTCTCATTTCTCAAGGAATCACCTTGAATCCTCAAGATTGCTTCCATCTAATTCCAAGCCTTGAACTACAAATTTTCCAAGAAAATCACTCATAAGGGTAAAATGGTCGTTTGCATACTGAAAAGTCAAACTTTGACTTTTGAATCAAAATCAAGCTTCAAGAATCATATTTCATCAAGACACGTTGAAATATGAAGTTTTGTTTCATCAAAATCCAAAAGTCAAAATTCTAAATACTTAGAATTTTTTCTAAGTGTTTAAGAAAATATGACAATTTCAGAACTTCTGACCAGGGTATCACCATAAGCACTCAGCAGATTTTGGATATTCTCAAGACAGAGTTTGGTCAGAACTTCTGGGTAAGCCATTCACAAAAGCTCAGTAAGAGTTTTCCAAGGTAATTCAAAGAAGGTTAAGGAGCGTGCTGCAAGCTTTCTAGAAAGTGTGAAAGCTCCTTCAGAACATGCTGGAACCAGATTATAAGAGGATCAGAAGATGAGATGCTACGCTGAAGCACAACTTCTAATCCAGAGTTTTCAAAGGTAAACCAAAGAAGGTTACTGGAAAACCTGGGGAATCCTTCAGAACATGCTGAGGCAACAAGGTACAAAGATCAGAAGTTGGATGTTTGTCCAAAATGGAACTTCTGATCCAGAATTAAGCAATGATGCAAAATCTCACGTTACAGGATTTCTGATTTTGAAAAATCTCATCATCATTTAATGCTCATTAATGCTCACAACCACTTTTGAGTCTTTGTCCAAAGGATCTCTCCACGTGTAGTGTAGAAATACTTTTGTACAGAATTAGGTAAGGGTCCATGCACTACTTTTTGCTTGTAGGTTCACTTTTCCTTAATCCTTGCTTGCTAATCCAGCCTAAGATAAAAAACTGTCAACTATCACACCTTTTTTGAACTTGCTTCAAGAGCAAGTCAACATCTAGCGTATGATGTTGGCGCTACTTGACATTTCAAACACACAAAACTTTGCCTATAAATAGAACACCATTGGTCACTGAGAAGGGTCCAGAAAAAATTTGTGAAAGAGGTTAAAATTTTGAGAAAGAAAAGCCTTGAATCCCTGCCAAAATACCAAGAGTTCCAAAGACTGTAAACACAACACATAAAACCTCGTTAACTTTTGATTCCTTGCATTCAAAACTCCACTTGTTCTCAATTATTTCTTGACTAAAAACCATTCACACAGTTTCTGATCCACACGTTGGAAACTGTCTAAACTTTTGTGTTCATATTGCTATACACTTTCCACCCATCCACTCAAAGAAATCAGAACATCACCTCCTTGCCATCCCCAGAAGTTGAAAACTTTAAGCTTACTGAGTACGTGAAGAAGTTGTTCAGAGCATCATCAGAGTTGAGGTTAACTCCGGTTCGTAGAACTTCTTCCAGCTGCAAGGTAAGTTTCTGCTGACCCTCACCATATTACTTAAGCATTACCAGATTTACATGCTCAGATACAATGTAGATATCAGGTTTTTTGTGTCATACATATTCTGATATTTCATGCATTATGTCTGCCTAAGTAGGGAATGAATCAGTTCAGAACCTCTTGAAGGAATTAGAACTCAGAATTAGGATTAGCAAATTCATACGTGCCTCTGATTTGTAGTTCTAATATTTCCTATTTCGGAAATGCTATGACACCTGCTATAACTGTTTTATGCATGTCTTCTATTTTATGGAGAAATAACCAAATTACAGATGTTCTGACTAGCATAGAGAGAGAGACCAAGTTCTGCCAGTGGTCTCAGAACTTCTGAAGCTTGTTTTGTTTCCAGTGGTCTCAGAACTTCTGAAGCTTGTTTTGTTTCCAGTGGTCTCAGAACTTCTGAAGTCTTTTTAGTTGCCTGTTGTTGTACCCCAAAATTTGCTCTCTCATTTATCAAGACTTTTCTCACAAGGCCTCTTGGACTCAAGACAAGATTAGGGTTTGCTCAGCTCAAGACATCATCTTGCACTGATAACCCCAAATTAGGGTTTGAGTTTGCACAAGGATTTTTGGACCACAAATTCTTCATGTGACTTTCATACATCATGTTGGATCCCTAAGATTGCTCATGTTAAGTTTCAAACCTTGAACCACATTTTTGACCAGTCAATTGGACAGTTGACCTAGAAATCAGTTGTATTGGGGAAAAAATCAACTATGGCCAATTTCCAGTCAAACTTCATAATTTTTTATCCACAACAACATTTTAGACTCATATCTACAATTTGATCAAGTTTGGATCACAACTCCTCAAGAAATTTGATCAAATCATCAAAAGGGCAAAATGGTCAAAATTAGGGTTTTGACTAAGAAAGGGCAATTTTATGATTTTTAACCAAGCCAATGACCAATTGGGTTCAAACATGATTTCAAGGGTCCAATGTCATCATCTTGACCTAATTACAAAGTTCAAAAGGTCTCAAGTTCATTGGATTGACAGATGAATTTTGCAGTCAACTGATCAAAAGTCAATTGTACACTGAAAAGTCAAACTTTAACTTTTTGGTCAAAATCAAATGCCAAGGGTCATAATTCATCAAGATATGTCAAAATATGAAAATTGTTCACCAAGAAAACCAATTTTGAAAATTAGGGTTTTGAATTTGAAAATTTTCATAACTCAGAATTTTTCTAAGTATGGAAATTTTCTTATTTTTTCCCAACTTTCCACCACTTTTTCACCATGATGCAATTTTATTTAAAGAAATCTTCCAACATGAAAGTTGTAGTCCTCCATGAAATCTACAACTTTTATTCACAAACTTTTCCCAAACGATGCTTGTATTTGAAGTTATGAATTTGTGAATAGGGGTCCATGAACTAAATAACTTAGTGAAAATTTGCCCTAATTTGGGCAGGTTTTGGACCGAACTTCATGGACATTTTTCACCTAGTTCCAAGAGGTATCTCAAAATGAATTTCAAATATGGATTATATAGCACATGAAAAGCTTTCCAAAATGTCCAAGAACTCTCCAAGATCATTTGTGGTTAGGGAGAATCGAAGAAGAGAAATTGGCATTTTATCACTTTTGTTCATGCCATTTTCACAAGTGTATCAAGTTGCAAATCAGATCCATGATGCTTGTACCTTTCATTAAAGGTCCTAAACTCATTCTGCACTCCATAATTAAATGCAAACTCAGAGGTTAAAGGCTTTATTTTCACTTTTGAAGCATTGTACAAGTTGTAATTCCATTTTAGGCATAAAGCTCACATTGCCATTTTCATAAAGTGAAAATTTTTCAACTTTGTCCATCTTGAGCCTTGGACCTATTTTTTTGAGGCAAGCAATCTCCACAGATCTTAAGCAATGTGTACCAACTCCTATCATCTCACAAGCAAGCAGTACAAGCATGTTTGCATAAGTCATTTCACTTTTCTTAAAATGCAAGAAAGTTGGCCAAAAGTGCTAGAACTTGTACAACTAGTAAGATTAGACTTTGTATCCATTCTATACATATTCACAAACTCATTGCAAGGCAAAACACGAATTGATAGCATCCAAAACACTCTCAAGCTCAAAAAACACAAAATTCTACCCAAGCATTGCAGTTTTGCAAAATCATTGCCAACTTCATTTTGGCTCGTGCATTTTGCCTTTTAACCTTTGAAACACTTCATACACATTATACCAAAGCAGTCCAAGCATTCATCCTGTACTTGTAAGCCCTGTTTCAGCCATTTTCATTTTCAAATTTGGAGGTTGCAGCTTGACTTCTACAGAGAGTTTTGGCCATCCACAAAGCAAGCTAGGTATTGGAATAGTTTGAAGGAAGTTCAAGGAAGCTCACACGATCCTCAGACCTCATTCAAAGTCCCCACATTGTCATATCCAAATCCAACTGAAGGAGGTATTTTTCAAATCTCTATCTCTCTATTTAGGCATCCTCAAGCCACGATTTGTGAAGAAAAAATGTAGCCCTTATCTTGGTGAAGTTGTACATATGCATATTTTTCATTTATATTAACTATGCCATGAGAATTTGAAGCTTGAAGTTCCTGGATTTTTTAGGTCACGATTTAGGGCTGACAAAATTCTCCCTGATCTTTGAGAGTTAGATTACAAATTTTATATCATTGGAATCGTGAGATAAAATGCTACACGTTTTGTGTTATAAGTTTTTGTTTTTATGCAAGCAATAGCAAGTTACAGGTTTGAACCATAAGCGCGCGAAGGAGAAGCTGAAGGACGGGGACGAAGTGGTTGTCCTGGGCTTTTTGTTGTTTCTGGTCTTTTTGGTTTTGATATTCACACCCCCTCGATTACTTTTGCACCCCCTGACTATTATTTTATATTTTTGGATTTTTCTTTATATTTTCAGATTATTGCTTTTAATCATTTTTCTTCTGAACATTAAAAATCCTTAAAAATAATTAAATCATTTTTTTGCAATTTTTTTTTATTATTTTTTTTTCACATGGAAAATAGTTTATTTTAATAAATAGAACTTATTTTCTTATAATAAATTGTAAATACATTTAAAAATACTATACATTTTTATTTTATTATTTTACACATAAAATATTCATTTTCTCATACATATTTAATTTTTGATATTGACATATAATATTATTTATTATTTTCTTGTACAAAAATGGATTAAAATAAATAATAGAAAACATATATTTCTTTTAATTAAAAATTAGGGTTTCCCCCTTTCAAAAATAATAATATTATTTTTCCTTATTCTCTAGGGCTTAAATAAATCATTTTTCTCATACAAAAAACAAATACAAAACATTTTACATAAATACATTTTATTGCATTTTAAATATTTGTACATTTATTTAATTCGCACAATATTCAATTGGGTTGTAATAGTATTTTTAGGGTTTATTTTGTGCAATATCCCCATTCAAAAACTTGTATCCCCCCTCCCATAATAATTGTTGTAATAGCTTAGTTTACATTTACACAATTTATCGCATTTATACCATGTTTAGTAAACTAGGGTTTGCATGACAAGAACAAAAACAAACAAATAGATAAAACCTAATGCAAGACAAAAGCATGAAAAATGACACACATTGCACACAAGCACCCTTAGGGTTTCACCCACTTGGTTTCCTAAATAAAAATGGCCATGTTACGCACGCGAAGTATCTTGGCAAAAACAAAATAAATAAAAGATCATAGTCCCACGATGACGCTATCAAAAGGTTGCCTAAACAAAGATGATCTTGGTCCCTCAAACATGCTAAGATACTTGGCAACATTGATATCATGGTTATACGATGACCCACGCCCGTCCCGTTTACATCCAAAGATAGGGTTGTTTACCAAATCAATGGTAAATCAATAATGTCAAAGGAATAAAAATGCATAAGAAAGACATTTGAGTAGGTAGATAGATTCTAGTTACTTGATAAATTTCAAAACAATCCTTGCTATTTTCAAAAATAAACACACACACAATTCTAAACATTTTACAAAACAATGAAACATTTTTCAAAAGACAAACATCTTTGTATACATTCTTACGAATGAGAATCATTACAAAGATTGCCTAAACGATGGCCTCTTTTCAAAATACTTTCAAAACCACACAAAGAACCATTTCAAACAATTCCAAAGCAAAGCAAGTGATCTAAACAAGTAACTAAGAGCCCATGGAAAACCATGGATGAAAAGGGTGCTAGCACCTTCCCTTTTCATAATCTATCCTCCGAACTCAAGAAAACATCTCAAAGATATTTCCTGTGCTTTTTTACCTTTCCTTTTTGGATAAAAGAAAAGTCGGTGACGACTCTTGCTAACCGCAACATTTGAAAACACAAACGCAAAACCTCAATTCAGTTCCCCCACCGTATCACAGAACTGGCGACTCTGTTGGGGAGTTATTATTAAAGTGGGGTTACCTTAGGGTTTTAGATCACATTTACATGCTTACCTTGTTTGACTTGCTTGCTTTACAATTATGGTTCTTTGTTTGGGTTTGAATCCTCCACACGGATTTGGGAAACATTATAGGTAAATAGCAATACATTGTAGAAACTGTGTGGGGTATACCGACATGGTCTAAGCAATAGCTATGTTAGTGTGACATATTTGTGGGTACCGGTAGCCTTTGAGTTAATCAAAGAGAATACGGGGCCGCTGAGTGATGTCATGAAGCACTAATGGACTTCTAGAAACTTTACTTGACCAACTTGTCCTTTTAGGATGTAGTGAGATGACCGGCTTTGGTGCAGTCCGAAGTTGGTAGATACTCGATACTACACTCATTGAGGGTTGGTTCCTTGGAATATTTTGGTCGCCAGTAAAGAGGCTTGAACTGAAACAATGAACAAGGAAACAATCCAGTGATATTGAGCTCCTTAGAACCCGGTTACTTTTACTAGGACAGGTTGAGCCAACTAAACTTCAAGAGGGTACTTACCTATGAAACCCCATGCAAGCCTAAACTAGGAACTTGTGTGATTTGCTTGTACATATATACTTGTGCATAACATCATGGATATCATGAACATCATATGCATTCACTAACCATTTCAAGGATTTTGGAGATTCATCTTTGTTCTTGTTTTGTAGGTTATGGATTCACTTCGCAGGAAAACTATCCAGATCAACCTTGTAAGAATTCCTCCACAACTCAAGGAGCTAGCTTCAAGGATTCCTGAGAATTCTCCATTCACCGAGAGACATGGTCGTCTACTCAACTTGGTCACTTCCAACACAGAGGAGGATATGATGAAAGTTCTCTTCCAGTTCTTTGACCATTTGCATCATTGCTTCACATTTCCTGACTATCAACTTGTGCCTACTTTGGAAGAATTCTATCAACTTCTGAGGATTCCTATTCTCAATCAACTACCCTTCATCGGTACAGAAAGAGATCCAAATCCAGAAGAGATTGCTCAAGCCTTACACTTGCACTCATCTGATGTCACAACTCATTGGGAAACTAGAAGTGGTGTCAAAGGCTTCTTGTCAAAGTTTCTATTTGAGAAGGCCCAAAGTTGTTGGAATTCCCTAGACTTGCAAGCTTTTGAGGAGATTCTAGCTCTTCTCATCTATGGGATGGTCTTGTTCCCTAATCCTGACCAACTCATAGATGTAAGTGCTGTCAAAATCTTCATGACTCGCAACCCGGTGCCTACATTGCTTGGGGGATATCCTCCACTCTTTTCACACTCGTACAATGAGGAAAAGAGGTGTTCTCATGTTTTGCACTCCTCTCCTGGCAAGATGGTTTATTTCTCATCTTCCCTAATCAGTCTTGAAGAATGAGCAAGGTTTGAGGTGGTCACAAAGGTTAATGACACTTAACCATTCAGATATCCATTGGTGTTCTCGATCCAAAGAGAATGTCATTATTGTTGACCGTTGTGGGGAATTCCTTAATGTCCCTCTACTTGGCATTAGGGGAGGCATCACCTACAACCCTTGCTTAGCCTTAAGAAAATTTGGTTACGCCCGAAGGGATGGCCCACATGAGATGCTGATTCAAGGATTGGTTTTTGACTACGACAACGATGACCAAGGACTCCGTCAGAGATTCATCCGAGCTTGGAGGATGCCCAACAAGGTGGATAGCAAGACCTTGGGACATAAGAATTCCATCCCTCTTGAGCCTTACCTCAAGTGGGTACAAACCCGCGCCCAAAGTCTTATGATGCCTTACCCCTCCATTCTCCCAGTGATTATAGATCCTGTTAAGGAAGGAGAGGTTCCATACACCATCCTACATCCTGACATGCCAATATCACTCGAAGACCTACAAAGGAGTTGGATACAACTCAAGGGAGGGTGCGATACTTTCGAATCCCAATTCTACGCAAGCGAGAAGAAGGTTTTGGAACTCACTTGGCTACTTCATGAAGAGCAGACTCTTAACACCTACATTGCACCAAAGAGGATGCACAACATCTTTTTACCTTAGAGTTTTGTATTATTTTGCCCAAGGGGCATTGATGTACTCACAATTCTATCTTATTAATATGACGTGTGTTTCTTTTTTGTTTTAAAACAAATTTGAATTTCTGAATCCTTGAAAGCATTGCATGAATACATATCATTCATCATAAGCATAAATAGGTCTTCACACCAAGTTTCCTCATCTCTCTACTGTTTATTTCAGTAAGATGGATATCGAACAAACGGTCAAAGATCTGCAAGCTCAGAATTCACAATTTCAATAGTTGCTCATGACCTTAGCCAAAGGGCAAGAGGAACTGAAGACTTTGCTAGAGAAAGAAAAAGAGAAAAAGAAGAAGAAGCCAGCTGGTGTGGTTATCATGGGCAGAAGATTTCAGGGACAAGCCAGAAGGACCTTGGAATTCCCAACAACATCTGATAAAGGGGGAAGAAAAGGAAAAGAAATGGCAGTACCATAAGATTTTGAAGAAGAAGAAGAAGAGGAAAAAGAGGACTACTCTGAACAATAATACCCTCTGGCTGATGACAAGTACAAACACCTTGAAGAGCGACTCAACACTATGGAAATCCAGAGAGTACCGGGGCTAGATTTTGAGGAGTTAGGGCTGGTGTCCGGAATTGTAATCCCTCCAAAGTTTAAAGTGCCACTGTTTGCCAAGTATGATGGGGTGTCTTTCCCTAAAATGCACCTCAGATCCTATGTCAGGAAGATTCAACCACATTCTGCCGACAAAGACCTGTGGGTCCACTTTTTCCAAGACAGTTTATCAGGAACGCAACTTGATTAGTTCTACCAGTTGGAGAGGGCAGATGTCCATAATTAGGAAGACTTGGCAGCAGCTTTCTATAAACAGTATCAATACAACGCCGACTTGGCGCCAACCCGTACTCAGCTACAAAGTATGGCTATGGCTTCCAATGAGGGCTTTAAAGATTACACGCAAAAGTGGAGAGACCTAGCCGGAAGGGTGCAACCTCCTCTATCTGAGAGGGAGTTAGTGGACATGTTCTTGGGAACTCTATCAGGTCCTTTCTTCAATCATCTGATTGGGAGTTATTCTACAGGGTTTACCGAATTAATTCTAACTGGAGAAAGAGTGGAGGCTGGTATAAGAAATGGGAAAATTCAGAAGGACGCGTCTTCCTCAACAGTTGTGAAAAATCCCTTCACGGGAAGAAAGGAAGTATCTGTTGTGTATTCTCAGAGGAACCAGGGAAGAACCGAGCGCCGACCAACGGTGGGGGCCGTAATGATTCCGAAGCCTGCATCAGACCAGCCGAGAACTAATCAGCAAAGGGTAGAAAGGCCAGTTCGGCAGTTTACCAAGATTAACATGACTCCGGCCCAAGTGCTACCACATCTCTTGAAGTTGAATCTGGACACTCTAAAAGAGGCCCCAAAGAATCCTAATACTACTTCTCCATATTAGCATCCCAACGCCAGATGCGCGTACCATTCTGAAAGTCCAAGGCACGACACCAACAACTGTTGGGCTCTGAAGAATAAGATTCAAGATCTGATAGACGCGAAGGAAGTTGAGTTTGAAGCACCTGAGAAACCGAATGTTATTTCCGCTCCAATGTCGAGGCATGGTCACAATGTCAATGCTATTGAGGAAGATCTGTTTGGTGCTACCGTGGATGAACTGTTAACTCCGCTCCTGACCATCAAGTTGAATCTGTTAAAAGCTGGAATCTTCCCAGGTTGTGACAAAGACTGCCATGCTTGCTTGTCCTCATCATTTGACTGCCCTCTGTTGAAGAAAGGAATCCAACAACTGATTGATAACCAAGAAATCTTGTTTGAGAAAGCGCCTATTTCACCCGTTCCAGTGAAATAAGTTTCAATAATAACCATCTACGCCAATCCTTCCAGGGCCCCTAAAAGACCCGTTAGGATTACACCTGCTCCGAAGACTGCTCCGCTTAAGATAACAATGCCCAGGCCTGCCCCATACAAATCAGATAAATCAGTACCATGGAATTATGGTGGAGAAATCTACTACCATGGTATTAAACAGGATGAACTGACTGCAGAAGAAGAAAGCTCCAAAGAGGACAGTTCCGACATTAGCAATATTGTTGGAACTAGCAAGATCACCCGCAATGGTAGGATTTTCTCTCCAGAGATTGCTCCCCCAACAACAGTCTTTTGACCCGTGGCCATTCCGAAGATTACATTTGTACCAGTAATTGTACCCGCAAGTGTACCTACCAACAAAGACAATACAATTCTTATCCCTACTTCCGCTGCTGAGAATAAAGGAAAGAATGTTCAAGAGGAGCCTGTCTAGACGAAGGCTCAATCACTAGCTATTCCTGAAACATCCAAGAAGGAGATGGAAGAAATCATGAGGATCATTAAGAAGAGTGATTATGATGTGGTTGAACAATTAGGGCAGACCCCTTCCAAGATCTCTATGCTAGCCCTGCTGTTGTACTCTAAAGTATATGCCAAAGCTCTGGTAAAGTTTCTGAAGACAACTCATGTGTCGCAAGAGACGTCTGCTAACCAGTTCCAGGACTGTGTGCCCAGTTTGACAGCTGATAATGGCCTGGGCTTCTCCGATGCTGACTTAACACCCCGAGGGAGAAAACATAATGATGCATTACATGTCTCAGTGGAGTGCATAGGAACAACCCTAGCTCATGTCTTGGTCGATATCGGATCATCTCTGAACGTCTTGCCAAAGAAAGCCCTTGATAGGTTGGATTACGAGGGGATGACTCTAAAACCTAATAATATAGTGGTGCGAGCTTTTGACGATTCGAAGAGGATGGTCCATGGGGAGGTGGACATCCCAATCAAGGTGGGAACTCAGGTCTTCAACTCCACTTTCTATGTGATGGACATTCGTCCTTCTTATTCCTGTCTGTTGGGACGCCCCTGGATCCACAATGCCGGTGTTGTCACCTCCACCTTGCATCAGATGCTAAAGTACCCCATCCAAGGGAAGATCATAACTGTCCATGGGGAGGAGGAGTATATGATTAGTCATCTGAATTCCTTCCGCTATGTGGAGTTAGATGGCGAATTCATAGAGACCCCTTTCCAACATTTTGAAGAAGTCTCTCCAGAAGTAGCGGTGACCAAGGCGGTATCTTCAATTCCCAAAATCACAAGACCTCCGCCTCGAATGTCATCTTTGAAGGATGCAAGAGAAATATTGGAAGAAGGGGGATGCACCATCTGGGGTCAGCTTCCAGACATTCCTTACAAATCAGACAAGTTCGGCTTGGGATTTACTTTGACTGGTCAGAAGGCTGTGCGTCGTGCCCGTGCTGGGGGGCCACCTATGAAGATCACCGGCCAAAGCGTCAATGCGGTAGAAGACAATGAAGAGGAGGGCAGCTTGGAAGATTGGATATTTCCTACTGTCAGCGGAGGATTTTGGAACTGGGAAGCCAAAGACTTCATCCCGATAACTTTCATATCGCATTAATTTATCTTTTACATTTCTGTTGGACTGTAATAATTCACAAACAATTCGCACTTTAAAAACCTTGTGTCTTACCCGAGACACAATGGTCCATTTGTAAGGGTTTTTATTTCATCTACATATGTCATTCAATGAATCATGGACGCCTTTTCACATATACACTTTTTGCTCATTGTCTTTCTTTTACATTTTATTGTTTTAAGATGGCTATACCCTTACACACACCCACACTCACAAATGCAGGTACCCTTCCAGTCTAGATCCCATGGGTAATGATACTGCTATAGCCTTCAGTGACTCTGAAGATCTGATCTACCAAGCCGAATACGAAGGTGAGGAAGATTGTGAGGTGCCAGGGGAATTGACCAGATTATTACAGCAAGAAGAAAGAGCAATTCAGCCTCATGAGGAGCAGTTGGATACAATCAACTTGGGTACTGAGGAAGATAAAAAGGAAATCAAAATAGGTGCCAATCTAGAGCCGAGTGTCAAGGAGCGCCTTATTCAGCTGTTGAATGATTATGTTGAGATCTTTGCCTGGTCATACGAAGACATGCTGGGACTCGATACAGACATTGTGGTACACCATCTGCCAACAAGAGAAGATTGTCCACCAGTGAAACAAAAGGTCCGCTGCATGAGACCTGACATGTCATAGAAGATCAAAGCAGAAGATATGAAACAGTTCAATGCTGGATTTCTGGCTGTCACTTCCTATCCTCAATGGGTGGCCAACATTGTTCCCGTGCTTAAAAGGGACGGCAAAGTGAGAATGTGCATGGATTATAGAGATTTAAACAGGGCCATCCCTAAAGATGATTTTCCACTTCAACACATCGACATCTTGATCGACAATACAGCTCAACACAAAGTATTTTCTTTCATGGACGGATTCTCGGGCTATAACCAGATCAAAATGGCACCTGAGGACATGGAGAAAACTACATTTGTCACACAGTGGGGTACGTTCTGCTACAAAGTGATACCATTCGGACTAAAGAATGTTGGGGCAACCTATCAACGCGCCATGGTAGCTTTGTTTCATGATATGATACATCATGAGATAGAGGTCTACGTAGATGACATGATAGCCCGATCACAAACTGAGGAAGAACACCTTGATCACCTGCAAAAGTTGTTTTTCAGATTGAAGGAGTACAAGCTAAGACTGAATCCAAACAAGTGTACATTCGGAGTCCGGTCCGGTAAACTCTTAGGTTTCATTATCAGCAACAAAGGCATCGAGGTTGATCCTGCCAAAGTCAAAGCTATACAAGAAATGCCTGTTCTTCGCACTGAGAAGGAAGTCATAGGTTTTTTGGGACCCCTAAACTATATTGCCAGATTCATCTCTCACCTAACGTCTACTTGTGAGCCAATCTTCAAGCTGTTAAAGAAAGATCAGGTAGTCAGATGGAATGATGAATTTCAGGTTGCTTTCGATAAAATCAAGGAGTATTTACTAGAGCCTCCTGTCTTGATGCCATCCGTCGAAGGAAGACCGCTAATCATGTATCTGACCATCTTAGAGAATTCAATGGGGTGCGTACTAGGGCAGCATGACGAGTTTGGCCAAAAAGAGCAAACCATTTATTACCTAAGCAAAAAGTTTACCGACTGTGAAACCAGATATTCAGTGCTCGAAAAAACTTGTTGTGCTTTGGTATGGGCTGCTCGCCGGCTAAGGCAGTATATGTTGACTCATACCACTTTGTTGATATCTAAGATGAATCTGATAAAGTACATCTTTGAAAAGCCGGCTTTTTCTGGAAGGATAGCTAGATGGCAGATGATCCTAACAGAATACGACATATAGTACACTACCCAAAAAGCTATAAAGGACAGTGTACTAGCTGATCATCTGGCCCATCAAGCGGTAGAAGATTATCAATCCATGAAGTTTGACTTCCCTGACGAAGACATCATGACATTGGACAACAGTGAAGAAATCAAGCCATATGACGGACCTGAACAAGGATCCCGATGGACCCTGTACTTTGATGGGGCATCAAATTCACTTGGTAACGGTATCGGTGTTGTGCTCATCTCTCCGAAAGGATGCCATACTCCTTTCACTGCCAGACTTTGCTTTAACTGTACGAACAACATGGAAGAATATGAAGCATGCATCTTTGGACTCAAGGCCGCCATAGACTTGGGAATCAAATCTTTAGATGTGTTTGGGGACTTGGCTTTGGTCATCAGTCAGATCAAAGGAGAGTGGGACACTAAACATCCAAACCTCATCCCTTACAAAGAACATGTTTTGACATTGTTACCACATTTCGAGCAGATTACCTTCGAGCACTTCCCGCGAGAAGAAAATCAACTAGCAAATGCTCTAGCTACAATGTCATCCATGTTTAAACTTGATTGGGATAATGAGGCTCCCCAGATCTCCATTGAACGAATGAACGAACCAGCACATTGTCATGAGATTAATACCGAAGAAGTAGTGGACCAGCCGTGGTTTCATGAAGTCAAAAGGTATCTCGAGGCTCAAGAATACCCAGAAGGAGCTTCAGTCAATGATAAAAAGTTCTTAAGGAGATTCTCATCTAAGTTCTTCCTAAGCAATGGCATCCTGTACAAAGCGTAATCATGATTCTATTCTGCTCCGTTGTGTGGACAAGATTGAAGCTGAAAAGATCATGGCTGAATTGCATGAGGGTGCCTTTGGCACTCACTCTAGTGGGCATACGATGGCGAAGAAAATTCTACGGGCAGGCTATTATTGGTCTACCATGGAAGCTGACTGCTATCAACACTCCCGGACTTGTCATAAGTGTTAAATCTATGCAGACAAGGTGCACGTGCCTCCTGTTCCTCTAAATGTCTTAACAGCTCCTTGGCCCTTCGCTATGTGGGGAATCGACATGATTAGAGAGATCAAGCCTACAGCCTCCAACGGACACCGCTTCATTCTAGTGGCCATTGACTATTTCACCAAATGGGTCGAAGCAGCTTCCTTCGCATCCGTTACTAAGAATGTTATTGCTCGTTTCATCAAGCAGAATCTTATCTGCCGGTACGATATATCCCCGAAAGGATCATCACTGACAATGGTACAAACCTTAACAATACTATGATCACCGCATTGTGCGAGCAGTTCAAGATTCAACATCACAATTCATCTCCCTATCGGCCAAAGATGAATGGTGCAGTCGAAGCCGCTAACAAAAACATCAAGAAGATCATACAAAAGATGACAGTCACTGTTGTACCCCAAAATTTGCCCTCCCATATTCTTCAAGATTTGGCAAAATCAAGCTTCAAAATCTCTCAAGGGTTGCACAGTCCAATTGCCCCCTAACACAGTCAAAATTAGGGTTTTGGTTCTGGCAAAGAAATTGAGGTTTCCAAGGGTCCAAACAAGTCCCACATGCCTACATACATTGTCAAGCATCCATATGCCAAGTTTCAAGACTCACAGCACCAAATTGCACAGTCAAAACCCCTAAATGCTTCACAGTCAACTGCAGGGGCAAAATGGTCATTTGACAGTCAAAGGTCAAAAATTTTGGTTAACATCTTATTTTGAGGCCACAAACATCATTTGATCAATTCTTGATCATGATTTCACAAGCATGGCTCAAAAAGTCTCAAGATGCAAAAGTTTCTATTTTTGGACAGTTGAAAAAGTCAACTGCAAATTGACCAAGGCATAACTTCCTCATGTTTTATCATAAAAATCCCATCCAAAGCTCATTTTGAAGAGGATGACATTTCCTACAACTCTTCTTCACACTTCAAGTCTAAGAAGTGCTCTCACAAAAAGTTATCAATTTCAACATTATAGGTCATTTTCAAAAGTCAACAAAAAGGCACTTTAAGTCAAAGACCATAACTTGAGATTGGTAAATCAAAATGACATGGGACCAAATACATTGGTTAGAGGACTTCAAGACCTTTCCAAAATGTCCAAGAACATGATTATAGCTTCAAAATTGAGCAAGATATGCCTTGTAGAAGTTGGGAAATTTTTGGGAATTTTGAAAAGTCAACTTTGCTTCAAAAGCTTCAAAAATGCTAATGGGCCTCAATTTCTTTCATGAATCATTACCCAAAGGCTATGCACGACCCATTAAGCTCAAAGGGATTTATTTTCTTATTTTTAATTAATTAATTGAGTTTTTATTATTATTAATTCATTTAATTAGTTTTAAATATAAGAAAAATATCAAATCATGTTTTTAAATCTTTTTATGCAGCAAATATCTTCCACATATGCAAAAGATTTCGTGCATCATCTCAAGGGGACAAGATCATCCCTATTTGGCAAGTTTTCCATGGCAAAAAGATTGAAAAAAGATATGGAGAAAATCAAATATTGGAATCATAAATTCATGGACATTGGGCTTGGTTTTTAACCTAATTTCGTTCACTTACATATGCAAGACCTAATGGAATCAAGGGACACACGAAAAACTGCTCAAAAGCTAAGAACAAAATTGCAAAATTTCCACCAAAAGTTGAAATCTGAAATCACAGTTAGAGGATAATTCAAAGCTTCTAAGGGATTCCAACACGTTGCCTAAGCATCCAGGAAGCTTTTGCAATCAAGAATCAATCAAAACGTGCCAAGAATCATAGAATACAGGCCATACAGTTTGCAACAATTTCTTGAATTCCACATCATGATTCATGCACTTTTAATCAGTTTTCTTGAGTGATTTATACTAACATTAACCTTCTGAAGCTAATGACATAACTCAATTGCATTATCAGGCCCTGTATCGTGATTCACCATTAACGTGTTTTAGGGTTTCAGAAGCTTCGAATTAGGGGTTCTCACATATGGAAAAATTGGCCCTTAAAACCTATGCCATTGAATTCGTGACCTCAAGACGAGACAAACCATGACCTCGCGCCCTTTTTATATTACATCATGCTCTAATCGCTATTTTCTGGCCTTTGTTTTTGTGGGGGTTTAAAACCCACGCTATTTGCTTATGTTGCAGGTATACAAACGAAGAAGAAGCCTGCGTGTCATTACATGATAGGGGGATTCAAATACTGGCGCGTGATTTTTTTGTTTACAGCATTAACTAACATTTTTGTATATTATGTTCTTTACCTATCCAAATAACAAACGCGTACAGCAGCTCAGTTGGTAGTGGACATGCGTTGCAAGCCTTGGGACCTGGGTTCGATTCCCAGGTCCCCCACATATTTCATATTTTTCTTCCTAATGTGCTTCCATGCAGTGTTCATCAAAAGGCTCACCATGCACGCTCACACTCAGTCTTGCCACGCGCCCCTGATGATCAATCCAAGGGCCATTGAATGCAGTCCATGGTACACACTAGTCAAACCATGTGCACTCAACCAGGAAAGGTCAAATAGGGCTTGGATTCTGATGGGCCAAAAATACTTCACAAACACTTTCAAAACAAACTTCCAAAAACACTTTGAAACATCTTTTCGAAAAGATACACACCGTTGTATATACTCAAACACGAGTCATTAAAATGGTTGCCGAAACAAAGGCGTCTATTTCAAAACATTTTCAAAAACACACACACACACACCATTTTTCAAGCAATCAAAAATCAAGGCAAGTGATCTAAAAACCAAGTAACTAAGAGCCCATGGATAACCATGGATGTAAAGGGTGCTAATACCTTCCCTTTTCATAATCTACCCCCCGAACCCACGAAATATCTCAAAAAGGTTTTTCCTGTGCTTTTTTAACATTTCCTTTAGGATAAAATAAAAAGTCGGTGGCGACTCTTGCTAAACCGAACAAGTGCGAATACGAACGCAAAACCTAAGTCAGTTCTCCCACCGTATCACAGAACTGGTGACTCTGCTGGGGATTCTTATAAAGTGAGGTGTACCTTAGGACTAAGATCACTTGTGTTTTCAATTACTGTGTTTGTTTGCTTTATTATTGTGGGCTGTATCGGAGTTACATAGATCCTAACCCGGATCTGGGGATACCCTGTTAGGTAGAATAAGCTGTGAGGGACTTGTCCGGCATAGACCGACACGGGTGAAGTAGTGGCTACGTTGGTGTGGCGCCTTGGTCTGTACCGATATCCCTTGTGTCGCAACGAGGAGAATATGGGTCTTCTGAGGAGTCGTTAAGCACCAACCGACCTTAGAACCTTAAATGACCCAACTTGGCCAATAGAACAGTAGCAGTATGCTACACCCATTGAGGCTAAACTCTCGCGATGGTTCTGGCCGCAAGAAAAGATTGCGATGCTGGAGTTATGACCGATTGAGGGTAGTCAGTGATATTGGGATCCTCTAGAACCCGGTTACTTCTAATAGGACAGGTTTTTGAGCCCACCAACTTCAAGAGGGTAGTACCCTAAACTTCATGCTGGCCTAAACTCTAAGGGCTCTTTTGTGTGACTTGTATGTGTTAGAACAATGTTTGAATCTAGTACCCTATATTTAAGTTTTGATGATAACAAAGTGAAAAGAAATAGTATTTATATATTTCATGTTTGAACTATATGCTGCCTAAAAATACTATGCTCTGACTTGCAGATATGCTGATTAAAATAAGCAAGATCACTTCTTCAGCATCAGAATTTGATTTGATACACCAGCATCAGAAGTTGCTGAATCAGAACGTGAAGATCAGATGATCAACTCACGCACATGCTGTAGCTTGATGAACAGAACTGCGCGTAAAACACTCTGATACAGAAACAATAGTTCATCAGCAGCGAAGCAGAATCAGAATGAGCCAAGCCAGAACGTGCATTGAAGAAGCAACGGTACTGTGCATTGAACGCTAATCAATTCCAACGGCCTCATTCCAGACAAGATCTGCTCAAAAAGGAAAGCTTGTTATTAGCATTGAATCAAGAATATTTGCTTCAACGTTCATCTTCTCAAGTGCTATATAAACAAAGCTTCGAAGATTATCATGGCTAATGCTTCCAAACTCTCTACACGCACAAAGCTGAACAATAATCTTCATCTACCAGTTTTGCTAAACCAACAAACTCTGATACTCCATTAGTGTTTAGCATTCTAAGTTTCTAAGCTTCATTTGTGTAAACATCACAGTTGTGATATAGTTTTGTAGAAAACATTCACACACATTTGTTTAATACCTTTGTAAGAAAGTGTTGCCTTGACAAACCGGATTGTGGTTTGAATCAAGAAGGCTTTAGCAGTTGTTAAAGCAGATTTGTATTCAGTTGAATATAGTGAATTAAGACCTCGTTGGAGAGAGGCGAAATCACCTTGACGGGTGGACTGGAGTAGTTTGAGATCAAACGAACCAGGATAAAAATATCTTGTCAATTGCTTTAAGATTCCAGTTTTACAATTCAACCCCCCCTTCTTGTGTTTTTCACCCCTTCAATTGGCATCAGAGCGCCTGGTTCTGAGCTAAAACACTTAACCGTGTCAGTACAAGATCCAGCGTCAGAAAAACACAATGGCAGGAAACAACTCTCATTTCAGCAATGACAACAATGAGGATAGAGACAGATTCAGCGGCAAACCTCCAGTCTTTGATGGAGAAAACTTTGATTACTGGAAAGACAGAATTGAAAGCTTCTTTCTAGCACATGATGCTGATCTGTGGGATATGGTGACAGATGGATACACGCACCCTGTGAATGCAACTGGTCAGAAGATTGAAAGAAAATCAATGACTGATCAACAAAAGCGTGACTTCAAGAATCACCATAAGGCCAGAACCATCCTCCTCAGTGCCATCTCCTATACTGAGTATGAGAAGATCTCCAACAGAGACACAGCTAAGAACATCTTTGATTCTCTCAGAATGACGCATGAGGGCAACGTTCAAGTCAAAGAAACAAAAGCTCTGGCGCTTATTCAGAAGTATGAGGCGTTCAAAATGGAAGAATCTGAATCCATTGAAACTATGTTCTCTAGATTCCAGATTCTGGTAGCTGGTCTCAAAGTTCTGGATAAAGGATACTCTACTGCTGACCATGTCAAGAAGATAATCAGAAGTTTACCCAAGCAGTGGAGGCCTATGGTTACTGCTCTAAAGCTAGCGAAGGATCTCAACAAAATCACTCTGGAGGAACTTATAAGCTCCCTCAGAAGTCATGAGATAGAGCTAGAAGCTGACGAGCCTCAGAAGCAAGGTAAGCCTATAGCTTTAAAATCTAACAGAAAATCTGAATCTAAAGTTTTGCAGGCAGTTGAAGAAACATCTGATGGATCCTCATCAGAAGAAGACGAACTTTCCCTTCTCTCCAGAAGAGTAAATCAACTGTGGAAGCAAAGACAAAGGAAGTTCAGGAATCCCAGAAGATCTGATCAGAACGAGTCTTCTTCCAGATACAGAAGGACAGATTCTTCCTCTGGATACAGAAGATCTGAAGGCTCCTCAGGTAGCAAGAAGCCAAATACAAAAGACATCATCTGCTACGAGTGCAATGAGCAAGGACACTACAAGAGTGACTGTCCAAAGCTTCAGAGGGAAAAGCCCAAAAAGAAGTTTGGAAGAGAGAAGAAGAAAAGTCTCATGGCCACATGGGATGACTCTGACTCGTCTGAAGCTGACTCAGAATCAGATGATGAAAGGGCAAACATAGCGCTCATGGCTAACATTCCAGATGACAGTGAAGCTTCTGAATCAGACTCAGAATCAGACACAGAAGAGGTATTCCCTAACTTCGCTGTTAATTTTACAAAGGCTGAACTTGCTGAAAGCCTCAATGAAATTCTGGAACGTTATCAGCAGATTAGAGCTAAATTCAGAGACCTGAAAAGGAATCTTGAATCTGACTCTAATAAGTCTGAGAGTCTCAAATTGGAAAACTCTGAGCTGAGAGATAAAATTTTAAAATTAGAAAACTCTTTACAAAACTCTCAGAAAGAACCAATTTCTGAAACTCCCAGCAACGCTGATGAGATCATCAAGGAGTATGATCATAGTTTCCAGAAGTTCCTTGCTAAAAGCATAGATAGAAGCAGAATGGCTTCAATGATCTATGGAGTTAGCAGAAACGGCAGGAAAGGAATAGGTTACCTAGGTAAGGTTCCTACACCTAAGAACGTCATGGATTTAACTATTAAACACACTCCGTTAAATTCACACTTTGTGTATGGTCACACACATGACATCAAATATACTAGTAGTAATCACTCTGTGAAACCAAAATTCAACCAGAGTTTTGGTAAAACTAACAAGTCAGGACCCAAGAAGATCTGGGTACCTAAGGATAAAATAATACATGTTGCAGATATCTTTAGCAGCAAGTCAGAAACACCAGTCATGGTACCTGGACTCTGGCTGCTCACGACACATGACGGGAAGAAGGCATATGTTCCAAAGCCTGGAACTTAAGCCTGGAGGCCACGTTGGCTTTGGAGGCAATCAGAGGGGAAAGATAATTGGCTCTGGAACTGTAGGTAACGGAAATATTCCCTCTATTAATAATGTTCTGCTAGTTGATGGATTGATGCATAACCTGTTATCCATAAGTCAATTAAGTGATAACGGTTATGATATAATCTTTAATCAAAAATCATGTAAAGCTGTTAGTCAGAAAGATGGGACTATCCTGTTTAATGGAAAGAGGAAAAACAACATTTACAAAATCAAACTTTCTGAACTAAAGAGTCAGAACGTAAAATGTCTTCTGTCTGTTAACAACGAGCAGTGGATCTGGCACAGAAGATTGGGGCATGTTAGTATGAGAAGAATATCTCAGATTAACAAACTCAATCTGGTCAGAGGACTTCCAAATTTGAAGTTCAATTCAGATGCTCTGTGTGAAGCATGTCAGAAAGGCAAATTTGCAAAACCTTCTTTTAAATCCAAAAATGTTGTTTCCACCTCTAAGCCATTAGAACTTCTGCACATTGACTTATTTGGACCAGTTAAAACTGCTTCAGTCAGTGGCAAGAAGTATGGGTTAGTAATCGTAGATGACTATAGCAGATGGACATGGGTAAAGTTCTTAAGACACAAGGACGAGTCACACTCTGTGTTTGTTACCTTCTGTAACCAAGTTCAGAATGAAAAAGATCTTAGAATCGTTAAAGTCAGAAGTGATCATGGTGGAGAATTTGAAAATAAAGATTTTGAGTCATTCTTTAATGACAAAGGCATTCTGCATGATTTCTCTTGTCCTAGAACTCCCCAACAAAATGGAGTTGTAGAACGAAAGAACAGAACATTGCAAGAAATGGCCAGAACCATGATCAACGAGACAAACGTTGCTAAGACTTTCTGGGCAGAGGCAATAAACACAGCGTGTTACATTCAGAATAGAATCTCAATAAGACCTATTCTGGAAAAGACTCCATATGAATTGTGGAAGACCAGAAAGCCCAACATTTCGTATTTTCATCCATTTGGATGTACTTGCTATATGTTAAATACTAAGAATTATTTGAACAAGTTTGATTCTAAGGCACAGAAGTGTATTATGTTAGGATACTCTGAACGCTCAAGAGGGTACAGAGTATACAATACAGAAACACAGATTGTGGAAGAATCAATCAGTGTTCGTTTTGATGACAAGCTTGACTCTGAAAAGTCAAAGCAGAATGAAAATCTTGCAGGTATAGAAATTGAATTTGCAGGTTCTGAAGACAAGTCATCAGAAGCTCTCAACACAGACATTCCTTCAACGTCTGAAAGAAGCAATGCTAGAAATCCTACAACTGCTGTTGATCAACCTCAGAAGAGATTACCCAGAAGCAGTTTGGATCACCCAGAAGAGACTATCCTAGGAAGAAAGGAAGATCCAATCAGAACAAGAGCAAGCTTCAGAAACTCTGAAGAAACTCTTATGGGACTTGTGTCTCTGATTGAACCTTCTTCTATTGATGAAGCACTTCTGGACAATGACTGGATTCTGGCAATGCAAGAAGAGCTGAATCAATTCACCAGAAACGACGTATGGGATCTCGTTCCCAGACCAAAAGGATTCAACGTCATTGGAACAAGATGGGTGTTCAGAAACAAGCTTAATGAACAAGGTGAAGTCGTCAGAAACAAGGCACGATTGGTTGCACAAGGTTATAGTCAGCAAGAGGGGATAGACTATACAGAAACCTTTGCCCCAGTCGCCAGGTTAGAATCTATCAGACTTTTAATTTCATTTGCTGTTAATAGAGGCATCACTCTGTATCAGATGGATGTCAAAAGTGCATTCTTAAATGGTTATATAGAAGAAGAAGTTTATGTTCACCAACCCCCAGGTTTTGAAAATACAAAACATCCAGAACATGTTTTCAAACTGAAAAAGTCACTGTATGGTCTGAAACAAGCTCCCAGAGCTTGGTATGAAAGGCTAAGTAACTTTCTGCTGGAAAATGAATTCACCAGAGGGAAAGTGGACACTACTCTATTCTGTAAAACAGTTAAGAGTGACATTTTAGTCTGTCAAATTTATGTTGATGATATTATTTTTGGTTCTACTAATCCTTCTCTTGGAAGAAAATTTGCTAAGTGTATGCAGGCAGAATTTGAGATGAGCCTCATGGGGGAACTGAAATTCTTTCTAGGAATTCAGATCAATCAAACTCCAGAAGGAACTTACATTCATCAGAGCAAGTACATCAGAGATCTTCTGAAGAAATTTGACCTCTTAGAATGTAAGCCATCAAAGATTCCAATGCATCCCACGTGCATTCTGGAAAGAGAAGAGGTAAGCAAAAGCGTAGAACAGAAAGTCTACAGAGGTATGATTGGTTCTCTCCTTTATCTGACTGCTTCAAGACCTGATATTTTATTCAGCGTATGTATTTGTGCTAGATTCCAATCAGATCCTAGAGAATCTCACTTAACAGCTGTTAAGCGAATTTTCAAGTATCTGAAAGGTACTACTAATCTGGGTTTGTTTTATAGAAAATCTAGTGATTACAGCTTAGTAGGCTACTGCGATGCTGATTTTGCTGGAGACAGAGTGGAACGTAAAAGTACTTCTGGAAGCTGCCAGTTTCTGGGAGAAAATCTGATCTCGTGGTCCAGCAAAAGGCAATCAACAATTGCTCTGTCAACAGCAGAAGCTGAGTACATAGCAGCAGCAGGATGTAGCACACAAATGCTCTGGATGAAAAGTCAGCTTGAAGACTTCCAGATTTTTGAGAGTAACATTCCTATTCTTTGTGATAATACTTCTGCTATTTGCTTAAGTAAGAATCCTATTTTACATTCTAGAGCTAAGCATATAGAAATAAAACATCATTTCATTAGGGACTATATTCAGAAAGGAATTTTAAACTTGAAATTTATAGATACAGACCATCAATGGGCTGATATCTTTACTAAACCCCTTTCAGAAGATAGATTTAATTTCATTCTGAAACATCTCAGCATGAAAGTATGCCCAGAATGAAAATGTTTTAATTCCATGTATTTATCTTCAGAATGTAATTATATTACTGTGAACTTCTGATCAATCTTCTTTCAGAAAGATAGAACATGCAGATTGTATCAGATGCAAGTCTAAAGATCTGAGAGTCTAATCTCAAAGACAGACGTGCTGATCACTACATCAAACAAGTGTCATCCAATCATCAGCAAATCCCTGAAGCAGAACGCGTGCACGCTTCTGAGAAAGGAAAGCGCTGATTGGGTGCATTGAGACACATGTCTGGTAACCGTTTTTAAGTATCTTTCTCAAATCCCCCAAAATCAGCAAGCATTTAATGCAGAGTAATCACGCTTGTTAATGGCAATCATTATTTTTTTTCTCTCTCTTAAAAACGTTTAATTTTTCAAAATAATTTTTGAAAACCTTATTTAAGCACATTATTCTTCATTCTTATTCTTTACGCTTTCTCATAATCTCTGAAACTTTTTCTGCATATTTCTGAGTTTATCTCCTTCAAAACCTTTTTTCTCTCAAATCATTCTAAAAGCTTTTTAGTGAGAACAATGGCATCCTCCAGCATTTCTGCAGGGAATCAGAAGAAAGAAACTTCTGAGCAATATCAGGTGCCTACCAGAACTCTTCTCACACCGGTAAAGAATCTTGAGGTTCTCTCTGAGTTAATCATCGACTTCGAAAGCTTGAAGGATAATGGATTTGACCTAACTGAGGAAATTAGGGCTCAAAAGTGGGAGAGGTATTTCGATAGGTTGGTTGGACCAACTTTCCCAGAGCTTGTCAAGGAATTTTGGATTCACGCCAAGATTCATAAACATCTAGTCATCTCTTCTGTCATGGGAAAGAAGATAGTAATTTCTGAAGACCTCATTGCTAGGTTAATTGGTCAAAGTGGTGGTGGAGTCCGTTGTGTGGACATGGCTGATAGATGCCCTGATATAGGTGTGGTAGCCAACTGCATTTTCACTCTTGGATTTCCCAGCAGCAAAATTAAGGATCTGAAGGATCACTGCAGAGTATGGGCCAAGATTGTTCTGGGCTATTTCAATCACAGGAAGCCAACAAGCTCTCCTGATTATATAAACGTGGATCAGCAATTTCTGATCTACTTTATTGATCAGAGGGTGAAGATCAATCTGGAACACTTCCTGTTCAACCATCTGAAGACTAGTGTGAAAGAGACTAGAGAAGAAGAAAGGACCAAAAGGGACTGGATACCGTTTGGAAGGCTCATATCAGATATTCTGACAGAGAATAAGCTGATAGATTATCTGAGCGAAGCTCAAGTGCTGGGCACTATGGAACCAACTGTTGGAAAACCGCTGAATGCTAAGAACCTGAAAAAGATGAAGCTGATAGAAAATATTAGGAAGGAACCCAGAGCTACTTCAACTGCTGACATCTCCAGCAGAAGAGTGCCTCTGAGTAATTTCCCAAAATTTTCTGAAATGGAATCCCAACCTGATATGTTTCTCAAGTATCCATATTCATACAAGGAAGAAGATGCAGGTTCAAAGCTGAAGATCAAAGATCTGAGTCAAGTTCAACCAGAAGTGATTCAGAAGAAGACAAAGAAGAGGAAAGCAGAAGGATCATCTCATCAGACTCCAAAGAAACGAGGTAATTCATCTGCTGCCCCTATTTCAATTTCATCTACTATTCCAACATCTGTTGCTCCTCCTCAAACTTCTCACAGAATATCCATCCCAATCCCTACTATTGATGAAACAATACCAGAAGACCCTTCTGAGGCCTTACAACTCAGAAGAACCAGAATTAAAATTACCAAACAACCAACTGTTTCAACAACACCAGCACTTGATAGAGTGCTAGCTGATATTGAGCGTGAACATGCTTCTGCTCAACCAAATTCTGAACCACCAAATATTCCTCCTCCACAACCTGAACCAGAAACACAACCTGAACCAGAAATACAACAACAACCTGAACCAGAACAACAACAACAACCACTCACAGAAGAACCTCTGATCCCTGAGCAATCAGAGATTCCACCTCCTCAACCAGAAAATAATCCACCTTCACCACAACCAGAGTTTCAACGCTATGAAACTCCTTCTCCTCATCATTCTGACCCCCACTCACCTCAACCTTCACCGCTGGCAATCCAGTTGCCATGTGGAACCACCATTGTCAGGCCCCAGCTGCCATCTTCAGAGGAATCAACACCTCCAAAAACTCCAACCACTCCAATAGAAATATCTTCTGACTCTGATAACCCTCCTCCAAAACAAACAACCTCTCAGATAACCGCTGAAAACCCCAGCAGAACTTTCATTGACTTAACAAGTCTTGAACGTCTTGCTGATCTCAGACACAAAATTGCCATACCCAAACCAAAGCAACCAGATGTTGGCTCTGGTATTTTGAATTTTGAAACAGGTATGCTGCAATGGATTGCTTCCTTGAAGCAAGTCTGTCCGGGGATGATCGACCCAGCTGCTTCTGATCAGCTCTGGTCACAGTTCAGAGTATGGGTACGTGCTGAAGCACTCAAGCTGCAGGACGTCAACTACGAGCAGGCTCAACAGAACTTTAGCATGCTGCTGAAGGAAGTTGAGAGTCAGCTGCCTCAAGAAGTTGTGCTCCCTCTGGACAGTGAATCCTGGTCTGAGAAAGAGCAAGCTGCACAGGTGCAACCATCAGAAGAAGACAAGACTCTTTAGGAAGAAAATCCAGCAGAAGATGTAGCTGAAAGTTCTGAGAAGCTCCCTCCTTCTGAAAGTTCTCAAGCTGCCTTGGACAGGCAGGCTCTGGAAGAATTAAGGCTGAATGACTTGCGTCTCCAGCAGCGGATGGAAGAGAATGATCAGAAGATGGAAGCAAGAATGAATGTACAGGACAGCAAAATTGACACTGTTGTCACCATGGTTCAGAAGCAGAATGAAACTTCTGAAAAGATTCAAGCAATGCTGGAAAGCCTGTTCTCACGCATGCCCCCACAACCTTAAAATTTTTTTTCATGCATGACATTCTCTATGTTTTCTTCATTTTCTGATGTAATGTTTTGACTATGTTTGTGTAATGTTCTTTTGCTCTGAACTATTTTAATATAATTTGTTTTTCTGATCTAAATTGTTTTAGCACATCACTAACACTTTTTGATTGCTGACAAAAAGGGGGAGAACAAGAATGATATTTAAAATCAATAACGGCTAACTAGACAGAAATCCTCAAACATTCTGACTCTATTACTTGAAATGTTTTTCTGTTTTGTTTTTAAGTCTACAGGCACAAGGAAGCTCCTGAACACTATGAAGACTAGAAGCTAGAAGCTCTGATCAAAATGTAGAAGCTCATGTTGCTCTGATCAAATATGAAGTTCTGATCGACCTAACACTCTGATCTGAAGCAAAGCTCTGACAGGAAAAGCTCTGAAGCTCTGCTCTCTGATAAGTCAAAGACCTATAATCTGATGCTCAAAGATAGAAAAAGATCTGATCCTGAAGAACACGCATATCAAAGGGAAGTAACAAACTCAGGGGGAGTATCTCTTAAACTCTGATTTCTCTTTACTTCTTAACTCTGAAACATTTCCTAGATACCTTTTCACGTTATTTTTTTATTTAAAATATCTAGTTTTTGTCATCATCAAAAAGGGGGAGATTGTTAGAACAATGTTTGAATCTAGTACCCTATATTTAAGTTTTGATGATAACAAAGTGAAAAGAAATAGTATTTATATATTTCATGTTTGAACTATATGCTGCCTAAAAATACTATGCTCTGACTTGCAGATATGCTGATTAAAATAAGCAAGATCACTTCTTCAGCATCAGAATTTGATTTGATACACCAGCATCAGAAGTTGCTGAATCAGAACGTGAAGATCAGATGATCAACTCACGCACATGCTGTAGCTTGATGAACAGAACTGCGCGTAAAACACTCTGATACAGAAACAATAGTTCATCAGCAGCGAAGCAGAATCAGAATGAGCCAAGCCAGAACGTGCATTGAAGAAGCAACGGTACTGTGCATTGAACGCTAATCAATTCCAACGGCCTCATTCCAGACAAGATCTGCTCAAAAAGGAAAGCTTGTTATTAGCATTGAATCAAGAATATTTGCTTCAACGTTCATCTTCTCAAGTGCTATATAAACAAAGCTTCGAAGATTATCATGGCTAATGCTTCCAAACTCTCTACACGCACAAAGCTGAACAATAATCTTCATCTACCAGTTTTGCTAAACCAACAAACTCTGATACTCCATTAGTGTTTAGCATTCTAAGTTTCTAAGCTTCATTTGTGTAAACATCACAGTTGTGATATAGTTTTGTAGAAAACATTCACACACATTTGTTTAATACCTTTGTAAGAAAGTGTTGCCTTGACAAACCGGATTGTGGTTTGAATCAAGAAGGCTTTAGCAGTTGTTAAAGCAGATTTGTATTCAGTTGAATATAGTGAATTAAGACCTCGTTGGAGAGAGGCGAAATCACCTTGACGGGTGGACTGGAGTAGTTTGAGATCAAACGAACCAGGATAAAAATATCTTGTCAATTGCTTTAAGATTCCAGTTTTACAATTCAACCCCCCCTTCTTGTGTTTTTCACCCCTTCAGTATGCCTTCAAACTTGACTACTTGCATGTTTGTTATCTAACACATGAGTTTCTTGCAGGGTTTGTTTACAGTCCTTAATCTGGACTCATAACAAGGTTTACCTACATTACTCCATGCATATCATAACATCATACCATAGCATTCCCTAACCCATTTCAAGGATCTTAAGGGTTTGTGATGCAGGTCACGATGAATCAAATGTCTAGAAAAGGGCAAAGGGGATTTGTTTTCCTCTAGCCAAGGTTGTTTGGAGATCAAAACATGATAACTTGAGTCAGGGGCTATGACCCACTCGATATGGTGAGCCTTGACTCTTGAAGAAGGACTCTCAACAACATGAAGTTCCTTCAATCAAGCTACCAGATTCAAATTCTAACAATTTTCTTGTTTACCCCGCGAGATCCTTGAAAACATTGCATGCATATACGCATCATGAACATACAATCTCATTTATTCTGAGAACATCACGCATGTCATACATCATGACATCGCATACAATTAACGTTTTGTCTTTTCAGGACAAAGGTCAATACAAAGATAATCGCTATCAATGGTCGCAACTAAAGATCTGATTCCTGTATCTTGCCAGGGTGTATCTGTTGACGACTAATTCCAGACTCGATTCCTGTATCTTGCCAGGGCACATCTGAAGAGTTTGAAGATTCGATTCCTGTATCTTTCCAGGGTGTATCTGTTGACGACTAACATTACCAGACTCGATTCCTGTATCTTGCCAGGGCACGTCTGAAGAGTTCGAAGATCTGATTCCTGTATCTTGCCAGGGTGTATCTGTTGACGACTAACATTACCAGACTCGATTCTTGTATCTTGCCAGGGCACGTCTGAAGAGTTCGAAGATCCGATTCCTGTATCTTGCCAGGGTGTATCTGTTGACGACTATTCCAGACTCGATTCCTGTATCCTGCCAGGGTATGTCTGAAGAGTTTGAAGATCCGATTCCTGTATCTTGCCAGGGTGTATCTGTTGAAGACTAACATTACCAGACTCGATTCTTGTATCCTGCCAGGGCACGTCTGAAGAGTTTGAAGATCCGATTCCTGTATCTTGCCAGGGTGTATCTGTTGATGACTAACATTACCAGACTCGATTCTTGTATCCTGCCAGGGCACGTCTGAAGAGTTTGAAGATCCGATTTCTGTATCTTGCCAGGGTGTATCTGTTGACGACTAATTCCAGACTCGATTCATGTATCTTTCCAGGGCACGTCTGAAGAGTTCGAAGATCCGATTCCTGTATCTTGCCAGGGTGTATCTATTGACGACTAACATTACCAGACTCGATTCCTTTATCTTGCCAGGGCACGTCTGAAGAGTTCGAAGATCTGATTCTTGTATCTTGCCAGGGTGTATTTATTGACGACTACATTACCAGACTCGATTCCTGTATCTTGCCAGGGCACGTCTGAAGAGTTCGAAGATCTGATTCCTGTATCTAGCCAGGGTGTATCTGTTGATGACTATTCTCCAGACTCGATTCCTGTATCTTGCCAGGGCACGTCTGAAGAGTTTAAAGATTCGATTCATGTATCCAGCTAGGGCACATCTACATAAAGAGTTTGAAGATCAACTCCTGTAACAGGCCAAGTAATTATTTTTTCTTTCTCAGGTACGCAAGTTTCTCGCTAAGGAATCTCTTACGCGATCAACACTTAGATGGCAGCTATAAGCCCATCCTCCTATTCATCATCTCTCCAAATGGCATCTGTAAGCCCATTCCCGCTATCACACTGCTGATACTCTACTATGTGAGTGCAAATTTCCGGGCACTCTAGTGTTCAATCGTCTTCTACCTTCGGATTACGAAAGGCACGCCAGCCAATCTACATCCTCAGGTTTAAGAAGATTGAACAGGGGCAACTGTTGTACCCCAAAATTTTCCCTCCCATATTCTTCAAGATTTGGCAAAATCAAGCTTCAAAATCTCTCAAGGGTTGCACAGTCCAATTGCCCCCTAACACAGTCAAAATTAGGGTTTTGGTTCTGGAAAAGAAATTGAGGTTTCCAAGGGTCCAAACAAGTCCCACATGCCTACATACATTGTCAAGCATCCATATGCCAAGTTTCAAGACTCACAGCACCAAATTGCACAGTCAAAACCCCTAAATACTTCACAGTCAACTGCAGGGGCAAAATGGTCATTTGACAGTCAAAGGTCAAAAATTTTGGTCAACATCTTATTTTGAGGCCACAAACATCATTTGATCAATTCTTGATCATGATTTCAAAAGCATGGCTCAAAAAGTCTCAAGATGCAAAAGTTTCTATTTTTGGACAGCTGAAAAAGTCAACTGCAAATTGACCAAGGCATAACTTCCTCATGGTTTATCATAAAAATCCCATCCAAATCTCATTTTGAAGAGGATGACATTTCCTACAACTCATCTTCACACTTCAAGTCCAAGAAATGCTCTCACAAAAAGTTATCAATTTCAACATTATAGGTCATTTTGAAAAGTCAACAAAAAGGCACTTTAAGTCAAAGACCATAACTTGAGATTGGTAAATAAAAATGACATGGGACCAAATACATTGGTTAGAGGACTTCAGGACCTTTCCAAAATGTCCAAGAACATGATCATAGCTTCAAAATTGAGCAAGATATGCCTTGTAGAAGTTGGGAAATTTGAAAAGTCAACTTTGCTTCAAAAGCTTCAAAAATGCTAATGGGCCTTAATTTCTTTCATGAATCATTATCCAAAGGCTATGCACGACCCATTAAGCTCAAAGGGATTTATTTTCTTATTTTTAATTAATTAATTGAGTTTTTATTATTATTAATTCATTTAATTAGTTTTAAATATAAGAAAATATCAAATCATGTTTTTAAATCTTTTTATGCAGCAAATATCTTCCACATATGCAAAAGATTTCGTGCATCATCTCAAGGGGACAAGATCATCCCTATTTGGCAAGTTTTCCATGGCAAAAAGATTGAAAAAAGATATGGAGAAAATCAAATATTGGAATCATAAATTCATGGACATTGGGCTTGGTTTTTAACCTAATTTCGTTCACTTACATATGCAAGATCTAATGGAATCAAGGGACACGCGAAAAACTGCTCAAAAGCTAAGAACAAAATTGCAAAATTTCCACCAAAAGTTGAAATCTGAAATCACAGTTAGAGGATAATTCAAAGCTTCTAAGGGATTCCAACATGTTGCCTAAGCATCCAGGAAGCTTTTGCAATCAAGAATCAATCAAAACGTGCCAAGAATCATAGAATACAGGCCATACGGTTTGCAACAATTTCTTGAATTCCACATCATGATTCATGCACTTTTAATCAGTTTTCTTGAGTGATTTATACTAACATTAACCTTCTGAAGCTAATGGCATAACTCAATTGCATTATCGGGCCCTGTATCGTGATTCACCATTAACGTGTTTTAGGGTTTCAGAAGCTTCGAATTAGGGGTTCTCACATATGGAAAAATTGGCCCTTAAAACCTATGCCATTGAATTTGTGACCTCAAGACGAGACAAACCATGACCTTGCGCCCTTTTTATATTACAGCATGCTCTAATCGCTATTTTCTGGCCTTTGTTTTTATGGGGGTTTAAAACCCCCGCTATTTGCTTATGTTGCAGGTATACAAACGAAGAAGAAGCCTGCGTGTCATTACATGATAGGGGGATTCAAATACTGGCGCGTGATTTTTTTGTTTACAGCATTAACTAACGTTTTTGTATATTGTGTTCTTTACCTATCCAAATAACAAATGCGTACAGCAGCTCAGTTGGTAGTGGACATGCGTTGCAAGCCTTGGGACCTGGGTTCGATTCCCAGGTCCCCCACATATTTCATATTTTTCTTCCTAATGTGCTTCCATGCAGTGTTCATCAAAAGGCTCACCATGCACGCTCACACTCAGTCTTGCCACGCGCCCCTGATGATCAATCCAAGGGCCATTGAATGCAGTCCATGGTACACGCTAGTCAAACCACGTGCACTCAACCAGGAAAGGTCAAACAGGGCTTGGATTCTGATGGGCCAAAAATACTTCACAAACACTTTCAAAACAAACTTCCAAAAACACTTTGAAACATCTTTTCGAAAAGATACACACCGTTGTATATACTCAAACACGAGTCATTAAAATGGTTGCCGAAACAAAGGCGTCTATTTCAAAACATTTTCAAAAACACACACACACACCATTTTTCAAGCAATCAAAAATCAAGGCAAGTGATCTAAAAACCAAGTAACTAAGAGCCCATGGATAACCATGGATGAAAAGGGTGCTAATACCTTCCCTTTTCATAATCTACCCCCCGAACCCACGAAATATCTCAAAAAGGTTTTTCCTGTGCTTTTTTAACCTTTCCTTTAGGATAAAATAAAAAGTCGGTGGCGACTCTTGCTAAACCGAACAAGTGCAAATACGAACGCAAAACCTAAGTCAATTCTCTCACCGTATCACAGTCACCTACAAGGACTGGCATGAGATGCTACCGTTTTCTCTTCACGGGTACCGTACCACGGCTCGCACATTAATTGGGGAAACACCTTATTCTTTGGTTTATGGCATGGAGGCTGTTTTACCTATCGAGGTTCAGATTCCCTCTTTGAGAATCATGAAGGATACAGGTTTGAGTGAAGGCGATTGGATCTAGACCCTACTTGACCAACTCAACTTGATTGACAAAAAGAGGCTCACTGCTGTTTGCCACGGTCAGACGTATCAAAAACGGATGATCAAGGATTTCAACAAGAAAGTCAGATGCCAGGTATATCAAGTTGGAGATCTAGTGATCAAGCGCATCATCTTGCCGCAAAGTGATCCCAGGGGCAAATGGACTCCTACCTATGAAGGACCATTTGTAATCAAGAACATCTTTTCTAGTGGGGCAATGATCTTAACCACCATGGACGGCGACGACCTGCCACACCCTGCGAACGCAGACATAGTCAAAAAATACTACGCATAAATGACCTGCTAGGTTGACACACCTAGGAAAAACAAGGGGATCCCGGCTAACCAAAAAGGTTCGGGCAAAAATTAGGGATAAAATGAAAAAAATATGTACACCCGGCAAGTTGAAAACCCGAAAGGGCGACTTGGGCAAAAAAGGGTTTCCCGGTGAATCGAAAACCTGAAAGGGCGGTTCAGGAAAAATTTAGGGAATTAAAGCGTATGGCTATGTCTCGTTGGATCACTTTAAGGACAATATCTTCACTGACAAACTCTGAGCTTCTGATCAATCCAATCACCTTCGGACAAAGCAACGAATGGATGAGATATTCGGAGATACGAAGGCTATAGCAGAATGGGAACCCCATGGGATTTTTTACACATAGCTATCTTTCTTTGTATAAATTTTTCTTACTTTTATGACACCATCCTCTTACTAGGATGTCTGTCTCCTTTGTATAAAATACTTATTCAAAGTAAATACAAAGATATCTCTTTCAAAGTACAGAAAACTATTTGCCTTTTTCTTTACACTTTTGTTTTTATTTGTAAAAACGTCCAATGATTCATTGATGAACATATGCATTTGAACATAATTATTGTTTACAAATAAACAAGGTGGAAAAGATCAATTATTAACAGACTGAAAGGATAGGAAAACGTCTTTAGGCTATTCCATGACCAATCCCTATAGTACATCATCTAGATCCCCATCGGAGCTAAAATTTCAAACCCTTAATCCCCGTTAGAGTTAAAACTTCAAACTCCCAATCCCTAGCGGAGCCAAAACTTCTAACTATCAATCCCCAGTGGAAACCATCCAGCTTCTCTAAATTCCCCAGCAAGTTGTTTTGAAGTCTGAAAATCAACCAGATAACAGTTAACTTTTGTCTCTCCCCGACCTAGGATAACTCCCCAGTAGAGTGGCAGACAACCCAAACTCCTGAACCTACTCCCCAGCAGTAATCCTTCTTCCCCACAGAGTTTTTATTGCTCCCCAACAGAATGAAGATTCTCTTTCTTAATTCCCCGCAGAAGTCATCAGAGTTTTCTCTATTCCCCAGTAGAATAAGGATTCCCATTGTGTAACCCCCAGTAGAAGTCATCAAAGTTCTCTGGATTCTCCAAGCAGATTACTCAGACAGTATATGGCATTGCTCGCATCAGAATTTTTGTCAATACTCCAACTTCAAGACATGAAGGATCCCTATATCCCCAGAGAAGTCATGAAGGATTTTTAATCCCCAACAGTCGCCAAGGATTTCTTATCCTCAGCAGTCAAGGATTTGTTTTCCCCGGAAGCAGTCAAGGATTTATTTTCCTCAACAATACAGCAAATCAGCTTACATGCACATACATTACATACATATATCATAAACATTGATAAAACACATATATTGCATCATACATTTCATGCAACATAACTTTGTGTTTCAGCTAACATTTTGCCTTTTTCAGGATAAGATTAGCAGCTATCATTTAAACAATATGCAATCATGATACAGTTCAGATACACTCCAGACACAGAAGTCATTATGTTACTTATTCAGATTCAACTATCAGATACAGTTCAGATACGCTCCAGACACGGATGCCATCCTGATACTCATTCAAATTTCGGTTCAGATATGCTCCAAACACGGATGCCATCCTGATACTCATTCAAATTTCAAGTTCAGATACGCTCCAGACACGGATGCCACTCTGGCCCTTATTCGGATCTCAGATACAGTTTAGATACGCTTCATACGCAGAAGCTATTCTACACTCATTCAGATTCAAGTACATACACAGTACGGATACGCTCCAGACACGGATGCTATTCTATTTCTCATTCAGATTTCAGTCTCCAGATACATTCCAGACGCGGACACCATTCTGATACTTATTCTTCCAACTTACAACTCAGCAAACACTCTTGGATGGCATCTAAAAGCCCATATCCAACAAGATTCTATCACCTCTCCAAATGGCATCTTTAAGCCCATTCCCTCAACTACACTTCGACGAGTGCAAATTTATGGGCACTCTAGTGTCCAATCATCTTTTACCTTCGAATCACGAACGACAAAGCTCGCCAATCTAACTCTTCAGGTTCAAGAAGATTGAACAGGTGCAGCTGTTGTACCCCAAAATTTTCCCTCTCATTTATCAAGACTTTTCTTACAAGACCTCTTGGACTCAAGACAAGATTAGGGTTTGCTCAGCTCAAGACATCATTTTGCACTGATAACCCCAAATTAGGGTTTGAGTTTGCACAAGGATTTTTGGACCACCAATTCCTCATGTGACTTTCATACATCATGTTGGATCCCTAAGATTGCTCATGTTAAGTTTCAAACCTTGAACCACATTTTTGACCAGTCAATTGGACAGTTAACCTAGAAATCAGCTGTATTGGGGAAAAAGTCAACCATGGCCAATTTACAGTCAAACTTCATAATTTTTTATCCACAACAACATTTTAGACTCATGTGTACAATTTGATCAAGTTTGGATCACAACTCCTCAAGAAATTTGATCAAATCATCAAAAGGGCAAAATGGTCAAAATTAGGGTTTTGACTGAGAAAGGGCAATTTCTGATTTTTAACCAAGCCAATGACCAATTGGGTTCAAACATGATTTCAAGGGTCCAATGGAATCATCTTTACCTAATTACATAGTTTAAAAGATCTGAAGTTCATTGGATTGACAGATGAACTTTGCAGTCAAGTAATCAAAAGTCAATTGTACACTGAAAAGTCAAACATTGACTTTTTGGTCAAAATCAAATTCCAAGGGTCATAATTCATCAAGATATGTCAAAATATTAAACTTGTTCACCAAGAAAACCAATTTTGAAAATTAGGGTTTTGAATTTGAAAATTTTCATAACTTAGAATTTTTCTAAGTATGGAAATTTTCTTATTTTTTCCCAACTTTCCACCACTTTTTCACCATGATGAAATTTGATTCAAAGAAAACTTCCAACATGAAAGGTTTATTCCTCCATGAAATCTACAAATTTTCTTCACAAACTTTTCCCAAAATATGCTTGGATCTCAAGTTATGAATTTGTGAATAGGGGTCCATGAACTAAATAACTTAGTGAAATTTTGCCCTAATTTGGGCAGGTTTTGGACCCAACTTCATTGACATTTTTCACCTAGTTACATGAAGTATCCCAAAATGCATTTCAAATATGGATTATATATCACATGACAAGCTTTCCAAAATGTCCAAGAAATCTCCTAGATCATTTGTGGTTAGGGAGAATCGAAGAAGAGAAATTGGCATTTTATTAATTTTGTTCATGCCATTTTCACAAGTGTATCAAGTTGCAAATCAGATCCATGATGCTTGTACCTTGAATTACAGGTCCTAAACTAATTCTACACTCCATAATTAAATGCAAACTCAGAGGTTAAAGGCTTTATTTTCACTTTTGAAGCATTGTACAAGTTGTAATTCCATTTTAGGCGTAAAGCTCACATTGCCATTTTCATAAAGTGTAACTTTTGCAACTTTGTCCATCTTGAGCCTTGGACCTATTTCTTTGAGGAAAGAAATCTCCACAAATCTTAAGCAATGTGTACCAACTCCTATCAGCTCACAAGCAAGAAGTACAAGCATGTTTGCATAAGTCATTTCACTTTTCTTAAAATGCAAGAAAGTTGGCCAAAAGTGCTAGAACTTGTACAGCTAGTAAGAGTGGACTTTGTATCCATTCTATACATATTAACAAACTCATTGCAAGGCAAAACACGAATTGATAGCATCCAAAACACTCTCAAGCTCAAAAAACAAAAAATTATGCCCAAGCATTGCAGTTCTGCAAAATCATTGCCAACTTCATTTTGGCTCGTGCGTTTTTCCTTGTAACCTTTGAAACACTTCATACACATTATATAAAAGCAGTCCAAGCATTCATCCTGTACCTGTAAGCCTTGTTTCATCCATTGCCATTTTCAAATTTGGAGGTTGCAGCTTGACTTCTACAGATAGTTTTGGCCATCCACAAAGCAAGCTAGGTATTAGAATAGTTTGAAGGAAGTTCAAGGAAGCTCACACGATCCTCAGACCTCACTCAAAGTCCCCACATTATCATATCCAAATCCAGCTGAAGGAGGTATTTTTCAAATCTCTATCTCTTTATTTAGGCATCCTCAAGCCACGATTTGTGAAGAAAAAATGTAGCCCTTATCTTGGTGAAGCTGTACATATGCATATTTGTCATTTATATTAACTGTGCCATGAGAATTTGAAGCTTGAATTCCTGGATTTTTTAGATCACGATTTAGGGCTGACAAAATTCTCCCTGATCTTTGAGAGTTAGATTACAAATTTTATATCATTAGAATCGTGAGATAAAATGCTACATATTTTGTGTTATAAGTTTTTGTTTTTATGCAAGCAATAGCAAGTTACAGGTTTGAACCATAAGCGCGCGAAGGAGAAGCTGAAGGACAGGGACGAAGTGGTTGTCCTGGGCTTTTTGTTGTTTCTAGTCTTTTTGGTTTTGATATTCACACCCCCTGGATTACTTTTGCATCCCCTGACTATTATTTTATATTTTTGCATTTTTCTTTATATTTTCATGATTATTGCTTTTAATCATTTTTTTTCTGAACATTAAAAATCCTAAAAAATAATTAAATCATTTTTTTGCAATTTTATTTTTTTTATTATTTTTTTTTCACGTGGAAAATAGTTTATTTTAATAAATAGAACTTATTTTCTTATAATAAATTGTAAATACATTTAAAAATACTATACTTTTTTATTTTATTATTTTACACATAAAATATTCATTTTCTCATACATATTTAATTTTTGATATTGACATATAATATTATTTATTATTTTCTTGTACAAAAATGGATTAAAATAAATAATAGGAAACATATATTTCTTTTAATTAAAAATTAGGGTTTTCCCCTTTCAAAAATAATAATATTATTTTTCCTTATTCCCTAGGGCTTAAATAAATCATTTTTCTCATACAAAAAACAAATACAAAACATTTTACATAAATACATTTTATTGCATTTTAAATATTTGTACATTTATTTAATTTGCACAATATTCAATTGGGTTGTAATAGTATTTTTAGGGTTTATTTTGTGCAATATCCCCATTCAAAAACTTGTATCCCCCCTCCCATAATAATTGTTGTAATAGCTTAGTTTACATTTACGCAATTTATCGCATTTATACCATGTTTAGTAAACTAGGGTTTGCATGACAAGAACAAAAACAAACAAATAGACAAAACCTAATGCAAGACAAAAGCATGAAAAATGACACACATTTCACACAAGCACCCTTAGGGTTTCACCCACTTGGTTGCCTAAATAAAAATGCCCATGTTACGCACGCGAAGTATCTTGGCAAAAACAAAACAAATAAAAGATCATAGTCCCTCGATGACGCTATCAAAAGGTTGCCTAAACAAAGATGATCTTGGTCCCTCAAACATGCTAAGATACTTGGCAACATTGCTATCATGGTTATACGATGACCCACGCCCGTCCCGTTTACATCCAAAGATAGGGTTGTTTACCAAATCAATGGTAAATCAACAATGTCAAAGGAATAAAAATGCACAAGAAAGACATTTGAGTAGGTAGATAGCTTCTAGTTACTTGATCAATTTCAAAACAATCCTTTCTATTTTCAAAAACAAACACACACACATTTCAAAACATTTTACAAAATAATGAAACATTTTTCAAAAGACAAACATCTTTGTATACATTCTTACGAACGAGAATCATTACAAAGATTGTCTAAACGATGGCCTCTTTTAAAAATACTTTCAAAACCATACAAAGCACCATTTCAAACAATTTCAAAGAAAAGCAAGTGATCTAAACAAGTAACTAAGAGCCCATGGAAAATCATGGATGAAAAGGGTGCTAGCACCTTCCCTTTTTATAATCTACCCCCTGAACTCAAGAAAACATCTCAAAGGTCTTTCATGTGCTTTTTTACCTTTCCTTTTTGGATAAAATAAAAGTCGGTGGTGACTCTTGCTAACCGCAACATTTGCAAACACAAACACAAAACCTCAAGTCAGTTCTCCCACCGCATCACACCAGTGGTATCATAACTTCTGAAAACTACTGCGTTCCCAATGGGTTCAGAGCTTCTGACCTTATACATTTTCACTAACAGGTTTCTGTTTTGCAGCGTGCCAGGGTCAGAACCTCTGACTTCATTTTATCAGCAACACGCTGATTCTTTTTTTTTCTCTTTTTCATTATTTTTGCTATCTCTCTTCATTCCATTAATCAGCAAACATCAAAAGTATTTCCTTCACACTTTATTTTATTTCTTTCACATAAAAAGGAAAAAATATTTTCTTAAACAAAACTTACTTCTTTTCTTAAATAAATAAGCATTTTACATTTCCTGTACATTCTTATCTATTTCAATATGGTTTTAATAGTAATTTAGGACTTATTTTTACTTGCAACCCCATTCATAAATTTGTACCCCCATCCCCTAAATATTGTAATAGCGTAGGACTTTACATTTCTGCAATTTATTGCTTTCAAATGTAAATGCTAGTAATTAGGCATGTATGGAAAGATAAAAACAACAAAATAGACAACCCTAATCAAGACTAAATGCATGCAAATCAAACACTCTTTGCACACATGCACCCTTAGGGTAATCTCACTTGTTGCCTTACAAAAATGGCCATGTTATGCATGTGGGATGTCTTAGCACAAACAAATCAAAAATAAAAGATCATAGTCCCTCGATGACGCTATCAAAGTTTCCTTTCGAAATGATCTTAGTCTCTAAAGAAAAAATTCTAAGTCATCTCACAACATTGTTATCATGGTTATACGATGACCCGCGCCCGTCCCTTCACATCCAACGATGGGGCTTCTTACCAAATCAATGGTAAGATAGTAACATCTAAAGGAGGAGGAAAAAAACATTTAAGACCTTTTGAGTAGGTAGATTTGCTCTTAGTTTCTCGCTTGCTCACAACAAAAACATTTCATACACCAAGACTCTCATTTTGGAAACATTTTTCAAAAGATAACACTTTGTACGCGTTCTTATAGAAACGAGAACCTTTATAAAGAAAACACCTTTTTAAAAAATCACTTTCAAAAACATATCTCACAAACACCTCTTTAAACTATTTTCGAAACAAACACTCTGTATGCGTTCTTATAGAAACGAGACTCATTACAAAGTTACATTTTCAAAATACTTTCAAAAACCACACCATAAGCACATTCAAAACAAAAGCAAGTAATCTAGAAAGTAACTAAGATCCCATGGAAAACCATGGATGAAAAAGGTGCTAATACCTTCCCTTTTCATAATCTACCCCCCGAACTCGAAAACATCTCTAGAAGGTCTTTCCTATGCTTTTTCACCTTTCCTTATTGGATAAAAGAAAAGTCGATGGCGACACTTGCTAAACCGCAACATTTGCAAACACAAACGCAAAACCTCAAGTCAGTTCTCTCACCGTATCACAGAAAGATAGGTTTAATATTGGCTCTTTATAGTTATATTTAGAAAAACTCAATCTCTCCATGAACCCTTGCTACAAAAGTCGTGTCACTCCCACACGGTGAATCAATGCAAGTCCCAACCCAAAAAAAGAGGTATAGTGAAAGGAAAGGCAAATTTACTAATTGGTTAAATAAGTTCCGGAGGGGAGGTTAACAGAAGACATGTTCAAATCCATAAGCAAGGAATTAAAAGGCCCATAATATCTACTAACGACTTAGTTAGGGGGAATATGTAGGAATCGATAAAGTCTTCATCTTCCGGAATTCCGGGCTTAGGTCCCCGCGTAGGGGTGATCCTTCTCAGTCCTTTCTCCGGAGACCATAATAAAGAGTCTTTGCTTAATTAAATTATAAACACGCTTCACTCTAAGGAGTGAAGTAACGAATCCTATTTTCACAAGCTTGCTTGGCTTGAAAAGCCCAACGACTAGTAAGTATAGTTAATTATGTCTAAGACTTTCTTTAAATCTCTCTTTATTGGAAGGATATTATTGAAAGGCTAAGTTTTATTATGAATGAACATAGGATTTAACTGGTTGGTTCCAGAGAACCTGATAGGAAGAAAAGACCCAGAGGATTCTTTTGAAGCAGCTTGACTAGACTCAACTCACAGGTTTGTATTGTAAACTTTTTTCATTGGTAGTTGGAGTACCAAATCGGTCTAATCTCTTTCTATGGCAAGCGTCGTCGCCTTTTTCACTCTGAATTGTCCCTCAGCAGCATTCCTAACTACATGCTTTTATTCTTCATTCTTGTTTATTTGAGTAGGAATTACTCCCTTTTTACCCTATCTGATTCTTTACTTATTGTCTCTCATTTGTATCAGATGTTCCTGCACCCTTTACTTTAGCATATCCATCTGGATGGCAGTGAAGAAGCACAATAGCCTTCTCTATAAGTATAACTATAACATTTGGTTCAATGTAATTAGGATCACCTAATATCTTTGGACTTATTATCTACATCACTTGAGACTTGGGGTTTTTCTTCAACTGTCTCAGAAATCTAACATTGTTATGTCGAGGATGAGGTGTTAGACGATGACAACTTATCTAGAGGGAGGTGAATAGATACCCGTTTTAAATTTTATAAAAAAATATGATTTTTAAAATTATTATTTTGTTTTATCAAAGAGCGACGCAGAAGCTTTTATAGAAGGTCGTCTATACGAACGTTATTGGAAACTCGAATATGCAAACCGTAACAATAAATTCAATATGGAATAGGAACAACAAATTGAATTAATATACTTAAATCACTTAGAACTTATTTAACGTTTATCTCAAGTTACTAGTAAATCTATTTCCAATGTCAATATTAAAAATAACTAGTAGAATCAATTTATCAAACACTTTATGTACAAGTGAATTTTTCAAAAAAAATCTTTTACTTGTGTTGATACACAAAACCACTTATAATCAAAAGTGGTTATAATCTATATTAACACTTGATTTACAATAAAAAACAGTTTGAAAAATTCTTACAATTCAAATGGAAACACAATTCTATTTGACAAATTGATCAATGAAAATCAAATCAAGTAAAAGAAAAAAATAAAAGAGACACAAGGAATTTGTCTTCCCAGTTCCCCACTGTCCTCCTTGCGAGTGGGTACGTCTGTGCCTAATTCCAATGGAATTAGGATAATTCTTACTATGCAAAATTGTTGATACAAGAGAAGCGTTTAAGAGCAACTCCACAAACCCTACGCTTGTTGTTGATTGAACATCTTCTCCTATTTTGATCTTGAGAAAGACTAAGACACAAAAGATGCAAATTGACTATATGGATCTTGATACTCCTTTTCGATCTTTATATCAAAAGCTTTTGTGCACCATCAATTTTAAACTATTGCAACACAAGACTTCAATTTTAATATGTCGTTCTTACGCTACTTCCTCTGAATTTTTATCTCTAAAGGATCTCTTTCGTTCTTTATCTCTAAAGGACTTCACTTGGTCGCAGTTACCTATCGAACGTCTTGCCAGAAAACCCTCAAATCAATCAATGATCTTGGAGGACAAACCTAATGTTTTTCCTGGATGAAAACCCCTACAAAGCTCAACCCAATACACAATTGGACACTATCAATCCTCATCTAGATGGCACCCCAACAGAACATCGCTATAATGTAATATCAGTGTGTATATTGGAGGTTGAAGATGAAAAGAGAAATAGGATAATTTTATGGTTTCACCAAGTTATGAATGATGTATGAAAGAGTATTTATAGTTTTGGAACTTTTAGGGCAAAAGGGACAAATTCGGAATAAAAATATTTTATGAAATTTGACCAAACAAATAGTATGTGTTGACCTAAGTATCGTATGTGTCGACACATACGTATCGACCTATAAAAATTTATGTGTGGACCGAACTAAGGGTGTCCACGGGCCGGTTTAGTTCGGTTTTGAGAGAATTCGATGCCCAAACTGATCAAAAATATATGGATTAGTTTGGATTGAATTTTCATATTTTTTTCGATAAAACCCAAATCGGTCCAAACCATAAAATAATGGGTTGGTTTGGGTTGGATTGATCGGATACCTTATAAATAAATATGCAAAAATATTTTTTAAAATATATAATTTAGATCAACTAATTTTCTATAATAATATAAAATCTTATTTTTTTTTCGTTTTTTATATAGGTTGTGATTGTCACAAATATTATTTCATATTTTTTTCTTGAAGTTGAATATATTATACTAATTCTCATAATAATGGTGATATAAATTATATGAATTAATACGGTTGGTTCGGGTAGACGAACTCACAGATAGATATTTCGAAATCTGATGCCCGAAATAATTCACATTGTGTTCTATTTGTTTGGTTTGGTTTTTTCCCAAACTAAAAAAATATTCAACCCAAACACCTTGGTTTGGTTTGGATTCCGGTTTGGTTCGGATTTGCCCGAACCAATGGACACCCCTAAGAGATACGTGATAATGTTGACGAGTGGTTTAAGTTAAGTACAACTGAGTGATAGGCTTAAGTATTTGATAGGGTAGATGAAATGAAAACCCAAGATTTCTCTACTCTCCTAAGAATGAATTATTTTCTTGTTAATAATTTTAATTCTCGCATTTACCTTAAACCCATTCAAATTCAAACTCATAAACGCGAGACTTGTCGAACAACAATTCACTAGCACTAATCCTTGTGGAGACAATATGATAAAACTAAATACTTACTTACTTTTTCTTTCCACTTTACCGCTTCATCAAAATGGTGTCATTGCCGAGGATTTGTGTTTTTATTGGGTCACATTATGATAGTTTCTTTATTTTTGAGTTTCGTAGATATCGTATATATTATCTATTCTTACTTGTGCATGTATTTGTTTATGTTTACCAAACTTGTGAATTTTACATGTTTTGCATACTTATAAATTTAGTGTATATGTTTGTTTCTCTTCATGTTTACTTAGGTGTTTGGTTAGATTTCGACGTCGGTTAAAACTAACCGTGTAAAGAGGTAACTTGGAGAAGTGTGTATAAATAACAGACGTCGAGCTTACGACGTAAAACAAGCATGCTTTTATTGTTTTAAGTTTCTTTATTTTTTTTCATTATATTAGTATAGGTAATATGGTGAATTGGTTAAACAAGTTGAAATTGGATCAGTTCTTAAAATTCTCAAATCTTCACTTTTCAACTTGTTTAATTCAATTTCACCTGGTCTTTTAGTATGTTTATAGTTGTTTATTTTAATTTTTTATTTTTGTTGTTTGTCCAAGAGCTTGTTATGAGTAGCGTGAGGAAGTTTGAGGTGATTTTCCAAGTTAACCATTTCAACTTGTGGATGTATGGTAATGATATTATTTTGAAGTTGGTACACGCCAGCTACTCGTTTATCGCTTTCTATAGCATAAGATGTTTAGGAAACTTTTAATTCGTACAAAATCCATGCCATTCATTCTTTTATATTGCTTGTTTTTTTATTGAATCACTTTAGTTCCCTTTTTACTCCCAAATGTGAGGAAGCTTTCTATTGTTCATATATGATGGAGGCCACAATTCTTGTTTTAACTGGATTTTATTATTTTAATCTTTTGTCTGTGTTGATTATATGAAAGCATGAAAATGATCAAAGCATTTTGTTTGATTATTGAGCACAACTACCTAACCAAATAGTCAATTCACCTTATGAGTGTGAGAACTTTTATTAACCCCTTTTGAGCCTTTTTGTCAATGTCCATGTTGTTTTTGAACTTGATGCTTGTGTATGAGTATTAGTTCACCTTTTTGAATGGATGTTAATTATTTGTTTTCTTGAACCCTCAACCATGTTTTTTTTTTGAATTTTTACCTTGCCTTAGAAAGTAGGGAGTATTCACACATTGATGTTGGTTGAATTCAAGTTGGGGAGAGAAATATTTTCTTGCTTATGTTATGGTTGCTATGAGGTTGTGGGAAAAAAAGAGAAAAAGAGAAAAAGAAAGAAAAGAAAAAGAAAGAAAATTGAAAAGGTTTTGAAAAATAAAAACAAAAAGAGTATTAAATAATTTTGTTAATAAGTAAGGTGTGTTTGGTGTAATACTTGGGCTTAAAGAAGGAGTTTAATTGGAATTTTTGTGTTTAAACTTTGTGAGTTGATCACTCCCTTAGGTTTAGGCAAATTTTTGTTTCGATTAGCTTTAGGAATTACCCCTTGTTTGTTAACCAAGCCACATTACAACCTTGAAAAGCCCTTGTGATTCTTTATTGTGTGTTTTCAATATGAGTTTTTAGATAAATGCATAACTTAGTCTTTTGTTTGCAAGATTTTTGGATGAGTGTCAAGTCCTCGCCTTTGTGTGTTTTTCATCCCTCAGTGAATTTTTGTTAGGTGCGATTCATGATGCGATCTTGTATTGTTTTAGATGGTTTAGCATGATCTTTTGTACTTAACATTATTTTGGTTTTCATTTTATCGTTGTAGTTTAGTGGTAAGTGTTTACTTTGGTTTTACGTTTTTCATTTAAACCATACATTTGTTTTCCGTTTTCAAAACCTGTTGATTCGTGATTCTTGGATTATCGTCTTTTGTTTCTTTAAGTTGTTTGACTTTGTTTGAGGACAAACAATGTTTTAAGTTGGGGAGAGTTTGATGAATGCTAAATTTTTGTGAATAAAGTATGAATAGTTAGCATTCATCGGCTTAATTCGTTTGCTTTTTGTCAATAAATCTCAAGTATAGTATATATTCTGTATAGTTTATGTTATAGTGTATATATAGCGGTATCGTGTATATATCATTGAGTTTAATTTTTTAATATCATTTTTGTAGGTATTCAAGCATTAATATTTAGTCATTTTTAGATAGAGAATTTACTAAGCTTTCCAACACTTCCGACCATGTGCAAATCGGAGTTATGGTTCTCAAGTTATGATTGAAACAATGATGGTTTTTTAAACTTACTGTCAGAAGTTGCCCCGAGAGTGTCGGGCGGTGCAGAGGCACTCCAGAAACGTGAAAATGCATTCTAGAGGCTGGAAAAAAGTTGTTTTGAGCGTCAGGTGGTACTTTTCTCCGTCGGACGGTACAGACTGCACAAAAACTCATAAAAAGGGCAAAAACACTATTTTTAGGTTATGGTTTTGGGGTATTTGTTCCCAACTCCATCAACCTTCATTTTTTGGTTTTGAGAGCTTAGATAAGCATCAATGGAGGTTGCAAGTCGACGATTGGGGGTGGATGATTCTTGGATCGTGATTGACACTGCGTGAGATTTTGATTCCTCTTCTCTCTTCCCTTTGTAGTTTCCGTTTGTTGTGAGTTTGTATGTAAGTTTACCTTGATTATATGTATATTTATTGCTCATAGTGTTGTATAAAACTCATTTTACAAATAAATATTGATGATTTATTTCTTTATTTGGGTTTGAGTTATTGCAGACATGGACGGGTCGAACTCGGATTTAGGATGAACATTTATTAGGTTCTAGACTCTAGAGATAGATTTAGGCTTAATATTCATTTGGGTATCAGAGCTTAATATTTTTGTGTTGTTTGTGTTACACTAAGAGATCACCGATGCGAGTAATACGGTCGTTGTCTCACTCTGCATTAGAGATAACCTCTGTGTGAGAGATACTAGGGGTGTTCGCGGGCCAGTTTGGTTAGGTTTTGAGATAATCTGATACCCAAACTGATAAAAAACATATGGGGATTGGTTTGGATAGGATTTTGATATTTTTTCGATAAAACCTAAACCGATCCAAACCAAAAAATAATGGGTTGGTTTGGGTTGGATTGATTGGATACCTTATAAATAAATATGCGAAAATATTTTTAAAAATATATAATTTAGATCAACTAATTTTCTATAATAATATATAATCTTAATTTTTTTCTCTCGTTTTTTATATAGGTTGTGATTGTCACAAATGTTATTTCATTTTTTTTCTTCTTGAAGTTGAATATCTTATACTAGTTTTCATAATAATGATAATATAAATTATATGAATTAATATGGTTGGTTCGGGTAGACGGGCTCGCGGGTAGATTTTTTGAAATCCGATGCCAGAACCAATTCACATTGGGTTTTATTGTTTGGTTCGGTTTTTGTCCGAACTAAAAAATATTTGACCCAAACACCTTGGTTTGGTTTGGATTCCGGTTTGGTTCGGATTTTCCCGAACCAATGAACACCCCTAGACCGAACCAAGTCAGAGGCTATAGGATTTATAACGATAGTAAATGTGTCGACCTGAAAAGCTTATGTGTCGACACATAAAATAATAATTTTTTCAATTGCATAAATGCTTCAGTAGGTGTCGACATGAATGACTGTATGTGTCGACCTGTGACTTACAGAAGCTACAGGCTTTAAAAATGAGTTGCGTGTGTCGACTTGAAAAAGTGGATTTTTCTACACATGCAGTAAAAAATTATGCAGGAAATTATTTTTAATGACTTGGATCAATTTCAAAATGCTTTTTAATGATTCCTAAGACCTTTAATGCAGAGGAGTGCTACAAGATATAAGGATACCGTCCAATGTTCAGAAGTGAAAACTTTTCCCAATTTTGACATCATTCAAAACATTTGACGACGGAGTTTGTACTCACATACTCCCCCTTTTTGATGATGGAAAAACTTGCAACGATGCATTCTCTGTATTTATTGAAGGCTTCCCCTGACTTTCTGTTTCCCTACTTCAACTCGCATATGTTTCTCCCCCTTTGACAACATAAAAAAAAGATAGAAAACCGTGAGAAGTAACATATTTCCATAAAAGGACTAATACAACAATCAAAGGTTATTTTGCATAGAAGAACAATAAACACATATCCCCATATATATGTGATGATGCAAAATTTTAAATAGTGAACAAGCAATATTAAAACACATGTAATGAATTGCATAAATACTAAATAAGCAAGAAATGACAATAATGTCAAGTTATTTACGTAGCGTCACGAACAAGTAACACTTCATAATGAGACTCTCAATGTCGCACGCGCATGTTCCTAGCATAGCAACAAGAATATGTCGCTACTAAAACCAAAATGAAGACAATTTTCATGCCATGAAACTAAGACAGCAAGAAACATATATTGCAAATATCGTGCATACAAATAATTCAAGCACAAGTGCAAAAAATAAACACAAATACATGCTAGCACAATATGAAAAAACTTATACAAATGTGAAAGAATTAATACATGAGGTCATTATAAGCATATGTATCAATAACACACAATGGTTATTAATAAAAAAATCGAAATGAACATTCATGGTTTTCATCATTTGAGAAAAGATCAAGCATTTATGGAAGAAATTAGTAACATACATCAAGACAAATCTTAATTTTAAGGAGAAATTGAAACGATGTTACCTCACTTTTGATTGAGATTGAAGTTGCACTTACATGATGTAAAATACCCAAACACAAAGTTAAAGTGAATGTATAAAGTGAAAGTAATAAGATAGAACTAAACAACATTTGAGATATCGATTATCCCCAATTCCAGGCGTATATTAATAAAAGGTTCTTTTGCGAGAGGTTTAGTGAAAATATCGGCAAGTTGATTTTTACTATCAACATGCTCAAACACAACATCCTCTTTTCAACATGGTCACGAAGGAAGTGGTGACGTATCTCAATATGTTTAGTGCGTGAATGTAGTACATGATTTTTGGTTAAATTAATGGAGCTAGTGTTGTCACACATGATAGGAATACGTGAAAGTTTAATATCAAAATCAAGTAGTTGTTGTTTAAGCCACAAAATTTGTTCATAATAACTACCGGCTGCCATATATTCCGCCTTGGCAGTTGACAAAACCATGAAAACTTGCTTTTTACTATGCCAACCTACCAAGGATTTTGAAAACATGTGAAAAGTTCCACTAGTACTTTTCCTATCCAATTTGCAACTGGAAAAGTCAGAATCGGAATAACAAACCAAGCTATAATCATTTCCCTTGGAATACCAAAGCCCAAACTCAGAGATACTAATGAGTTATCTAAGAATGCGCTTAACAAATTTTAAATGTGATTCCTTAGGAACGGATTGATATTGTGCACACATACAAAAACTAAACATAGTATCTGGCCTAAATGCGGTAAGATAAAGAAGTGAGCCAGTCATACCTCTATACCTTTTTACCTTAACATTATTACCCTTTTCATCTATATCTAGATTACCATTTGTTGCCATAGGTGTGTCAATTTCTTTATCACCGTCCATACCAAATCTTTTGAGCAATTCAAGACAATACTTAGTTTGACATACAAATGTTCCTTCATCAAGTTGCTTAATTTATAGTTCGGGTAAGTAGTTTAACTTTCCCATTAAACTCATTCCAAACTCTCCCGGCACAAGCTTAGAGAACTCCTTGACAAGATGCATATTAGTTGAACCAAAAATGATATCATCAACATAAATTTGAACTAGTAAAATATGATTTCTTTGATGTTTAATAAAGAGTGTAGTGTCTATTTTTCCTCTAGAGTATCCGTGTTCTAGAAAAAACTTACTAAGTCGATCATACCATACCCTAGGGGCTTATTTAAGACCATACAATGCACATTTCAGCTTTGACACATAATTAGGAAACTCATAATTTTCAAAACTGGGAGGTTGAAAAACATACATGTAATTGCAAGCTTCTCAAGTCATATTTAAAGCATTTGTTTTGATGAAGACAACATGGATATCAACATTCAAAGGATGTGCAAAAAGCTTGTCAACGTCATATAAAAAGTCTTGAAGATTATAGAAGAATTATTGAAGAATCATCAAATGTCAAAATGGTATAAATAATTCTTAATCTTGAATATACATGTTCACAAAAATATGAATTCATCAACATATACATATCCCATAATTTTAACATCAAGAAAAACTTTGTTTGAAATATTTTTCAAAAAGTATTTTTTAAAATAACCCCTTAGGAACTGGTTCCTCCCTAACAGGGAACCGGGTTCCATACTTTCTCAAAAAAAGCATGTCCCTGGTTTTTGTACCAGGAACCGGGTTGTACCAATAGGGGAACTGGTTCCTGCGTAATATTTTTTGAAAACTGACTTATAACGTTCACTAAGAACCGGGTTTTGTCAGTGTTGGAACCGGTTCCTAGCGAACCAGTGCAGCTTTTCTTTTAGTTTTTGAACATTTTTCAAGTGGTATCTTTTCATGAATGCATTGCAACTTTTCATATGAATTGACATGAATGAAGAGGTTCTTGTGACTTTATAAAATGCTGCAGATTTCCTTATTTCAAAAAATACAAAAGAATGCTTCAATTTTCAAATTAACAAATATACTTCTTCAATAAACAATTTTTCATCATTCACATTTGAATTCATACTTTCATGTGTTCATAAAATTTTGTGAAACTTGCCATATACACTTTCATTAAATCATTACAAGTTTCATACATTGTGAACATTTATATACATTGCTTGAGAATTGTTTTTATCTTGAAGAACAAGATCAATTGAAGATTGATAAAGCTCTCCATATATTTCAAATCAATCATTGTATTACTTAAAGAATTTGTTCCCTTACTATCCAGGATTGTTGGAAGTAAGTGTTGTGATTTGAAGAGGATTGTTCTTCATTCACATTAGTGTTTGTTTGGTCTTAAAGGTGTTAAGAACCTTTGATCACCCTATAGGTTAGATAGTAAGCATAGGCTGTACAATCATTCTAAAAATAGTGAAATCTCTTTCGTGTTGGAAAGGGGACTGGAGTACTCTCGGATTGTGAGGGGAACCAGGATATATCACCGTGTTCTTTACTTTTCCGCATTTATCGCTTTCATCATCATAATCAAGAAAAGATAAAGATATAATCAAAACCTTCAAACACTTAACCAAAAAAAGTTCTACCAATATTCTCATAAAACCGAATAAATTTTATAAGACCTAATTCACCCCCCCCCTCTTAGGCACTCTGAGACTTACAATTGGTATCAGAGCAAGTTATAGGTAACTTGTTCCTAAAGATCCAGAATGGCTTCCGCAAATCCAAATCAAAATTCGGTTTTCAAAGATGGTGGTAGTAACAACAAGCCTCCATTGTTTTGAAGTGAATACTTCGACTTTTGGAAAATTCGCATGAAGGCTCATCTTGAAGCGCAAGGAGAAGAAATATGGAATGCTGTTGAGAATGGTCCATTTACTCTGGTGTGTGTTGTCAATGGTGTTGGGTCATCAAAGCCTAAAGCATCATGGGATGACGATGACAATAAAAAAGTTCTCTTTGATAAAAAGGCAATCAATATTCTCCAAAGTGCTCTTAGTATGGATGATTTTTTCTGAGTATCGGCATGTACAACGGCAAAGGAAATTTGGGATACTCTTGTAGAAACTCATGAAGGAACCGCCGAAGTCAAAAGGTCTAGATTGAACACTTTGAGTCAAGAATATGAATTATTCAGAATGCTGCCCGGAGAATCCATCCTTGACTTGCAAAAGAGATCCGTTCACTTGACAAACCATTTGAAGGCACTTGGTAAGACTTTAACAAACGATGAATTAAATCTTAAAGTGCTTAGATCTTTAACAATGGAATGGCAACCAAAAGTGGCGGCAATATCCGAAAAGAAAAGCCTAGCAACTATGACTTCCGTGACACTTTTCGGAAAGCTTCAAGAATATGAGACGGAACTTGGAAGACTTGAAAAACATGAGAATAATGAGAAGAAATCCAAAGGCATTGCTTTGAAAGTTGATTCAAAAGAAAGTCAAGATAAAGATGCATCGGAGGAAGATGAAAATCTCTTGCTTCTTGTAAAAAGGTTAGGAAAATATTTTGGTCATAAAAATAATCTTCATAATGCTAACTTTTTCAAAAGAAAGAAATTCTATAAGCATAAAGACAAATAAGCCTCCACATCAACACAAGATGTCACATGCTATGTGTGATCGGTGGATCTAGAACTGACTGTTTAAAGCTGGTTTCGCGAAATGTCGCGGTAAGCAAGAGTCGCCACCGTCTTTTATTTTCTCCAACAAGGAAAGGACAAAAGCACAGAAAAATTCCTTATGAGATTAGTTCTCGGTTCGGAAGGTAGATTATAGAAAGGGAAGGTGTTAGCACCCTTTCTATCCATGGTTATCCATGGGCTCTTAGATACTTGCTCATTTGTGTTTTCAAAATTGTTTTGTTTGCTTTTCAATGTGGGTTTAAAAAAAGTTTCTTTAAAAGATTTCAGATCGACTCTTGTATCAGTCCTCAAGAGTGTTTGAAAAGTTGTTTTGAAAACTTTTGAAAAGTGTAAGGTGTGAAAAGTATTTTGATTTGTTTTTGAAAAGAGCAAGTATCCATGAGTCATCTACCTACCCTAAGGAATTCGTCTGTGTAAATGTCCTTTAAAGTAGTGCCATCCCACCATTGAGAGGTAGGTAGCACCACCGTTGGAGGTGTTCGGGTCAATTCGAGGTTCGGGACATGGTGATCACCGGAGTAATAGGAAGACACCTTAGAAGCTACCCTCATGCCAGGTTCTCGGATCATGAGGACTTACTAAGACATCCTCTACTCGACGATCACCTTTCGAGGCAAGGCAACAGTGAGGCGTACCCTAGGGGTGGTGTGTGATTTGTGTGTCATTTTCAGTTTATTATTTGTCTTGTCATGCATTGGTGATCTACGTTTTGATTTTATTTTTGGGCATTCATTCTTTCATGTTATTGTTTAACAGTTAAAGGTGCAGGAATTTAAAGTGCGGAAAAGATAAAGATCCTACGCTATTACAAAGGCGCGGGTCTACAACGCCAAATTAATCCAGACCCGATTTAAAGTAAAGTGCAGAAAATAAATGTCTAATTGACTATTACAGGGCTTTGGAATAAGTACATTATATTTACAACAAAGAAATAAATAAAACGCGCGAAAAGAGAATATAATCGAATGCGAGGGCGTTGGACCCTTTAAAGGAATTAAAATGAAATTATTAAATAATTAAGTTAAATAAAAAGAAAGAAACTTATTTTTTATGTTTTTTGTATTTATGACATTAAAGAAAATTAAATTAATTAAAAGCCAAATAATTCTAGTTCTAATTGTTTTTTTTATTTTATTAAAGAAAATGCATTAAAGTTAAAACCTAGAATTAAAATTAATTAATTATAAAATTTATTTACAAAATTAATGGTTAATGATACTTATAATAAAAATATTTAATAAAAAAAAGAAAATGCTAAAGGTCTATTTTTATTATTTTTGGTTATTGTGAAAAAGAATTAAATTAACAACCTAAAATTAAATCTAAATTAATTATGGGATTTATTTACAAAATTAATACTAAAATAAAATATTTATTATTTTTATCTTTTCTGATTTTTTTTGTGTTTTTTATATGTCATGAAAATATTTATTAATTAAAAGAAGGAAATAATTAAAAGAATATAAAAATAATAAAAACAAAGAATGTAAAGAAAATTGCAAAACCTAAGGGGGTGAAGCCCCTAATTTGGAGGTTGGCCCAGCAATTCCTGGCCCATTACTGGAGGCTTTGTTGACTTTTTCAGGCCACGTGTGGTAGCTTTGACTAGGACCCATCATGCTCCTTAGATCTGAACCCTTGGATGAATGAGACTGACCAAGTGGACGGCTTGATGGAGGGACGTATGATGGTATTCAACGTTGAAACTGCATGGAAACATTACATGAAAAATAACATGGAAATAGTGAGGGACCTGGGATTCGAACCCAGGTCCCAATGATCATTGCCTATACGCCTTAACCAATGGAGCTGCATGCGTTAGTTGTATATAATATAAGAAATAAATAATATAAAATAAAATGGTCGTTAGTGTTAAAAATAAAAAATAAAAGCGCGCTGGATTCAAACCAGCCATTCACACTGTGCCACGCAGTCATCTTCCTCGTTGTTATATTTTCCTGAAAATGTCAAAACATTGGCAACGGTTTTTACACCGTTTCAGAAAGGGCCTTTACAAAAAATAGCGAACAGCACATGGGGGCTCATAAATTGAGCGCGAGGGTGGCACTCTCTTCGTCCAAGCATTCTGGTTCTAATGGTGGTATTCAGGTGTCTTAATTTTACCATTTTAAGAAACGCCCAATTTTGTCCTTCAAGAACCCTAATCTGCATCCATGGTAGAATTGCATATACTACACGAAAACACAATTAAAATGGACGGTTAGCTTCAGAACACATTAATCAGTATGAATACACACACAAAATGCTATGTAAATGCATAAATTATAAAATGCGATTATGAGAAAAAGTGAGGAAAGTCTGGCCTTTGTACAGTGATTCAAAGGGTTAGGGACTAAGTTCTTGGTTGGAAAAGTCCTCTTGAAGCCTCAGGAAGCTAATGAGATCGGAATCTTGCCTTGAATCGTACTACAAGTATGTTTTCAGATTTTGAGTTTTCAAGCTAAAAGTGTGAGTTTTCTTTTTGTGTTTATGCCCAGCCTAGGTCTCCATTTCGTTTTGTCTCACTTGTATAGGCATTAGGCAATGTGAATCAAGAGGAATTATGGCCTCTTAATGCAAAGCTTTCAATTTCAAGATCCTCCATAAACCTCCATAACCAAGCTTCCTTTTTTTACTCATTTTTTGAATTCTTGCTTCTTTGAGCCTTGGCACGAAAATGGAATGTACATAATGGTGCTTCAAGGTTAATCAAAGCCAAATATTCCCTTAAATTAATTTTTTTGAATTTCTCTTGATTTTAAAAGATTTAAAATTAATTAAATCCAATAAAATCAATAAAAAATGAAAAAATTAATTAAAAAATCTGAAATAAAAGGTGGGACACGTGGGAAGCATGGCCAAGTTAATTCAAGTGGAAAAAGTGGGCCCCTTTTGTCAAAAATGAAATTTCAAGGATAAATGATTTTGGCCATTTCACAAAAATTTCCCAACTTCTCCAATGCATATCTTGCTCAATGTTTAAGCTTTGATCATGTTCTTGGACATTTTAGAAAGGTCTTGAAGTCCTCTAAACGATGTCCTTGGTCCCATGTCATTTTGATTTACCAATCTCAAGTTATGGTCTTTTACTTAAAGTCCCTTTTTGTTGACTTTTGAAAATGACCTATAATGTTGAAATTGATAACTTTTTGTGAGAGCATTTCTTGGACTTGGAGTGTGAAGATGAGTTGTAGGAAATGTCTCCCCATTCAAGATGAGCATTGGATGGGATTTTTCTGATGAACCATGAAAAAGTTATGCCTTGGTCAAGTTATAGTTGACTTTTCAACTGTCCAAAAATAGAAACTTTTGCATCTTGAGACTTTTTGAGCCATATTTTTGAGAATCATGATCAAGCATTGATCAAATGATGTTTGTGGCTTCAAAATAAGATGTTGACCAAAAATTTGAACTTTTGACTGTCAAATGACCATTTTGCCCCTATAGTTGACTGTTGAGCAATTAGGGTTTTTGACTGTGCAATTTTGTGCTGAAAGTCTTGAAACTTGACATGTAGGTGCTTGACAATGTTTATAGGCATAGGAGACTTGATTGAGCTCTTGAAAACTTCAGCTTCCTTGTGAGAACCAAAACCCTAGTTTGACTGGCTTCAGGAGAGTGGTTGACTGTGTGGCCCTTGAGTAGACCTTGAAGCATTTGAAGAGGATGTTTGGCAAAACTTTGAAGATTATGGGAGGGCAAATTTTGGGGTACAACAGTTGCCCCTGTTCAATCTTCTTAGACCTGAGGATGCAGATTGGCTGACGTGCCTTTCGTAATCCGAAGGTGGAAGATGATTGAACACTAGAGTGCCCAGAAATTTGCGCTCACATGGTAGCAGTGTGATGGTGGAATGGGCTTATAGATGCCATTTGGAGATTGATGGATAGGATGATGGGCTTATAGATGCCATCTGGACGTTGATCGCGTAAGAGATTCCTTAGCGAGAACTTGCGTACCTGCAAAAGAAAAAAAACGATTACCTGACATGTTACAGGAGCTGGTCTTCAGATGCTGGGTATAGATGTGTCCTGACTGGTTACAGGAGCTGGTCTTCAGATGCTTGGTATAGATGTGTCCTGACTGGTTACAGGAGCTGGATCTGGATCTTCAAACGGTGATGAATGAACCAGGGGTGGTTACTACCTCAACAGGAACGGTGAGAGAACCTTGGGCGACTTCAACTTCAACAGCAATTGTTGAGAGAATCTTGGTGGGAATTACCATCTCCGCAGTATCGGGACGAGAACCATAGGCAATTATAATCTCAAAAGCGGACGTTTGAGAAAAACCTGGAATGGAATTATCGTCTCCGCGGGATCGGGGAGAGAACCATAGGAAATTATAGTCTCAAAAGCAGACGTTTGAGAAAAACCTGGAATGGAATTATCGTCTCCGCAGCATTGGGGAGAGAACCATAGGAAATTATAATCTCAAAAGCGGACGTTTGAGAAAAACCTGGGATGGAATTATCGTCTCCGCAACATTGGGGAGAGAACCATAGGAAATTATAATCTCAATAACATTCATTGAGAAAAACCTTTGATAACTTCTATTGAGTCTTCATCGGAAAAATCTGTTTGGGGTCGATTTAACCGGACTAGAGAAAGCCTTGGACTGGATAATAACCAGAGAAATCTTTGGAGTCGATTTAACTGAACCAGATAAGGTCTTAGAGTCTTGAAATATGATTGAGAATTTAGCTGAATCTTTCCTGAAAGGTAAAGGTCAGTCATATGCAATGCATGATATGGACCAAGCAATGATGTTCTCAACATAGATGAGATTTGTAAGATATGATGCGTCTATGCATGTTATAATGATGTATGTGATATTTAGGAATGTATGTTTTCGTTAGGAAAGTAGATCCTTGACAGGTGCCAGGAAGTCATATCCTGGGCTGATGTTGAAGAATAGATTTCGCTTTCGCTGGGGATGATAGCTGCAAGAATATCGGTAGGAGAAGATAACTCCGTTGGGGAATAAACTTGGCGAATGGATAACTCTGCGGGGAGAAAAGTACTCTAGCGATCTTGCTGGGAAGCGATACTCTGTGGGGAGAGAGATACTTTGCTGAGTGTTGATGATAACTTGCTGTGGATACCATCGTTATATTGGAAGTGTTAATGGACTTCGCTGGGGATAAGAAGACTCCGTCGAGGACGCTCTTTCCGTGGCTTTTGGCTGAGGATAACCCAGTTATATCCTGTTAAGGAAATAACCTTTGAAAAAAGGTCGGGGGACGCGTTCGTGCTCTGTGGGGGATAAGCTTCCAGAATCTACTGGGGAAATTTTTTAGATGTATTTTTTGTAAGTTGAAAGAGGGAACCTATGTAGGGTTACTTTGAGGTTGGGCTTGCGTGAAGCTGCATTTGGAGTTGAAGGAAACCTGTGTAGGGTTTCTTGATGACGAGTTCGTGTAAAACTTCATCTTTGGAAAGAGAGGACCTGTGTAGGGTTTCTCGATGGCGAGTTCGTGTAAAACTGCATCTTTGGAGGGAGGAAACCTGTGTAGGGTTTACTGACAATGAGTCCGTATAAGACTGTATCTAGAGCTGAGAAGGAAACCTGTGTAGGGTTTACTGATGACGAGTCCGTGTAAAACTGCATCCTTAAAAATAGAGAACCTGTGTAGGGTTTCTGGGTGACGAGTCCGTGTAAAACTACATCTGGAGTTTTGAGAAGGAAACCTGTGTAGGGTTTACTGATGACGAGTCCGTGTAAAACTACGTCTGGAAAGAGATAACCTGTGTAGGGTTATTTCAGGATAAGTCCGTATAAAACTTCTTGATGAACCGGGGTAAGGTTATCTTTGAGGTAAGTCCGTGTAAGACTTCCGGATGAACCGGGGTAAGGTTATCTTTGAGGTAAGTCCGTGTAAGACTTCTGGAGGAAACCGGGGTAAGGTTACTTGTGGAGGGCGAGTCCGTGTAAGACTTCGTGATGAACCGGGGTAAGGTTATCTTAAGATGAGTCCGTGTGAGACTTCGTCTGAAAATTGAGAAGGAACCGGTGTAGGGTTACTTTGATGATAAGTCCGTGTAAGACTTTTTTGAAAGAAAAGGAACCGGTGTAGGGTTACTTGTGGATGAGTCCGTGTAAGACTTTGTCTGAAAGTTGAGAAGGAACCGGTGTAGGATTACTTTGATGATAAGTCCGTGTAAGACTTTTTCTGAAAGAAAAGGAACCGGTGTAGGGTTACTTGTGGATGAGTCCGTGTAAGACTTTGTCTGAAAGTTGAGAAGGAACCGGTGTAGGGTTGCCTGATGATGATCAAGTGGATGATTGTCCTATTTGGTTTCGGATGTTAACCCTTGATCTGGAATTTGTAAAGGTAGATGGTAATCATCTTTGTATTAACCTTTCCTTGGTACTTTGGTTGACAGAGCAATTGGATCGCCTGGACGACTCATTATTGCCCCTGTTTCTGAGGTGAGGGGAAAAGATATCTTGTGGAGGTGCTGGATGACTGCCGATTGACAAATCTTCCTTTTGGTAGGCAAGTGACGAGATGCCGGGACATAGTCGTACGCTTTGATCCCTAACTTTTTCCTGGACCGCCCTTTCGGGTTTTCAGTCCACCGGGATGCCCATTTTTGCCCAAGCCGCCTTTTCAGGTTTTCGACTTGTCGGGTGTACAAATTTTTCTTTTTCATCCCTTATTTTGCCCGAACCCTTTTGGTTCGCCGGGAAGCCCTTATTTTTTCCTAGGTGTGTCAACCTAGCGGGTCTTTGATTACGCGTAGTATTCTTTTTCGACTATGTCCACGCTCTCAGGGTGTAGGGGGGTGCCCCTGTTGATAGTGTTGTGTTGCCCTGCTACCAGAAGATGTCCGATCGTGCAAGATTCGTTGCTGGAATGCCACCAGTGACTCGGGCAGAGGTTTGCCCCAAGCTAGTTGGCCTTGAGAGATTCCTCGAATCTTGACTGGACTGCCCCAGATGATAGACACTGATCATGCCATGCCCCTTGATTGGAAGTGTTTCTTCCACTTGAGGTGATCTCTTTGTTGAGAGGACTTTTGTTCATTAGATGTTCGTCGTGCGAATTTCTCTGCTGTTCAAACAAATAGTCATATGCAAACAAGGTTATTTTAAGAATGCAAAGGCTTATGTTTGTCTTGAAGTTTTTTTGAAAAATGCATTTTTTCAGTAAAAACAGCAAATTTTGTAAAATGTGATGTCAACTCGTTATTTTACCGCAAGCCTTAAGGAGTCAGGATACTTTTCGTAACAGTATACTTTCGAACTAACCCATGCTTCAGCTAGGACTTTTAAGGGTTATAACATGGCCTGGTTCATGGTTCGAGAAACAAAGGATAAAGGCTCAAATTATTTGTACCCACCCGCTCTTCGTGATGTTCTTCAATCCTAAACTCAGTCGATCGTGCGCTAGACTTTGTTTGAGTCTTGGCCTTGATGTTCCAATGATGATTCGGATATTGATGATTCATTCTGAATAGGCAGTCTTTTTTTTTTGTTTTTGTTGAGGGTTTGTGCGACCTCTTTCTTTTTGATTTTGCTATCCCTAAATTTTGCCTGAACTGTTTCTTTTGTGATTACAGTCAGCGGGATGCCCCAGTTTTGTAAGTCTCCTTCATAGGTCTTGACTTATTGGTTTTTTATTTTTGAGATATAATGACTTCCTATCTTTATGGTTATTTAGAACCATCACTGTCTTTTGTTTCAGAAGGACTTCTTTTGATGCCATTCGTTGTGCACTTGGATCAGCTGAGAGAACTACCCTGCCCCAGGTTATGATTAAGGGTTTTAATTTTCGAAAAGAAAAACTCCTACTTCTTTAGCTCAAAGGGGTCGACGAGGGATTATCTTCCTTATAACTCCAGTGTTTAGGGATTGAAACAATGCCTGTACCTCATCAGCGGGGTCTGTTCAAAAGCATACTGTAAAGATCGTGGTATCGTTTTCGTCATCCTCCCTCAAGAGGCTTAGAATTTTCAGTCAAGAGTTGATCATCACAAAAATATGAAAGCAGTTTTAAGTACAGTAAACATAATTAATTCAAGACAGACATGTGTAATGCATTCATGAAATAAAAGAGTTTAACATGATAATTGTTTGTTTGAACAAGAAAAGAAAAATACAACTTGAATTCAAATGAACAAAAATCTCTCAATCCTAGCCATGTTTTGGCAAAGGAGCAGTGGTCACAACGGGAGTCTCAGCAGGCTCGAACTCGATCTCCTTAGCGTCGATCATATGCTGGATCTTATACTTCAGCGCCCAACAGTCCTCAGTATCGTGCCCCGGGCTATCAGAATGATAAGCACACCTCGCTTCTGGATTGTAGTTTGGAGAGGAGGTCTTGGGATTTGCAGGAGGGTTGATCACCGCAATCAGGTTCATTTTCAACATGTGCTGTAATGCTTGTGACCATGGCATGTTGATGTTGGTGAATTGTCTTTTAGGCTCGTCCGGCCTTCGCTGATTTCCCTTTTGTGGTTGGCGGCGTGGTGCAGAACCAGAGATCATGACTGCCCCTGCCTGTTGGTCACGACGACTCTTTTGACCGTATGCAGCATTAGACTCTTTCTTGCCCATGTAAGGCTTTTGGTGAGTATCCGAAGGTGTGGCCTCCTGAATCTTCCCACTCTTGATACCAGCTTCGATTCTTTCCCCAGTCAGAATGAGGTCGGTAAACCCTGCAGATGAATTACCAATGAGATAATTGAAGAACGGCCCGGATAGGGTCCCTAAGAACATATCAACGAGTTCCCGGTCGGTCAAAGGTGGTTGTACCCTCCCAGCAAGGTCCCTCCATCTCTGCGCATATTCTTTGAAACCTTCTCCCGATCCTAACGACATACCCTGGAGTTGGGTACGTGTAGGAGCGAGGCCGGCATTATACTGATACTGCTTGTAAAAAGCAGTAGCCAACTCCTCCCAGTTACGAACCTTGGTCCCATCCAGCTGATAGAACCATTCGAGGTGAGTCCCTGAAAGACTCTCCTGGAAGAAGTGGATCCACAAGTTCTTGTCCACAGTGTATGGTTGAATCTTCCGCACATAAGATCTGAGATGCAGCCTGGGACAGGATGCCCCATCATACTTAGCAAAAGAAGGAACCTAGAATTTGCATGGGATCACCACACCAGAAGATAGACCCAGGTCCCCGAAATCCAACCCAGGCACTTGTTGAATTTCCATGGCATTCAGACGATCCTCTAGTTGCTTGTACCGGTCCTCAGCAGGGGGTACTGTTCATCATTGAAGTCTGTCTCGGTGTCGGAGACCATAGGGCTAGGAACCTCTCTCCCTTGGTGACTGCCTTCCCCCACAGATGGAGTAGTCCTCTCAGCTTCATTCTGCAGTGTGTTCCCAGATCTGCGTCTAGGGTTGAACAAAACAGTCCTCTTCTTCTTCTGAATCAGAGTCTTCAATTCCTTTTGACCCTGGGCTAGGCTCATAATCAACTCCTGGAACTGGGCATTCTGGGCCTGGAGGGCCTTGATAGCTTGTCCATCGGATGATTCAGGATTCATGATGACGGCTGTAATAAACAGCGAAGAAGGTAAGTGACCTGCAACAAGTGTACCTGTAATGAAATGATATGTATGATATGCATGCGATGTTTTCTAGGATCTCGCGGGGTAGACAAGAAAAATTGTTAGAGTTGAATTTCGTAGCTTGGTTGAAGGAACTGCATGTTGTTGAGAGTCCTTCTTCAAGGGTCAAAGGCTCACCATATCCAGTGGGTCATAGCCTCTGACAACCTTGGCTTAGAGGAAAATAAATCCCCTTTGCCCCTGGCTAGGCAGTTTGGTCCATCGTGACCTGCACCACAGACCCTTGAGATCCTTGAAATGGATTAGTCCTTATGTAGGATGCATGCAATGGCATGATGTCATGATGTTATGCTATGCGTGGGGTAATATAGGTAAACCCTGTTATGAGTCCCATTTAAGGACTGTAAACAAAACTTGCGAGAAACTTAGTAAACCCTGTTATGAGTCCCAATTAAGGACTATAAACAAAACCTACAAGAAACTCAAATGTCAGATAACAAGCATGCAAGTAGTCAAGTTGGAAGGCACACAAGTCACAGAAGAGAAGCCCTTAGAGTTTAAGGCCAGCATGAGGTCTGGGTATTACCCTCTTGAAGTTGGTGGGTTCATACCTGTCCTATCAAAGTAACCGGGTTCTTAGAGGATCCCAATATCATTAACTACCCTCAATCGGTCATAACTCCAGCATCGCAATCTTTTCTTGCGGCCAGAACCATCACGAGAGTTTAGCCTCAATGGGCGTAGCATACTGCTACTGTTCTAATGGCCAAGTTGTGTCATTTAAGGTTCTAAGGTTGTTGGTGCTTAATGACTCCTTAGAAGACCCATATTCTCCTCGTTGCGACACAAGGGATATCGGTACAGACCAAGGTGCCACACCAACGTAGCCACTGTTTCACCCGTGTCGGTCTACGCCGGACAGGTCCCTCACAGCTTATGCTACCTAAACAGGGTATCCCCAGATCCGGGTTAGGATCTATGTAACTCCCATGCAACCCACAATAGTAAAGCAAACAAATCAATACAATTGAAAACACAGTTATAAACTAACCCTAAGGTACACCTCACTTTAAGTTTAAGTCCCCAGCAGAGTCGCCAGTTCTGTGATCGGTGGATCTAGAACTGACTGTTTAAAGCTGGTTTCGCCAAATGTCGCGGTAAGCAAGAGTCGCCACCGTCTTTTATTTTCTCCAACAAGGAAAGGACAAAAGCACAGAAAAATTCCTTATGAGATTAGTTCTCGGTTCGGGAGGTAGATTATAGAAAGGGAAGGTGTTAGCACCCTTTCTATCCATGGTTATCCATGGGCTCTTAGATACTTGCTCATTTGTGTTTTCAAAATTGTTTTGTTTGCTTTTCAATGTGGGTTTAAAAAAAGTTTCTTTAAAAGATTTCAGATCGACTCTTGTATCAGTCCTCAAGAGTGTTTGAAAAGTTGTTTTGAAAACTTTTGAAAAGTGTAAGGTGTGAAAAGTATTTTGATTTGTTTTTGAAAAGAGCAAGTATCCATGAGTCATCTACCTACCCTAAGGAATTCGTCTGTGTAAATGTCCTTTAAAGTAGTGCCATCCCACCATTGAGAGGTAGGTAGCACCACCGTTGGAGGTGTTCGGGTCAATTTGAGGTTCGGGACATGGTGATCACCGGAGTAATAGGAAGACACCTTAGAAGCTACCCTCATGCCAGGTTCCTGGATCATGAGGACTTACTAAGACATCCTCTACTCGACGATCACCTTTCGAGGCAAGGCAACAGTGAGGCGTACCCTAGGGGTGGTGTGTGATTTGTGTGTCATTTTCAGTTTATTATTTGTCTTGTCATGCATTGGTGATCTACGTTTTGATTTTATTTTTGGGCATTCATTCTTTCATGTTATTGTTTAACAGTTAAAGGTGCAGGAATTTAAAGTGCGGAAAAGATAAAGATCCTACGCTATTACAAAGGCGCGGGTCTACAACGCCAAATTAATCCAGACCCGATTTAAAGTAAAGTGCAGAAAATAAATGTCTAATTGACTATTACAGGGCTTTGGAATAAGTACATTATATTTACAACAAAGAAATAAATAAAACGCGCGAAAAGAGAATATAATCGAATGCGAGGGCGTTGGACCCTTTAAAGGAATTAAAATGAAATTATTAAATAATTAAGTTAAATAAAAAGAAAGAAACTTATTTTTTATGTTTTTTGTATTTATGACATTAAAGAAAATTAAATTAATTAAAAGCCAAATAATTCTAGTTCTAATTGTTTTTTTTATTTTATTAAAGAAAATGCATTAAAGTTAAAACCTAGAATTAAAATTAATTAATTATAAAATTTATTTACAAAATTAATGGTTAATGATACTTATAATAAAAATATTTAATAAAAAAAAGAAAATGCTAAAGGTCTATTTTTATTATTTTTGGTTATTGTGAAAAAGAATTAAATTAACAACCTAAAATTAAATCTAAATTAATTATGGGATTTATTTACAAAATTAATACTAAAATAAAATATTTATTATTTTTATCTTTTCTGATTTTTTTTGTGTTTTTTATATGTCATGAAAATATTAATTAATTAAAAGAAGGCAATAATTAAAAGAATATAAAAATAATAAAAACAAAGAATGTAAAGAAAATTGCAAAACCTAAGGGGGTGAAGCCCCTAATTTGGAGGTTGGCCCAGCAATTCCTGGCCCATTACTGGAGGCTTTGTTGACTTTTTCAGGCCACGTGTGGTAGCTTTGACTAGGACCCATCACGCTCCTTAGATCTGAACCCTTGGATGAATGAGACTGACCAAGTGGACGGCTTGATGGAGGGACGTATGATGGTATTCAACGTTGAAACTGCATGGAAACATTACATGAAAAATAACATGGAAATAGTGAGGGACCTGGGATTCGAACCCAGGTCCCAATGATCATTGCCTATACGCCTTAACCAATTGAGCTGCATGCGTTAGTTGTATATAATATAAGAAATAAATAATATAAAATAAAATGGTCGTTAGTGTTAAAAATAAAAAATAAAAGCGCGCTGGATTCAAACCAGCCATTCACACTGTGCCACGCAGTCATCTTCCTCGTTGTTATATTTTCCTGAAAATGTCAAAACATTGGCAACGGTTTTTACACCGTTTCAGAAAGGGCCTTTACAAAAAATAGCGAACAGCACATGGGGGCTCATAAATTGAGCGCGAGGGTGGCACTCTCTTCGTCCAAGCATTCTGGTTCTAATGGTGGTATTCAGGTGTCTTAATTTTACCATTTTAAGAAACGCCCAATTTTGTCCTCCAAGAACCCTAATCTACATCCATGGTAGAATTGCATATAGTACACGAAAACACAATTAAAATGGACGGTTAGCTTCAGAACACATTAATCAGTATGAATACACACACAAAATGCTATGTAAATGCATAAATTATAAAATGCGATTATGAGAAAAAGTGAGGAAAGTCTGGCCTTTGTACAGTGATTCAAAGGGTTAGGGACTAAGTTCTTGGTTGGAAAAGTCCTCTTGAAGCCTCAGGAAGCTAATGAGATCGGAATCTTGCCTTGAATCGTACTACAAGTATGTTTTCAGATTTTGAGTTTTCAAGCTAAAAGTGTGAGTTTTCTTTTTGTGTTTATGCCCAGCCTAGGTCTCAATTTCGTTTTGTCTCACTTGTATAGGCATTAGGCAATGTGAATCAAGAGGAATTATGGCCTCTTAATGCAAAGCTTTCAATTTCAAGATCCTCCATAAACCTCCATAACCAAGCTTCCTTTTTTGACTCATTTTTTAAATTCTTGCTTCTTTGAGCCTTGGCACGAAAATGGGATGTACATAATGGTGCTTCAAGGTTAATCAAAGCCAAATATTCCCTTAAATTAATTTTTTTGAATTTCTCTTGATTTTAAAAGATTTAAAATTAATTAAATCCAATAAAATCAATAAAAAATGAAAACATTAATTAAAAAATATGAAATAAAAGGTGGGACACGTGGGAAGCATGGCCAAGTTAATTCAAGTGGAAAAAGTGGGCCCCTTTTGTCAAAAATGAAATTTCAAGGATAAATGATTTTGGCCATTTCACAAAAATTTCCCAACTTCTCCAATGCATATCTTGCTTAATTTTTAAGATTTGATCATGTTCTTGGACATTTTAGAAAGGTATTGAAGTCCTATAAACAATGTCCTTGGTCCCATGTCATTTTGATTTACCAATCTCAAGTTATGGTCTTTGACTTAAAGTCCCTTTTTGTTGACTTTTGAAAATGACCTATAATGTTGAAATTGATAACTTTTTGTGAGAGCATTTCTTGGACTTGGAGTGTGAAGATGAGTTGTAGGAAATGTCTCCCCCTTCAAGATGAGCATTGGATGGGATTTTTCTGATGAACCATGAAAAAGTTATGCCTTGGTCAAGTTACAGTTGACTTTTCAGCTGTCCAAAAATAGAAACTTTTGCATCTTGAGACTTTTTGAGCCATATTTTTGAGAATCATGATCAAGCATTGATCAAATGATGTTTGTGGCTTCAAAATAAGATGTTGACCAAAAATTTGAACTTTTGACTGTCAAATGACCATTTTGCCCCTACAGTTGACTGTTGAGCAATTAGGGTTTTTGAATGTGCAATTTTGTGCTGAAAGTCTTGAAACTTGACATGTAGGTGCTTGACAATGTTTATAGGCATAGGAGACTTGATTGAGCTCTTGAAAACTTCAGCTTCCTTGTGAGAACCAAAACCCTAGTTTGACTTGCTTCAGGAGAGTGGTTGACTGTGTGGCCCTTGAGTAGGCCTTGAAGCATTTGAAGAGGATGTTTGGCAAAACTTTGAAGATTATGGGAGGGCAAATTTTGGGGTACAACACTATGAATGTGGAAAGCAAGGTCACATAAAGCCGGATTGTCCAAAACTCTCCAAGAAAAATGGATTCAAAGGCAAAAAGGAGTTCAAAAACAAAAAGGCTTATGTTGCATGGGAAGATAATGAGATAAGTTCTTCATCTGATTCGGAAAGCGACGAATGTGCAAATCTAGCATTGATGGCTTCACATCACTCCGACGATGAAGAAAAGGTTAGTAATGAATTTAATCTTTTTTATGATGATGTTCAAGGTGCTATTGATGAACTCTTGGGAGAATGCAAAAGTTTATACAAAAAGGTGTCAAATCAAGAAAAAGAACTATTAATTTGTCTAAAAAAAATTGACACCATGACTAAAGATTTTGATCTTCAAAAACAAAATTTTATTAAAGAAAAGGAAAACTTTGCATGCTCCAAGTGTGAATCAAATGTCTTTCAAATTGTTCAATTGAAAAGAGTCATTGAACGATATGAAAAAGGACAAATAGGATTGGAAGGATTACTAAGCCAACAACGTTATCCAAATGATAAAAGAGGTCTTGGTTATGTGAATACTAAGAAACCAAGCAACAATCCCACTGTTTTTGTAAAGGCTAGTAATAGTTCCAATCCCAAGAAAGTAGAAAAGAAGCAAGTTGTTCATAATCATCAAAAGAAAAAGGCTAATGTATCGAAAAAGAAAACATTTCCTAAAAAGAAATCTTATCCTTCTAGATATAGAAGTAACTATGAACCTACTTGTTTTTATTGTGGTATTAAAGGCCATACACCTAATGCTTGCTATGTTAGAAACTTTATTATAGCAAATGGGCATTATGTGTGGATGAAAAAGGGAACTAACTATGAAGGACCCAAGGCAACTTGGGTACCTAACAAAGAATAATTTTTTTTTGTAGGTATGCTTGAAATCCACATCAAATGTTTGGTATCTTGATAGTGGATGTTCAAAGCATATGACAGGAGATGTACACCAATTTTCATATCTAGTACATAAAGCCAAAGGGTATGTCACCTATGGAGACAACACCAAAGGAAAGATTCTTGGCGTTGGAATAGTTGGCACACCTCCATCCATTCAAATTGAGGATGTTCTCTATGTTGAAGGATTAAAGCACAACCTTCTTAGCATAAGTCAACTTTGCGATAGAGGGTTCAAGATCAAATTCAACAAAGAAGAATGCCTTATTATGGATGAGGCAACCAATGAGGTAAAACTCAAAGGTATAAGATCTAACAATATTTTTATGATTACTTTAGATGATTTGTCTATGAAGGTACAATGTCTTATGGTAAACAACAATGACGCTTGGTTATGGCACAAGAGGATTGCTCACATTCACATGGAGCACTTGAACAAATTGGTTAAGCATGACTTAGTTATTGGTCTACCAAAGATAAAGTTCATCAAAGATAAATTATGTTTTGCATGCCAAAAGGGCAAACAGACCAAAACAACTTTCAAATCTAAGAATGTGGTGTCTACTACAAGGCCACTACAATTGTTACACATGGATCTCTTTGGTCCATCAAGAACAAAAAGCTTCGGAGGTAATGTATACGCATTGGTTATTATTGATGATTTTTCTAGATATTCTTGGACTTTGTTTCTTGTGCAGAAAAGTTATGCTTTTAAAGCCTTTAAGAAGTATGCTAAGCAAATCCAAAATGAAAAATCACTAAAGATTGTGTCCATAAGAAGTGATCATGGTGGAGAATTCCAAAATGCACAATTTGAAGAATTTTGTGAAGAACATGGTATCTCTCATAATTTTTCAGCACCAAGAACTCCACAACAAAATGGAGTAGTTGAAAGAAAGAATAGGTTTCTAGTGGAACTTGCAAGAACAATGCTTAGTGATGCAAACCTTCCTAAATATTTTTGGGCGGATGCAGTTAGTACGGCTTGTTATGTTGGAAATCGAGTTATCATTAGACCTATAATAAAGAAGACTCCATATGAACTCTTCAAAGGAAGAAAGCCAAACATTGCTCACTTTCACTTTTTTGGATGCAAGTGCTTTGTTCTTAACAATGACAAAGACAATCTCGGTAAGTTTGACGAGAAATCCGACGAAGGTATATTTCTTGGTTATTCGCTTTCTAGTAAAGCATATAGAATTTATAATAAAAGAACTTTAACTATTGAAGAATCTATGCATGTATCTTTTGATGAAACTAACCCCTCCAAGGAGGAAGTAGTTGTTTGTGATGATGATGATCCTATAGATTTACCCCCGGAAGATCTTTCAACTGATCAAGTTGTGAAATCACCGGAAAATCAAGAAAACATTGTTAAACAAGATTCAAACATCAATGATCTACCAAAAGAATGGAGAACTCATAGAGACCATCCTATTGACAAAATTATTGGTGACATTAGCCAAGGAGTATCAACAAGATTGAATCTAAAAGATGCTTTCTTAAACATGGCGTTTGTTTCTCAAATTGAACCTACCAAAGTTGATGAAGCCTTAGGAGATGATCAATGGATTATTGCTATGCAAGAAGAATTAAATCAATTCGAGAGAAATCAAGTTTGGGAGCTTGTTCCTAGACCAAGTGGTAAACACATCATAGGTACCCGATGGGTGTTTAAGAACAAACTTGATGAGAATGGTCTAATTGTTCGAAACAAAGCAAGGTTGGTTGCCCAAGGTTACAATCAAGAGGAAGGAATCGACTTTGAAGAAACATTTGCTCCAGTTGCAAGGTTAGAAGCTATACGTCTTTTACTTGCTTATGCTTGTTCATTAAATTTTCAGCTTTTTCAAATGGACGTCAAAAGCGCATTCTTGAATGGATACATCAATGAAGAAGTCTATGTCAAACAACCTCCGGGTTTTGAAGACTTAAAACATCCTACACATGTCTTTAAGTTGAGAAAGGCTCTTTATGGCTTAAAGCAAGCACCAAGAGCATGGTATGATAGACTTAGCAATTTTTTGTGTGAAAAAGGTTTCGAAAAGGGTAAGGTTGATAAAACTTTGTTCATTAAGAAAATCCAAAGTAACACTTTATTGGTTCAAGTCTATGTTGATGATATCATTTTTGGATTGACTAACAAAGAAATGTGTGAGGAATTCTCATTGATGATGAAAGGAGAATTCGAGATGTCTATGATGGGAAAGATGAACTACTTTCTTGGACTACAAATTAAGCAACTAGAAGATGGAATCTTCATCAATCAATCTAAGTATTGCAAAGAACTATTGAAAAAGTTTGATATGGAACATTGCAAAGCAATGAATACTCCAATGGGCTCTGGTACATATGTTGATCAAGATGAATCCGGTACTCCAATTGATATTACAAAGTACAGAGGTATGATTGGTTCTTTATTGTATTTGACGGCAAGCCATCCTGACATCGTGTTTAGTGTTTGTCTTTACGCTCGCTTTCAAGCAAATCCAAAGGAATCACACCTCATGGCAGTTAAAAGGATCATGAAGTATCTAAGAGGAACAACCAATGTCGTCTTATGGTATCCGAAAGGTAGTATTTGCACTTTAATTGGTTATTTTGACGCGGATTATGCAGGTTGTAAAACTGATCGTAAAAGCACAAGTGGCACTTGTCACATTATTGGAAATGCATTAGTATCATGGGATTGTAAAAAGCAAGCATGTTTTGCTCTTAGCACGGCCGAAGCAGAATACATAGCAGCAGGTAGTTGTTGTGCACAAATTCTTTGGCTCAAGCAACAACTCCGTGATTACGGACTTGATCTCGGATGTATTCCTCTTCGATGCGACAATACAAGTGCTATCAATATTACAAAGAATCTGGTCATGCATTCAAGAACCAAACATATAGATATTCGACATCATTTTCTCCGTGATCATGTTCTTAAAGGAGATGTCGAAGTCACTTTTGTGGATACTCATAACCAACTCGCAGATATCTTCACAAAACCGCTTGCTCGAGAACCTTTCTTCAAAATCCGAAGAGAACTTGGTATTTTGGATGAAGGTGATATCTAAAGGTTTCTCATAAGGTGCACGTCTTAATTCTTCAACAAGAATTTTTATGTTTCAGTACACTCTGCTTCTACTCCTTCTTTTATATGTTTTTATCGTCTTATTCTTTTAAATATGTATTTGTTTCACTCTTTTTCCCCATCCTTTTTGATGTTAACAAAGGGGGAGAAGAATATGCATATGTGTTGTTTTGTTTTCAAAGAAATTGAAGGCCCAAATATCTATTATACTCACTCCAAAATTCAAGGAATCATGGACTTAGGGGGAGCATACAATTTAGGGGGAGCCTTGCATTTGCTCAACATATTTTCTACTCAAAACAACATAAACAATTCAAGAATAATTTTCAAGACTTGGTTGTCATCATCAAAAAGGGGGAGAATGTAATTGCAAGCTTCTCAAGTCATATTTAAAGCATTTGTTTTGATGAAGACAACATGGATATCAACATTCAAAGGATGTGCAAAAAGCTTGTCAACATCATATAAAAAGTCTTGAAGATTATAGAAGAATTATTGAAGAATCATCAAATGTCAAAATGGTATAAATAATTCTTAATCTTGAATATACATGTTCACAAAAATATGCATTCATCAACATATACATATCCCATAATTTTAACATCAAGAAAAACTTTGTTTGAAATATTTTTCAAAAAGTATTTTTGAAAATAACCCCTTAGGAACCGGTTCCTCCCTAACAGGGAACCGGGTTCCAGACTTTCTCAAAAAAAGCATGTCCCTGGTTTTTGTACCAGGAACCGGGTTGTACCAATAGGGGAACCGGTTCCTGCGTAATATTTTTTGAAATCTGACTTATAGCATTCACTAAGAACCGGGTTCTGTCAGTGTCGGAACCGGTTCCTAGCGAACCAGTGCAGCTTTTCTTTTGGTTTTTGAACATTTTTCAAGTGGTATCTTTTCATGAATGCATTGCAACTTTTCATATGAATTGGCATGAATGAAGAGGTTCTTATGACTTTATAAAATGCTGCAGATTTCCTTATTTCAAAAAATACAAAAGAATGCTTCAATTTTCAAATTAACAAATATACTTCTTCAATAAACAATTTTTCATCATTCACATTTGAATTCATACTTTCATGTGTTCATAAAATTTTGTGAAACTTGCCATATACACTTTCATTAAATCATTACAAGTTTCATACATTGTGAATGTTTATATACATTTCTTGAGAATTGTTTTTATCTTGAAGAAGAAGATCAATTGAAGATTGATAAATCTCTCCATATATTTCAAATCAATCATTATATTACTTAAAGAATTTGTTCCCTTACTATCCAGGATTGTTGGAAGTAAGTGTTGTGATTTGAAGAGGATTGTTCTTCATTCACATTAGTGTTTGTTTGGTCTTAAAGGTGTTAAGAACCTTTGATCACCCTATAGGTTAGATAGTAAGCATAGGCTGTACAATCATTCTAACTATAGTGAAATCTCTTTCGTGTTGGAAAGGGGACTGGAGTACTCTCGGATTGTGAGGGGAACTAGGATATATCACCGTGTTCTTTACTTTTCCGCATTTATCGCTTTCATCATCATAATCAAGAAAAGATAAAGATATAATAAAAACCTTCAAACACTTAACCAAAAAAAGTTCTACAAATATTCTCATAAAACCGAATAAATTTTATAAGACCTAATTCACCCCCCCCCCCTCTTAGGCACTCTGAGACTTACAATACACTTCTTGACTTATGTATCCATTAAGGAACACGCTTTTTACGTCCATTTCATATAATTTGAAGTTCTTTGAGCATGCATAAGCTAATAAAAGGCGTATAGCCTCAAGTCGGGCAACTGGAGCATAAGTCTCCTCATACTCAATGCCTTCCTCTTGATTATAACTTTGAACCACAATACAGACCTTATTTCTTGTTATCACACCATGTTTATCAAGTTTATTACTAAATACCCATCGAGTGCCTATAATTTGATGATCTTGTGAAAGAGATACAAGGTCCCTATAATACAGTGGGAGAATCGACTTTTGGGTTTTTCGTTTTATCGTAAATGCTACGGATAGCAAGAGTCGCCACCGACTTTTCTTTTATACAATAAAGGAAAGGGTGAAAAGAACAGGAAATACCTTTTTGAGAATTTTCTTGAGTTCGGTGGGTAGGTTATGAAAAGGGAAGGTGTTAGCACCATTTTCATCCGTAGTTATCTACGGGCTCTTAGTTGTTAGCTCACTTTTGAAAATGCTTTTGTGAATGTGTTTGTTTGAAAATATTTTGAAAAGTGCCTTCGTTAGGAAAACTTTGTAATGATTCTCGTATCGTTGAGAATGCATACAAAGTGTTTGTCTTTGAAAATATTTCAAGAAAGTGTTTGTGTGTCCAAAGTTGTTTGTTTTGAAAAGTTTGTGAGCCAGCGACTACGAGTGTTCTACCTACTCAAAAGAAGTCTTTGTTTTTTTCCTCCTCCTTTAGGTAGTGCTATCCTACCATTAATTAGTAGGAAACCCTATCATTGGATGTGAGGGACAGGCGTGGGTCATCGTAGAGTCATAGAAGGCAACTTATAAGATACTTTAGCAATTTTCGTAATGGACCAAGATCATTTACCAAAGGCAAAATCGAAGGGTCATCGAGGGACTACGATCTTTTAATCGAGGGTCTTTGCTAAAGTATCCCACGTTTGAGGGACATGACTGTTTTTATCCGAGGCAACAAGTGAGATTACCCTAAAGGTGCAAGTGTGCAAAGTGTGTTTGATTCAATTATTTTACCTTGAATTAGGGTTATCTAATGTTTGGTTTTAAAGTTTGCTATACAAACCATAATTACTAACAATAATAAGGAAAGCAATAAATTGTGGAATTTAAATGTCCTACGCTATTACATTGCTTTATGAATGGGGGTACAAATTTGTGAATGGGGAGGAAAGCAATAAATCCCAATTATCTATTACAAACCAAATAGTTGCATCCTAAACAATTGATCTAGGAATATAAATAAGAAATAAGGAAAAGGAGAAATTGGAATGCTTTTGTATTTTTTTATGAAAAGATGGTTGGAGTTGGTATGTTTGAAACAAATGCATGCATTACAATCAAGATGAAAGTCATGGAGTATATCTTTTGATTTTGTATTTGTTTCATGTTTTAATGTGAATTTGATTGAGAAAAGTCTTAAGGAGGATCAAGCTATCATGAAATGTTTACTCAAGTGTCAAGATATCTCATGAGAATCAAGACTTTATCATTGTAAAAATCAAGCTTTAGAGCAAAGTTGAAAATGTAACTGTTACACCCCAAAATTTGCTCTCCCATTTTTATTCAGGGCATGCGCATTAAGGTCCCTAATTGCTCTAGGTTGACCAAGAATTGATCAGATAAATTCTCCTCCTAAGAAATGGCCTTTCAACTAATCTCACTTTTCACCAAGATGTGTGAGTTCCAAAGCTTCGATTTATTTCCATGACACCTTATACGCCCCAGCATAATGGCACAGCTGAAAGAAATAAAAGAAGTGTGCATGACAAAGTATAGGTCGAAAGCTGAAAATATGCCTAAGGGCTTTCAGGTCGAAGCAGCTTCAACAACAGTATGCAGGCTAATTTGAAGGATCGAAGGAATTCTAATTCGAAGTAAAATGTGAGGAGGCTTTTAAGAAGTCTTCGATTGGAAGAGCTAATAATTATCATCGAAGAGTTAATTTTCGAACCACTGAAATATAAGCTATTCAAAACATCCAAGGAAGGCTAGATCGAAAGAAAGCGTGAGGAGGCTTTTTTCTAAAGTTTTCAATTGGAAGAGCTAGTAAAGTCATCGAAGTGTGTTGTTTTTGAATCATGGAAATATAAGTTATTCGATGCACTACAAGAAAAAACCTTTTGATTGACACGTTATTTGAATGGGCACTTTGAAAAGAAGAATATTTTGGAATCAAAAAGCTTTTATTTTATCCAAAGAAACATGTGGAAGGCTAATGATTCGAAGAACATGCAACCTTCAAACATGGCATGATCGAAGGACAACTAGAAACGAGTCAGCCAGATATGAGTCATCTTGTAGTTTTAGGATCAATATGTTTCAGGCATGTGCCTGAACTTACAAGGGAGTTGGGTGATAGAAGGTGCTTATAGGTTATCCTTCGATTGGTACATACAAGTTGTATTCACCAATCGAAGGTTAACTAAGGATCAATAAGGATGGCCTTGTAAATGAAAAAACAAAAGGTAGGATTGGAGTCAAAACTGTGTTCGAAGGAGGTGAACATAATGAAACTCCAAGGAAAGGAAATCGAAGAGAATAGGAATGGAGTTCGACTAGGAGAATTTTCCAGATCAAATAACCAATGCATATGGACTCAATCGAAGAATCCATGAGGATGAAACCGTGAGAAAATCGAATTGAAGCCTATAGCCATTGAAGGGAGCCACTCAGAGCCATTGAAGAACAAGGCTTGAGGGCATTCGGAAGAGTCAAGATGAGAAACCTGTCCAAGTTCATTCAAAACCCAAAAGGGTAGAAAATCATCAAAAAATGCAACCTTTTAAGGCTTTCGATTCTGCCTTCAAAGCCATGGTTAATGGCTGATTCTTGACATTTTCGTTCACCACTGGGCCCCTATAAATACAGAGCTAAAGCTTAAGCAGAAGTAAACACGTACTATCCAGACGAAACACTGCCTCCACAGATGAAAACATTGCCTCCAGAGATGCACAAATCACCCCAAGGAGCCACATGAAAATTGCAAAAAAATACATCAAAATTGTAAAATCCAAAAACATATTTCCAGCTTCTTTTGATCCAATCCAAAGGCTCCATCATGTTCCTGGGAATATCAGGAGCATATCCCTGCCATTTCCAATTCAAAGGCTCCATCATGTTCTTTTGGTAAGGTTTGTTAGAATCGAAATCTCATATGCACACTTTGTTGATACATTTAATGGTTTGATCCATGTTCAGGGGAACCATTAGAACAAGTTTGAGGTATTATATGCAAGTTTTGACGTGTAAAACACAAACTGCCATTGTTAGGGCATCCATGGCCGTTGAGTTTCATTCTCATTGATACAATAAGTTTCATACCAAACTAACCCTGCCATCGGATTCGCAAGGGTCCATTTTTCCTAGTAGGGTTATTAGTTTGCTTATTTTCATTTATTTATGCAGGATTCAATTTTTTAAGCCATCGGAGAAGATAAACGAAGTTTTGAATTCGGCCTGGTCCAAAACGCTAACTCTGGCGCTGCACATGTCTCTCTCTCATTGGCCCTTTTGGTCAGCGCGCGCATTTTATGTTTTCATATATATTTGACTTATGTGTTTCTAATATAATTTTATGATGTTGTTTATATAAACGAATGAACAAGTGGCTGAGTGGTAAGGCAGGTGAGTATGCAAGAAGGAAACTTGGGTTCGATACCCAGGTTATGCATTTTGTTTTTCTAACATTTCATTTGCAGATCCAGTGATGGCATGTCCCACGTGTGCATCATGAACCATTAATCTAACCCATCAGATCACAGTTGATCCAGATCCAATGTACCCAAATATGCAGACCACCATGCACTCTCCAAGGCATTCCTCACTAGATTCACAAGAAACTTGGGCTTCAACAACTTGGGCCTAGCATTTTTTTCACACCCCCCAGTTTTTGTTTTTACTTTTATCGCTTTTCTTAATTTGTTTTAATTTGTTTAATTAGTATAAAATAAATAAAAATCACAAAAAAAAATATTAGGTTAGTATTTTTATTAATTAAGCTAATTTTGTAAATAAATTAATTAATTACTTTAATATTTTGTTTAATTTAAAATCAATAGACTTAAGATTCTAATCAATTTTAGTTCTATTTCTCAAACAAACACAAAAATTATTAGGTTGTATTAGAATTAATTTTTCTAATTAATAATTTTCTTTTCATTTTATTTTAATATAATAATTAGACTTAATTTAGTTTAATAAACAAAAAACAACAAAAATATTTCTTTTTTTTTTTAACTTATAATGAGTTCAGGATTAGACGTCTTTCCAATTCACGCGCGTTTTTTACCTTTTCGCATTTTTATTTTCATGTTTTCTATAACTACCTACAGGAATGTAATAGATGATAACTAGGACATTTACTATTTTTCCCCAAGTTTGGACTTGTAATAATCCCCCTCCCCGAAGCCTTGTAATAGCTAGATTTACATTTCCGCATTTTTATTACTGTGAATTATTAACTGTTTAGATGCATGGCTAACTAGGATTGTATGGCAAGAATAAAACAAAATGCTAGCAAACCTAAATGCAAAGATAAATAACTGAAACACAATATAATTGCACATGTGCACCTCTAGGGTATCCCCATTTTGGTTGCCTTCAGAAAATAGTCACAACTCTCGAAACATGAGATATTTTAGTGGCTACCCTCTGGTTTTAGAGATCATATGTCCCTCGACGACCCTTGTAACACCCCATTTCTACCTGGCGAATAATATTAAAAATCAGAGTTCAACATAAATAGGATGCTACATTTACAACTTAAAATCAAACTTCATTTAATCGCATACAAATAGATACATAACACTTAACTCGGATGACCCGATAACAACCTGATTTATTCTTCAAAATTAAATAACTTTTTATTAATAAGCAGCGAAATCTACATACTCAACTTCGATTCACTTAACATCTTTTATTCAACTAAAACAACCTCAAGACAACAATTATTTCATGTAATCAACTTAAAAATTCAGCAACTGAAATAATAATCAACAACTAAACATCAAGCGTCCATCCCCCCGAGTGCTACATATCAGAGCAACAACACCGACTTGAACTAACGAGGTAACAACTATCCTTCTTGATTACCTGCACATTACCAACAGAGGGCAACATTCAAACAGAAGGGGTGATATATCTAACAATATAATAAAACGTATGATAAATAATATATTAAATCAGATCATATAAAATCACCACTTCACAACTTACAACCAACTTTAATCACAACAAAATATCAACACGACATAAATACTAATTCATAACTTTTAGATAATACTTGTCACAACAAGTCAACAACATAAAGCAACAACAAATATATCATCACCACAACTCAAGATGCAACATCAACTACGACTCAATTACAATGCACATGCATGTGGTACCATTGGAGCAGAACTTATATCTTAAAAATCTGCCAATAAATAGAGGCATAAGCCTTCTTCGTAGTTTTCCAATCCAGGCTATCACAGAGTATGCAAATGTATGTGACTCAATGAATGCACCATCACATACTCATAACAATCATCATTCATCGCAAGGCATAAGCCCACATCACCATTATTACCAGTAAATAGAGGTAACTCATCATCATTTAAAATTCTCTGCAACTTCGCATTATCAACAAGAATTCATAGAGACAATCACAACAACACAACATCTTAACATAAATAAACATTGGCCATAAGCCTAACAAATTAATAATAATTCAACACTGGCTATAAGCCTACAACTTGATACTTCAACAGCAACAATTAGCGCAACATTGGCATAAGCCTACAACTTAGTACGTCACAACAAAAATAACACAACAACATGACAACAGCCATTTGACATTGGCCATAGGCCTACAACATAATATCGCCCATAATTATTCAGACAATTCTCGACTATGCTGATTAAGTACTCATCTAATGCTTATCTCTAATTACCAAACCTCTACATATTATAATACTGTAATACTACATCATGATTATTATTAATCTTAGTGTTATGAACCAAGCAATAATCTAAGATCATCTTATCCTCATCACACTTCACGAAATCATCATAGTGATTTAACGTGGGAAAGCTGAATTTATCCTAATTTTGGTACTAGGATTATTCTTCTTATCCTTCGTTTTAATCCTTATGAATAAATTTCATTGGGTTAGCTATCCAACGCTTCAAACGACACCTCAAATGAAGTCCGGAAACTCAAGTTACAGCCTTTGGAAAAATCTATCAAAATTTGGACTGCATGAGTCGATGCATACTGGGTCTTGAATCCTGCATGAGTCGACGCGTAACCTCTTGTGTCGACTCATACTGAGTCTTAAATACTGCATGTGTCGATGCATAACCTTTTGTATCGACTCATCCTGATTCAAATCCTGCATGTGTCGACGCATGACCTTTTGGGTCGACTCGTACTGATTTGCGCATAGTTTCTGCGATCTCACTGCGATTTCACTGTGATTTCCCTACCTTAGGTCCTAAAAACATCATATAATCATAGGTGATCATCACTTATGATAATCCTATGTTTCTACATCAATTATACATCATTTAGGCATCATTATTCATCTCTAATTCATTGATTCCTCATCAAACAACAATATATATTTCAATCACAAACAAAACAATTTTTTTTAAATCCAATCCCACATACTACTCATCGCATACCCTATTATAGAGTCAGAACCCCACCCTTACCTCGGATTAGAGATTTCTTACAATTTTCCGATTGAATCCCGCTTTACGTCTCTTCCTCTTCTCTGTAACTTCTACGTTATTTTCTTTCTTCCAACCCTTATTCCTCTTTTACTTGACAAAACCTCTTTTCCTTACTGTCACTTCTAATTTCTATTATTATAACCGAACTTAATAATAATAGTATTTCTATTGGGCCTAATTCTCACACCTCCTCAATGCTACATACCACCATATAAATAAGCCCGACAACTTAATCTTATATTATTCCATTATTTCCAACATTATTATTATTATTAATCAACTAATCAATTATTTAATAATAATCTAACAACTTATACCAACAATTCTTAACATATCACAACTTCAACCAATAATCCAAAAATAATTTAATTAAACAATTAACTAAATTAACGGGCGTTACAACCCTCTCGACGTTGCCTTGATAAAAATTATCTTAAAACCCTAGGGTAGTTATTAAGGTTTCTTGCCTAGTTACCTTTGTGACTATAAAATGTCCCTTCCAACGTCCCTCAAAATATCCAACGATAGGGCTACCTACTCACTAATAGTAGGATAGCATTGTCTAAAGGAAAAGAGGAAAAGAACTACCCTTTCGAGTAAAAGTAGATAGTTGTTAGATGCTTGCTCAAAAACAAACTTTTACACATACACAAACTTCTTTCAAAAAAGACATTTTCAAAACGCTTTATCAACACTCTTGAGGATTGATACAAGAGTTATCATAAAGTAAATCGCCTTACTATTGGAATTTCAAAAACTTTTCAAAACACACAAAGCACAAGGTATTTTCAAATGAGATAAGCATCTAAGAGCCCGTAGATAACTATGGATGGAAAGGGTGCTAACACCTTCCCTTTCCATAATCTACCCCCCTTACTCAGAAAACTCTCGAAAGGTCTTTTTTCTGTTCTTTTCACCCTTTCCTTGGTTGGATAAAATAAAAGTCGGTGGCGACTGTTACTTACCGCAACATTTGCGAATACAAATGCAAAACCAGTATAACAGTCGGTTCTGCCACCATATCACAGAACTGGCAACTCTGTTGGGGAAATATTAAAAAGTGGGGTTACCTTAGAGCTTAGTTCATTTTTAAAATTACTTTACATTGTGTGCTTGTATGCTTTATCTTTAAGGGTTTTGTTTGGGTTTACTTGTAAAGATCCTACATCCGTATCTGGGGCACCTTTTTAGGTAAGCAGCAATAGATCATGGAGACTATATGGCATAAACCGATATGGTTGAAGCGATAGCTGCCTTAGTGTGACACATTTGTTAGTACCGGTATCCCTTATGTTAAATTGAGGAGAATACGGGGCCGCTGTGTGGTGTCATAAAGCACTAGCAGACCTTAGAACCTTAGTTGAACAAACTTGGCTAATGAGATAGCCGGCCTCGGTATAAATATGAGGATTGGTTGATACTCGATGCTACACTCACTGAGATTGGACTTTCGGGATATTTCGGCCGCGATAAAAGATCGCCTGAGCTGAAACAATGTATGATAAAGAAAGATCAGTGATATTGAGACTCCTTAGAACCCGGTTACTTTTGTAAGACAGGTTGAACCAACTAAACTTCAAGAAGGTACTCACCTATAAACCCCATGCAAGCCTAAACCTAAGGTCTTGCGTGTGATTAAATTGTTCAAACATAACATCATGCATCATAATATCCATATTCATTTAACTAACCATTTCAAGGACCAGGGGAATTTATCTTTGTTCTGTTTTGCAGATCATGGCTTCCGTTCATAGAAATACCATTTGAATCAGCTTTGTGAGAATACATCTCCAACTCAAAGAGCCAGTATCAAGGGTTTATGAGACTTCCTCGTTCACCAAGAAATATGGTCGACTTCTCAACCTGGTTACCTCAAGCTTTGATGAGAAGATGATGGGGGTACTCTTTCAGTTCTTTGACTCCAAACACCATTGCTTCACATTTCTCGATTATCAGTTGGTACCCACCATGGAAGAGTTCTCTTAATTATTAGGTGTACCCATTCTGGATAAGATGCCTTTCACCGGTTTAGAGGAGGCTCCAAAACCAGAGGTCATTGCAGCAGCCTTGCATCTGAAACGGTCCGTCATTATATCCAATTGGGAAACTAGAAGAAGAGTCAAGGGTTTCCTAGTCAAGTTCCTACTAGAAAAGGCTCAATCGTTTTGGGATGATTTAGATTTCCAAGCTTTCGAAGAAGTTATAGCTCTTCTAATCTATGGGTTAGTATTGTTCCCTAATCTGGGCTTGCTCATAGATCTGAATGTTGTCAAGGTTTTCTCTTCTGTAATCATGTGCCTACATTGCTTGGAGCTATCTTGAATTCCCTCCACACTCGTACCATGAAGAGAAGAGGGGTTCTTATGTGTTGCATACCATTGATGTCTAGGTGGTTTATTTCACACCTTCCACAATCAGTATTGAAGAATGAACAAGGTTTGGGTTGGTCGCAAAGGATAATGTCACTTTCTCACTCGAATATTATTTGGTACTCCCGGACTATGGGAGATATTTTTATCATTGACCACTGAGGGGAATTCCCTAATGTCCCACTCCTCGGCATTAGGGGAGGTATCACTTATAATCCTTCCCTGGCTCTACGACAATTTGGTTATGCTCAGAGGGATAGTCCCCATAATATGCTTATCCAAGGCATTATGTTCAACTACGAGGATGATATTTAAGGGTATCGTCAAAGGTTCGTACGAGCTTAGGGCATGGTAAGTAAGGTGGATATCAAGGATTTGGGGCATAAGAATTCCATCCCTATGGAGCCTTATCTTAGATGGGTACGAGCTCATGCCCAAAACCTTATGATGCCATATACAACTATCTTACCAGTGATTGTGGAACCTGTCACCGAAGAAGATGTTCCTTATACAGTTCTCCATTCTGACATGCCCACTGGTCTGAAAGAGTTGCAGAGGTCCTAGATTCAGCTAAAGGAAGAACAGTATACCTTTAGAGGTCAATTCTACACCAGTGAGAATAAGGTGTTGGAGCTCACAAAGAAACTTTACAAAGAAGAGAGTCTTAATGTCTACCTCGGCACGAAGAGGAAGCGCCCATGGGAGATTTTATTCTTAGATTTTAAGAGTTTCTAATTTTCAATTATAAGCCTAAAAGGTAGTTGTAATTTGAATCTTATTAATAAAATCTTTGTTTCATTTTGGCTCGCAAATTTAAATTTCCCGAAGTCCTTGAAAACATTGCATAAACATTATCATGCATATCATTACATTAAGCAGGCATTTCAAGACAGGTTTCTTATCTTTTCGCTGTTTATTTCAGCAAAAAGAAATGGCTCTTGAATAGACAGTTAAGGATCTTCAAGCTCAAAACGCTCAGTTCTAACAAATGTTCCTGGCTCTGGCTAAGGGACAAGAAGATCTGAAAGTTCTTATCATCAAAGAGAAGACAAAGAAGGCAAAGAAACCAGCTGATGTTTTGAATATGGGAAGAAGGTTTAGAGGACCAGTCAAGCGAGCTTTAGATTTCGCAACCCCATCAAATGAGAGGGACAATCAAGAAGAGAAGCCAATAGAAGAAAACAACAACCCAAGGACTGATAAGAAAGAGGTTGACTACTCTGAGGAACAGTATCTTCCTGCTGATGATAAATACAAGAAGCTAGAGGGTCGTCTTAATGCTATGGAAATTCAGAGGGTACCCAGTCTGGATTTTGAAGAGTTAGGACTGGTCTTAGGGGTGGTCATCCCCCAGAATTTAAAAGTCCCAATATTTTCTAAGTATGATGGTGTCTCATGTTCTACGCTGCACTTAAGGTCATATGTCAGGAAGATTCAGCCCAACATTGCTGATAGGAATCTGTGGGTACATTTCTTCCAGGAAAGCTTGTGAGGGACGCAGTTGGAATGGTTCTATCAACTGGAAGGAACCAATATTCGCAATTGGGAAGATTTGGCCACTGCTTTTTACAAGCAGTACCAATACACTGTTGACCTTGCTCTAACCCGTACACAACTTTAAAAGATGTCTTTGGGTTCCAGCGAGAGCTTCAAAGATTACGCCCAAAAGTGGAGGGATCTTACGGGAAGAGTCCATCCTCCTCTGTCTAATAGAGAGCTGGTAGACATGTTCTTGGGTACTCTGTCTGGCCCATTTTTCAACCATTTGATTGGAAGATCTTCAGCTGGGTTTATTGAGCTGATATTGACTGGTGAGCAAGTGGAAGCTAGTATCAAGAGCAGTAAAATCCAAAGAGATGTATCCTCAAGTACAGTGAAGAAACCCTTCACTGGAAAGAAGGAGGTTAGTGTTGCTTATGGCCAGAGGAATCAAAGCAGGACTGAACACCGTCCAATGGTAGGAGTTGTTATGATTTCCAACCCTGCATCAAACCAACAATGAAACTATCAGCGCAGACCGGATGCGCCCAGAAGATAGTTCACCCGTATTAACATGTCTTTATCTCAGGTTTTGCCACACTTGTTAAAATCTAATCCGGTTACTCTAAAGGAGGCTCCTAAAAATCCCAATATTGCATCTCCCCGCTATAACCCAAATGCTCGATGTGCCTATCATTCCGAAAGTCCGGGGCATGATATAAACGATTGTTGGGCTCTGAAAAATAAGGTGCAAGATCTTATCGAAGCGAAGAAGATTGAGTTTGACCCTCCGAAGACCCCCAACGTCATAACTGCACCAATGCCCAAGCATGAACCGAGAGTCAGTGCTATTGATGTTTTTCCACTACAGAAGATGCTGACAGTGAACGCGACAGACAAGTGGATCTTCCCAACTATCAACGGTGGACTCAATAATTGGGAGGCCAAGGATTTTGTTCCTATTACTTTTACTCAAGAGTAATTGTATTTTTGTTTTTTGGGATATGTAATATTTGAAAAATTGAAACTCTAAAGCCTTGTGTCTTACCCGAGACACAACGGTCTATTTTGTGAGGGTTATTACTTCATCTTCATATGTCATTAATAAATCATTGGACGTTTTGCATACAAATTTTACGCTCTATGTCTTTCTTTTCTGCTTTTATTTTATCAAAATAGTTATGCTCTCTTACACACACCCACGTATCAAACTGCAGATCCACATCCATTATGGACCCTATTGGAAGCGGTTCTACTATTGCCAATTATGACTTTGAAAATCAGATCTACCAAACCAAGAACGAAGGTGAGGAAGATTGTGAAGTACCATGAGAACTCGCCAGACTATTACAACAGGAGGAAAGGGCAATACAGCCTCATGAAGTGTCGGTTGAGACAGTAAACTTGGGTACTAAAGAAGATAAGAAGGAAGTCAAGGTAGGTTCCGATCTAGAGCATAGTGTCAAGAAGCGGTTGATTCAGATGTTACATGACTATGTTGAGGTCTTTTCCTGGTCATACGAAGACATGCCAGGGCTAGACACTGATATTGTGGTTCACCGCCTACCGAAAAAAGAAGACTTCCCTCTAGCGAAACAGAAGGTTCGTTGTATGCGTCCTGAGATGTCGGAAAAAATCAAAGTTGAAGTCATGAAACAGTTCAACACTGGTTTCTTAGCTGTTACTTCTTATCCACAATGGTTTGCTAATATTGTTCTGGTGCCTAAGAAGGACGATAAAGTACGTATGTGTGTGGATTACGGAGACCTGAATAGGGAAAGCCCCAAGGATGACTTCCCTCTTCCCCATATTGATGTTCTGGTTGACAACACCGTACAACATAAGGTACTCTCTTTCATGGATGGTTTCTCCGGGTACAATCAGATCAAAATGGCACCTGAAGATATGGATAAAACAACTTTCGTCACACAGTGGGGCTCTTTCTGCTACAAAGTTAAGCCATTTGGGTTAAAGAACATCGGGGCAACCTATCAACGTGCCATGGTAGCTTTGTTTCACGATATGATCCATCACGAGATAGAGGTCTATGTCGATGATATGATAGCTAGGTCTCAGACTAAAGAGGAACACCTTGATCACCTGCAAAAGCTGTTTGAAAGACTGAAAAAGTACAAACTGAGGCTAAACCCGAATAAGTGCACTTTTGGGGTAAGATCTGGTAAGCTCTTAGGCTTTGTTGTCAGCAGCAAAGGTATTGAAGTAGACCCTGCAAAGGTTAAAGCCATACAAGAAATTCCAACTCCTCACACTGAGAAGGAGGTTAGGGGATTCTTGGGACGTCTAAACTATATTGCTAGATTCATTTTCCATCTAACTGCTATTTGTGAGCCAATATTTAAATTACTAAAGAAAGATCAAGCAGTGAAGTGGAATGACGATTGTCAGACCTCCTTTAACAAAATCAAGGAATATCTTTAAGAGCCTCCAATTTTGATACCTCCGGTTGAAGGAAGACCTTTGATCATATACTTAACAGTGTTAAAGAACTCAATGGGGTGTGTGTTGGGGAAGTATGACGAGTCTGGTCAAAAAGAGTATGCAATATACTACTTTAGCAAAAAGTTTACCAATTGTGAGACCAGATACTCACTTCTCGAGAAAACTTGTTGCACTTTGGCATGGGTTGCTCGCTGACTGAGACAGTATATGTTGACCCACACTACCTTGTTGATATCTAAAATGGATTCTATCAAATACATCTTTGAGAAGCCCGCTCTCTCCGGAAGAATAGCAAGATGGAAAATGATTTTGACTGAATATGATATTCAATACACGACCCAGAAAGCAATCAAGAGAAGTGTACTAGATGATTATTTGGCTCAACAGGCTGTGGACGACTACCAATCCATGAATTATAAGTTCCCGGATGAGAACATCATGTTAATTACTGATTGTGAAGAACCTGGATCAGATGAAGGACCTGAAAAAGGATCCTTATGGACTATGGTTTTTGATGGAGCTTCCAACGCGCTCGGCAATGGCATCGGTGTTGTGATAATTTCTCCCGAAGGCTATCATAACCCTTTCACTGCCAGGCTATGTTTCAATTGTACCAATAACATGGATGAATATGAAGCATGTATTATGGGTCTCAAAGTTGCTATCAACTTGAGGATCAAATTCTTGAGTGTATTTGGAGACTCGACCCTAGTAATCAGTCAAATCAAGGGAGAATGGGACATGAAGCATCCTAATCTCATCCCTTATCGAGAGCATGTGTTGAAACTAATTCCACACTTTGAAGAAGTTACCTTTGAGCATTTTCCGCGAGAGGAAAATCAACTAGCGGACGCGCTAGCTACTATGTCATCCATGTTCAAGGTCAGGTGGGATAATGAAGCTCCTCAGATCACTATTGAGAGAATGGACGAACCAGCATACTGTCATAAGATTGATACTGAAGAAATGGTTGACAAACCTTGGTTCCATGAAGTCAAAAGATATCTCGAAGCCAAAGAGTATCCTGAGGGAGCTTCAGTCAATGATAAGAAGTTCCTAAGAAGGTTCTCTGCCAAGTTTTTCCTCAGTAACGGAATCCTCTACAAGCACAACCACGATTCTACTTTGCTTAGGTGTGTAGACAAGAGTGAAGCAGAGAAGATTATGGCAGATTTGCACGAAGGTACCTTTGGCATCCATTCCAGTGGGCACACAATGGCTAAAAAGATCCTACGGGCAGGATACTACTGGTCCACTATGGAAGCATACTGTTATCAGCATTCACGAACTTGTAATAAGTGCCAGATATATGCTGATAAAGTACATGTTCCCCCGGTCCCCTTGAACGTCTTGACTGCTCCTTGGCCATTCTCAATGTGGGGCATCAATATGATTAGAGATATTATACCTACAACTTCTAATGGACACCTCTTCATCCTTATCGCCATTGATTACTTCACAAAGTGGGTCGAGGCAACCTATTTTGCTTCTGTTACCAAGAAGGTTGTGCCCTGGTTTATAAGACATAACCTTATCTGTCGGTACGGTATTCCAGAAAGAGTCATTATGGATAATGGTACCAATATAAATATTATACTACGATCACTGATCTCTGTACGCAATTCAAGATCCAACATCATAACTCTTCTCCTTACTGGCCGAAGATGAATGGAGCTGTAGAGGCAGTTAATAAAAACATCAAGAAGATCATATAGAAGATGACGGTGACATACAAAGACTGGCACGAGATGTTACAATTTTCTCTTCATGGTTACCGTACCACAGTGTGCATATCAATAGGGGAAACTCCTTTCTCTCTGGTATACAACATGGAGGTTGTCCTACCCATTGAAGTCCAGATCCCTTCCTTGAGAATCATGAAAGCTGCACGTTTGAATGAAGACGAATGGGTTCAGACTTGACTTGACCAATTAAACCTGGTTGACGAAAAGAGGCTCGCGGCTGTCTGTCATGGTCAGATGTACCAAAAATGTATGATTAAAGCTTTTAACAAGAAGGTCAGACGTCAGGTATATCAGGCTGGTGACCTAGTAATCAAGCGCATTATCCTGCCGTAAGGTGATCCCAGGGGAAAATAGACCCCCACATATGAAGGGCTATTTGTGATCAAGAACATATTTTTCGGTGGAGCCATAATCTTAACCACTATGAATGGTGACGACCTTTCGCACCCTGTAAACGCGAACATAGTTAAAAGATATTATGCATGAACAAAGACCCGCTAGGTTGACTGGCTAAGGCAAAAGTAAGGGCATCCCGGAGAACCAAAAGGGTTTGGGAAAAAATTAGGGATATATGTTGTACCCCAAAATTTGCCCTCCCGTATTCTTCAAGATTTGTCAAGATCAAATGATTCAAAATCTCTCAAGGGTGGCACAGTCCAATGGTCTCCTAACACAGTCAAAATTAGGGTTTTGGTTATGGCAAATAAATTGAAGTTTCCAAGGGTCCAATCAAGTCCCATATGCCTACATACATTGTCAAGCATCCATATGTCAAGTTTCAAGACTCACAACATCAAATTGCACAGTCAAAAACCCTAAATGCTTCACAGTCAACTGCAGGGGCAAAATGGTCATTTGACAGTCAAAAGTCAAAAATTTTTGTCAACATCTTATTTTGAAGCCAAAAACATCATTGGATCAATTCTTGATCATGATTCTCAAAGCATGGCTCAAAAAGTCTCAAGATGCAAAAGTTTCTATTTTTGGACAGTTGAAAAAGTCAACTGCAAATTGACCAAGGCATAACTTCTTCATGGTTTATCAGAAAAATCCCTTCCAAAGCTCATTTTGAAGAGAATGACATTTCCTACAACTCATCTTCACACTTCAAGTCCAAGAAATGCTCTCAAAAAAAGTTATCAATTTCAACATTATAGGTCATTTTCAAAAGTCAACAAAAAGGCACTTTAAGTCAAAGACCATAACTTGATATTGGTAAATCCAAATGACATGGGACCAAAGGCATTGGTTAGAGGACTTCAAGACCTTTCCAAAATGTCCAAGAACATGTTCATAGCTTCAAAATTGAGCAAGATATGCCTTGGAGAAGTTGGGAAATTTTTGGGAATTTTGAAAAGTCAACTTTGCTTCAAAAGCTTCAAAAATGATAATGGGCAACAAATTCTTCCATGAATCATTACCCAAAGGCTATGCACGACCCATTGACCTCAAAGGGATGGATTTTCTTATTTTTGATTAATTATTTGAATTTTTATTATTATTAATTCATTTAATTAAATTTAAATATGAGAAAAATATCAAATCATGGTTTTAAATCTTTTTTGTGCAGCAAATATATTCATGATATGCAAAAGATCTCGTGCACCATCTCAAGGGGACAAAATCATCCATATTTGGCATAATTGGCATGGAAAAAGATTGGAAAAGATATGAACAAAATCAAATATTCAAAACTTTAATTCATGGACGATGGGCTTGGTTTTTTTACCTAATTCCACTCAAATACTTATACACAAGCTAACCCTATTCCAATACACACGAAAAGCTGCTCAGAAAACCTAGAACAAAGTTGCATTTTTCATCAAAATTTTGGAAACTGAACTCATAGTTACAGGAAGATTCAAGGCTTGAAAAGCATCCTAATACGTTCCTGACATTGCTAGGAATCGATTGCAACCGTTTTCCAGTCTCCATACTCCAAGAATTGGTAGAACAAAGTCACACTTTTCTTGAATATGTCCATAATCGTTCTTCAATTTCCATGCATTATTCATGTTTTTTAATTGTTGATTTACACTAACAATGATGTTCTGAAGCGAATGGTACCATTTAATTGAACCAACGATGCTTGTATCCAAATTTGCCATGGATGAAACCTAGGGTTTCAGAAGCTTCGAATTAGGGGTTTCTTCATATGGAAAAATTAGACCTTCAAACTGGTACAGCTGAACTCGTGACAACAAGACGAATCATTTGATGACCTCGCGCCCTTTTTATATTTAGGCATCTTCTAATCGCTATTTTCTGAGTTTCCATTTAGTGGGGGTTTAAAACCCCCGCTACCTGTTTCATATTTGCAGGATTAATGAAGAAGAAGGCTAGCGTGTCCAGGCATGGTTGGTTAGTTTAAATATTAGCGCGTTTTTTGGTTTGTTTCAGCATGATTACTTTTTTCATATATTATATTCTTTGCTTGTCCATATAAAAAATGCACGCGTTAGCTTAGTTGGTGGGTGAGTTGTCTTGCAGGTATTGGGACCTGGGTTCGATTCCCAGGTCCCCCTCATATGCTTAATAATTTTTGTTGCAAGGTATTCCAACGCAGCATGCTCTCAACGTCCTACCATGCACACGCACGCCCAGGCTTGCCACATATTCATGATGATCCATCTGAAGGCTACGAAAGGAGGTCCATCGTGTATACTCAGTCAACCACATGCACTCAAACTGGAAAAGTCAACAAGGCTTTGATTTTAGTGGGCCAAATTACTTCACAAAAACCTCCTAAATGGGCCAGACACCCCCCAATGTTTGTATTCTTTTTTAATTTCCCTTTCTTTTCTTTTTAATTGTTTAAATTGTTTAAATTATTTTATTCACCAAAAATATTTTTTCCATAATATAAAAATCAGAAATCAAAAATACAATATATTTAATTATTATTATTTCACCATTAATTTATTTTGTAAATAAACTTTGAACCATTAATTTAGTAAAATTAGGTTTTCAACTTTAATCTTTTTCTTAATAAATTAAAATATGTAGAAATTAGAGTTTTTTAACCTTTTCATCATTTTTTTAATAAATAATTTTCTCATCATTATTATTATTATTAATTACTAAATATTTTGTAAATAAACATGTACATTAATTATTTAGTAAATTAGGTTAAACTTTAATATTTTTCATTAATAATTAAAAACAACTTAGAATTAGGGTTTCTCTTGATTTTCAATTTTCTTTACTTTCATAAATACAAAAACCATAAAAAACACTTCTTTCCTTTTATTAAATACTTAATTAACTTTCAATTCAATTTAATTTCAAAAGGGTCCAACACCCTCGAACGTTCTTTCGCGTTATGCTTATTTTCCTTCCGAATATTATGTAACTGCTCAGGCCATGTAATAGTAATTAGGAATTTATTTACTTTCCGCATTTTTTACCAAACGGGTCTTTGTAATTTGGCGATGTATAGACCCACGCCTTGTAATAGCGTAGGATTTTACTTTCCGCATTTAAATTTCCGCACTTTTAAATTCTAATTGCATGAAAGAATGAATGGCTAACTAAAAATAACTCGTAGCTCACCATGGCATGATCAAAGATAAATGCTAAACTGAAAACAACACACAAATTCACACACCACTCTTAGGGTACGCCTCATTGTTGCCTTACCTTCGAAACGTGGTCGTCGAGTATAGGACGTTTTAGTAAGTCCTTATGTCCATGATCAATGGCATAAGGGTAGCTTCTAAGGTGTCCTACTGTTGCTCTGGTGACCACACTGTCCCTAAACTCGAATTGACCCGAACACCTCCAACGGTGGTGCTACCTACCTCTCAATGGTGGGATGGCATTATCTTAAGGATATTTACACAGCCTAATTCCTTAGGGTAGGTAGATGACTCATAGATACTTGCTCTAATTCAAAACAAATCAAAACTCTTTTCACACCGACACTTTCAAAAAGCTTTCAAAACAATTTTTCAAACACTCTTGAGGACTGATACAAGAGTCATTCTGAAATTTTTAAACGAAACTTTTTCAAACCCACTCACAATTGAAAAGCAAACACTTTTGAAAACACAATGAGCAAGTATCTAAGAGCCCATGGATAACCATGGATAGAAAGGGTGCTAACACCTTCCCTTTCTATAAATCTACCTCCCGAACCGAGAAACTATCTCATAAGGAATTTTGTTGTGCTTTTGTCCTGTCCATGTTGGAGAAAATAAAAGACGGTGGCAACTCTTGCTTCCGCGACATTTTGCGAACCAGCATTAAACAGTCAGTTCTAAATCCACTGATCACAGAACTGGCGACTCTGCTGGGGAGTACTTATAAAGTGAGGTGTACCTTAGGACTAAGATCACTTGTGTTTTCAATTGTTGTGCTTGTTTGCTTTATTATTGTGGGCTGCATCGGAGTTACATAGATCCTAACCCGGATCTGGGGATACCCTGTTAGGTAGCATAAGCTGTGAGAGACCTGTCCGGCGTAGACTGACACGGGTGAAACAGTGGCTACGTTGGTGTGGCGCCTTGGTCTGTACCGATATCCCTTGTGTCGCAACGAGGAGAATATGGGTCTTCTGAGGAGTCATTAAGCACCAACCGACCTTAGAACCTTAAATGACCCAACTTGGCCATAGAACAGTAGCAGTATGCTACACTCATTGAGGCTAAACTCTCGCGATGGTTCTGGCCGCAAGAAAAGATTGCGATGCTGGAGTTATGACCGATTGAGGGTAGCCAGTGATATTGGGATCCTCTAGAACCCGGTTACTTCTGATAGGACAGGTCTTAACCAACAAACTGAAAGAGGGTAATACCTAGACCCCATGCTGGCCTAAACTCTAAGGGCTTGTCTTGTATGACTTGTGTGCCTTATCATGTTTGCCTTTGTGAATATTTGTGGTGTGCTTTATCATAACATCATGCCATCATAAACATTGCATGCATCCTGCATAAGGACTGACCATTTCAAAGACAAGAGGGTTTCACCTTTGCTCTGTTTTGTAGGACATCATGATGCCTATGCGAAGGAATACTATCCGGTTCAACTTTGTTCACCCACCTGAGTTGCTTGAAGAATTGGTTAGCAGAATTCCAAATACTACTTCCTTCATCCAGAGGCATGGTTCTCTTCTCAGTTTAGTCACGGCAAAGTGGGACCAACAAATGATGAGTGTCCTAACACAGTTTTATGACCCTCTGTACCAGTGCTTCACCTTTCAAGACTTCCAGCTGGTCCCTACCCTGGAAGAGTTCTCTGATTTGCTTGGCATCCCTATATTGGATCAGACTCCCTTCACTGGTTGGGAAAAGACTCTTAGGCTTGAGGAGATTGCTGCAGCTCTTCCTTTGACCCACAAGGAGGTAATGGACAACTGGGTGACTAGAAGCAAAGTTAAGGGTTTCTTGGCCAAGTTTCTGATTGTTAAGGCTAACAGTTTCTGGAATGACCTAGACTTTAGGGCGTATGAAGACATTCTGGCTCTCTTAATCTATGGTCTAGTCTTGTTTCCTAATCCTGACAACTTCATTAACGTCACTGCCATAAGGATCTTCATGTCTCGGAACCCTGTGCCCACTCTCTTGGGTGATATCCTGCAACAACTTTATGCTCGTACTGCCCGAAGACGAGGAACTCTGTGGTGTTGCATCCCTTTGCTAGTGAGGTGGTTTATTTCGCACCTCCCTAAGTTCGTGCTGAAGAACAAAGAAGGAAGAGGTTGGGCTCATAGGTTAATGTCTCTCACTGATAAGGACATGATTTGGACTTTCAGAGGTTTGGATGAGGTAGCCGTTATTGACCGTTGCGGAGAATACCCTAATGTTCCTCTGATTGGTACTCAAGGAGGAATATCTTATAATCCATGTCTAGCTCTCCGACAATTTGGAAGAGCCAGAAGAGTAGGGCCTCATGAGATGTTGGTACCTCACCTCAGTTTTAAGTTTCAGGTGGATAGTGGCGAGCTGCGTCGTAGGTTCATCAAAGCTTGGGACAGGATTCACAAAGCTGACCCACAAGAGTTGGGACCAAAGACTTCTCTACCTATGGAAGCCTACTACAAATGGGTCCGCATCCGTGCTCAAAAGTTAGGTATGCCATATGAAGCTGTCAGACCCGTCATTCTTGAGTATCCTGATAGAGATGGGGTTCCCTCAACTGTTCTCCCTCCTCAGATACCTACTGATATTGACACACTAAAGAGGTCTTGGGCGCAACTGCGAGAAGAACGGGATTCTTATCGGGAAAAGTTCAACGAGCAGGAATTGAAGATCCAGAAGCTGACAAAGCAGTTGGAGAATGAGCGGGCCTTGAATGACTACATCCGTACTGAGAAAAGGAGACCATGGGATCAATAATGAACTTTGGATATTCTTTTACATTTTTATTTCCCTTTTCAGTATTTTCATTTTATGTAACGCCTAAGGGCAACCTGTTGAACAATTTGAATTTCAAAGTTGAATCTAATGAAGTGTGTTCTTTTTTGTTTACAAAGTTGATTCCCGATTGTCTTTGAAAACATAAATCATACGCATTCCCATTCATCATGTGCATAGCAGGTACTTTTCTTTTCAGGTTGCTTAATGTTCTTCGCTGTTTATTTCAACATCATGAACCCTGAATCATCTACCGAGCAGTCCATCAAGGCCCTTCAGGCTCAGAATGCCCAATTCCAAGAGCTGATTATGAGTTTGGCCCAAGGTCAAGAGGAGTTGAAGGCTCTGCTGGTCAAGAAAAAGAAGAAGAGAACTGTACTATTCAACACTGGCCGGAGGTTTGGTAATGCACTGCAGAATGAGGTTGATCAAGCTGGTTCTTCTGTGGGAAAAGGCAGTCCCCAGGGGGGAAGAGTTCCTAGTCCGGTGGTCTCTGACAACGAGACTGATTTTAATGAGGAGCGGTATCCTCCAGCTGAAGACAAGTACAAGCAGTTGGAAGACCGTCTGAATGCCATGGAAATTCAACAAGTGCCTGGTTTGGATTTCGGAGACTTGGGCCTATCTTCTGGTGTGGTAATCCCACACAAGTTCAAAGCACCATCTTTCGCAAAGTATGACGGGGCGTCCTGCCCAAAGCTACATCTCAGATCTTATGTGAGGAAGATTCAACCATACACTGTGGACAAGAACTTGTGGATCCACTTCTTCCAGGAGAGTCTTTCAGGGACTCATCTCGAATGGTTCTATCAGCTGGATGGAACCAAGGTTCATAACTGGGAGGAGTTGGCTACTGCTTTTTACAAGCAGTATCAGTATAATGCCGACCTCGCTCCTACACGTACCCAACTCCAGGGTATGTCGCTAGGATCGGGAGAAGGTTTTAAAGAGTATGCGCAGAAGTGGAGGGACCTGGCTGGCAGGGTGCAGCCACCATTAACCGACCGTGAGCTAGTAGACATGTTCTTGGGGACCCTATCCGGGCCGTTCTTCAATCATCTCATTGGCAATTCGTCTGCAGGGTTCACAGATCTCATTCTTACTGGGGAAAGGATAGAGGCTGGTATGAAATCAGGGAAGATTCAGAAAGGTGCATCCTCAAGTTCTGAGAAGAAGCCTTTCAAAAAGGAGGCCAGTGCTGTGTATGGGCCTAAAAGGCAGAACAAACCAGAACGCCGCCAAGCTGTCAACGCGGTGGTAATTGCAAAGCCTGCTGCCGCTCCTCGGCAACCTAACCAACCAAGGGGTGAGAGACCCAGAAGAGAATTCACTCGGCTTAGTATGACCTTGTCACAGATCTTGCCGCAACTGCTATCAACCAACTTGGTGACCGTCCGAGAGGCTCCAAAGGTAGTGAACACAACCTCTCCTAAGTATAATCCAAATGCCCGCTGTGCTTATCACTCCGACAGCCCGGGGCATTCTACTGATGATTGTTGGGCCCTAAGAAATAAGGTTCAGGACCTTATTGATGCGAAGGAAATACAGTTTGAGGCACCTGAGAGGCCAAATGTTGTGACTGCTCCTATGCCCCAGCATGGAGTAAACGCTGTTGATGAAGACTTGTATGCCGTTTCTGTGGATGATGTTGCTACCCCTCTGTTGACTGTTAAGAGGAACCTATTGCTAGCCGGTTTATTTCCGGGTTGTAGCAAGGGTTACCTTCTGTGTGCCGTTGCCCCTGCTGGTTGTCTGTTGCTGAAATCAGGCATCCAAAGCCTGATGGATAGCAAAGAAATTTTGTTCAAGAAGACCGTTCTTCCTTTTGTTCCCGTTGAAGAAGTATCTGTCGTCACAATTTTCAACAATCCTACCAAGGCTCCCCCGAGGAAGCCAGACAAAATCATGTCTGTTGCACCCATTATCATTACTGTTCCGGGCCCCCCCCCCTATGAATCTGACAAGGATGTCCCATGGCACTATGGGGCAGATATGTATGTGCTTGGAGTGAAGCAGGAGTTCAACACCGGTTCCGGTATCAGTAACATCACTGGTCCCGCCAAAGTTACTCGTAGTGGCAGGCTCTTCTCGCCTGACATTGCGCCACCAGTTATCCGAAGACCTCTTATAATTACACCTGCAAGTGCGCCTGTTTCCACTTCTTATCCAGTTTCTACCCCTGCTGCCGAGTCATCTAATACTCGGGGCAAAGGGATTGATGATGTGCCTGCCCGGATGGAGGCACCAAAGACTGTCAATGTTGAAGCCTCTCAGCAAGAGATGGAGGAAATTCTTAAGATAATCAAGAAGAGTGACTTCAACGTCGTTGAACAGCTGGGGCATACACCCTCCAAGATCTCTATGCTATCATTACTGCTATGTTTAGAGGCCCATGCCAAGGCCCTGATTTCATTCCTGAAGACGGCCCATGTGCCACAAGAGACATTTGCAGATCAATTTACTGACTGCGTGGCCAATTTGATAGCTGACAATGGTCTGGGTTTCTCGGATGCTGATCTTACTGCTAAGGGAAAGAACCACAATGATGCCCTGCATGTCTCCATTGAATGCAGGGGCACTACTCTCGCACACGTGTTGGTGGACACCGGTTCTTCCCTGAATGTATTTCCCAAGAAGGCCTTAGACAGATTGGATTGCGAGGGTCTGGAGTTGAAACCTAGTAACATCATTGTCCGAGCCTTTGACGGGTCGAAGAGGATGGTACATGGTGAAGTGGACATTCCGATTCGTGTTGGTTCCCAAGTCTTTGACTCAACGTTCTATGTGATGGACATCCGTCCATCTTATTCGAATTTGCTGGGTCGACCCTGGATTCACAAAGCTGGGGCTGTGACCTCCACTCTACACCAGAAGCTCAAGTACCCTGTCAGAGGGAAGATTGTTACTGTGCAGGGGGGGAAGAATACATGGTTAGTCATCTGAATTCATTCTGGTATATTGAGATGGACGGGGAGTTTATTGAAACCCCCTTTCAACATTTTGAAGAGGTACCTCCAACATTGGCGTCAGCTGAGACACTAACTGAAGAGGGTTCTCCTTTGAAGATGGCCTCCTTAAAGGACGCCCGGGCTGTAATTGAGAAAGGTGAATGTGCTAACTGGGGCAGGCTCCCTGATTTTACTCCTAAAACTGACAAGTTTGGGCTGGGTTTTACTGCAGAGGCTCAGAGGGCTGTACGCAAAGCAAGGACCGGAAGACCTCCCGTGATCATCACCAACCCGGGAGTGAATGCTATTGAAGGCGATACGGAGGAATCTGAGTTTGATAGCTGGATCTACTCGACGACCGATGGTGGACTGAACAATTGGACGGCAAAAGACCACATACCTGTTACTTTTGTTACGCAGTAATGAATTCCTTTGTTTTTTAATTTGTAATAAACAATAAATTGAAACTTTATGGCCCGGTGTCTTACCCGGGGCACCGTTGGCTTCATTTGTGAGGGCTTATTACTTGTCATTTCCATATATCATGAATAAAGACATTAGACGTTTTTCGCATTTCAAATCTTGTGCTCCCTTTCTTTCTTTCTTTCTTTATATATTGCAAAACAGCTATATTTACACACACTCACCTATACAGGTTTCAATCCACTCTGGATCTCACTGGTAACGACTCTGCTACTGCCAGTTATGACTTCGAAAATCCGATCAACTTAGCCGAAGACGAAGGTGAAGATGATTGCGAAGTGCCTGGCGAGCTTGCGACACTGTTACTCCAGGAAGAGAGGGCCATTCAGCCACATGAAGAGCCAGTGGAAACGGTGAATCTGGGTACTGAGGCAGATAAAAGGAAGTTAAGATTGGTGCCAATCTGGAGCTCAACGTAAAACAACGGTTGATTCAGATGTTACACGATTATGTGGAAATCTTTGCCTGGTCCTACGAAGACATGCCTGGGTTGGATACTGACATTGTGGTCCATCACCTGCCTACCAAGGAAGACTGCCCTCCGGTTAAGCAAAAGGTCTGCCGTATGCGTCCAGAGATGTCCGAGAAGATCAAAGCTGAGGTTATGAAGCAATTTGATGCCGGGTTTCTAGCAGTGACTTCCTACCCTCAGTGGGTTGCCAACGTAGTTCCGGTACCGAAGAAAGATGGTAAGGTCAGAATGTGTGTCGATTACAGGGATTTAAACAGGGCCAGCCCCAAGGATGACTTCCCCCTACCTCACATTGACGTTCTTGTTGACAATATTGCTCAGCACAAGGTATTCTCCTTCATGGATGGCTTTTCAGGTTACAATCAAATCAAGATGGCTCCTGAAGACATGGAAAAGACTACCTTTGTTACTCAGTGGGGCACCTTCTGCTACAAGGTCATGCCATTCGGGTTGAAAAATGCTGGGGAAACCTACCAACGTGCCATGGTTGCTTTATTTCATGACATGATCCACCATGAGATTGAAGTGTATGTCGACGATATGATTGCAAGGTCCCAAACTGAGGAGGAACACCTTGACCATTTACAGAAGCTGTTTGACCGTCTGAAGTTGTACAAGCTGAGGTTGAACCCGAACAAGTGCACCTTCGGGGTAAGATCTGGAAAGTTGTTGGGCTTCGTCGTAAGTGACAAGGGTATTCAAGTGGACCCTACCAAGGTTAAATCCATTCAAGAGATGCCAGTTCCTAAGACAGAGAAAGAAGTCAGAGGCTTTCTAGGACGTCTGAATTACATTGCCCGATTCATCTCGCACCTAACAGCCACCTGTGAACCAATCTTCAAGCTGCTGAAGAAAGATCAGGTAGTACGTTGGAACGATGAATGTCAGGCCGCTTTTGACAGAATCAAAGAGTATCTCCAAGAACCACCCATCCTTATGCCACCGGTTGAAGGGAGACCTCTAATACTATACCTGACAGTACTTGACATCTCAATGGGGTGTGTGCTGGGGCAGCATGACGAGTCTGGCCGAAAAGAGCACGCCATTTATTACCTTAGCAAAAAGTTTACCGACTGTGAGACCCGATACTCACTGCTCGAGAAAACTTGTTGCGCTTTGGTATGGGCTGCTCGCCGGCTGAGACAGTATATGCTGACTCACACTACTCTATTGATTTCAAAAATGGATTCAATAAAGTACATATTCGAAAAGCCTGCTCTGTCTGGGAGAATAGCAAGATGGAAAATGATCTTGACAGAATACGACATCCAGTACACGACTCAGAAAGCTATCAAAGGAAGTGTATTGGCAGACCACTTGGCACACCAGGCAGTAGATGACTACCAGTCAATGAACTTTGAGTTTCCAGACGAGAGCATCATGATAGTAACTGATTGTGAAGTACCTGGACCGGATGAAGGACCTGAGGAAGGATCCTGATGGTCTATGCACTTTGACGGAGCCTCCAACGCTTTGGTTAATGGTATTGGCGCTGTGATCATATCCCCTCAAGGCACTCATACTCCACTTACTTCCCGGCTATGTTTCAACTGCACCAACAACATGGCGGAGTATGAGGCATGCATCATGGGTCTTCAAGCTGTGATTGACTTAAGGATCAAGTTTCTGAGTGTCTTCGGAGATTCCGCTCTCGTGATCAATCAGATCAAAGGCGAGTGGGATACGAAACATCTGAATCTTATTCCTTACAAAGAATGTGTGTTGACATTGATCCCGCATTTCAGAGATAACTTTTGAACATTTCCCAAGAGAGGAGAATCAGTTGGCGGACGCGTTAGCTACGATGTCTTCCATGTTCAAAGTCAAATGGGACAATGAGGCTCCCCGGATCATTATCTGGAAACTGGACGAACCTGCATACTGTTGTGATCTTGAGGCTGAGGTAGTAACTGAAAAACCCTGGTATCATGAGGTGAAAAGGTACTTGGAAGCTCAAGAATACCCTGAAGGTGCATCTGTCAACGACAAGAAGTTTCTGAGAAGGTTCGCAGCAAAGTTCTTCCTCAGCAACGGCATTCTATACAAGCGAAACCATGATTCGACCTTACTGCGTTGTGTGGATAAGACTGAATCAGAAAGGATCATGGCAGAACTACATGAAGGCACCTTCGGAACACATTCCAGTGGACACACCATGGCAAAGAAGATCCTTCGGGCAGGATATTTCTGGTCCACCATGGAAGCCGACTGTTACCAACACTCTCGGACATGTCCCAAGTGCCAGATATATGCAGATAAGGTGCACGTTCCTCCAGTTCCTCTGAATGTCTTGACAGCACCTTGGCCTTTCGCAATGTGGGGCATAGATATGATCGGAGAGATTAAACCTACGACATCCAACGGGCATCGCTTCATCCTGGTGGCGATTGATTACTTTACAAAGTGGGTTGAAGCAGCTTCCTATGCTACGGTAACCAAGAATGTCGTGGCACGGTTCATTCGTCATAACCTGATATGTCGATACGGCGTCCCGGAAAGGATCATTACGGACAATGGTACCAACCTTAATAACAAGATGATCGCTGAGCTCTGCGAGCAATTCAAGATACAGCACCACAACTCTTCTCCTTACTGGTCGAAGATGAATGGGGCTATCGAAGCAGCTAATAAGAATATCAAGAAAATTGTGCAGAAGATGACAGTGACCTACAAAGATTGGCACGAGATGTTACCGTTCGCTCTTCATGGGTACCGTACCTCAGCAAGAACGTCAACCGGGGCAACTCCCTTTTCTTTGGTCTACGGCATGGAGGCAGTCTTACCGATTGAAGTGCAGATACCCTCTCTCCGGATAATGAAGGATGCAGATCTGAGCGAAGATGACTGGATCCAGATCCAACTTGATCAGTTAAATCTAATTGACGAAAAGAGACTCACTGCTATTTGTCATGGTCAGACGTACCAAAAACGGATGATCAGGGTATTTAACAAGAAAGTCAGACCACAAGAGTATCAAGTTGGGGACCTGGTAATCAAGCGCATCATTCTTCCTCAGAGTGATCCCAGGGGCAAATGGACCCCCACGTACGAAGGGCCATTTGTGGTTAAACATGTGTTCTCAGGAGGAGCCATGATTCTAACCACCATGGATGGTGACGACCTTCCTCACCCCGCCAATGCAGACATAGTAAAAAGATAATACGCATGATAAAAGACCCGCTAGGTTGACATACCTAGGCAAAAATTAGGGCTTCCCGGCAAACCAAAAGGGTTCGGGCAAAATGAGGGATGAAATAAAAAAAATATGTACACCCGGCAAGTCGAAAACCTGAAAAGGCGGCTTGGGCAAAAATGGGTATCCCGGTGGACTGAAAACCCGAGAGGGCGGTCCAGGCAAAAGTTAGGGATTAAAGCGTAATACTATGTCTCCTTGGATCACTTTGCGTCCAGAATCCAGTATCAGGCATCAGGTTCAAACGGCATCGATCAGTCAGCTTCATCTTCAACCGAGCAGCCAAGTGATGAGACGCTCGAAGATATAAAGGCAATAGCAGAGTTGGAACCCAATGGGATTATTCTTTTCACATAGCTGTTTTGTTTTCCCTTTTTGTACAAATTGTATAAACTCTGTTGTTCGGCGGCATTCTCTTACTAGGACGTCAGCCTCTTGTACATAAAATGCCTATTTACAGGCAAATTCAAAAAATCAATACAAATTCACTTTTCAGATCAATTGCCAATTGTTTTTCCTTTTTCTGTTTTGTTTTGCGAAGAACGTCCAATGTTCAAATTTGTGATATATGCATTTGATAATAATTGCTAACTCATAAATATTTGCATGTGAAACAAAGGATTAATTACACGTAACATTAGAAACAGGGGCAATAATGAGTTGTCTAAGCGATCTAATTGCTCTGTCCACCAAGGTACCAAGGTAAGTTTGACTGAAGAATGTAACCAAGATATCTTAATTCCCCGTAGAGCAAGACAAGACTCAGCAATACTCTCCCAGCAGTTGGTCTCCAATCAACCCTGAACAAGGCACAATATCTCCAGCAAGTCAGCAACACTCTCCCCAAGCAGAGTTATACTGTCAGCCTTAAGGAAATTGGGTATCCCTAGCAGATCTCAACATTCCTCAATGGAGTACACAAACATTCCTAACAAGCATCCCCGGCAGTCTTATTCTAAGATTGTTTCCCCGCGGTATACCAGACATTCAGTGGAGCCACTTCCCCAGTATATCTCAAAAATTTCCCCAGGAAAGTCCAGTCCAATCTCAAAAGTTTCCCCAGGAAAGTGGAATCCATATCCCCAGCAGGTCTTGAAGCTTATCCCCAGTAGATTCTGGAAGCTTGTCACCTGCAGAGTACGAATGCTCCCCCCAACTTTATTCAAAGGTTATTTCCCCACCAGGATATAACTGGGTTATCCTCAGCCAATTGCCACAGAAAGATCGTCCCCGAAGAAGCCTTCCTATCCCCAGCGGAGTTCATTTCCCAACAAAATCTATCAATGGTATCCCCAACGGAGTTATCATCAATCTCAGCAAAGTATCTCTTTCTCCCCACAGAGTTCGCTCCCCGTAGAGTAATTTATTCGCCAAGTTTATTCCCCAACGGAGTCATATTATCCTACCGGTATTCTTGCAACCATCATCCCCAGCGGAAGCAAAGAACACTATTCTTCAACATCAGCCCAGGATTTAACTTCCCGGCACCCGTCAAGGATTTACTTTCCTAGACAAAATACATTTCATAAACATCACATCATCATACGTTATAGCATGCACATACGCATCATGAACATACAATCTCATTCATTCTGAGAACATCATGCATGTCATACATCATGACATCGCATACAACTAACGTTTTGTCTTTTCAGGACAAAGGTTAATACAAAGATAATTGCTATCAACGGTTGCAACTAAAGATCCAATTCCTGTATCTTGCCAGGGTGTATCTGTTGACGACTAATTCCAGACTCGATTCCTGTATCTTTCCAGGGCACGTCTGAAGAGTTCGAAGATCCGATTTCTGTATCTTGCCAGGGTGTATCTGTTGACAACTACATTACCAGACTCGATTCATGTATCCTGCCAGGGCACGTCTGAAGAGTTCGAAGATCCGATTCCTGTATCTTGCCAGGGTGTATCTGTTGACGACTAACATTACCAGACTCGATTCCTGTATCCTGCCAGGGCACGTCTGAAGAGTTCGAAGATCCGATTCCTGTATCTTGCCAGGGTGTATCTGTTGACGACTATATTCCAGACTCGATTCCTGTATCCTGCCAGGGCACGTCTAAAGAGTTCGAAGATCCGATTCCTGTATCTTTCCAGGGTGTATCTGTTGACGACTAACATTACCAGACTCGATTCCTGTATCCTGCCAGGGAACGTCTGAAGAGTTCGAAGATCCGATTCCTGTATCTTGCCAGGGTGTATCTGTTGACGACTATATTCTAGACTCGATTACTGTATCTTGCCAGGGCACGTCTGAAGAGTTCGAAGATCCGATTCCTGTATCTCGCCAGGGTATATCTGTTGACGACTGTATTCTCCGGACTCGATTCCTGTATCTTGCCAGGGCACGTCTGAAGAGTTTAAAGATTCGATTCTTGTATCCAGCCAGGGCACATCTACATAAAGGGTTTGAAGATCAACTCCTGTAACAGGCCAGGTAATTATTTTCTTTCTCAGGTACACAAGTTCTCGCTAAGGAATCCCTTACGCGATCGACACCTAGATGGCATCTGTAAGCCCATCCACATACCGACAGTCTCCAAATGGCATCTATAAGCCCTTTTCCGACAAGGTACTGTCATACTTCCAGATGGCATCTATAAGCCCATCCTCTCACCCATCAGTCTCCAAATGGCATCTATAAGCCCATTCCCTGCATCATACTGCTAACATTCTACTATGCGAGTGCAAATTTCTGGGCACTCTAGTGTTCAATCATCTTCCACCTTCAGATTACGAAAGGCACGCCAGCCAATCTACATCCTCAGGTCTAAGAAGATTGAACAGGGGCAACTGTTGTACCCCAAAATTTGCCCTCCCATATTCTTCAAGATTTGTCGAGATCAAATGATTCAAAATCTCTCAAGGGTGGCACAGTCCAATGGTCTCCTAACACAGTCAAAATTAGGGTTTTGGTTCTGGCAAAGAAATTGAAGTTTCCAAGGGTTCAATCAAGTCCCATATGCCTACATACATTGTCAAGCATCCATATGTCAAGTTTCAAGACTCACGGCATCAAATTGCACAGTCAAAAACCCTTAATGCTTCACAATCAACTGCAGGGGCAAAATGGTCATTTGACAGTCAAAAGTCAAAAATTTTGGTCAACATCTTATTTTGAAGCCACAAACATCATTGGATCAATTCTTGATCATGATTCTCAAAGCATGGCTCAAAAAGTCTCAAGATGCAAAAGTTTCTATTTTTGGACAGCTGAAAAAGTCAACTGCAAATTGACCAAGGCATAACTTCTTCATGGTTTATCAGAAAAATCCCATCAAAAGCTCATTTTGAAGAGAATGACATTTCCTACAACTCATCTTCACACTTCAAGTCCAAGAAATGCTCTCACAAAAAGTTATCAATTTCAACATTATAGGTCATTTTCAAAAGTCAACAAAAAGGCACTTTAAGTCAAAGACCATAACTTGAGATTGGTAAATCAAAATGACATGGGACCAAAGGCATTGGTTAGAGGACTTCAAGAACTTTCCAAAATGTCCAAGAACATGTTCATAGCTTCAAAATTGAGCAAGATATGCCTTGGAGAAGTTGGGAAATTTTTTGGAATTTTGAAAAGTCAACTTTGCTTCAAAAGCTTCAAAAATGCTAATGGGCAACAAATTCTTCCATGAATCATTACCCAAAGGCTATGCACGACCCATTGACCTCAAAGGGATGTATTTTCTTATTTTTGATTAATTATTTGAATTTTTATTATTATTAATTCATTTAATTAAATTTAAATATGAGAAAAATATCAAATCATGGTTTTAAATCTTTTTTGTGCAGCAAATATATTCATGATATGCAAAAGATCTCGTGCACCATCTCAAGGGGACAAAATCATCCATATTTGGCATAATTGGCATGGAAAAAGATTGGAAAAGATATGAACAAAATCAAATATTCAAAACTTTAATTCATGGACGATGGGCTTGGTTTTTTGACCTAATTCCACTCAAATACTTATACACAAGCTAACCCTATTCCAATACACACGAAAAGCTGCTCAGAAAACCTAGAACAAAGTTGCATTTTTCATCAAAATTTTGGAAACTGAACTTATAGTTACAGGACGATTCAAGGCTTGAAAAGCATCCTAATACGTTCCTGACATTGCTAGGAATCGATTGCAACTGTTTTCCAGTCTCCATACTCCAAGAATTGGTAGAACAAAGTCACACTTTTCTTGAATATGTCCATAATCGTTCTTCAATTTCCATGCATTATTCATGTTTTTTAATTGTTGATTTACACTAACAATGATGTTCTGAAGCGAATGGTACCATTTAATTGAACCAACGATGCTTGTATCCAAATTTGCCATGGATGAAACCTAGGGTTTCAGAAGCTTCGAATTAGGGGTTTCTTCATATGGAAAAATTAGACCTTCAAACTGGTACAGCTGAACTCGTGACAACAAGACGAATCATTTGATGACCTCGCACCCTTTTTATATTTAGGCATCTTCTAATCGCTATTTTCTGAGTTTCCATTTAGTGGGGGTTTAAAACCCCCGCTACCTGTTTCATATTTGCAGGAATAATGAAGAAGAAGGCTAGCGTGTCCAGGCATGGTTGGTTAGTTTAAATATTAGCGCGTTTTTTGGTTTGTTTCAGCATGATTCCTTTTTTCATATATTATATTCTTTGCTTGTCCATATAACAAATGCACGCGTTAGCTCAGTTGGTGGGTGAGTTGTCTTGCAGGTATTGGGACCTGGGTTCGATTCCCAGGTCCCCCTCATATGCTTAATAATTTTTGTTGCAAGGTATTCCAACGCAGCATGCTCTCAACGTCCTACCATGCACACGCACGCCCAGGCTTGCCACATATTCATGATGATCCATCTGAAGGCTACGAAAGGAGGTCCATCGTGTATACTCGGTCAACCACATGCACTCAAACTGGAAAAGTCAACAAGGCTTTGATTTCAGTGGGCCAAATTACTTCACAAAAACCTCCTAAATGGGCCAGACACCCCCCAATGTTTGTATTCTTTTTTAATTTCCCTTTCTTTTCTTTTTAATTGTTTAAATTGTTTTAATTATTTTATTCACCAAAAATATTTTTTCCATAATATATAAATCAGAAATCAAAAATACAATATATTTAATTATTATTATTTCACCATTAATTTATTTTGTAAATAAACTTTGAACCATTAATTTAGTAAAATTAGGTTTTCAACTTTAATCTTTTTCTTAATAAATTAAAATATGTAGAAATTAGAGTTTTTTAACCTTTTCATCATTTTTTTAATAAATAATTTTCTCATCATTATTATTATTATTAATTACTAAATATTTTGTAAATAAACATGTACATTAATTATTTAGTAAATTAGGTTAAACTTTAATATTTTTCATTAATAATTAAAAACAACTTAGAATTAGGGTTTCTCTTGATTTTCAATTTTCTTTACTTTCATAAATACAAAAACCATAAAAAACACTTCTTTCCTTTTATTAAATACTTAATTAACTTTCAATTCAATTTAATTTCAAAAGGGTCCAACGCCCTCGAACGTTCTTTCGCGTTATGCTTATTTTCCTTCCGAATATTATGTAACTGCTCAGGCCATGTAATAGTAATTAGCAATTTATTTACTTTCCGCATTTTTTACCAAACGGGTCTTTGTAATTTGGCGATGTATAGACCCACGCCTTGTAATAGCGTAGGATTTTACTTTCCGCATTTAAATTTCCGCACTTTTAAATTCTAATTGCATGAAAGAATGAATGGCTAACTAAAAATAACTCGTAGCTCACCATGGCATGATCAAAGATAAATGCTAAACTGAAAACAACACACAAATTCACACACCACTCTTAGGGTACGCCTCACTGTTGTCTTACCTTCGAAACGTGGTCGTCGAGTATAGGACGTTTTAGTAAGTCCTTATGTCCATGATCAATGGCATAAGGGTAGCTTCTAAGTGTTAGAACAAAGTTTGAATCTACTACCCTATGTTTAAGTTTTGATGATAACAAAATGAAAAGATATATTATTTATGTGATTCATGTATGAACGATTTGCTACCTAAAATATTACGTTCTGCTTTGCAAAAACTCTGATAGGTATTAGCAAGAGTACACTTAATCAGCATCAGAATATTGGTCTTTAACACCAGCATCAGAAGATGCTTTATCAGAATACCAGAATCAGAAGATTAACTCACGTGTATGCTGAATCTTGATGAACAGAACTGCGCTCAACACTCTGATAAAGACAACAATAGTTCATCAGCAGTTAAGCAGAGTCAGAATGAGGCCAAGCCAGAACATGCTTTAAGTAAGCAACGGTACTGTGCATTGAAAGCGTATTATTACCAACGGCATCATTCCAGACAAGATCTGCTCAATAAGGAAAGTTTGTTATTAGCATTGAATCAAGATTATTGCTCCAACGTTCAACAATCTCGGTGCTATATAAACAAGACTATGAAGATTGAATTGGCTAATGCTCTCCAACATATTACACGCCTAAAAGCTAATCATAATCTTCCTTCTCTCAATTTGCTAAACGCTACATAATTCCTTACTCAATCATTGTTTAGCAATCTAGTTTCATAAGCTTAAATTGTGTAAACATCACAGTTGTGATATAGTTTTATAGAAAACATTCACACACCTAGTTTTATCTTCTTTGTAAGAAAGTGTTTCCTTGACAAACTGGGTTGTGGTTTGCATCAAGAGGGCTTTAGCAGTTGTTAAAGCAGTTTGTAATATTCAGTTGAATATAGTGGATTAAGACCTCGTTGGAGAGAGGCGAAATCACCTTGACGGGTGGACTGGAGTAGTTTGAGATCAAACAAACCAGGATAAAAATATCTTGTTCATTGCATTAAGTTTCAGTTTTACAATTCAACCCCCCCTTCTTGTGTTTTTCACTTCTTCAATTGGCATCAGAGCGCCTGGTTCTGAGCTAAAACACTTAACCGTGTCAGTACAAGATCCAGCGTCAGAAAAACACAATGGCAGGAAACTATTCTCACACCAGCAATGACAACCATGAGGACAGAGATAGGTTCAGCGGGAAACCTCCAGTCTTTGATGGAGAAAACTTTGATTACTAGAAAGACAGAATTGAAAGCTTCTTTCTGGCACATGATGCTGATCTGTGGGATATGGTGACAGATGGATACACGCACCCTGTGAATGCAAGCGGTCAGAAGATTGATAGAAAAACAATGACTGACCAAAAAAGCGTGACTTCAAGAATCACCATAAGGCCAGAACCATCCTTCTCAGCATCATCTCCTATACTGAGTATGAAAAGATCTCCAACAGAGACACAGCAAAGAACATTTTTGACTCACTCAGAATGACGCATGAGGGCAACGTTCAGGTCAAAGAAACTAAAGCTCTGGCGCTCATTCAGAAGTATGAGGCGTTCAAAATGGAAGAATCTGAATCCATTGAAACAATGTTTTCAAGATTCCAGATTCTGGTAGCTGGTCTCAAGGTTCTGGACAAAGGATACTCTACTGCTGACCATGTCAAGAAAATCATCAGAAGCTTACCCAAGCAGTGGAGACCAATGGTTACAGCTCTGAAGCTAGCAAAAGATCTCAACAAAATTACTCTGGAGGAACTTATCAGCTCCCTCAGAAGTCATGAGATAGAGCTAGAAGCTGACGAGCCTCAGAAGCAAGGTAAGCCTTTAGCATTGAAATCTAACAAAAAATCTGAGTCTAAAGTTTTGCAGGCAGTTGAAGAAACATCTGATGGATCCTCATCAGAAGAAGACGAACTCTCCCTCCTCTCCAGAAGAGTGAATCAACTGTGGAAGCAGAGGCAAAGGAAGTTCAGGAATCCCAGAAGATCTGATCAGAACGAGTCTTCTTCCAGATACAGAAGGACAGATTCTTCCTCTGGATACAGAAGATCTGAAGGCTCCTCAGGAAGCAGAAAGCCAAACACCAAAGACATCATCTGCTATGAGTGCAATGAGCAAGGACACTACAAGAGTGACTGCCCAAAGCTTCAGAGGGAAAAGCCCAAAAAGAAGTTTGGAAGAGAAAAGAAGAAAAGTCTCATGGCTACATGGGATGACTCTGACTCGTCTGAAGCTGACTCAGAATCAGATGATGAGAGGGCAAACATAGCTCTCATGGCTAACATTTCAGAAGATAGTGAAGCTTCTGAATCAGACTCAGAATCAGATACTGAAGAGGTATTTCCTAACTTTGCTGTTAATTTTACCAAGGCTGAACTTGCTGAAAGCCTTAATGAAATCCTGGAAAGGTATCAGCAGATTAGAGTGAAATTCAGAGACCTGAAAAGGAATCTTGAATCTGACTCTAATAAGACTGAGAGCCTTAAATTGGAGAATTCTGAGCTGAGAATTAAAATTTCAAAATTAGAAAATACTTTACAAAACTCTCAGAAGGATCCAATTTCTGAAACTCCCAGCAACGCTGATGAGATCATCAAGGAGTATGATCACAGTTTCCAGAAGTTCCTTGCTAAAAGCATAGATAGAAGCAAAATGGCTTCAATGATCTATGGAGTTAGCAGAAACGGCAGGAAAGGAATAGGATACCAAGGTAAGGTTCCTACACCAAAGAATATCATGGACTTAACCATTAAACACACTCCTATAAATTCACATTTTGTGTATGGTCACACACATGATATTAAATACACTAGCAGTAAGTACTCTGTGAAACCAAAATTCAACCAGAGTTTTGGTAAATCTAACAAATCAGGACCCAAGAAAATCTGGGTACCTAAGGATAAAATAATACATGTTGTAGATATCTTTAGCAGCAAGTCAGAAACACCAGTCATGGTACCTGGACTCTGGCTGCTCGCGACACATGACGGGAAGAAGGCATATGTTCCAAAGCCTGGAACTTAAGCCTGGAGGCCACGTTGGCTTTGGAGGCAATCAGAGGGGAAAGATCATTGGCTCTGGAACTGTAGGTAATGGAAATCTTCCCTCTATTAATAATGTTCTGCTAGTAGATGGATTAATGCATAATCTGTTATCCATAAGTCAATTAAGTGATAACGGTTATGATATAATCTTTAATCAAAAATCATGTAAAGCTATTAGTCAGAAAGATGGGACTATCCTGTTTAATGGAAAGAGGAAAAACAACATCTACAAAATCAAACTTTCTGAACTAAAAAGTCAGAATGTAAAGTGCCTTTTGTCTGTTAACAACGAGCAGTGGATCTGGCACAGAAGATTGGGGCATGTTAGTATGAGAAGAATATCTCAGATTAACAAACTCAATCTGGTCATAGGACTTCCTAATTTGAAGTTCAATTCAGATGCTCTGTGTGAAGCATGTCAAAAAGGCAAGTTTGCAAAACCTTCTTTTAAATCTAAAAATGTTGTTTCTACCTCTAAGCCATTAGAACTTCTGCACATTGACTTATTTGGACCAGTTAAAACTGCTTCAGTCAGTGGCAAGAAGTATGGGTTAGTAATCGTAGATGACTATAGCAGATGGACATGGGTAAAGTTCTTAAGACACAAGGACGAGTCACACTCTGTGTTTGTTACCTTCTGTAACCAAGTTCAGAATGAAAAGGATCTTAGAATCGTTAAAGTCAGAAGTGATCATGGTGGAGAATTTGAAAACAAAGACTTTGAGTCATTCTTTAATGACAGAGGCATTCTGCGTGATTTCTCTTGTCCTATAACTCCCCAACAAAATGGAGTTGTAGAAAGAAAGAATAGAACATTGTAAGAAATGGCCAGAACCATGATCAATGAGACAAACATTTCTAAGATCTTCTGGGCAGAGGCAATAAACACAGCGTGCTACATTCAGAATAGAATCTCAATAAGACCTATTCTGGAAAAGACTCCATATGAATTGTGGAAGAACAGAAAGCCCAACATTTCATATTTTCATCCATTTGGATGTACCTGTTTTATGTTAAATACAAAGAATTATTTGAACAAGTTTGACTCTAAAGCACAGAAGTGTATTATGTTAGGATACTCTGAACGCTCAAGAGGGTACAAAGTATACAATATAGAAACACAGATTGTGGAAGAATCAATCAGTGTTCGTTTTGATGATAAGCTTGACTCTGAAAAGTCAAAGCAGAATGAAGTTTTTGCAGGTATGGAAATTGAATTTACAGGTTCTGAAGACAAGTCATCAGAAGCTCTCAACACAAACACTCCTTCAACATCTGAAAGGAGCACTGCTCGCAATCCTACAATAGCTGTTGATCAACCTCAGAAGAGATTACCCAGAAGCATCTTGGATCACCCAGAAGAGACCATCTTAGGAAGAAAGGAAGATCCAACCAGAACAAGAGCAAGCTTCAGAAACTCTGAAGAAACCCTTATGGGACTTGTGTCTCTGATTGAACCTTCTTCTATTGATGAAGCACTTCTGGATAATGACTGGATTCTGGCAATGCAAGAAGAGCTGAATCAATTCACCAGAAATGACGTATGGGATCTTGTTTCCAGACCAAAAGGATTCAACGTCATTGGAACAAGATGGGTCTTCAGAAACAAGCTAAATGAACAAGGTGAAGTCATCAGAAACAAGGCACGACTGGTAGCACAAGGTTATAGTCAGCAAGAGGGGATAGACTATACAGAAACCTTTGCTCAAGTCGCCAGGTTAGAATCTATCAGACTTTTAATTTCATTTGCTGTTAATAGAGGCATCACTCTGTATCAGATGGATGTCAAGAGTGCATTCTTAAACGGTTATATAGAAGAAGAGGTTTATGTGCACCAACCCCCTGGTTTTGAAAATACAAAACATCCAGAACATGTTTCAAACTAAAGAAGTCACTATATGGTCTGAAACAAGCTCCCAGAGCTTGGTATGAAAGGCTAAGTAACTTTCTGTTAGAAAATGAATTCACCAGAGGGAAGGTGGACACTACCTTATTCTGTAAATCAGTTAAGAATGACATCTTAGTCTGTCAAATTTACGTTGATGATATTATTTTTGGTTCTACTAATCCTTCTCTTGGAAGAAAATTTGCTAAGTGTATGCAGGCAGAATTTGAGATGAGCCTCATGGGGGAACTGAAATTCTTTCTAGGAATTCAGATCAATCAAACTCCAGAGGGAACTTACATTCATCAGAGCAAATACATCAGAGATCTTCTGAAGAAATTTGACCTCTCAGAATGTAAGCCATCAAAGATTCCAATGCATCCCACGTGCATTCTGGAAAGATAAGAGGTAAGCAAAAATGTAGAACAGAAAGTCTACAGAGGTATGATTGGTTCTCTCCTTTATCTGACAGCTTCAAGACCTGATATATTATTCAGCGTTTGTATTTGTGCTAGATTCCAATCAGATCCTAGAGAATCTCACTTAACAGCTGTTAAGCGAATTTTCAAGTATCTGAAAGGTACTACTAATCTGGGTTTGTTTTATAGAAAATCTAGTGATTACAGCTTAGTAGGCTACTGCGATGCTGACTTTGCTGGAGACAGAGTGGAGCGTAAAAGTACTTCTGGAAGCTGCCAGTTTCTGGGAGAAAATCTAATCTCTTGGTCCAGCAAAAGGCAATCAACAATTGCGTTATCAACAGCAGAAGCTGAGTACATAGCAGCAGCAGGATGTAGCACACAAATGCTCTGGATGAAAAGTCAGCTTGAAGACTTCCAGATTTTTGAGAGTAACATTCCTATACTCTGTGATAATACTTCTGCTATTTGCTTAAGTAAGAATCCTATTTTACATTCTAGAGCTAAGCATATAGAAATAAAACATCACTTCATTAGGGACTATATTCAAAAAGGAATTTTGAATTTAAAATTTATAGATACAGACCATCAATGGGATGATATCTTCACTAAACCCCTTTCTAAAGATAGGTTCAATTTCATTCTGAAACATCTCAGCATGAAAATCTGTCCAGAGTGAAAATGTTTTAATTCCATATATTTATCTTCAGAATGTATTTGTTTTACTGTGAACTTCTGATCAATCTCCTTTCAGAAAGATAGAACATGCAGATTGTATCAGATGCTAGTCTAAAGATCTGAGAGTCTAAGCTCAAAGACAGACGTGCTGATCACTACATCAAACAAGTGTCATCCAATCATCAGCAAATCTCTGAAGCAGAACGCGTGCACGCTTCTGAGAAGGCAAAACGCTGATTGAGTGAATTGAGACACATGTCTGGTAACCGTTTTTAAGTATCTTTCTCAAATCCCCCAAAATCAGCAAGCATTAAATGAAAGTAATCATGTTTTTAAAACGTAATCATGATTTTATTTCTCTTTCTTGAAAACGTTTACAATTTCAAAATATTCTGAAGCCTATTTAAGCACGTTAACCTCTCACTTTAATCTTTTACAGTTTCTCATTATTTCTCAAGTATTCTCTGCATTTTTCTGTGTTCATCTCTCTCAAACCCATTTTCTCAGTTTTTCTCAAAATCCCTAAGTGTGAACATGGAAACCTCCAGCAGTGCTTCTGCAGGTTCTCAGAAGACAACATCATCTGAAAAGTATCAAGTGCCATTCAGAACACTCCTCACTCCTGTGTAGAATCTTGAAGTGTTATCTGAATTAATCATTGATTTTGGAAGTCTGAAGGAAAACGGTTTTGATTTAACAGAAGAAGTTAGGGCACAGAAATGGGAAAGGTATTTTGACAGGTTGGTTGGACCAACATTTCCAATGTTAGTCAAGGAGTTATGGATTCATGCAACTTCTTCAACGCATCAAGTCACCTCCTACATAATGGGGAAGAAGATTGTGATCACTGAGGATCACATAGCAAGGTTAATTGGTTACAGTGGCGGTGGCATCCGCTGTATTGATATGGCTGAGAGATGTGCTGACGTGGGCGTCATAGCAGAAAGGATTTTCACCCATGGGGTGCCCAGCAGCAAGATCAAAGATCTGAAGGATCACCACAGAGTTTGGGCGAAGATAATTCTGGGGTGTTTTAACCATAGGAAGCCAACTAGTTCCCCTGATTACATAAATGTAGATCAACAGTTTCTGATCTATTTTATCAATCAGAAGGTAAAAATCAACTTGGCTCATCTTCTGTTTAATCACCTCAGAACAAGCGTGAAGGAAACCAGGGAAGAAGAAAGAACAAAGAGGGATTGGATACCCTTTGGAAGGTTGATATCAGATATTCTGACTGAGAATAGGTTGATAGAGCACCTGATAGAAGCTCAAGAGTTAAGCACCATTGAACCAACGGTTGGGAAGCCTCTGAACGCGAAGAACTTGAAGAAAATGAAGTTGATAGAGAATATCAAAAAGGAACCCAGCGCTACTCCTATTGCTGATATCACCAGCAGAAGAATCCCACTGAGTGACTTTCCTTTATTCTCTAAGATAGAATCCAAGCCAGTGGTAGTTCTCAGATATTTGGACGCGTGCAAAGCTGATGGTACAGATCCAAATCTGAATATCAAAGATCTGCACCAACCTCAACCAGAAGTTACACTGAAGAAGACGAAGAAAAGGAAGGCACCTTCAGAAGGATCATCCCAGCAGACACCCAAGAAAAGAGGTAATTCATCCGCTGCTTCTGTATTAAATTCTTCTACTATTCCAGCATCAGTCCCACCTCCAACCTCTCATAGAATCTCAATTCCCATCCCAACAATAGATGAAACTGAACCAGAAGATGACCCTTCTGAGGCACTACAACTCAGAAGACCCCGAACCAAACATCCCAAACCAACAATCTCAACAACATCAGCAATTGACAAAGTGTTGTCTGACATTGATCAACACACTTCTGATCACTCCTCCATTAATCCAAACTCTGAACCACAAATTGTCCACTCTCCACAACCAGAACCACCTCTCTCACCCATTCCAGAAGAACCACTTATCCCAGAACAACCAGAAATTCCTCCTCCTTCTCCACAACCAGCAATTCCTTCTCCCTCTCCTCAACCAGAAATTCATCCACCATCACCTCAACCATCACCTCAACCTGAGTTTCATCACTCTGAAACTCCAACTCCTCCACCTTCTGAACCCCACTCTCCTCAATCCTCTGAACCACAACCTCTGACAATCCAGCTGCCATGTGGAACAACAGTTACAATGGCCCAGCTGCCATCCTCGTCAGAATCTACACCACCAAATACTCCCAAAACCCCAAACAGTCCAATCATTATTTTTGATTCTCCCACTCCATCTCCAAGACAAACAGCTCCCAAGCAAACCACCGAAAACCCCAGCAGGACCTTCATAGATTTAACAATCCTTGACCGTCTTGCTGATCTGAAAAATAAAATAGCCATTCCAAAACCAAAACAACCAGATGTTGGCTCTGGTATTATGAATTTTAAAACAGGTTTGCAGCAATGGATTGCTTCTCTAAAGCAAGTCTGTCCTGGAATGATTGACCCAGCTGCCTCTGACCAGCTCTGGTCACAATTCAGAATTTGGGTACGTGCTGAAGACCTCAAGTTGCAGGATATCAACTATGAGCAGGCACAAGAGAACTTCAGCAAGCTGCTGAAGGAAGTTGAAAGTCAGCTGCCACAGGAAGACGTGCTCTCTCTGGATAGTGAGCCATGGTCTGAGAAACAGCCAGCTTCAAAGGTGCAACCAGAAGAAGACAAGACTATTCAAGATGAAGCAAGTCAAGCAGAAGATGTTGCAGAAAGCTCTCAGAAGCTCCCTACTTCTGATGTTTCTCAAGCTGCCTTGGACAGGCAGACTCTGGAAGAGCTGAAGCTGAATGACATGCGTCTGCAGCAAAGGATAGATGAAAATGACCAGAAGATGAAAGAAAGGATGGATGTGTAGGATAGAAAAATAGACACAGTTATCAGCATGGTGCACAAGCAGAATGAGACTGTTGATCAGATCAAAGCCATGCTGGAGAACCTGTTCACACGCCTTCCTCCCCAACCTTAATTTTTCATTCATGTCATTTTCATGTTTTCTTTAATTATCTGTTGTACTGTTTTGTTTGATTCTGAGCTTTTTAATATGACAAGTTTTTCTGCTCTAAATGTTTTAGCACATCACTTACACTTTTTGATTGCTGACAAAAAGGGGGAGAACAAGAATGATATTTTAAATAATAACGGATTACTAGACAGAAAAATCTCAAACATTCTAACTCTGATATACTTGAATATGTTTTCTGTTTTTGCTTAAGTCTACAGGTACAAGAATGCCCCATGATATTCTGAAGACTAAAGCTCTGACCCAAAGCAAAGCTCTGATAAGAAAAGCTCTGATACTCTGATCTGAAGCTCTGCTCTGACATTCTGATCCAAAGCTTCTGATAGTCTGATGTTCAAAGAAAGGCAATAAAGATCTGATCCTGAAGAACTCTTGGAATTAAAAAGGGAAGTAATAAATTCAGGGGGAGTATCTCTCAACTCTTATATCTCCTTATCCCTTGTCTTTGATAACCTCTTGCTCTGATACATCTTATCATTTAGTTATCTCTGACACTTTTTTACGTTATTTTCATTTAAAAATATCTAGTTTTTGTCATCATCAAAAAGGGGGAGATTGTTAGAACAAAGTTTGAATCTACTACCCTATGTTTAAGTTTTGATGATAACAAAATGAAAAGATATATTATTTATGTGATTCATGTATGAACGATTTGCTACCTAAAATATTACGTTCTGCTTTACAGAAACTCTGATAGGTATCAGCAAGAGTACACTTAATCAGCATCAGAATATTGGTCTTTAACACCAGCATCAGAAGATGCTTTATCAGAATACCAGAATCAGAAGATTAACTCACGTGTATGCTGAAGCTTGATGAACAGAACTGCGCTCAACACTCTGATAAAGACAACAACAGTTCATCAGCAGTTAAGTAGAGTCAGAATGAGGCCAAGCCAGAACATGCTTTAAGTAAGCAATGGTACTGTGCATTGAAAGCGTATTATTACCAACGACATCATTCCAGACAAGATCTGCTCAATAAGGAAAGTTTGTTATTAGCATTGAATCAAGATTATTGCTCCAACGTTCAACAATCTCAGTGCTATATAAACAAGACTATGAAGATTGAATTGGCTAATGCTCTCCAACATATTACACGCCTAAAAGCTAATCATAATCTTCCTTCTCTCAATTTACTAAACGCTACATAATTCCTTACTCAATCATTGTTTAGCAATCTAGTTTCATAAGCTTAAATTGTGTAAACATCACAGTTGTGATACAGTTTTGTAGAAAACATTCACACACCTAGTTTTATCTTCTTTGTAAGAAAGTGTTTCCTTGACAAACCGGGTTGTGGTTTGCATCAAGAGGGCTTTAGCAGCTGTTAAAACAGTTTGTAATATTCAGTTGAATATAGTGGATTAAGACCTCGTTGGAGAGAGGCGAAATCACCTTGACGGGTGGACTGGAGTAGTTTGAGATCAAACGAACCAGGATAAAAATATCTTGTTCATTGCATTAAGTTTCAGTTTTACAATTCAACCCCCCCTTCTTGTGTTTTTCACTTCTTCACTAACGTGTCCTATTGTTGCTCTGGTGACCACACTGTCCCTAAACTCGAATTGACCCGAACACCTCCAACGGTGGTGCTACCTACCTCTCAATGGTGGGATGGCACTATCTTAAGGATATTTACACAGCCTAATTCCTTAGGGTAGGTAGATGACTCATAGATACTTGCTCTAATTCAAAACAAATCAAAACTCTTTTCACACCGACACTTTCAAAAAGCTTTCAAAACAATTTTTCAAACACTCTTGAGGACTGATACAAGAGTCATTCTGAAATTTTTAAACGAAACTTTTTCAAACCCACTCACAATTGAAAAGCAAACACTTTTGAAAACACAATGAGCAAGTATCTAAGAGCCCATGGATAACCATGGATAGAAAGGGTGCTAACACCTTCCCTTTCTATAAATCTACCTCCTGAACCGAGAAACTATCTCATAAGGAATTTTGCTGTGCTTTTGTCCTGTCCATGTTGGAGAAAATAAAAGACGGTGGCGACTCTTGCTTCCACGACATTTCGCGAACCAGCGTTAAACAGTCAGTTCTAAATCCACTGATCACAATATACATATGGAAAAAATATGTTCACCCGGCAAGTCGAAAACCTGAAAAGACGGTTTGGGAAAAAAAGGGTATCCTGGTGGACTGAAAACCCGAAGGGGCGGTCCAGGAAAAAGTTAGGGATTTAAAGTGTATAAATATGTCCCATTGGATCACCTTACAGCCAATTTTCAACATCAACTATCAAGCTCAAATGGTACTAATCAATCCAGTCAGCTTCGGACAAGCAGCAAAGAGATTAGACGCTCAAAGACATAAAGGCAATAGCAGAATGGGAAACCAAGGGGATTATTTCATATAGTTGTTTTTCTTTATATACTATTTTGTATAGTTTTCATTCTTACAGAGGCATTCTCTTACTAGGATGTTTGTCTCCTTGTACAAAAAATACTTAATTAACTTAATATAAAACTATCTCTTTGAAAGTGCAAAACTATTTGTTTTTGTTTTTCTGTTTTGTTTTCGAAAACGTCCAGTGATTATTTTTGAACATATGCATTTGAATGTAATTGTCATTTACAAATACGCACATAAAAAACAGAAAGACAGTTACTACGGGCTTTAAGAAACAGGAGAATGTCTAAAGGCCCTCTGCGAATCCCCGTAGATACTTTCTCCAGCAGGTATAAAGGCAGGGGCATCCTATTATAAAGTCACTTCCATATCTTCAGCATACAACCTAATGACGTCAGGCATTCTTATATCCCCAGCAGAGCAAAAATTTCCAATTACTCACCCGGCATCTCAAAGAATTCCTTAGCCTGGTTCACAAGCTTCTTGGGTTTCCCAATAAGGGTTTCATAAAAATCCTCAAGCGGTTCACGGAGTTTCCCTTCCCCAACAGAGTTTATTCTTCTAACAACAAAAATCTATCTCTCAGCATTTCAACTTCAACAAAATTTGAAGACTTACATTCTTCTTCCCCAGCAACAATCAGGGATTTATTTCCCCAGTTCAACAACACTGCAATAGAACAACTGATACGTTCATACATTGCATTCATACATCATTCTACAAACATCATAGCATATGCAGAACAAATGCATATATCACAATCTCATTTATTTTGAGAATATCATTACCCAATGCATTTCATGCATCATGACACTGCATACAGCTAATTCTTTACCTTTTCAGGAAAGATCAATAGACGAATATCATCAAACAATTTTCAAAAGTTCCAGATTAATACCTGAAACAAGATAGTGCAACTATTTGTGAACGACCGATTGTAGATTAATACCTGAAAGAAGACAAGACAAATATCTACAAGAGCAGATTGAAGATTAACTCCCAAAACAAGATGGGGAAACTATCCTGCTTTCTCTTAGGTCAGATTAATTCTTGAAACCATCCAGGGCAACTATCTCAACGACCAACAAAAGCAAGTTTCGGATTATTACCTGAAACAAGATAGAACAACTATCTGTGAACGATTGATTATAGATTAATACCTAGAACTAGACAGGACAACTATCTACATGAGCAAAATGAAGATTAACTCCTGAAACAAGACGGGGAAACTATCTTTCGTTCTCTAAGGTCAAAGATTAATTCCTGAAACTAGACAGGGAAACTATCCCAATGACCAACAAAAGCAAATTCCAGATTAATACCTAAAACAAGACAGGACAACTATCTGTGAACAGCTGACTGTAGATCAATTCCCGAAACAAGACGGCGTGACTATCTACATGACCAGATGAAGCAATCTTACACGGGTTTCTTCTCACAATCTCCGGATGCAGCTTTACACGGGCTTATCCTAAAGCAATCTTACACAGATTCCTTCTTGCAATTTTCAGATGCAGACTAACACAGACTCATCCTGAAGCGGCCCTACACATACCCCTTCTAATATATCTCCAGATGAAGTCTAACACGGACTCATCCTGAAGCATCCCTACACAGGCTCTTTCTAATACATTTCCAAATAACAGTTAATTTCATTCTCTCCAGCAAGTTATTGTGAAGCCTGGATTTCAACCAGAAAATAACTAACTTTCATCTCTCCAGTCCAAAGATAACTCCTCAGTAGATTCGTGGAAAACTAAAGCTCATAGACTCTATTCCCCACAGAGTTTTCCTCAAGCAAGAGAACAACAGAAATTAACATTCCCCGGTGGAGTCCTCCTCAGACAACAGGAACATGAATCCCCATAAAGAGAACTCTTATGAAGTCATCATATACTTTAGATGGCATCTTTAATCCCATCTCCAACAACTCTCAGTCATCTTCTCCAAATGGAATCTATATTCTCATTCCTGACATCATCAACCAACGGCGTTACTTCATATAAGTGCGAATTTCTGGGCACTTTAGTGTTCAATCATCTTCCACCTTCAGATCACGAAAGGAAGACAAGCCAATCTACATCTTCAGGTTTAAGAAGATTGAACAGGGGAAGCTGTTGCACCCCAAAATTATCCCTCCCATTTTTATTCAGGGCATGCTCATTAAGGTCCCCAATTGCTCAAGGTTGACCAAGAATTGATCAGATAAATTCTCCTCCTAAGCAATAGTCTTTCAACTAATTTCACTTTTCACCAATATGTGTGAGTTCCAAAGCTTTAATTGATTTCTATGACACCCTATATGTCTCATCATAATGGCACAGCTGAAAGAAATAAAAGAAGTGTGCATGACAAAGTGTAGGTCGAAGGCTGAAAATATGCCTAAGGGCTTTTGGGTCGAAGTAGCTTCGACAGTAGTATGCAGGCTAATTTGAAGGATCGAAGGATGGCTAATTCGAAGGAAAATGTGAGGAGGCTTTTAAGAAGTCTTCGATTGGAAGAGCTAATAAGGAGCTTCGAAGGGTTCATTTTCGAACCACTGAAATATAAGTTATTCAAAACATCCAAGGAAGGATAGATCGAAAGAAAGCGTGAGGAGGCTTTTTCTAAAGTTTTCGATTGGAAGAGCTAGTAAAGTCATCGAAGGGTGTTGTTTTCAAATCATGGAAATATAAGCTATTCGAGGCACTACAAGAAAAAACCTTTTGATTGACACGTTGTTTGAATGGGCACTTTGAAAAGAAGAATATTTTGGAATAAAAAAGCTTTTATTTTATCCAAAGAAACATGTGGAAGGCTAATGATTCGAAGAACATGCAACCTTCAAAAATGGCATGATCGAAGGACAGCTAGAAACGAGTCATCCAGATATGAGTCATCTTGTAGTTTTAGGATCAATATGTTTCAGGCATGTGCTTGAATGTACAAGGGAGTTGGGTGATCGAAGGTGCTTATAGATTATCCTTTGATTGGTGCATACAAGATGTATTCACCAATCGAAGGTGAAGTAAGGATCAATAAGGATGGCCTTGTAAACGAAAAACAAAAGGTAGGATTGGAGTCAAAATTGTGTTCGAAGGAGGTGAACATAATGAAACTCTAAGAAAAGGAAATCGAAGAGAATAAGAATGGAGTTCGACTAGGAGAATTTTCCAGGTCAAACAACCAATGCAGATGGACTCAATCGAAGAAGCCATGAGGATGAAACCGTGAGCAAATTGAATTGAAGCCCAGAGCCATCGAAGGGAGCCACTCAGAGCCATCAAAGAACAAGGCTTGAGGGCATTCAAAAGAGTCAAGATGAGAAACCTATCCAGGTTCATTCAAAACCCAAAAGGGTAGAAAATCATCAAAAAAGGAAACATTTTAAGGCTTTCGATTCTGCCTTCAAATCCATGGTTAATGGTTGATTCTTGTCATTTTTGTTCAACACTGCGCCCCTATAAATACAGGCTAAAGAACAAGTAGAAGGACACACACATTAGCTAAATGAAACACTGTCTCCACAGACGAAAACATTGCCTCCAGAGACGCACAAATCACCCCAAAGAGCCACATGAAAATTACAAAAAAAATACATCAAAATTGTAAAATCCAAAAACATATTTCCAGCTTCTTTTTATCCAATTCAAAGGCTCCATCACGTTCCTGGGAATATCAGGAGCCTATCCCTGCCATTTCCAAAGCCCATAGCATCCTCAAATAGTTGGATCGTGTATCACCGTTTGGTAAGGTTTGTTAGAATCGAAATCTCATATGCATGCTTTGTTCATACATTTAATGGTTTGATTCATGTTTAGGGGAACCCTTAGAACAAGTTTGAGGTATTGTATGCAAATTTTGACGTGTAAAACACAAACTTCCATTGTTAGGGCATCCATGGCCATTGAGTTTCATTCTCATTGATACAATAAGTTTCAGACCAAACTAACCCTGCCATCGGATTTGCAAGAGTCCATTTAGTCTAGTAGGGTTATTAGTTTGCTTGTTTTTATTGATTTATGCAGGATTTAATTTTTTAAGCCATCGGAGAAGAAAAATGGAGTTTTGACTCCGGCCTGGTCCAAAATGCTAACTTCGGTGCTGCACATGTCTCTCTCCCATTGGCCCTTTTGGTCAGCGCACACATTTTATGTTTTCAAATATATTTGACTTATGTTTTCTAATATAATGTGATGGTGTTGTTTATATAAGTGAATGAACAAGTGGCTGAGTGGTAAGGCAGGTGAGTGTGCACGGAGTAAACCTGGGTTCGATACCCAGGTTATGCATTTTGTTTTTCTAACGTTTCATTTGCAGATCCAGTGCTGACATGTTCCATGTGTGCATCATGAACCATCAATCTAAGCCATCAGATCACAGCTGATCCAGATCCAATGTACCCAAATGCGCATACCACCATGCACTCTCCAGGGCATTCCTCACTGGATTCATAAGAAACCTGGGCTTCAACAACTTGGGCCTCGCGTTTTTTTCATACCCCCGGTTTTTGTTTTTACTTTTATCGCTTTTCTTAATTTGTTTAATTAGTATAAAATAAATAAAAATCACAAAAAAACAATAGGTTAGTATTTTTATTAATTAAGCTAATTTTGTAAATAAAATAACTAATTACTTTAATATTTTGTTTAATTTAAAATCAATAGACTTAAGATTCTAATCAATTTTAGTTCTATTTCTCAAACAAACACCAAAAATACTAGGTTGTACTAGAATTAATTTTTCTAATTAATAATTTTCTTTTAGTTTTATTTTAATCTAATAATTAGACTTAATTTAGTTTAATAAACAAAAAACAACAAAAAGAGTTCTTTTTTTTAAACTTAGAATGAGTTTAGAATTAGACGTCTTATCAATTCACGCGCGTTTTTTACCTTTTTGCATTTTTATTTTCATATTTTCTGTAACTGCCTACTGGGATGTAATAGATAATAACTAGGACATTTACTATTTTTCCCCAAGTTTGGACTTGTAATAATCCCCATACCTGAAGCCTTGTAATAGCTAGATTTACATTTCCACACTTTTATTATTGTGAATTATTAACTGTTTAGATGCATGGCTAACTAGGATTGTATGGCAAGAATAAAACAAAACGCTAGAAAACCTAAATGCAAAGATAAATAAATGAAACACAATACAATTGCACATGTGCACCTCTAGGGTATCCCTATTTTGGTTGCCTTCGGAAAATAGTCACAACTCTCGAAATGTAAGAGATTTTAGTGGCTACCCTCTGGTTTTAGAGATCATATGTCCCTCAACGACCCTCTCGATGTTGCCTCGATAAAAGTGATCTCAAAATACTAGGGTATTTACTAAGGTTTCTTGCCCAGTTGCCTTTGTGACTATAAAACGTCCCTTCGAACGTCCCTTAAAACACCCAATGATGCGGCTACCTACTCACTAATAGTAGGATAGCACTGTCTAAAGAAAAAGAGGAAAAGAATGACCCTTTTGAGTACAAGTAGATAGTTGTTAGATGCTTGCTCAAAAATAAACTTTTACACATACACAAACTTCTTTCAAAAAAAACATTTTCAAAACGCTTTATCAACACTCTTGAGGACTGATACAAGAGTTATCATAAAGCAAATCGCCTTACTATTGGCATTTCAAAAACTTATCAAAACACACAAAGCACATGGTATTTTCAAATGAGCTAAGCATCTAAGATCCCGTAGATAACATGGTATTTTTCCTCCCATTTTCTTTAAGACATTCTTTTAGGGTTCTCAAATGCTCAAGGATGCTCAAAGAATTGATCAGTCAAATTCTCCTCCTAAGCAATGGGTCTATAAATAGGGTTTTGAGTTTATCAAGGAAAATAGGATCCCAAAGGTCTCAAGTGATTTCCATGGTCCTCCATAGGTCTTCAACAATGCTCATATCAAGTTTCAAGTCTTGCATCATAAGTTTGCGCAGTCAATAGCTCAGATGATTGAAAATCAATTGTATTGGGTAAAAAGTCAATTGTGGTCAACATACCGTCAAACTTCAATATTTTTGGTCAACGTCAACATTTTGAAGTGATATTCATCATTTTATCAAGGATTGATCATGATTCCTCAAGAGAAGCCATCAAATCATCAAAAGTCCAAAGTTGTCAAATTAGGGTTTCCTTAGGAGAGGTCAACTAAACTTTGACCAAGCATAACTTTCACACACTTCATAAACTTTTCCCCAACCAAAGCCCATATTGAAATAAATTCAATTCTATACAACTTTGAATCTGTATGCTCAAGTCCATAAAGTACTTCATTTGAGAGATATGAGACAATACATTACAGGTCATTTCAAAAGTCAACAAAAAGATACTTTTTGTCAAGGCAACTTACATCAAGATAAAGTCTTCAAATGAAAAAATTATCAAAATAAAAATTGAAGAGGATATCCCGAGCTTTCCAAAAAGTCTAAGATCACCTTTAAAAGATAAAATTTGAGAGAGTTATGACCATTGCAAGTTGGGAAATTTTGGTAAAATGCATGAAGTGCAAAGTGAGCAAACTTGAAATTTTGGACTAATGCACCTAAGTTTTAAGGTCTAAACATGTTAATAATACCTTAGAGGACTCCTAAACTCATTCTTAACTTAACTTAATTTTTATTTGTGTTTATTTGGATTTTTAATTCAAGATAAATATAATAAAATACAAATAAAAGGTAATAGGCGCGTGATATTCATGTTGGATCAAATCAAAAGCCCAAATCCTTGCCAACTAATGCTAGAAATCGTATGGTATTATTTTGGAAATGAATCTTCAAAAATTGGAAAGTATTTGAAATCATTCTTGGAAAAAAATCATTCTTGGATCACACAAGATTCTTACCGAGTTTGTTGACCTAATTCTACAAGTCCATAAATAGACAACATCATCATAGGCAAAGGGAGGAGACAAATAACACGAGCATAAGGGTTTCAAAACTATAAAAAATTCAAAGAAAACTTGCAATTTCATGTAGAAATTTCCAGCCATATTCAAGCAGAACCAATCACTCTTATCACTTCCTGATTATCTACAGAGTAAGTACAGTCAATTTTCAATGGTTTCCCATGCCTGAAACGATCATGTTCATCAACTCTGATTGCAATTTTTTTCATTAGTCATATTTTAATGTTATGCATTGTTGGATATTTATAACCATCCAGATCAGTTTATATGAATGTTTAGATCAGGTTGCATCCATTAAATGGAGTTTACAACGTCCAAATCTTGGATTACCATTGTTAAATTGTGCTAGGGTTTCTTATTTGAAACTCATAATACAGGGACTTTTAGCCAAAATGGACCCTATATTCGAACTTAGGAGGAAATTTTAAGGGGGTAACATGTTTTGTCTGCTTTGATCTTATGTATTTCACAGGTTCCAAAAATCTTCTCATCGGAGTAGACGGTGGAAACCACCATGGGCGTTGGTTTGATAATTATGACCATTCACATAGCAGGATGGAGTGTCATGATTGGCTCTCTCTGAATGTCAGGGCCCCACTGGCGCTGATGTGTTTTTTTAATTTAAATATAAGTGCGATTTTATTATTTAACAATTTGTTTGTACTTTAACCAACGGATGTACAACCACCCCAGTGGCAAGCGAGCGCACGTTAAGGCATACATGTCCTAGGACGTGGGTTCGATCATGGCACTGTGCAGTTTTTTTCCACATATTTTCTATTTTACAGATCTAGTACATGCCGTCCAGTTTTCACCATGCACCATCAACTCATTATGTCATCAGATCTAGTCATCACAGTTGACTAGAAGATCCAGCGCTCCAGATTTACGTGCCTATGGTAAACCCTCCCTGGAGCAAAGCACGGGAGCGTACATACTTCAACCAGTGTTTTGGGTTTCTCCTATTTGGGCCTAGCAAATGGCTTTGCAACACCCCTCTGGTTGCTATATTTCCTGCCCAACCCTTTTCCTTTTTTTTATATTTATTATCTTCCTATTCTTTTATATTTCTTTTTTTAACAATATAATTAGCTTCTTTTAATTAATTAAAATTAACTTCACTTTATTTTCAAATTAAGTTAACCTTTTTTTAGTAATTAAATTAATTAACTTAGTTTTTTTAGGTTTTTATTATTAAACTTTTTTGATTAAATATAATCTAGGGTTTTATTTTAGGTTTTAATTAATTCCCTTTTCTCAATCAAAACCAATTAATTATTAAGATAAATCATCTTCCATTAAGCCATTTCTCTGTTTCTTTCCACAATCTTCGCGTGCTCATTTATTTTTGCATTAGTTTTCTTTCATAATTGTGTAACTGTTGATGGTTTACCATAGCTTAAACTAGGGTTTACGACTTTTTCCCCATTTTGTGGTTTTGTACCCCCTTCCCCGAAGCTTTGTAATAGCGTAGGATCTTTCATTCCTGTTTTACTGCTTTTACTTATTACTGTATAGTAATTAAGTATGTATGGCAAGATCTAAAACAAAACACTAGAAAACCTAATCAAGATGAAATAATTGAATTAAATCACTATTCACACATGAACCTCTAGGGTAACCACACTTGTTGCCTCGGATAAAAAATAGTCATATCCCTCGAACGTGTAGTGCTTTAGCAAAGACCCTCAGTTAAGAGATCATAGTTCCTCGACGACCATTCGATGCTGCCTCGGTAAACGATCTTAGTCCCAATCGATAAATTTCTAAAGTGTCCTACAAGTTGCCTTTATGACTGTACGATGACCCACGTTTGTCCCTCACACATCCAACGATAGGGATTTCTACTAACTAATAGTAGGATAGCACTATCTAAAGGAGGAAGAAAAAAATGAAAGACCATTGAGTAGGTAGATAGTTCTTAATCGCTTGCTCGCGAACATTTCAAAACATTCTTTCTACACAATAACACTTTTTCAATAAATATTTTCAAAACAAACATTTTGTATGTTGTGATCGGTGGATCTGGAACTGACTGTTTTTACGCTGGTTCACGAAATGTCGCGGAAGCAAGAGTCGCCATCGTCTTTTATTTTCTCCAACAAGGAAAGGACAAAAGCACAGAAAAATTCCTTATGAGAACGTTTCTCGGTTCGGGAGGTAGATTTATAGAAAGGGAAGGTGTTAGCACCCTTTCTATCCATGGTTATCCATGGGCTCTTAGATACTTGCTCATTTGTGTTTTCAAAATGGTTTGTTTGCTTTTCAACTGTGGGTTTAAAAAGTTTCTTTGAAAATTTCAGTTCAACTCTTGTATCAGTCCTCAAGAGTGTTTGAAAAGTTGCTTTCGAAAGCTTTTTGAAAGTGTCGGTGTGAAAAGTATTTTTTTGATTTGTTTTGAAATTAGAGCAAGTATCTAGAGTCGTCTACCTACCCTAAGGAATTCGTCTGTGTAAATGTCCTTAAAGATAGTGCCATCCCACCATTGAGAGGTAGGTAGCACCACCGTTGGAGGTGTTCGGGTCAATTCGAGGGTTCGGGACATGGTGATCACCGGAGCAATAGGAAGATACCTTAGAAGCTACCCTCATGCCATGTTCATGGACATGAGGACTTACTAAGACATCCTCTACTCGACGACCACCTCTCGAGGGGCAAGGCAACAATGAGGCGTACCCTAGGGGTGGTGTGTGATTTGTGTGTCATGTTCATTTATGTTTATCTTGTTCGTGGATTGGTGATCTACGCGTTGCTTTTATTTTGGCATTCATTCTTTCATGCAAATTATTAACAGTTAAAAGATGCGGAATTAAAAGTCCTACGCTATTACAAAGGCGCGGGTCTACATCGCCAAAATTAATCCAAGACCCGATTTGAAATAAAATAAAGTGCGAAAAATAAATATCCTAATTAATCTATTACATGGCTTTGGGAGAATTACATGAAAAAAGGAAATAAAATAAGCGCGCGAATTAGAATTATGATCGAATGCGAGGGCGTTGGACCCTTTTAAAGAAATTGAATTAAAATTAATAAATTAATTAGGTTTAAATAAAAAGAAGAATTTTTTGGAGTTTTTGTATTTATGGAGTTTAATGAGAATTAATGGAATTAAAACCTAATTCTAAACTATTTTTAATTTATTAAAAAAATGTTTTAAGTTTGTTCCCTAATTTTAACCTAATTATTTACATGGCAATTTATTTACAAAATAAATAATTAATTATTAAATATGGTGAAAAGAAAAGAAAAAGGATAAAAATATTCAAAACCCTAATTCTACATTTTTTAGTTTATTAAGAAATATTAAAATGAGATCTAGGATTAGAACTAATTAATTGATAAAATTTATTTACAAAAAAAAAACATTTAAATAAAATATATTTTTATTTTTGTTTTTCTGATTTTTTTTATTATTTTTTATGAAAATTAATTATTTTTTTGTGAATTTATTAAAATAATTAACACAAGATAAAACAAGAATTAAAATAAGAGAAGAAATTTAGAAAGAGATGTACAAACAGGGGGGGTTATCTGGCCCTTTTGGAGGTGATATTGTAGCAAACAGGCCCAATGAATTAAGGCCTTCAGTTGACTTTTCAGGGCGCGTGTGGCATGGTCAATGGAGGTGCATGATAGACCTCTCATCCTGGCTTCTGGATTGATCTTAGTGGCCACGTGGCAAGTCTCAGCGCTGCGTGCTTGGTGGTCATCTGGACATATTAAGTACCTGATCATATTATAAGAAAAAATAGAAAGACATATGGGGGACCTGGGAATCGAACCCAGGTCCCAAAGCTTGCCAACGATGCTTTCCACCAACTGAGCTGCGTATTCATTCATAAATATAATGAGATAATATTATTATATGTGGAAAAGCACGCTTATTGGTAGAAACGAAAAAACGCGCTAAAGCATTTGAATGATCCAACCAGGCTATGACAACTCATCTTCTTCCTCGTTTGTGTGTTTTGCCCTGAAAAAAAACAGTTAGATAGCGGGGGTTTTAAACCCCCACTAAATGAAGAACATGATAATAGCGATTAGCGTATGATGGCTCATAAATTGAGCGCGACTAGTGTAATCAATTCGTGTGAAGGTCGTGAGTTCAGTGGTCCAGGTCTTGTTGGCCAATTTTTCTGGACAAGAGAAACCCCAATTCAAGGTTCCTGAAACCCTAGGCATCGTTCATGGCAACTCTCCATATATGCAAGCATTCTTCAATTAAATTATACTATTAGCTTCAGAATCAACACATTAGCATAAAACAATAATGAAAATGCATTGATATGGCGTGTAGGTTCGAATACGATTAAGGAAAAATTCATGTACAGGTTAACTGTGTTCTACCGTTTCTTGAGGTGCAGAGGTCTGATTTCGATTGGGGAAGATTCCTGGATGTATCAGGAGTGCAATGGAATTGTTGTTTTGCTTTGAAACACGCTGAAACTAGGAAAGCAGTTTTGAAATTTTCTTGAAAAAGTGCAAAGTTTTTATATGGTTTTAGGCGCAGCTTCAAGGTTGTTTGCACTAGGATTAGGTTCTGACTTATGTATGGGACGAATTAGGGTAAAGATTTGAGTCAAAAGATCCATGTTTTGATGAATCCAATATTTGATTTTTAATGAAATATTTTCAAATCTTTTCCATGTGTTTTGATACCAATCATGGCCAAATCCTTCCTTTTTTGATGTGCACGAATCTTGAGTAACCAATGAGGGCATGTGCTGCATAAAAAGATTCAAATACATTTGTTTAGTATTTTTTTTCATATTTTATTTTATTAAATGAATTAATGGTGATTAAAAATTCAAATAAATAATAAAAAATGATGAAATAAATCCCCTTTGGGCCAAATGGTCGTGCATAGCCTTTGGATGATGATTCTTGGAAGAAAATGTGGCCCATTAGCAATTTTGAGGCATTTGAAGTAAAGTTTACTTTTCAAAATTCCCAAAGGTCTTGAAGTCCTCTAACCAATTCCTTTGGTCCCATGTCATTTTGATTTAACAATATCAAGTTATGGCCTTTGACTTAAAGTCCCTTTTTGTTGACTTTTGAAAATGACCTATAATGTTGAAATTGATAACTTTTTGTGAGAGCATTTCTTGGACTTGAAGTGTGAAGAGGAGTTGTAGGAAATGTCTTTCTCTTCAAAATGAGCTTTAGATGGAATTTTTCTGAGGAACCATGTGGAAGTTATGCCTTGGTCAAGTTACAGTTGACTTTTTCAACTGTCCAAATATGGAAACTTTTGCATCTTGAGACTTTTTGAGCCATGCCTTGAGAATCATGATCAAGAATTGATCAAATGATGTTTGTGGCTTCAAAATAAGATGTTGACCAAAAATTTGAACTTTTGACTGTCAAATGACCATTTTGCCCCTGCAGTTGACTGTTGAGCAATTAGGGTTTTTGACTGTGCAATTTTGTGCTATAAGTCTTGAAACTTGACATGAGGATACTTGACAATGTTTATAGGCATGTGGTACTTGATTGGGCCCTTGGAAACTTCAATTTCTTTGTCAGAACCAAAACCCTAGTTTTTGACTGTTAGGAGGCCCTTGAACTGTGCAACCCTTGGGGAGATTTTGAAGCTTTGACTTGGCAAATCTTGAAGAATATGGGAGGGAAAATTTTGGGGTACAACAGTTGCCATTGTTCAATCTTCTTAAACCTGAGGATGCAGATTGGCTGACGTGCCTTTCGGAATCCGAAGGTGGAAGATGATTGGACACTAGAGTGCCTAGAAATTTGCGCTCACATGGTAGTGTGATGGGGGAATGGGCTTATAGATGCCATTTGGAGATTGATGGATAGGATGATGGGCTTATAGATGCCATGCTGAGAGGTGATGGGTAGGTGAATGGGCTTATAGATGCCATCTGGGTATCGATCGCATAAGAGATTCCTTAGTGAGAACTTGCGTACATGAAAAAGAAAATGATTACCTGACCTGTTACAGGAGTTGGTCTTCAAGCTATTTGTAGATACACCCTGGCTGGTTACAGGAATTGAATCTGGAGCTTCAAATGGTGATGAATGAATCAGGGATGGTTACTACCTCAACGGGACGGTGAGTGAACCTTGGATGATTACTACCTCAACAGGAACGCTGAGAGAATCTTGGGGCGATTACCACCTCCACAATAACGGGGAGAGAACCATAGGCGACTTCAACCTCAACAGTAACGCTGAGAGAATCTTGGGCGACTTCAACCTCAACAGTAACGATGAGAGAATCTTGGACGACTTCAACCTCAACAGTAACGCTGAGAGAATCTTGGACGACTTCAACCTCAACAGTAACGATGAGAGAATCTTGGACGACTTCAACCTCAACAGTAACGCTGAGAGAATCTTGGACGACTTCAACCTCAACAGTAACGATGAGAGAATCTTGGACGACTTCAACCTCAACAGTAACGCTGAGAGAATCTTGGACGACTTCAACCTCAACAATAACGCTGAGAGAATCTTGGGCGACTTCAACCGGATAAGAAACAGGGAGATCTTAGGGGCGATCTGACTGAACTAGAGAAGGCCTTTGACTGGATAAGAAACAGGAAAATCTTAGGGTCGATTTAACTGAACCGGACAAGGTCTTGAAATCTTCAACTGGATAAGAAACAGGGAGATCTTAGGGTCGATCTGACTGAACCAGAGAAGGCCTTTGACTGGATAAGAAACAGGAAAATCTTAGGGTCGATTTAACTGAACCGGACAAGGTCTTGAAATCTTCAACTGGATAAGAATCAGGGAGATCTTAGGGTCGATCTGACTGAACCAGAGAAGGCCTTTGACTGGATAAGAAACAGGAAAATCTTAGGGTCGATTTAACTGAACCAGGCAAGGTCTTGGAATCTTCAACTGGATAAGAAACGGGGAGATCTTAGGGTCGATCTGACTGAACTAGAGAAGGCCTTTGACTGGATAAGAAACAGGAAAATCTTAGGGTCGATTTAACTGAACCAGACTAGGTCTTGAAATATAGCTGAGAACTTAACTGGATCTTTCCTGAAAGGTAAAGGTCAGTCATATGCAATGCATGATATGGATCAAGCAATGATGTTCTCAACATAAATGAGATTTGAAAGATATGATGCGTATGTGCATGCTACAATGTATGGAAATGCGATGTTTATGACTGTATCTTTTTCGTCTAGGAAAGTAAATCCTTGACGGATGCCGGGAAGTCATATCCTGGGCTGATGTTGGAGAATAGTGCTTTGTTGTTTCCTCTGGGGATGATAGTTGCAAGAATACCGGCAGGAGAAGATAACTCTGTTAGGGAATAAACTTGGAGAATGGATACTCTGCGGGGAGAAAATTACTCTAGCGATCTTGCTGGGGAACAATACTCTGTGGGAAGAGAGGTACTTGCTGGGATGTTGATGATAACTTCGCTGGGGATACCATTGTTATGTTTGAAGTGTTAATGGACTCCGCTGGGGATAGGAAGACTTCGTCAGGATCGATCTTTCCGTGGCTTTTGGCTGAGGATAACCCAGTTATATCCTGGTAGGGAAATAACCTTTGAATAAAGCCGGGAAACGCGTTCGTGCTTTGCAGGGGTAAGCTTCCAGAATCCACTGGGGATAAGCTTCCTGCTTGGGGAGATGGATTCCAACTTTCCTGGGGACACCGGATGGGACTCTCCTGGGGAAATTTTGAACTATATTGGGGAAGTGACTCCGCTGAATGTTTGATATGCCGCCGGGGAATAATCCTTAGGTCAAGACTGTTGGGATGCTTGTTAAGAATGTTTGTATATTGCTGGGGAATGTTGAGATCTGCCGAAGGATACCCAACTTCTTTAAGGCTGATAATATCTTTGCTTGGGGAGAGTGCACTGACTTGCTGGCTCACTCTCTGGGGAATTAAGGTATACTGGTTATGTTCTTCGGCTGAACTTATCTTGGTACCTTGATGGGCAAAACCATTAGACCGTTTGGACGACTCATTACTGCCCCTGTTTCTGGAGAGGAAGTCTTGTGAGGTGCTGATAGTTGTTGATGGACAAACCTTCTTCTGGTAGGCAGGTGACAGGATGACAGGACATAGTCGTACGCTTTAATCCCTAACTTTTTCCTGGACCGCCCTTTCGGGTTTTCAGTCCACCGGGATACCCATTTTTGCCCAAACCGCCTTTTCAGGTTTTCGACTTGCCGGGTATACAGATTTTTTTCATTTCATCCCTTCATTTTGCCCGAACCCTTTTGGTTCGCCGGGAAGCCCTAATTTTTTCCTAGGTATGTCAACCTAGCGGGTCTTTGATTATGCGTAGTATTTTTCGACTATGTACGTTCTCTCGGAATATATGGAATTGCCCCTGTTAGAATTGTTTTGCCATGCCACCAGAAGACGTTTGATCGGGCAAGATTCGTTGCTGGAATTCATGTCCAATGCCCCAAGCGACTCAGGCGGAGATTTTCCCCTGGCTATTTGACATTTTGAGAGATTCTCCGAATCTTGACTGAATTGCCCCAGATGATCGACAATAATCACGTCTGCCCCTTGATTGGAAGTGCTTTTTTTCACTAGGTATTCCTTGTGCGAATTTTCCTGCTGTTCAAACCAAAAGTCATATGCAAACAATGTTATATCAAAAATGCAAAGCTTATGTCTGTCTTGAAGATTTTGAAAATGCATTCTTTTTCATAAAACAACTGAATGTTTGTAAAACGTGATGTCAACTCCGTATTTACCGTAGGCCTTAAGGAGTCAGGATACCTTTCGTGACAGTATGCTTTCGAACTAACCCATGCTTCAGCTAGGACTTTTAAGGGTTATAACGTGGCTTGGTTCACGGTTTAAGAAACAAAGGATAAAGGCTCAAATTTTATTTGTACCCACTCGCTCTTCGTGATGTTCTTCAAACCTAAGCTCAGCCGATCGTGCGTTAGACCTTGTTTGAGTCTTTGCTTTGATATTCCGGTGATGGTTCGGATACTGAACGTTTATTTTGGATAGGCAGTCATTTTTGTTTTTGTTGAGGGTTTGTAGGACCTCTTTTTTTGATTTTATTATCCCTATTTTTTTTTTTGCCTGAACTGTTTCTTTTGTGATTACAGCCAGCAGGATGCCCCAGTTTTGTAAGTCTCCTTCATAGGTTTTGACTTAATGGGTTTTCATTCTTTGAGAGATGATGACTACCTTTCTTTATTGATTATTCGGAACCATCACTGTCTTTCTTTACAAGGACTTCTTTGGTGCTATTTGTTGTGCACTTGGATCAACTGAGAGAACTACCCTGCCCCAGGTTATGATAAAGGGTTTTATTTTTTCGAAAAGAAAAACTCCTACTTCTTTGGCTCAGAGGGTTTGACGAGGGATTATCATCCTTATAACTCCAGTGTTTAGGGATTGAAACAATGCCTGTACCTCATCAGCAGGGTCTGTTCAAAAGCATATTGTAGATTGCGGTATCGTTTTTGTCATCCTCCCTCAAGAGGCGTTGATCATCAGAAAAAAAATATGAAAATAATTTGCATATAGTGAATACGAATATATTGCTTCAAAACAGACGTATGCGATGCATTAATGGAATAACAACGTTTAACATGAGTAAATGTTCGAACAAAAGAAAGCTACAACTTGAAAATCCTAATGAACAAAAGTCTTTTCATCTTCAGGGCTTGTTACTTCAAATGGTAAGCCTTGGAGGGATGGTAGAAAAACTCAGCCTGACCATCTTGTGTGAACTCCAATGCTCCTTCATCAATCAGGTCCTGGATCTTGTTCTTCAGAGCCCAACACTCATTTGTATCATGTCCTGGACTGGAAAAGTGGTAGGCACACCTTTTATTGGGATCATAGATAGGAGATGTCGTGTTGGGGTTTCAGGGATGAGCCCTTAATGTGATCAGATTCAATCTCAACAGGCGTTGTAAAGCTTGAAACAGCGACATGTTGAGCTGGGTGAATTGCCTCCTGGGCTTGTCTGGCTGAAGCTGGTGAAGTTGTTGCTGAGTTTGTGACCCTGAAGCCTTTTGAGGAGCTCTCCCCTTATCTCCTTGTCTCAAAGGTGGTTGAACGATGACTGGCTCTTTACCCTTAGACGTTTGCCCCAGTTGGTTACTCTGAAGCAATTGGTTGACGAGAATTCCGAGCTCTTCTTGTCTTTGAGCTAAACCTTGAATGGCAGTCACCTGCCCCAGCATCTGGGCTTTCATTGCATCCATCTCAGCTTGCAGGTGTTTCAGCCGTTCATCCTCAGCACTGTTCCTGACCAAAGTCCCCATGAGGAGTGCTCTCAACTCCTCCTGCCCCTTGGATAGAATCAGGAGGATTTCCCCGAACCGAGTCTCTTGAGCATGGAAGTCCTGGTTGTATTGTTGGGAAGCCATTGCTGAAATAAACAGCGAGAAAGGTAAGTGACCTGCAACAAGGGTACCTGTTATGCAATGATGCGTATGTATGCATGCAATGTTTTCAAGGATCTCGCGGGGTAAACAAGAAACTTGTTAGAGTTGGGATCCGATAGCTTGATTGAAGGAACTGCATATTGTTGAGAGTCCTTCTTCAAGAGTCAAGGCTCACCATATCTAGTGAGTCATAGCCCCTGACAACTTTGGCTCGGGGAACTTTCTTCAAGTGTCAAAGCTCACCATATCAAGTGGGTCATAGCCCTTGACAACTTTGTCTAGAGGAAAATAAATCCTCTTTGCCCCTTGCTGGGATAGTTGATTCATCATGACCTGCATCACAAGCCCTTGAGATCCTTGAAAAGGATTAGTCTTTATGCGGGATGTATGCAATGGTATGATGTTATGCTATGCATGGGGTAACGTAAGTAGCCCTGTTATGAGTCCTAATTAAAGACTATGAACAAAACCTGCAAGAAACTTAGTACACCCTGTTATGAGTCCCAATTAAGGACTATAAACAAGACCTGCAAGAAACTCAAGTGTCAGATAACAAGCATGCAAGTAGTCAAGTTGGAAGGCACACAAGTCACGCAAGAGAAGCCCTTAGAGTTTAGGCCAGCATGGGGTCTAGGTATTACCCTCTTTCAGTTTGTTGGTTCATACCTGTCCTATCAAAAGTAACCGGGTTCTTAGAGGATCCCAATATCATTGACTACCCTCAATCGGTCATAACTCCAGCATCACAATCTTTTCTTGCGGCCAGAACCATCGCGAGAGTTTAGCCTCAATGGGCGTAGCATACTGCTACTGTTCTAATGGCCAAGTTGTGTCTTTTAAGGTTCTAAGGTCTGTTGGTGCTTAATGACTCCTCAGAAGACCCATATTCTCCTCGTTGCAACATAAGGGATATCGGTACAGACCAAGGTGCCACACCAACATAGCCACTGCTTCACCCGTGTCGGTCTACGCCGGACAAGTCCCTCACAGCTTATGCTACCTAAACAGGGTATCCCCAGATCCGGGTTAGGATCTATGTAACTCCCATGCAACCCACAATTTAAAGCAAGCAAGTCAATACAATTGAAAACACAGTTATGAACTATCCTAAGGTACACCTCACTTTAAGAGTCCCCAGCAGAGTCGCCAGTTCTGTGATTGGTGGATCTGGAACTGACTGTTTTTACGCTGGTTCACGAAATGTCACGAAAGCAAGAGTCGCCACCGTCTTTTATTTTCTCCAACAAGGAAAGGACAAAAGCACAGAAAAATTCCTTATGAGAACGTTTCTCGGTTCGGGAGGTAGATTTATAGAAAGGGAAGGTGTTAGCACCCTTTCTATCCATGGTTATCCATGGGCTCTTAGATACTTGCTCATTTGTGTTTTCAAAATGGTTTGTTTGCTTTTCAACTGTGGGTTTAAAAAGTTTCTTTGAAAATTTCAGTTCAACTCTTGTATCAGTCCTCAAGAGTGTTTGAAAAGTTGCTTTCGAAAGCTTTTTGAAAGTGTCGGTGTGAAAAGTATTTTTTTGATTTGTTTTGAAATTAGAGCAAGTATCTAGAGTCGTCTACCTACCCTAAGGAATTCGTCTGTGTAAATGTCCTTAAAGATAGTGCCATCCCACCATTGAGAGGTAGGTAGCACCACCGTTGGAGGTGTTCGGGTTATTCGAGGGTTCGGGACATGGTGATCACCGGAGCAATAGGAAGATACCTTAGAAGCTACCCTCATGCCATGTTCATGGACATGAGGACTTACTAAGACATCCTCTACTCGACGACCACCTCTCGAGGGACAAGGCAACAATGAGGCGTACCCTAGAGGTGGTGTGTGATTTGTGTGTCATGTTCATTTATGTTTATCTTGTTCATGGATTGGTGATCTACGCGTTGCTTTTATTTTGGCATTCATTCTTTCATGCAAATTATTAACAGTTAAAAGATGCGGAATTAAAAGTCCTACGTTATTACAAAGGCGCGGGTCTACATCGCCAAAATTAATCCAAGACCCGATTTGAAATAAAATAAAGTGCGAAAAATAAATATCCTAATTAATCTATTACATGGCTTTGGGAGAATTACATGAAAAAAGGAAATAAAATAAGCGCGCGAATTAGAATTATGATCGAAAGCGAGGGCGTTGGACCCTTTTAAAGAAATTGAATTAAAATTAATAAATTAATTAGGTTTAAATAAAAAGAAGAATTTTTTGGAGTTTTTGTATTTATGGAGTTTAATGAGAATTAATGGAATTAAAACCTAATTCTAAACTATTTTTAATTTATTAAAAAAATGTTTTAAGTTTGTTCCCTAATTTTAACCTAAATATTTACATGGCAATTTATTTACAAAATAAATAATTAATTATTAAATATGGTGAAAAGAAAAGAAAAAGGATAAAAATATTCAAAACCCTAATTCTACATTTTTTAGTTTATTAAGAAATATTAAAATGAGATCTAGGATTAGAACTAATTAATTGATAAAATTTATTTACAAAAAAAAAACATTTAAATAAAATATATTTTTATTTTTGTCTTTCTGATTTTTTATATTATTTTTTATGAAAATTAATTATTTTTTTGTGAATTTATTAAAATAATTAACACAAGATAAAACAAGAATTAAAATAAGAGAAGAAATTTAGAAAGAGATGTACAAACAGGGGGGGTTATCTGGCCCTTTTGGAGGTGATATTGTAGCAAACAGGCCCAATGAATTAAGGCCTTCAGTTGACTTTTCAGGGCGCGTATGGCATGGTCAATGGAGGTGCATGATAGACCTCTCATCCTGGCTTCTGGATTGATCTTAGTGGCCACGTGGCAAGTCTCAGCGTTGCGTGCTTGGTGGTCATCTGGACATATTAAGTACCTGATCATATTATAAGAAAAAATAGAAAGACATATGGGGGACCTGGGAATCGAACCCAGGTCCCAAAGCTTGCCAACGATGCTTTCCACCAACTGAGTTGCGTATTCATTCATAAATATAATGAGATAATATTATTATATGTGGAAAAGCACGCTTATTGGTAGAAACGAAAAAACGCGCTAAAGCATTTGAATGATCCAACCAGGCTATGACAACTCATCTTCTTCCTCGTTTGTGTGTTTTGCCCTGAAAAAAACAGTTAGATAGCGGGGGTTTTAAACCCCCACTAAATAAAGAACAGGATAATAGCGATTAGCGTATGGTGGCTCATAAATTGAGCGCGACTAGTGTAATCAATTCGTGTGAAGGTCGTGAGTTCAGTGGTCCAGGTCTTGTTGGCCAATTTTTCTGGACAAGAGAAACCCCAATTCAAGGTTCCTGAAACCCTAGGCATCGTTCATGGCAACTCTCCATATATGCAAGCATTCTTCAATTAAATTATACTATTAGCTTCAGAATCAACACATTAGCATAAAACAATAATGAAAATGCATTGATATGGCGTGTAGGTTCGAATACGATTAAGGAAAAATTCATGTACAGGGTAACTGTGTTCTACCGTTTCTTGAGGTGCAGAGGTCTGATTTCGATTGGGGAAGATTCCTGGATGTATCAGGAGTGCAATGGAATTGTTGTTTTGCTTTGAAACACGCTGAAACTAGGAAAGCAGTTTTGAAATTTTCTTGAAAAAGTGCAAAGTTTTTCTATGGTTTTAGGCGCAGCTTCAAGGTTGTTTGCACTAGGATTAGGTTCTGACTTATGTATGGGACGAATTAGGGTAAAGATTTGAGTCAAAAGATCCATGTTTTGATGAATCCAATATTTGATTTTTAATGAAATATTTTCAAATCTTTTCCATGTGTTTTGATACCAATCATGACCAAATCCTTCCTTTTTTGATGTGCACGAATCTTGAGTAACCAATGAGGGCATGTGCTGCATAAAAAGATTCAAATACATTTGTTTAGTATTTTTTTTCATATTTTATTTTATTAAATGAATTAATGGTGATTAAAAATTCAAATAAATAATAAAAAATGATGAAATAAATCCCCTTTGGGCCAAATGGTCGTGCATAGCCTTTGGATGATGATTCTTGGAAGAAAATGTGGCCCATTAGCAATTTTGAGGCATTTGAAGTAAAGTTGACTTTTCAAAATTCCCAAAAATTTCCCAACTTCCACAAGGCATATCTTGCTCAATTTGTAAGCTTTGATCATGTTCTTGGACATTTTGGAAAGGTCTTGAAGTCCTCTAACCAATTCCTTTGGTCCCATGTCATTTTGATTTACCAATCTCAAGTTATGGCCTTTGACTTAAAGTCCCTTTTTGTTGACTTTTGAAAATGACCTATAATGTTGAAATTGATAACTTTTTGTGAGAGCATTTCTTGGACTTGAAGTGTGAATAGGAGTTGTAGGAAATGTCTTTCTCTTCAAAATGAGCTTTGGATGGAATTTTTCTGAGGAACCATGTGGAAGTTATGCCTTGGTCAAGTTACAGTTGACTTTTTCAACTGTCCAAATATGGAAACTTTTGCATCTTGAGACTTTTTGAGCCATGCCTTGAGAATCATGATCAAGAATTGATCAAATGATGTTTGTGGCTTCAAAATAAGATGTTGACCAAAAATTTGAACTTTTGACTGTCAAATGACCATTTTGCCCCTGCAGTTGACTGTTGAGCAATTAGGGTTTTTGACTGTGCAATTTTGTGCTATAAGTCTTGAAACTTGACATGAGGATACTTGACAATGTTTATAGGCATGTGGGACTTGATTGGGCCCTTGGAAACTTCAATTTCTTTGTCATAACCAAAACCCTAGTTTTTGACTGTTAGGAGGCCCTTGAACTGTGCAACCCTTGGGGAGATTTTGAAGCTTTGACTTGGCAAATCTTGAAGAATATGGGAGGGAAAATTTCGGGGTACAACATATGCATTCTCAACGATACGAGAATCATTACAAAATTGTTGCACTTAGGCATTTTCAAAATATTTTCAAACACACAAAGCATTTTCAAAAGTGAGCTAGCGATTAAGAGCCCATAGATAACTACGGATGAAAAGGGTGATAACATATTCCCTTTTCATAACCTACCCCCCGAACTCAGAAAATTCTCAAAAGGTTTTTCCCGTTCTTTTCACCCTTTCCATATTGGATAAAAGAAAAGTCGGTGGCAACTCTTGCTATCCGCAACATTTGCAATAAAATGCAACACCAAAAGTCAGTTCTCCCACCGTATTACAGGGATGAATAACCATTCTATTCAAGACATAACACGTCGTGATAATAGAATCGGCCCAAAAATATTTTGGTTGACCATAATCATTGAGCATCATTCTTGCTAACTCCACTAAGACACTATTTTTACGCTCCACAATACCATTTTGTTATATTCAATTCCAAATTTATCACAATATTCTTAAAAGAGATGATTTTCAAACTCTCCTCCATGATCACTTCGAATGGCAACGTGTTGTACCCCAAAATTTGCCCTCCCATTTTCTCAACATTTCTCATCACCAAGCCCTTGGAGATCAAGATCCGGTTAGGGTTTCATCTGCTCAAGACTTCTCCTTGCACTGTTGACCCAAATTAGGGTTTGTGTTTGCACAAAGATGTTTTGACCTAAATTTCCTAAGATGACTTTCTTGCTTCATATTGGACTCCCAAGCTTATCCACATCAAGTTTCAAGTCTTGATTCCAAGTTTTGCCCAGTCAATTGGACAGTTGACCTGAAAATCAGCTGTATTGGGAAAAAGTCAACTGTGGCCAATTGACAGTCAAACCTCATGAAAATTGACCCACATCAACATCATGAACTCACATGGACCATTTGATCAAGTTTGGATCACAATTCCACAAGAAATTTGATCAGATCACCAAAAGGGCAAAATGGTCATTTTTAGGGTTTTGACTGCACAAAGGCAATTTTTGACTGTTTGACCTAGCCAATGGCAAACCAAGCTCACATATGGATTCAAGGACCCTATGGAATTATCTTGACATGCTCAACAAGTTCAAAAGATCCCAAGTACACAAGATTGACAGTTGAATTTCCCAGTCAATTGATCAATTTTGACTGTATACTGAAAAGTCAAACTTTGACTTTTTGGTCAAAATCAAGAGTCAAGATTCATTTTTCATCAAAACATGCCAAATCATGAAACTTGTTCACCAAGAAATCAAAAATTGCAATTTAGGGTTTGAAATGAGAATTTTTCATAACTTAGAATTTTTCTAAGTTATGAAAAACCCTAATTTTTTCCCAACTTTGCCCCATTTTTTCACCAAGATTTATTTGGATTCAAACAAAAGTCAAAACATGAAAGTTGTAGCTTGTTGCATAATATACAACTTTGATTCACAAAGTTTTCCCAAAAGAGGCTTGTATCTCAAGTTACAAGTTTTGGAATAAGGGTACTAAACCATTCTTAACTTAGTGAAATTTTAACCTATTTTGGCAAGGTTTTCTACCTAACTTCAAGACCATTTTCCATACACTTCCACTTGGAATTTCAATTTGCATTTCAAAGATGGATTGTAGTAAACATTCCAAGCTTTCCAAAATGTCCAAGAACTCATCAAACAACCTCATAACTTGAGAGAATCGAATTTTGCAATATGGCAAAAAGTCACTTTGATTCATGGCCATGTACATGTTCATAACTTGTGCAAGTTTCTCAAACCAGCATGCCACTTGATTACAGGCCCTTGAACCATCCAACACTCAATAATTTAATGCATGTTCATTGTGCTAAGGCCTTGTTTCTTGAGTTTAAGCATTACATGTTGGATTAGGCCATAAATGGAAAAAGTGAAATAACCATTTTTGCAAAAGCAAGCTTTATGTCAAAGTTGCAAATCCACAAGTACAGATCAAATCACTTTGGCACAAGATTATGAGCAAAACACACTGATCAAGACAAGGTTAGCAGCATGTTTAGGGGGCCTCTACCTGCCTAGAAACTCAAGTGGCCTTTGTTTGCTTAAGTGTTAAGAAACTTAGCATAACACAAGATAACTTGGATCTCAGCATTAGAACACTTAAGCAAATATTGTATACACTTTCTAATCATCAAGCACAAGCTAGAACACGAGCAAACAAGGTCTCAAACACTCCCATTCCCTGAATCACTCTCAAACTACAGAAACAGGGCAGGGTCTGCAGATTGAATCCCATCTCTCATTCCTTTCATGATTTCTTGCCCAAAGCTCATCAAACACATTCCCTAGCATCACTTGAAGCTAACCAAAACACAAAACACGACCTGTAATTCCTCTAACTAGTTTCACCATTTTCACTTTCTTGTTTTACAGTTTGAGGTCCATAGCTCGATTCAAGGTGTTTCAAAGCAAAGTAAACATTGGAATAGCATCACCACACTTCAGGCAAGCTATACAGATCATCATCTTGCTCTGAAAGCTCCCCCATTGCCAGATAGAACTTCAACTGAACAGGTATCTTCTTGAACTTCTAACTCTCAGTCTAGGCATCATTAGCTCTAAGTTTGTGAATAAGAAATGTTCTACTCATGCCCCTGAACCTGTACATGCTTTTACTTTTCATTTATTTTGCCTGAGCTGTGAGAATTTAAGGTTTGAATATGGAAGAAAAGTTAGGTCAGGATTTGGGAATGTCAAAATTCTCTCTCATTTCTGAGAGTTAGGATGAGTTTTATATATATTTAGAATTGTGATTCAATGCTTAACATTTCTTATGTTGGAAGTTTGTGCAAAAGATCAAAGAATCCAGGTGTTTGAATGGATGCTCAGGCGCGCGTTTTTTGAATATCTTTTTGTTTGAAGGTTGAAGAAGAAGCCACATGGGCTGGGCCTGCTTTGTCTTTTCTTTTCACACCCTATTTTCATTTTCATACCCCCTGAGCCCATTGTGTTTATTTTCATGATTTTTTTACTTTTCTTTTTTTATTCTGACTTATTTATTTTTCCTAATAATATTAAAAACATGAAAAATTATTTTTACACCATTTTTGCATTTTTTAGGTATTTGTTTGTTTATATGGACATTTGTACATAAATATATATATACTATTATTTAGAAAAGAACTAGAAAAATAATGTAAATATATTTTATTTCTGATTTTTATTTCATTTTTTCTTTTGAAAATATTTTATGCAAAATATACTTTTTTTTATAAATATTAAATATTATTATTTTTATATATATAATACATATTTAGAAATTAACATATATATATATATATATATATATATATATATATATATATATATATATATATATATATATATATATATATATATATATATATATATATATATATATATATATATATATATATTATTAGTATATTTAGGTTAAAATACAAAAATATATACATTTTTTATTTTATTAATATTTGATATGAAAAATACCTTTTTTATGAATATACTCCATTTTATTTTATTTTGGTATATAATTATTAAATATTATACATATTAAATAGTTAATATATTTATTTAATGAAATTAGGGTTTTACCCTTAAAACACAAAAACTCCAAAAATAATACTTTTTTTATTTTTATTTATTTGACATAAATAATACTTTTTTTTCATACATATGAAAACCCTTTTTGCATTTTGCATCTTTATTTTATTTTTTCCATTTAATTTATGTAATTAATTATCTTGTAAATATTCCAAAATTGATGTAATAGCTAGGTTTAAATTCCTTGTCTAAATATCCCCCCATTTGAACATTTGTACCCCCCTTCCCATATTGTGTTGTAATAGTGTAGGAATTTTACTTTTCGCACTTTAAACGCTTTCTAAATATACCATGCTAGAATTAGGGTTTGTATGTAAATAAAAAGAACAAAATTAGTTTGACCTAATTTCAAGATAATCAAGCATGAAAATGGACAACACATCTCACACTTGCACCCCTAGGGTATTCCACTTGTTGCCTTCAAATAAATGGGCCATATTGCATGTTAGGTTTCTTTGGGCAAAACAAATACAAAATTAAAAGATCATAGTCCCACGATGACGCTTTCTAAGAGTTGCCTAAAAATGATCAAGTCCCTTTCAAAGAAAAAATTGCCCAAAGACATTTAACACTATTGCAACTATGGTCTAAACGATGACCCGCGCCCGTCCCTTTCACCTCCTAATACAAGATTGTCCACCAAATGCAATGGTGGAACAAAATTGTTAAAAGGGTTAAAACATAACAAAAATCTTTGAGAACTTTAGGGTAGATAGCTCTTAAGTACTTGTCAATTTGCAAAAGAAAACACTTGCCTGTTTTCAAACCACACTTCACAAACACTTTCAAAACAAACTTTCAAAAAACCTTGAAATATATTTTCAAAAAGACAAACACCTTTTGTAAAACATTCGAGTAAAGAATTGTTACAATGGTAGCCTATACAAGGCATCTTTTTCAAAACCTTTTTCAAAACCACATACCAAGCACCATTTCAAACAATTGAAAACCAAGGCAAGTTGATCTAAGCAAGTACCTAAGAGCCCATGGATAACCATGGATAGAAAGGGTGCTAATACCTTCCCTTTCTATAATCTACTCCCCGAACCCAAGAAAAATCTCAAAGGTTTTTGCTGTGCTTTTTAAACCTTTCCTTAGGATAAAATAAAAAGTCGGTGGCGACTCTTGCTCAACTGAAACATTTGCGAATACAAACGCAAAACCATAGTCAGTTCTCCCACCGTATCACACAACGATTTTTGAATTTAATTTGTTTTGAGCTAACTTGGAAAAACGTGTGAAGGCTTAGAATGTTTCATCTTTGCTACGCAAGAAAATAGTCCAACAAAATCTTGAGTAATCATCTATGATCACGAGACCATAGTAATATACACCTAAGCTTTTAGTCCGTGAAGTACCAAATAAATTCATGTGAAGGAGCTCAAGAGGTCTAGATGTTGAAACAACATTTTTTTATTTAAAAGAGACCCTCATTTTCTTACCCTTTTGACATGCATCACATATACGGTCTTTTGAAAATTCATTTTTGATAGACCAATTACTAAGTCTTTTGTAACTATTTTGTTAAGTAGATTAAAGTTGATGTGAGCCAAACGTCTATTCCATAGCCAAGAGTCTTCACTCAAGGTAACAAGACATTGGGAATTATTCAAGGAAATCTCTCTTAAGTCGAGCATATAGATATTACTAACCCTCACACCCTTAAACATACAATCCTTCTTTTCATTATGATCAATTATGCAATAATCTTTGGTAAAAGTTACCTTATACCCATTGTCACATAATTGACTAATACTAAGAAGATTACGTCTAAGGCCGTCAACCAATATAACATTTGAGATAGTAATAGTTGAGGGATTACCTATACTACCTTTTCCGAGTATTGCACCTTTGTTGTGATCATCGTAGGATACAAAACCTTTCTTCTTCACCACAAAGTCGGAGAAGAGAGATATGTCTCTCGTCATGTGTCTTGAACATTCACTATCGAAAATCCATTTTCCCATCATAGCATCAAGACACTCATCCTATAAAAATCAAACAAAAGTGGTAGGTACCTAACTCTCATTGGATCCTTGAGCGTGAGTTAAATAATTGTTGCATTTGGGCAACCATTGGATATTTCCATTAGGAACCAAAAGGCACCTAAATTTGCATTTTTAAATAGTGTGCCCTTTTTTGCAATAATAGTGACAAAATAACCTATGATGAGAATCACTTATGCTATTAGACTTATTTTTTATCAAGTTATAATTTTTATGAGTCTTTTTAACCTTTGAACATCTAAAAGAAATATTATCAATGTGATGATGTATTTTGTCTAATTTGGTTTCAAGATTACTCACTTCTTATTGTTAAATTTGACAAGTTTCACATCCAAATTTACAAGATTGTTCATCCTCTTTTACACAATTTGAACTATCTACAATGATTTTCTTTAATGTCTTAAATTTTTCATTTATTTCTTCAACCTTGGCCTCCAAATAAGTAAAAAAAAATTCTTGGGAGACCAACCTTTTGTTAGCATATAAAGTCTCTTTTTGTAGATTTTCAAATTATTCTTCAAATCATTACACAACTTTGCAATATTAGAGTATTTAGAATAACTTACATCCTTTTTCTTGCTTTGACGATGATTTGTCGTGAAATAATAGTTTTCCTCTTCATCACTCTCATTTGAGATTTCATTGCTTGAGACATCACTATCACTATCCCAAGCAATATAGACTTATTTAGGATTAATATAGTTGTTTCGTTGGCTCTTTCATTTCTTCTCAAAAAGAGATGGACAATCCAGTTTATAATGACCCGGTTTTTCGCATTCGTAACAAATACCCTTTGACTTGTTGTTATACCCCAAAATTTTACCTCCCTTTTTCTTCAAAAACATGCTCACAAAGGTTTCAAATACTCAAATCTACTCAAGAGTTGACTGGCCAAACCTCCTCCTAAGCAAAGATCTACAGCTAGCGTTTTGTGCTTCTCAAGGAAGATTGGGTTTCAAGGGTCTCAAAGGACTTTCATGGTTTATCATGGGTCCTCAATAATGCTTATGTCAAGCTTCAATTCTTTCATCACATGTTTGCTTAGTCAATGGCTCAGAAGATTGAAAGTAAATTGTATTAGGTTAAAAGTCAAATATGGTCAACATACAGTCAAACTTCAAGATTTTTGTCAAAATCAACATTTTGAGATGATATTTATCATTTGATCAAGGGTTGATCATGATTCCTCAAGAATAGCCCTCAAATCATCAAAGGTCAAAAATTGCTAAATTAGGGTTTTGATTGAAGATGACTGATCATTGAATTTTGGCCTAGTGCATGACCTAATGGCTTGAAGCATGATCTCAAGGTCTAAAATACAACATCTTGACCTAATTACATGGCTCAATAAATTTCCAAAGATACAAGTGATTGATAGTTGAAGAATTGAATCAATTGATAAAAAAAGTCAACAATCACACAAAAGTCAAACTTTGACTTTTTGGTCAAATTGAACTTCAAAGATCAAGAATCATCAAAACATTCAAAATTACCAAGTTTAATCATCAAGAATCAAAAAAGTCAAGAAAATCATGAAAAAGTCAACAAAAGTCAAATTTTCCAACACTTAGAAAAATTTCTAAGTGTTTTGTTCTTAACAAAGTCACTACTTTATGGCCAAGTTTCCTCAAGATCCAAGTTGATTCAAGGAAAACTTTCAACATGAAATTTGTATGGATTAATGAATTCTACAACTTTGTTAATGTGGCATGATCCTCAAAAAGTGTTTGGATTAAGAGATATGGGCCCATGAAGTTCTGATATTTTTTATCCAACACTTAGAAAAAATTTCAACAAGTTTTGATCAGTTTTCTATCCCAACTTCTTGTCCAATTTTCACCAAGTTCCCTTTTGTTTTATCCAAAATGGTCAACGTGAAAGTTGAAGATCTTGATTCAAGATTTCCAAAATATCCAAGAGCATGAATTTATCATACTTGATCTAGAAGTTTTGAAGAGATGAACATGGCATGTCAAACTTGAATTATAGGTCATTCTTTTGAAAACCTTATGGCCAAATCTCAAGTCTGGGCTACAAGATCCTTCTTTTCAGACATCTTTGCCTCTAAATCTATTCATGATTGAGTAATTACACATGCCCCAAGTGTATTACACAAGTATTTGAAGTTTTGTCCAAGTCTCGATACCTTTATGGTTGAAATTGCAAAAGTAACATTTCTACTTTGATAAAGATCATATTTTTCTAACCACTCTTTTCTTTCAATCTTGAAATTTGTTTTAAAGATCACAACGAATCTACCAATATCAGAAGTAATCTACAAAGTCTGAAAAGCTTGGCAAGAATCCCTTGATTCACTCCTTTCTTCATCATGAAGCAAACTTGCATTTTATGCAAATTGAAACCAAATGACCAAAGTATAACTTGTTATCTTGCAAATCTGGTTACTTCAACTTCTAAAACCTTCTACCTATAAATAGTGTGCTCATTTGCAATCCAAGACACGAATTCACAGCTCCAAAACACCCCTCAATCTCTCTCAAATCAGAATTTGACAAAACCTCCATTTTTGAGCTTTTGAAAACCTTAACTTTGAAACTTATCACTCTTGCAATATCTGTGCAAACCAACCATTTATACACCTCACATACATCATTTATAACTCATACAAACACATGTTTCTCTTCTGTAACACCATTATCATAATCCTCCAAACTCCATAACCGAACCTCGTAAGTTGACTTGGTTGGGAAGATTCAACCACTTCCAACATAAAGTAATAATTGAAATAGGTTCCTTGAGGTTCCAGCAAGCTTAATCCATCATCATATTGCACTTAGAGCTGCTAGAAGAAGCCTTGTAATTTTCTCCAAAGAGGTAAAAAAACTCAAACTATCCATGCATCATTTGCTTTCGATCTCAAAAGATAAAATGTCGATATGATTGCCTTGAAACTAACCATGTCCTTAGTTTTCATTTATGTTGTCTGTGTTTTGAGAATTTTGCCTCTGAACCGTTAGGGTTCATTTTTGGTACCAATAGAAATTCTTGATTATCTTTGAGTGTTGGTTAAAATAAATTATATGGTTAAATTCGTGGTTAAAATTCAAGCAACTTTGTTGTTTACACTTTTTGAAATGGTTGAGAAATGAAGCTTTTACAAAATTTGAAAATGATGTTGATGTTGTTGGCGTGAGGAAGAAGATGAAGTTCATCTTCAAATTTTTGAAACTTATTTTATTTTATATTTAATGATGGTTGTTTTATAAACGGATGTAACAGCCACCCCAGTGGCAAGCAGCACACGTTTCATGTCACTTTCACCTTAAGGGTGCGGGTTTGAACCAAAGTGAACCCCCTTTTTATATTTTCTCATATTTTTCTGTTTTGTGATTTTCTGAAGTGATTGTCAAATATATTTTAATTGGTGCACCCTTTGTACAAATGTGTTGGATGGCCCAATGGTTAAGCTTTTAACCAATCACCCCAAGGGCGTGGGTCAACATCTTCCAAGCCCATCCCTTAATTTTTATCACTAAATTCTTTTGTTTTTTTATCAAACTTCAACCAATTTTTTAACCAATCAAAACTTCTCCTTTTAAGATTATTTTTTGCACACTCCTTATTTATCTACCCTATTTTATGAATATAAGAAAAAATCACAAAAAATATTTTTATTTCATTATTTTTCAATAAAATCAATATATTACTTTTTAGGTCTTTTTAAAGGTATTTTTGGTGATCTTTTAATCAAATTTTCAACCTTGCTCACCGAGCTTGATTTTACCATGATAGGTCTTGATTCTCATGAGATATCTTGACACTTGAGTAAACATTTCATGATAGCTTGTTCCTTCTTAGGACTATTCTCAACCAAATTCACATTAAAACATGAAACATGTACAAAAATCAAAAGTTATGCTCCATGACTTTCAAATGTGATTGTGACGCGTACACTTGTTCCAAACATCCAAACTCATCTATGTTTTCACACCAAAAATATTAGAATTTCTTAGGTTTTAAATTCCTTTTCCTTTTTACCATCTCCATGCGTTTGTTTATTTTTCACATCGTTATTATGTAAGTGTTAAGGGATGTAATAGATAAAATAGGATTTACTTTACTTTTCTCCCTATTCATAAATTTGTACCCCCATTCCCGAAGTGTTGTAATAGCGTAAGACGTTTAATTTCCGTAATTTACTGCTTTCCTTATTTATGTTAGTTTAATAGGATTGTATGGCAAGTTCTAAAAAAAATGCTAGATAACCATAAATCCAAGATAAATTAACTGAAATCAAAAACACTTTGCACAAGCGCACCTCTAGAGTAACCTCACTTCTTGTCTTCGGATAAAACAATCATGTCCCTCAAACGTGGGATGATTTAGCAAAGACCCTCGGTTAAAAGATCAAAGTCCCTCGATGACCCCTAAATGCTGCCTTTAGTAAATGATCTTAGTCCCTTACGAAAATTGCTAAAGCGTCCTACAAGTTGCTTTTATGAATGTATGGTGACCCGCGCTCGTCCCTCACATATCCAATGATTAGGGCTTCCTACTAACTAATGTTAGGATAGCACTATCTAAAGGAAGAAGAAAATAACGCGAAAGACTTTTTGAGTAGGTAGATAGCTCGTAGTCGCTTGCTCACAAACAAAAACATCTCTTTTCATACAAACACCTTTCTGAAATATTTTCAAAAAAAAACACTTTGTATTCATTCTCAACGATACGAGAATCATTACAAAGTTTTCCGAACTTAGGGATTTTTCAAAATATTTTCAAACATACACAAGCACAAAGCATTTCCAAAAGTGAGCTAGCAATTAAGAGCCCGTAGAAAACTACAGATGAAAAGGGTGCTAACACCTTCCCTTTTCATAACCTACCCCCCTTACTCAGAAAATTCTCAAAAGGTATTTCCTGTTCTTTTCACCCTTTCCTTTATTGGATAAAATAAAATTCGGTGGCGACTCTTGCTATCTGCAACATTTGCGATAAAATGCAAAAACCTAAAGTCAGTTTTCCCGCCGTATTACACTTGTCCTTTTTGTTGTCTTAATATTTAGATGAGGAAAATTGTCTTCTAAATTTTGCAAGATTATTATCAAAGTGTTTGACACCACTCTTTAGAATGTATCGATTATATTTCCTTACAAATAATCTCATTTCTTTATAATCCAAATTCTCTTCATTGTTAGAGTCACTATCATTAGTGAGCTCTTCCCTTGAGGACTTTAAGCTTGAATCCTTGAGAGCTTTAGACTTCAAATTTTCCTCCTTAGCATCCCCTTTTTACTTTTTATTTTTCTCAAGCTTCTTTTCATGTTTATCCAGGCAATTAAGTTCTTGCTCGTGTTCTTCTAACTTTCAAAACAAGGCAGTGAGATCAAGTGTTGCAAGATTGTTGGCTTCCTTGATCGCGGTGACCTTTGGTTGCCAATTCCTAGTAACACATCTCAACACCTTGTTAGTAGAAATAGCATTGGAAATAGGATTACCTAGTAAATTTAAATGATTAATTAGATGCGAGAACCGCTTTTGCATTTGAATAATGTTTTCCCATTGCTTCATGCGAAAGAGTTCAAACTCTTGATTAAGTGTATCAATTCTAGCTTGTTTAACCTCATTAGTTCCCTCACAAGTAACTTTTAGAGCATCCCACATAGATTTAGCAGTTTGACAATGGGAAATGTGATATAACACATCAACACCAAGAGTGGATACAATGATGTTCTTTTCTTTTCAATCGTGTGCCCACTTCTTATTATCATCCTCATTCCATAAGTTTTCCGGCTTAGGTACGGTAGCACCATCAACCTCATATGTCACGGGTGTTGGACCATTTTGAGTGGCTTCCCAAACACCTTTGTCATATGAGTTGAAATGAATTTGCATAAAAGCTTTCCAATAACTATAATTTTCTCCCATGAAAATTAGGGCTCTTTTATAATCCCCTTTAGGTTCATAAGCCATTTTCTAAAAGTGTCGAAGCCGGAATGAACCGGGCTCTTGATGCCACCTGTTAGACAATGACAACGTATCTAGAGAGGGTGAATATATACCCCTTTTAAATTTTATACAAAAATGTGATTTATAAATTAATTTTATTAAAGAGAGACGCGAAAGCTTTTTCAGAAGTGTCGTCTATACAAACGTTATTTGAAACTCGGATATGCAAATCGTAAAAATAAATTCAATATGGAATAGGAACAACAAATTGAATTAATATACTTAAATCCCTTAATAGCTTATTTGACATTTATCTCAAGTTACTAGTAAAGCTAGTTCCAATGTCAATATTAAAATGAACTAGTTGAATCAATTTATCAAACACTTGGTGTGCAAGTGAATTTTCAGAATTTTTCTTTTTGATTGTGTTGACACACAAAACCACTTATAATAAAAAGTGATTATAAGCTATATCAAGGCTTGATTTACAATCAAAAACAATTTGAAAAATTCTTACAATTCAAATGATAAAGCAATGCTATTTGACAAATTGATCAATGAAAATCAAATCAAGTAAAAGCAAAAAATAAAAGAGACACAAGGAATTTGTCTTCACAGTTCCCCATTGTCTTCCTCGCGTGTGGGTACGTCTGCGCCTAATTCCAATAGAATTAGGATAATTCTTACTATGCAAAATTTTTGATACAAAAGAAGTGTTTAAGAGAAACTCCACAAACCCTAAGCTTGTTGTTAATTGAACCCCTTCTCCTCTTTTAATCTTGAGAAAGACCAAGACACAATAGATGCAAATTCACTATCTGGATCTTGCTACTCCTTTGCATTCTTTATAGCCAAAGCTTTCACGCACAGTCAATTTCAAACTATTGCAACACAAGACTTCAATTGTAATCACCTGTTCTTGCACTACTTCCTTTGCGTTCTTTATCTCCAAAGGATCCCTTGCATTCTTTATCTCCAAAGGACTTCATTTGGCCGCAATTACCTCTCGAACGTCTTGAACAAAAACCCCTAAATAAACCAATGATCTTGGAGGATAAAATCGATGTTTTTCCTGGATGAAAACCCTTACAAAGCTCAACCCAATACATAATTAGACACTATCAAACCTCGTCTAGATGACACCCCAACAAAACATCGCTACAATGTAATTTCAGTGTGTATGCATATATTTAAGGTTGAAGATGAAGACAAAAATAGGATAATTTAATGGTTGCACCAAGTTATGAATGATGCATGAAAGATTATTTATAGTTTTCGAACTTTTAGGGCAAAAGGGACAAATTTGGAATAAAAACATTTTATGAAATTTGACCAAACAAACAATATATGTTGACCTAAGTATCATACGTGTCGATACATACATAATTTTTAAACTGTATGTGTCGACCTATAAAAGGCTATGTATCAACCGAACCAAGTCAGAGGCTACAAGATTTAAAATGATAGTAAATGTGTCGACCTGAAAAGCTTATGTGTCGACACATAAAATAAGAATTTATGCAATTTCAGAAATGCTTCAGTATGTGTCGACCTGAGTGATTGCATGTGTCGACCTATAACTTACAAAAGCTACATGCTTTAAAAATGAGTTTTATGTCTCGACCTGAAAAGTGGATGTTCCGACACATGCAGTAAAAGAATTATGCAAAAAATTATTTTTAATGGCTTGGATCAATTTCAAAATACTTTTTAATGATTCCTAAGACCTCTAATGCCTAGGAGTGCCACAAGACATAAGGATATCGTCCAATGTTCAGAAGTGCAAGATTTTCCTAGTTTTGACATCATTCAAAACATTTGACGATGAAATTTTTACTCACATGAGGAGCCATCACTCTGATTACCAGAACAGAACAAGGACCTTCTCTGATGAGCAACCTTCAAGAAGGGAATTCAGAATCATAAGACGACTTTGCAACAAATTTAAAAAGAGTGCTTTCTTAGAAAAGAAAGAGAGATTGGCATTCCTCCAATCACTATAAGAGCTCGATTCAGCTGAAAGTGATCCCTCATAAAGTCCTTATAAATGGAATACTCCTCTATGTGCTTCGAGACCCTCTCCTTGCTCGAGGAAAAATGTGCGGTTCTCTACTTCAGCCGTTGGCTTAACACCGGAATTCCAAGCAAAGATGTTAGAAGATACCGCATCTCGTAACGATAAAAAGAGGAAATAAGCAAAAAAGGTTAAGATTGCTTAATGAGTTATGGCCACTAGTCATTCAGATTTATCCTGACTCATGTAGTATTATCACAGGGCATGTAGCTAGCATATATCTCTGCTTTCGCATCCTTACTCAACCGTCTCTCTCCTTAGTCCAATCTAGCATCTATTGATTGAGAGGGTTGAAGACTCCTTTTCTTTTTTTAATGCAATTAAGAATTCCACAGGACTTTCTCGATTCCAACACAACTTATCCTTTGGGATCTGATGTAACAAAATATGCGATCCTCCCTACGAAGCCAACATAAATCCTATCCGAATAAAAAAATAAAAGGCAGTTTAGCTATGGTGGTATACCAACCACCTGTTCTAGAACTTCCAATTCCAATTGAAGCATATCTATTCGTAAATAGATTTATATGTATAGCCACTTCAGTCGTGCTCATTGTTTCTCTAAAGTATCTTTTTTCTAGGAACATGGTCAACCATAAATTTTTATTTTTGCTATTCTTCATCCACCGATGCAGAAAACTATCCAATTTTCCATTCTCATATGAGGCTGAAATGTTTATTGGCAACAAGTCGGCACGAAGTGATTCAGCATGCTCAAACATGAGGCAATCGTTCATTAGGGACGATTTATAGATCATAAAATCCCCATAAATGGAATGATAAGTGGGTCCATGTAAATGATCAAGACCTCATAAACAACAATGCTCCTTCTCCGTATAGAGTTCAGAACCTAAAGGCAATCGTTGAGTGAAATGTATCTTCTTTATGTTAGTTAACCTAAGTCACACCATTACTGTTGGGGTGGGGCTCGGCCTCCGAACCGTTTGTGGGGTGAGTTTCTTCCTCATACAGCTTGAGCTGAAGACCAGAGGGAAGTTTAGGAGAGATAGGGAGACCCAATAGCTTCCAACTGGGGCGGGATAAGCTTGTGAAAAAGAAAATCCCCCCGAAATCCATTTATATACTATAGCGATAGCGCTTCACGTTCTTTCTATTTCATCCCTTTTTTAGGGATAGGCGATAGATACTAATTTAATAAGTGAAGTATTCTTTGTCTGACCAATTGGCTCGGACACCAGACCGCTCATGCCTGCCCACTCTATCTCGCCCTAAATGGAACGACTCTCTTAGTTATGTTGCGCCCTATTTTGAGTCCCCACATCCACTTTTCTCCGCCCGTAACCCAAGAAGTTGGCTTTGCCAACACAACATTAGGGCCATCCTCTTCATTCTATGCCAACCCCGGCCCGGGGATGGATTTTTGGGAATCCCGTTCCCAGCGTGCTCACGGCCAGGCTAACCTTCCAGTGGTAGTGGAAATTTTCCCGTTCCCTAGTCAAGGACTTAGTTTGATGCAACATCTACTCCGCGAGGAGCGATACAGATGTAGATGATATCATCACAATCTCTCTTTTCATACCGCTGGGGATGCTTTACGCCACTTCACCAACTGGAATTACTTGTGCTTTCGTCTCTCTCGATGTGGTCACCAATGGGTGTTTCCAAGCTTTGAGGCTTACACCCATTCGCATTTATTCATCCAAAGTTCCTTACCCTTATGCAAGAATTTTTGAATAATACATCTTTCTATCAAGGTTAAGGAGTCAACTCAACATCTCAGTGAAGGGATTGAATACCCAGATCGAGTTAGAGTTCACGCCTCCCTCCCTAATTAAATAGGAGGTGTGGGCCACAGGTCGCACATAAGTCGTCGGGTCACACGACTAAAGAACACCAAACATACAAATGCACACTCCAAAATGTGAAATATTTATCTTCATTGGAGCTTTTTGGTGGTAGTCGTGACCAATAACCATCATTTGTTAGCTCGTTGGTAAGGCGAGAGCTTTAAGCCCGATTTCAGGTTCAGGTGGCACACCCCTCACACAAGCACTACCCGACGAAGGGGGGACGGTGAAAGCTACTAGCCCAAAACCTTATACCCTTCTTTCTAAATAGGGGTTCCCAGAGCACCCCATCTTTTCATTTGGTTGTTGCTCATTCCCATTAGGGTTAGGCTGAAGTCTTTGGTGTGTCCTTCTCCGTGCCCATTCACGCTTTACTGTCCTATCGCATGGTAAAGAGAAGAGTACGAAAGAATAGTAAATAGAGCACACTGCGGAAATATTCTAAATATGAGAAGTCCCCCTTGGATTAGATAAGAAGGAAATAAAGAATGAGAAAGAAATGAAATGAGGCATTTCCAACTCTAGTTTCGGATGAGCTTCTCCCAATTATGTCTAGAAATAGAATAGGGCGGCTTGCTCTGACCAAAACACTACTTTTTTCTCCATCCATGGAGCGTATGAATTCCCTGGAATGTAGATAGACAAAAGAGGTAATTAAGGGATAAGAATAGGAATTATAGTCCCATTGGAAAAAGGGGCTCATGTAGGAACTTCTCTACTGACAAACCATTTCAATAGTAAGGGTGCTATCGTGCCACGAGGCACGACCATAGAAGCAATGAAAAAGAAAATTCATGTAGTTGGACCATCTTCTCTATCCGTTCGAGTTTCGCTTATCTAAATAAGATGAGACGCCAAAAATGAAAGTGTTTGCAACGCATACCAAAAGGATACAAATGAAGCCGACCATTAATGACTAGTTCAAACACCAGGAGTGGTCTGATCCCTGATTTGATCAAACAGACTACTCTTAGAAAGATGAAAGAAAAGAAAACTCTCCAAATTGTTGACCAACCTTTCCTTTAATTATAGAGGCAAGAAGACTTTCTGGCCAGGCCTTACTATAACCAAACTCATAGATCCCACTCGATCTTTTATAGTGACGTATCGTAATCTCTTAACCAGATCATCATAAGAAAATATTGCGAAATCTTTCTGAAGTGTGAGAAGGGGGGAAGGCGCCCTACAATTAACATAAAACCCAACTGAAAAATGCTAGCTAGATAGGCTAGCAAGCAATGGCTTTCTCTGATAGGGGCTCGCTTCTTTAAGCTTCACCCAACCTATAGAAGGTGTTGCTCGCTTTTTCTCAGCCGCCAGTGGCTTATGTAGTGGCATTCCTACATGCTCCTCTTTGCCCCTACTTAAGAATCCAAAGGTGACCTTTGGCTGTTGTCTTGAGGCTTTGGTTACCAAAGTAGCTGGGGTCTAGGTTTATTGATGTATTTTGTCAGCAAAAGTCCCTCAAACTCAATCAATATCAATAACATGTCGTGACCAGATATGCTTGGTGGTTTTTTTCAGAAAAGAAAGTAGGTTTCGGGGGTGGGTTCATTGATTAGTACACCTCTGGTGCTGATAAGGTCGGGACTGTGGTCGTCCATCTCAGGTTTGTCGGCCAATAAGATCTTTGAGATTGACTAGCCAGCTGGGTTGATTTGGCTATTCATTTCTATTGAAAAGAAGGAGTTAACTGTCTGCGAGAGTCACCTTTTCCTAGGCTTCGTTGGACGACACAACATTCTCGTTTAAATATAGGTTGGACGCACTTGTGATGGTTCCCCAAGATCCAATATATATGACCACTTAGGTCTATGTTACCATTATATTATTCTATGGAAGTGGGCAGGCTGTTAGAAGTTTGGTCGGATTTTGTTTTGGTGTCATAGGGGAGGGATTTACCTTTTTAACGCATATTCACTCGTACCGACATGGCCCCACTTATTTGTTTTTGATCAGAGCATCTAGAAGTGCAATCTGGTTCTACTCGACTAAGCCCCGTGCTCGTCCAAGGACGGAGTTTGCTTTACCCAACTCCTTTTTTGATAACAAGGAAGAAACCCCCAACATTCATTAGTTTCGAATGAAGAATGAAGAGTGCCCCATCAAGCACCTACTCCTATCAAAATTAAAAGTGTTACTTTACTAAACAAGCAATAAAAGCTCTTTACTAATAACATAGAAAAGGCTTTTCTCGCTTGTAGCTTTCTTCGCATGCTTGAGCACATTAGTAGAATACATATAAAATAAAAATTTAACTTGAGTTTTCAATAAGGATCGCGTAGGCTCGCGTAGGTGCGCTCACGTTTTTTGGCTTACCTAAAATCTACTAATATTTTTAAGTTGGTAAATACCCACCCCTTGTTTCAGTCAGAATGAGTCCCCGGGACCCCGGGCCATTGACTTTCGCCAATAGTGGACTATTAAGGATCACATCCCGCGCATGTTCTACATTATAGTCTGCGACTGATTCAGCTTCCGCTTCTGGGAGATCAAATGGAGCTCGATTAGTTTATGCTAGACGAAAAATGAAGAACATAACCAGCTCAAAGCTTTCTTGAAGAGGCTGGTTCCTTTTCAGCGCCCACATTTTTTTTAGATGTAGGGGAAAGGAAAGCCCAAGGAAAGTCTAGGTTGGCTCCTCGCTCAATCTCGATCGGCATCCAGCTCTCAAAGGAGTGGGGTCCTGGAGATAACTACTCATTGCAGTCTTGCCCCAACCCAAGGCCTTAAAGGTTGGTGAGGAGAATTGTTTTGAGGGAAGGAAAACGTGGTTGACAAGCCATTTTGAGGAAGCGACTGGAATGCTTTCATCAAATGATGCATATGGGCTGAGCCATTCCCATCCCAAGTGGTGGCCCGATTTGGCCTGGCCTGGTCGGGAAGAGATTCACATAGAGACTTTTGCTATCCAGGAATCTCTTTCTATGTTAGCTAGCAGTGGCAGGCTTTCCTATGATAGTCCCACTACGGCCTCTGACCGTTCATTACATCTCATCTTGATTTGGCTATACTTGTATGTATCCAGCCATGTTAGCTTCACATGAGATAACCCTTTTTTAAGGCTAAAAACTCATCAGCCAGCTCGGCCCCTTTCCTATTCATCTTTTCCACATATTAAGAGAATATATCCATTCAAGTGGCCCTCCTTTATTCATCTATACCAACTGCCTCACGCACGACCCGATAGGAACGATTTCAGTGCCCCTATCTAGATAAGAAGTAGAACGCGCCATCACCTATATCATTTTCCTCTGTCCGGGACTTCCACTGAAGGAAAACGGGAAACATCGTCGTATACTTAACATTGGTTTCCCTGGTTTATATCCCGGAGAACTCCTATGGTCGATGTGTCACCTAACCTACTCAAAAATCTAAAGGCTTAACCCTGTCTCGTTTGGAGAATGACCCTTATGGCATGGCTTAGTCAGCTATTATCGTAGTTCAGATAAGATTCAGACCGCCACTTCTCAGAAAGCGTGGTTCTTTCCTTCCTCTTTCCTCCCTCCTTGGAGATCATCTGTTCTTTAGGTGATCCCTTGCTCTCACGTTCGAGTGTTTGCTCTTCGGTTAGGATGGTGAGTGAAATTTTGGCTCATTGCAATCACTTTCGGGCTTCTTCGCACCTGGATAGTACCAGGACCCTTGTGCCTCAGCCTTTGATCAGATAAATCTGCTCGCCCTGAAACCAAAAACTAAAAATGAGCCTTGCGACGAGATGCAGACATCCCCTATGACACGGTTCCCTCTGGTCCGTTCCTGGGTTGGGTTAGGGGAACATCTGAGCGATTGCCTTCGAGGATCCAAATGCGCTCACAAGGCACGCAATAAGAATAAGACCAATAGAGACTTCATAAGAGACCATTTGAGCTGCAGATTATAGTGCTCCTAGAAAGGTGTTGTACCCCAAAATTTTCCCTCTCATTCTTCAAGGCCACTCTCATAAAGGATTCCCAAAATTCAAGCTTACACAAATATATTTGGATTTTTCAGCATTAAGATTAAAGAGGAAATTGCTAAAAAAGGCAAAACAGATGAAAATGCTCTTTTTGACAAAATTGAAGGAAAAACAAGTTCTATTTGATTTTACATCCTTCGATTGGGAACTTTGGCTCCTTCGATGTAGGCTTGGTTGCATCCTTCGATTGGGCGCTGGACTCCTTTTGGGCAAGTTCATTTCTTGTTTCATTGGCACATTGGACTTCGTTTGAATGTTGTATTCTCTTAAGTACAAATATTTCACTTGGCCATATAGCCTCTTTCCTGCGTGTTAGCCAAGATTTACAAGGCAAAAACCCTCTTGATGATGTCCTTCGATCCAGGAGGAAAAAGCCTCTCTTTTGCCCTCTTTCGATCACACATCCTGCCCTTGCACGCCTTTTTCATTTGGGGGAGTGACTTCTCCAACGTTGTAAGCTTCGATTGAGCCTTCCATCCCTGGCACACATCCTTCGCTTGAGGGTGTGAATCCTTGGGCACAAGTGTTTCGTCATTCTTTCGTTTGGCCATATGGCCCCTTTGTAGGTAAATTTGAGTGGGAAGGATTTCCTGTTAGAAATGGCCTGTCCCAAGCATACAAACTCTTCACTATGTCATTGCCTCAGGCGAAGAAAGCATCTTGGTGGTGCATTTGAAGAGTTTTGTCAGGCATGTTTGGATGTCCTCATTCGAAGGACATATATTACTGATCCATCCCAAGAGCATTAATTTAGCCCATTCGAAGGTGAGTCTAGGGAAGTCATTCGAACGTTACTTCGATTGAAAAAAGGAGATGGTTACTAAAAGTCTGGTCGAAAGGTGAGTCTAGGGAAGTCATTCGAACGTCACTTCGATTGAAAAAAGGAGATGGTTACTGAAAGTCTGGTCGAAAGGTGAGTCTAGGGAGTCAAGACAAAAGGACGAGAGGCCAAAGGCATTTGTCGACCAAGTCACATGCGCTGCCAGGCACGGGCCTGATTCACTGGCCATAAAACTCTAAAACTGCTGCACAGCAGTCCTGCACTGCCGCCCAATTCCTTGCACCAAAATGGCAATAAAGCACTGTCCCTCAAAGGCTACAAAGAGTAGTTTACTCAAATTGTTCAAATTATTTTGTTTTCCCTCCAAAAGCTTCAGCCAACTTTGCCTATAAATAAGAGGCTCCAACACATGTTTTGGAGGACCTTTTGGCCAGACGAGCGAATCTTCAAAAAATTCTCAAAAACACCATAAAGCTCTCAAACACTTAAACACTCATCAAACACATACCCAGAATCCAAACACTTATCCCCTTAGGATCTGAAACATCCCCATACCTTGTTACCCTTCGAATCCAGTAGGAAGAACCTCACACTTGTTCTTCTCTTTCGGATCCAGTATCAAAGACATAACCCCTGGTTCCTCCCTTCGAATCCAGAAGCATTCAAGGAAACCACTTAAAGGCCCAGCACACATTCCAGCCTCAAGCAAGGTAAGTCATTCTTAACCTTGAACCTTTCATTTCTAGCATGACATGTAAGTAAGCTTCCTTTTCGTTTCAAACATATACGTAGTGTTTGTTACCTTTTCGTTTCCACCCTTTAGTTTGTTTTTATTGCTTATCCTTTTGGTTTGGTTATTTGGATGGTTACAGATGCTTTAAGAATTAACCTGGCCCTGAGGTAATGATAGCGTGGCCTTAGGCCATGTTTCTATTTAATATCTCAAACGAGATAAACAGGAGACAGGAATATGAAACGAAGCCTCAGGCTTCCTCACTGACTCCAGGCCCATTCGAAGGAGGCAGAAAGGGAGATTACATCTTGCACAGATTCCAGGCCTGGTCGAAAGGCACAACATGCTGTCTCGCTGGTCCCAATCGAAAGACACAACATGCTGACCACGAGGCCTCAGTCGAAAGTCATGCCTTCACCCTTTTCAGGCCAAATCGAAGAGAGCCAGAAAGTGCAGAATCGAAGGGTGTCTCTGCCCAGATCGAAAGGATCATTTTTATTCCTTTTATCTTTGTTTTGTCTTTACATTTCTTGCTCTTCAATATGGTTGTAATAGTGTAGGATTTATTTTCTGTATTTTTATGACTTTCGCACAAATGCTAGTAATTAGGATGTATGGAAAGATGAAATCAACAAGTAGACAACCTAAAAATCAAAGACAAAATGCATGCAAATCAAACACACTATTCACACATGCACCCTTAGGCTAATTCCACTTGTTGCCTCGGAAAATGCAATCATGTCCCTCGAGTATGAGACACTCTAGCAATTGTCCCTTCGATAAACAAAGATCGTAGTCCCTCGATGACCCTCGATGTTGCCTTCGATAAAACGATCTCGTCCCTTACGAAATTGCTAGAGCGTCTCACAAGTTGCCTTCAATGATTGCATACAATGACCCGCGCCTGTCCCGTTTAAGCATCCTAACACAAGGTTGTTCACCAAACACAATGGTGAAGCAACACTGTTAAAAGGGTTAAAAACATAAGAAAGATCTTTGAGTAAAATAGGGTAGACAACTCTTAGTTACTTGATCAAAAACTTGCAAAACATCCTTGCCATTTTTCAAAACACACTCCACAACACAATTCCAAAACAACTTTCAAAAACATTGAAACATCTTTTCAAAAAGACAAACACCTTTGTAAAACGTTCAAACAAGAATTGTTACAAAGGTTGCCTAGACAAGGCATCTTTTTTAAAACATTTTCAAAACCACACACACAAAGCACCATTTCAAACAATTGAAAAGCAAAGTCAAGTGATCTAAAACAAGTAACTAAGAGCCCATGGATAACCATGGATAGAAAGGGTGCTAATACCTTCCCTTTCTATAATCTACTCCCCGAACCCAAGAAAACATCTCAAAGGTCTTTCCTGTGCTTTTTGACCTTTCCTTAGGATAAAATAAAAAGTCGGTGGCGACTCTTGCTAAACCGAACATTTGCGAACACAAACGCAAACTTCAAGTCAGTTCTCCCACCGTATAACAGAACTGGCGACTCTGCTGGGGATTACTATAAAAGTGGAGTAACCTTAGGGCTTAGATCACCCTTTTTGCATGATTATTGTTTGCCTTGATTGCTTTACATTTTGGTTCTCTTGTTTGGGCTTGAAATCCTCCACCCGGATTTGGGAAACATTCACAGATAGCAATACGTTGTGGAAACTGTGTGGGGTATACCGACATGGTTGAAGCAATAGCTATATTAGTGCGACATATTTGTGAGTACCGGTAGCCTTTGAGTCAATCAAAGAGAATACGGGGCCGCTGAGTGATGTCATTAAGCACTAATGAACTAGAACCTTACTTGACCATCTTGGCCTTTCATTAGGGGTAGTGAGATGACCGGCTTTGGTGCAGTCCGAAGTTGGTAGATACTCGATACAACACTCATTGAGGGTTGTTTTCTTGGAATATTTTGGTCGCTAGTTAAGTGGCTAAACCAAAATAATGAACATAGAGAACAATCCAATGATATTGAGCTCCTTAGAACCCGGTTACTATTTATAGGATAGGTTTTGAGCCAACTAAACTCAAGAGGGTACTTACCTATGAAACCTCATGCAAGCCTGAAACTAGGGTTTTGTGTAACTTGCTTGTACATGTGTTTGTGCATACATCATAAACATCATAAAGCATCATATGCATCCACTAACCATTTCAAGGGTTTGGATCTTCATCTTTGTTCGTGTTTTGTAGGTCATGGAATCTCTTCGCAGGAAAACAATTCAAGTCAACCTTGTGAGAATACCTCCTCAACTCAAGGAGCTTACATCCAGAATTCCAGAGAATTTTCTCTTCAGCGAAAGACATGGTAGACTCCTCAGCTTAGTCAACACCAACATTGAAGAAGACATGGTTAAAGTTCTCTTCCAGTTCTTTGACCCCCTACACCACTGTTTCACATTCCCTGACTACCAATTGGTGCCTACTTTGGAGGAATTTTCTCAACTCCTAAGAATTCCTATTCTTAATCAACTACCCTACAACGGTACGGAAAAAGAACCAAAGCCTGAAGATGTTGCTCAAGCATTACACTTGCAATCATCTGATATCAAGGGGCATTGGGAAACCAGAAGTGGTGTCAAGGGTATCTTGGCAAAGCTTCTGTTTGAGAAGGCACAAGACTGCTGGAATTCTCTTGATCTATAAGCCTATGAAGAAATTGTGGCACTCCTTATTTATGGGTTGGTCTTGTTCCCAAACCCTGACCAACTTATAGATGTGAATGTTGTTAAGATTTTCATGTCCAAGAATCCCATACCTACATTACTTGGGGACATCCTCCACTCATTTCACACACGAACAATGAGGAAAAGGGGTGTTCTCATGTGTTGTACTCCTCTCCTGGCAAGGTGGTTTATTTCTCACCTTCCACAATCAGTTCTGAAGAATGAGCAGGGTTTAAGGTGGTCACAACGGTTGATGACCCTTACACATTCTGATGTACATTGGTGTTCTCGGTCTAGAGAAAATGTCATCCTCATTGATCGTTGTGGTGAATTCCCTAATGTCCCACTACTCGGTATTAGGGGAGGCATCACCTACAACCCCTGTCTAGCCTTGAGACAATTTGGATATGCTCGGAGGGATGGCCCTCATGACATGCTGATTCCTGACCTAGTTTTTGACTTTGACAATGATGTGCAAGGACTTCGACAAAAGTTCATCAGAGCTTGGAGGATGCCTAACAAGGTGGATAGTAAGACACTAGGGCACAAGAATTCCATCCCCCTTGAGCCTTACCTCAAGTGGGTGTGAACCCGCTCCCAGAATCTTATGATGCCATATCCTCACATTCTCCCCTTGATTAAAGAGCCTGTTATGGAAGGAGAGGTTCCATACACCATCCTACATCCTGATATGCCAACATCATGGGAAGAAATGCAAAAGAGTTGGATCCAACTCAAAGAAGAACGGGATACTTTTGAAGCCAGCTTCTATGCCAGTGAGAAGAAGGTTTTAGAGCTCACCCGCCGACTTCACAAGGAGGAAACTCTCAACACCTACATCACACCAAAGAGGATGCGCAACGTCTTTTTACATTAAGATTTTTGTAATATTTCTCCCATGGGGCATTTATGTACTAACAAATTTCTTCTTAATATGACGTGCATTCTTTTTGTTTGAAACAAATTTGAATTTTTGAACCCTTGAATGCATTACATGAATAACATATCATTCATCATATGCACAAACAGGTCTTCAAGCCAGGTTTCCTTATCTTTCTGTTGTTTATTTCAGCAAGCAAGATGGATTTGGAGCAAATAGTGAAGGACCTGCAGGCACAAAACTCACAATTTTAACAACTCCTCATGACCTTGGCAAAGGGTCAAGAGGATCTCAAAGTTCTGCTAGAGAAAAATAAAGAGAAAAAGAAGAAGAAAAAGAGGACCATCATGTTCAACACTGGACGCAGGTTTGGAAACGGGTTGCAGAATGAAGTTGATCTGACCACCTCATCTGGAGGGAAGGGTAGTCCACAAGAAAGGAGGGCTCCTAGCCATATGGTCTCCGACAACGAGATGGACTATGATGAAGAACAGTATCCTCCTACTGAGGATAAGTACAAACAGCTGGAAGACCGCTTGAGCGCTATGGAGATACAGAAGGTGCCCGGTCTGGACTTCGGAGATCTGGGTCTATCATCTGGGGTGGTGATTCCCCATAAGTTCAAGGCACCTGCCTTTGCCAAATATGACGGAGCTTCCTGTCCAAAGTTGCACCTCCGGTCATATGTGAGGAAGATCCAACCTTACACTGCTGATAAGAACTTGTGGATCCATTTATTTCAAGAAAGTCTTTCAGGGACTCAACTTGAGTGGTTCTATCAGCTGGATGGAGCCAGTATCCGCAGCTGGGAAGATTTGGCTACTACATTCTACAGACAGTATCAGTATAACTCCGACCTCGCTCCTACGCGTACCTAACTCCAGGGTATGTCAATAGGAACGGGTGAAGGATTTAAAGAGTATGCTCAAAAATGGAGATACCTGGCCGGAAGGGTGCAACCACCTTTGGCTGATCGTGAACTTGTTGATATGTTTCTGGGGACCCTGTCCGGTCCGTTCTTTAATCATCTGATTGGAAGCTCTTCAGCCGGGTTTACAGACCTTATCTTGACTGGTGAAAGGATTGAAGCTGGTATTAAGGCTGGGAAAATACAGAAAGGTGCCTCATCGAGCACCGAGAAGAAACCATTTAAGAAAGAGTCCAGTGTTGTCTACAGTTCAAGAAGACAGAATAGACCTGAACACCGCCAAGCTGTCAATGCAGTTGTTATTTCAAAACCTGTTGGTGCTCCTCAGCATCACAACCAACAAAGGGACGAGAGACCTCGAAGGCAATTCACCTGTCTCAGCATGACTTTGTCTCAGATTCTGCCACAGTTGCTAAAGACCAATCTGGTGACTCTAAGGGAAGCCCCAAAGAATCCAAATACTACATCACCAAAGTATAACCCCAATGCCCGCTACGCTTATCACTCTGAGAGCCCAGGGCATAATACGGATGATTGTTGGACTTTGAAGAATAAGGTCCAAGACTTGATTGATGCAAAGGAGATTGAGTTTGAGGCGCCCGAGAGGCCCAATGTTGTAACTTCTCCCATGCCCAAGCATGGAGTGAATGCCGTAGAGGAAGACTTGTTTGTAGTTTCTGTGGATGATATTGTTACCCCTCTGATGACTGTCAAGAAGAACCTGTTGCTAGCCGGTTTATTTCCGGGTTGTGGTGAAGGTTGCCATATGTGTTCTGTTTTACCTACTGGTTGCCCATCTTTGAAGTCAGGTATCCAAAACCTGATGGATAGCAAAGAGATCCTGTTTGAAAAGACTATTGTTCCATCGATTCCTACTGAAGAAGTTGCCATCATTACCATTTTCAACAATTCTACCAAGGCTCCCTCGAGGAATCCTGTTAGAATTACGCCTGTTCCGAAGATCGCACCTGTAATCATCACTGTTCCGGGGCCCATCCCCTACACCTCTGACAAAGCTGTCCCTTGGCACTATGAGGCAGATGTTTATGTCCTTGGAGTTAAGAAAGAGTTTGATGTTGATACCGGCGTCAGCAACATTACTGGACCTGCTAAAGTCACCCGCAGCGGTAGACTTTTCTCACCTGATATTGCTCCACCAATTGTCCGAAGACCTGTTGTCATTACACCTGAAAGTGTACCCACTGCAGTTCCTGATCAAGTTCCTATCCTTACCCCTGTCGCCGAGTCCTCTGATGCTCGGGGAAAAGGGATCACCACTGATATGCCTACCCAGACGGAGGCGCCAAAGACAATCACTGTTGAAGCTTCCAAACAGGAGATGGAAGAGATTCTGAAGATTATTAAGAAGAGTGATTATAATGTAGTTAAGCAACTGGGGCAAACCCCATCTAAGATTTCTATGTTATCATTGTTGTTGTGTTCAGAGGCCCATGCCAAGGCTCTGATTACCTTCCTGAATACGGCCCACGTGCCACAAGAGACATCAGCTGATCAATTTACCAATTGTATGGCCAATTTAACTACTGATAATAGTTTGTGTTTCTCCGACGCTGATCTGACCGCTAAAGGGAAGAACCATAACGATGCCCTGCATGTCTCCATTGAATGCAGGGGCACTAGTCTTGCACATGTGTTGGTTGACACTGGTTCCTCGTTGAACGTCTTGCCCAAGAAATCTCTAGACAGGTTGGATTGCAAAGGGTTAGAGCTGAAGCCAAGTAACATTGTTGTCCGGGCCTTTGATGGGTCTAAAAGGATGGTACATGGTGAGGTTGATATTCCAATTAAAGTTGGTTCTCAGGTCTTCAATTCTACATTCTACGTGATGGACATTCGGCCATCCTATTCTTGTTTGCTGGGTCGTCCATGGATCCACAAAGCTGGAGTTGTAACCACAACGCTCCACCAGAAGTTGAAGTACCCGTTTAAAGGCAAGATTGTGACAGTTCAAGGGGAGGAGGAGTACATGGTCAGCCACCTCAACTCGTTCCGGTACGTAGAGATGGATGGGGAGTTCATTGAGACCCCATTTCAACACTTTGAAGAGGTTCCTCAGACACTGGCATCAGCTGAGACTATGATTGAAGATTCTCCTATGAAGATGGCTTCCTTAAAGGACGCCCGGGCTGTTATTGAGAAGGGTGAGTATTCAAACTGGGGCTGACTTCCTGACTTCACTCAGAAGGCTAACAAGTTTGGTTTGGGCTTCACGGCAGAAGCTCAAAGGGCTGTTCGTAGTGCAAGGATGGGAAGACCTCATGTGTTCATCAGCAACTCGAGAGTAAATGCCATTGAAGATGATGTGGAGGAGTCTGAATTCGACAGCTGGATCTATCCTACGACCAACGGTGGACCAAGCAACTGGACAGCAAAGGACTTCATCCCTATTACTTTTGTTACCCAGTAATGAACTCTTTGTTTTGAATTTGTAACAGACAATGTTTTGAAACTTTATGGCCCGGTGTCTTACCCGGGACACCGTGGCTTCCTTTGTGAGGGCTTTTGTGTGCCATTTTCATATATCATCAATAAAAGCATTGGACGTTTTTTTTGCATTTTGCGCTCCTTTTTTTCTTTATTATATATTGCAAAACAGCTATTTTACACACACTCACATATACAGGTCTCCGTCCACTCTGGATCTCACTGGTAACGACTCTGCTACTGCCGGTTATGACTTTGAAAATCCGATCAACTTAGCCGAAGACGAAGGTGAAGATGATTGCGAAGTGCCTGGTGAACTTGCAAGACTGCTACTCCAGGAAGAGAGGGCCATTCAGCCACATGAAGAGCCAGTGGAAACGGTGAATCTAGGTACTGAGACAGACAAGAAGGAAGTCAAGATCGGTGCAAATCTGGAGCTTAGTGTGAAACAGCAGTTGATTCAGATGTTGCATGACTATGTTGAGATCTTTGCCTGGTCTTATGAAGATATGCCTGGGTTGGATACTGACATTGTGGTTCATCGCCTGTCTACCAAGGAAGACTTCCCTCCGATAAAACAGAAGGTTCGTCGTATGCGCCCTGAGATGTCTGAGAAAATCAAGGCCGAAGTTATGAAACAATTTGACGCCGGTTTTCTAGCAGTGACTTCTTACCCTCTGTGGGTCGCCAATGTGGTTCCAGTGCCGAAGAAAGATGGTAAGGTCAGAATGTGTGTTGATTACAGAGATTTGAATAGGGCAAGCCCTAAGGATGACTTCCCTCTACCTCATATTGACGTTCTGGTTGACAACACTGCTCAGCATAAGGTATTCTCCTTCATGGACGGTTTCTCCGGTTATAATCAGATAAAGATGGTTCCCGAAGACATGGAGAAGACCACTTTTGTTACTCAGTGGGGTACCTTTTGCTACAAAGTCATGCCTTTTCGGTTGAAGAATGCTGGGGCAACATATCAGCGTGCCATGGTTGCTTTGTTTCATGACATGATCCATCATGAGATTGAAGTATACGTCGACGATATGATTGCAAGGTCCCAAACTGAGGAGGAACACCTTGACCATCTACAAAAGCTGTTTGACAGGCTAAAGTTGTACAAGCTGAGATTGAACCCAAACAAGTGCACTTTCGGGGTGAGGTCTGGCAAACTGCTAGGTTTCGTTGTAAGCGATAAAGGCATTCAAGTGGACCCTGCCAAGGTGAAAGCCATACAAGAAATGCCAACTCGTAAGACAGAGAAAGAAGTCAGAGGCTTTCTAGGACGATTGAACTACATTGCTCGATTCATCTCGCACCTAACTTCTACTTGTGAGCCAATCTTCAAGCTGCTGAAGAAAGATCAAGTGGTACGTTGGAATGATGAATGCCAGGCCGCTTTCGAAAGAATCAAAGTATCTCCAGGAGCCACCCATTCCGATGCCACCAGTTGAAGGGAGACCTCTAATATTATACTTGACAGTACTTGACAATTCGCTGGGGTGTGTGCTGGGTTAACATGACGAGTCTGGCCGAAAAGAGCATGCTATTTATTACCTTAGCAAAAAGTTTACCGAATGTGAGACCCGATACTCACTGCTTGAGAAAACTTGTTGCGCTTTGGCATGGGCTGCTCGTCGGCTGAGACAGTATATGCTGACTCACACTACTCTGTTAATTTCAAAGATGGATCCAATCAAGTATATCTTCGAAAAGCCTGCCTTGTCCGGAAGAATAGCAAGATGGCAGATGATCTTGACTGAGTATGACATCCAGTACACGACTCAAAAAGCAATCAAGGGAGGTGTAATTTTAGACCATTTGGCACATCAGGCAGTGGATGATTACCAGTCTATGAACTTTGAATTTCCAGACGAGAATATCATGGTAGTGACTGATTGTGAGACACCTGGACCGGATGAAGGACCTGAGGAGGGATCCCGATGGTCTATGTACTTCGATGGAGCTTCGAACGCTTTGGGTAATGGCATTGGCGCTGTGATCATATCTCCTAAAGGCTCTCATACTCCGTTTACCGCCCGATTATGTTTCAACTGCACTAACAACATGTCGGAGTATGAAGCGTGCATCATGGGTCTTCGAGCAGCAATTGACCTAAGGATTAAGTTTCTGAGTGTCTTCGGAGATTCCGCTCTTGTGATCAGTCAGATCAAAGGAGAGTGGGATACGAAACACCCAAATCTTATTCCTTACAAGGAGTATGTGTTGACGTTACTTCCCCATTTCGAGGAGATAACCTTTGAACACTTCCCAAGAGAGGAGAATCAGTTGGCGGACGCGCTGGCTACGATGTCTTCTATGTTCAAAGTAAAATGGGACAACGAGGCCCCCCAGATCATTATTTGGAAATTGGATGAACCTGCACATTGTTGTGATCTTGAGACTGAAGAGGTAACAGAAAAACCCTGGTATCATGAGGTGAAGAGATACCTTGAAGCTCAAGAATACCCCGAGGGTGCATCTGTTAACGACAAGAAGTTTCTGAGAAGGTTCGCGGCAAAGTTCTTCATCAGCAATGGCATTCTTTACAAACGTAACCATGATTCAACCTTACTGCGTTGTGTGGATAAGATTGAAGCAGAAAGGATCATGGTAGAGCTGCATGAAGGTACCTTCGGAACTCATTCCAGTGGACATACCATGGCAAAGAAAATCCTCCGGGAAGGATATTACTGGTCCACAATGGAGGCCGACTGTTATCAGCATTCTCGGACATGTCACAAGTGCCAGGTCTATGCTGATAAGGTGCATATTCCTCTAGTTCCTCTGAATGTTTTGACAGCACCTTGGTCTTTTGCAATGTGAGGCATTAATATGATTGGCGAGATCAGACCTACGGCATCCAACGGGCATCGTTTCATCCTGGTAGCGATTGATTATTTTACGAAGTGGGTTGAAGCAACTTCCTTTGCTACCGTAACCAAGAACGTCGTGGCACGGTTCATTCGGCACAACCTGATCTGTCGGTACGGTGTACCGGAGAGGATCATTACGGACAATGGTACCAATCTTAATAACAAGATGATCACTGAGCTCTGCGAGCAATTCAAAGTACAGCACCACAACTCTTCTCCCTACCGGCCGAAGATGAATGGGGTTGTAGAAGCGGCAAATAAGAACATTAAGAAGATTGTGCAGAAGATAACAGTGACATACAAAGACTGGCACGAGATGTTACCGTTTGCTCTTCACGGGTATCGTACCTCAGCACGAACGTCAACAGGGGCAACACCCTATTCCTTGGTTTATGGCATGGAGGCAGTCTTGCCTATTGAAGTTCAGATACCCTCTCTCCGGATTATGAAGGATGTAGGTTTGAGTGAAGATGACTGGATTCATACCCGACTTGATCAACTGAATCTAATCAACGAAAAGAGACTTGCCGCTATTTGTCATGGTCAGACGTACCAAAAACGGATGATCAAGGCATTTAACAAGAAAGTAAGACGACGAGAGTATCAAGTTGGAGACCTGGTGATCAAGCGCATTATTCTACCTCAAGGTGATCCCAGGGGTAAATGGACCCCTACTTACGAAGGGCCATTTGTGGTTAAGAACATTTTCTCAGGAGGAGTTATGATTCTAACCACCATGGATGGTGACGACCTTCCTCATCCCGTCAATGCGGACATAGTGAAAAGATACTACGCATAAGCAAAGACCCGCTAGGTTGACTGGCCTAGGCAAAAATAAGGGCTTCCCGGTGAACCAAAAGGGTTCGAGCAAAAATAAGGGATGAAAATTAAAAAAAATCTGTACACCCGGCAAGTCGAAAACCTGAAAAAGCGGCTTGGGCAAAAATAGGTATCCCGGTGGACTGAAAACCCGAAAGGGCGGTCCAGACAAAAATTAGGGATTAAAGCGTAATACTATGTCTCATTGGATCACCTCGCATCTGGACTTCGGTATCAACTATCAGGCTCGGACGACACCAGTCAGTCAGATTCATCTTCAACTAAGCAGCAAAGTGATGAGATGCTTAAAGATATAAAGGCAATAGCAGAGCTGGAACCCAGTGGGACTATTCACATAGCTGTTTTGTTTTCTTTTCACAAATTGTATAAATTCTATTGGTTCGGCGGCGTTCTCTTACTAGGACGTCAGCCTCTTGTACAAAACGCCTATTTATAGGCCAAACTTCAAAATCAATACAAATTCATTTTCAGACAAATTTCAAACTGTTTTTCCTTTATCTGTTTTGTTTTGCAAAGAACGTCCAATGTTAATTTTTGATATATGCATCTGACATTAATTGCTACTCATAAATATTTACATGCGAAACAAAGGACAAATTACGGGTGATATCAGAAGTAGGGGCAATAAGAATTGTCTGAGCGGTCTAGTTGCTCTGTCCACCAGGTACCAAGGTATATATTCAGCTGAAGAATATGGCTAAGATACTTTCACTTCCCGCAGAGTAAGACAGTAATGATAGCTCTCGCAGCTGAGACTTGCAACTATGAACAAATCAGAAATACTCTCCCCAAGCAGAGTTGGTCTACCATCAGCCCTAAAAAGGTTGGGTATCCCCAGAAGGTCTTAATATTCCCCAGCGGAGTATAAAGATATTCTCCAGCAAGCGTAAAGAGCATCTCCGGTAGTCTTAATATTCCTCAACAGAATATAAGAATGTTCCCCGGCGGAATACAAGGTACCACAGTGGAGTCATTTCCCCAGCGTAGTCTAAAAAAGCTTCCCCAATGGAGTTGAATCATCTTCCCCAGTAGACTCTGGAAGCTTATCCCCTGCGAAGCACAAATAAGTCTCCTCAGCCAAATTCAGAGGTTATCCCCACAAGAGTCTAACTGGGTTATCCTCAGCGAGTTGCAACTGAAAGATCATCCCCAGCGAAGTTCTTTCAATCCCCAGCGGAGTTCATCATCAAAATCCCCAACAGAGCTTATCAACGGAATCCCCAGTGGAGTTTATCATTAAAATCTCAGCAAAGTATCTCTTCCCCACAGAGTAATTCCCCACAAAGTAATTCCCCGTAGAGTAATCTCTTCACCAGTTTATTCCCCAACTGAGTCATCCTCTCATGCAGGTTTATTCTTGCAATCATCTTCATTCATCATCCCCAGTGGAAACGAAGAATTCAACCCTACTCTCCAGCAGCCGTTCGGGATTTATTTTCCCCAACTAAAACATCACATTTCCATACATCATGATACATGTATATACGCATCATACCATACAATCTCATTTATGTTGAGAACATCATTGCTTGATCCATATCATGAATTGCATATGACTGACCTTTACCTTTCAGGAAAGATGCAGTTAAATTCTCAATTATGTCAATGGAGACAAAATCAGTTAAATCGATTCCAAAAGATTTTTCTGAGGCGAAGCCAGTCAATGGAGACAAAATCAGTTAAATCGATTCCTAAAGATTTTTCTGAACCAAAGCCAGTCAATGGAGACAAAATCAGTTAAATCGATTCCTAAAGATTTTTCTGAGCCAAAGCCAGTCAATGGAGACAAAATCAGTTAAATTGATTCCTAAAGATTTTTCTGAGGCAAAGCCAGTCAATAGAGACAAAATTAGTTAAATCGATTCCTAAAGATTTTTCTGAGGCGAAGCCAGTCAATGGAGACAAAATCAGTTAAATCGACTCCTAAAGATTTTTCTGAGGCGAAGCCAGTCAATGGAGACAAAATCAGTTAAATCGATTCCTAAAGATTTTTTTGAGGCGAAGCCAGTCAATGGAGACAAAATCAGTTAAATCGATTCCTAAAGATTTTTCTGAGGCGAAGCCAGTCAATGGTGACAACCTGTCAATAAAGACAACCCATCAATAGAGACAACCTGTCAATAGAGACAACCTGTCAATTGAGACAACCCGTCAATGGAGACAACCTGTCAATAGAGACAACCTGTCAATGGAGACAACCCGTCAATGGAGACAACCTGTCAATAAAGATAACCTGACAATAGAGACAACCTGTCAATGGAGACAACTCGTCAAAGGAGACACCCCGTCAGAAGAGACAACCCGTCAACGAAGACAAAACCACCTACCAACAATCTCCAAATGGCATCTGTAAGCCCATTCCCGACATCACAATACCTGTAGCAAGCCAGGAAAACTATCTTTCTTTCTCAGGTCAGAGATTAATACCTGAAACCAGCCAGGACAACTATCTACTCGACCAGCTTAAACAATTCAACAATCACTTTTGGATGGCATCTTTAATCCCATCTCCAACAACCTTCTATCACATATCCAGATGGCATCTTTAAGCCCATCCACTACAAGTTTCTGTCATAATCTCCAAATGGCATCTGTAAGCTCATTCCCGACATCATAATACTGATACTACACCATGCGAGTGCAAATTTTTTGGGCACTCTAGTGTTCAATTATCTTCCACCTTCGGATCACGAAAGGCTCAAAAGCCAATCTATATCCTCAGGTTTAAGAAAATTAAACAGGGGCAACTGTTGTACCCCAAAATTTGCCCTCTCATTCTTCAAGGCCACTCTCATAAAGGATTCCCAAAATTCAAGCTTACACAAATATATTTGGATTTTTCAGCATTAAGATTAAAGAGGAAATTGCTAAAAAAAGGCAAAACAGATGAAAATGCTCTTTTTGACAAAATTGAAGGAAAAACAAGTTCTCTTTGATTTTACATCCTTCGATTGGGAACTTTGGCTCCTTCGATGTAGGCTTGGTTGCATCCTTCGATTAGGCGCTGGACTCCTTTTGGGCAAGTTCATTTCTTGTTTCATTGAGACATTGGACTTCGTTTGAATGTTGTATTCTCTTAAGTACAAATATTTCACTTGGCCATATAGCCTCTTTCCTGCTTGTTAGCCAAAATTTACAAGGCAAAAACCCTCTTGATGATGTCCTTCGATCCAGGAGGAAAAAGCCTCTCTTTTGCCCTCTTTCGATCACACATCCTGCCCTTGCACGCCTTTTTCGTTTGGGGGAGTGACTTCTCCAACGTTGCAAGCTTCGATTGAGCCTTCCATCCCTGGAACACATCTTTCGCTTGAGGGTGTGAATCCTTGGGCACAAGTGTTTTGTCATTCTTTCGTTTGGCCATATGGCCCCTTTGTAGGTAAATTTGAGTGGGAAGGATTTCCTGTTAGAAATGGCCTGTCCCAAGCATACAAACTCTTCACTATGTCATTGCCTCAGGCGAAGAAAGCATCTTGGTGGTGCATTTGAAGAGTTTTATCAGGCATGTTTGGATGTCCCCATTCGAAGGACATATATTACTGATCCATCCCAAGAGCATTAATTTAGCCCATTCGAAGGTGAGTCTAGGGAAGTCATTCGAACGTTACTTCGATTGAAAAAAGGAGATGGTTACTGAAAGTCTGGTCGAAAGGTGAGTCTAGGGAAGTCATTCGAACGTCACTTCGATTGAAAAAAGGAGATGGTTACTGAAAGTCTGGTCGAAAGGTGAGTCTAGGGAGTCAAGACAAAAGGACGAGAGGCCAAAGGCATTTGTCGACCAAGTCACATGCGCTGCCAGGCACGGGCCTGATTCACTGGCCATAAAACTCCAAAACTGCTGCACAGCAGTCCTGCACTGCCGCCCAATTCCTTGCACCAAAATGGCAATAAAGCACTGTCCCTCAAAGGCTACAAAGAGCAGTTTACTCAAATTGTTCAAATTATTTTGTTTTCCCTCCAAAAGCTTCAGCCAACTTTGCCTATAAATAAGAGGCTCCAACACATGTTTTGGAGGACCTTTTGGCCAGGCGAACGAATCTTCAAAAAATTCTCAAAAACACCATAAAGCTCTCAAACACTTAAACACTCATCAAACACATCCCCAGAATCCAAACACTTATCCCCTTAGAATATGAAACATCCCCATACCTTGTTACCCTTCGAATCCAGTAGGAAGAACATCACACTTGTTCTTCTCTTTCGGATCCAGTATCAAAGACATAACCCCTGGTTCCTCCCTTCGAATCCAGAAGCATTCAAGGAAACCACTTAAAGGCCCAGCACATGTTCCAGTCTCAAGCAAGGTAAGTCATTCTTAACCTTGAACCTTTCATTTCTAGCATGACATGTAAGTAAGCTTCCTTTTCGTTTCAAACATATATGTAGTGTTTGTTACCTTTTCGTTTCCACCCTTTAGTTTGTTTTTATTGCTTCTCCTTTTGGTTTGGTTCTTTGGATGGTTACAGATGCTTTAAGAATTAACCTGGCCCTGAGGTAATGATAGCGTGGCCTTAGGCCATGTTGCTATTTAATATCTCAAACGAGATAAACAGGAGACAAGAATATGAAACGAAGCCTCAGGCTTCCTCACTGACTCCAGGCCCAGTCGAAGGAGGCAGAAAGGGAGATTACATCTTGCACAGATTCCAGGCCTGGTCGAAAGGCACAACATGCTGTCTCGCTGGTCCCAATCGAAAGACACAACATGCTGACCGTGAGGCCTCAGTCGAAAGTCATGCCTTCACCCTTTTTAGGCCAAATCGAAGAGAGCCAGAAAGTGCAGAATCGAAGGGTGTCTCTGCCCAGATCGAAAGGATCATTTTTATTCCTTTTATCTTTGTTTTGTCTTTACATTTCTTGCTCTTCAATATGGTTGTAATAGTGTAGGATTTATTTTCTGTATTTTTATTACTTTCGCACAAATGCTAGTAATTAGGATGTATGGAAAGATGAAATTAACAAGTAGACAACCTAAAAATCAAAGACAAAATGCATGCAAATCAAACACACTATTCACACATGCACCCTTAGGGTAATTCCACTTGTTGCCTCGGAAAATGCAATCATGTCCCTCGAGTATGAGACACTCTAGCAATTGTCCCTTCGATAAACAAAGATCATAGTCCCTCGATGAACCTCGATGTTGCCTTCGATAAAACGATCTCGTCCCTTACGAAATTGCTAGAGCGTCTCACAAGTTGCCTTCAATGATTGCATATGATGACCCGCGCCTATCCCGTTTAAGCATACTAACGCAAGGTTGTTCACCAAACACAATGGTGAAGCAACACTATTAAAAGGGTTAAAAACATAAGAAAGATCTTTGAGTAAAATAGGGTAGACAACTCTTAGTTACTTGATTAAAAACTTGCAAAACATCCTTGCCATTTTTCAAAACACACTCCACAACACAATTCCAAAACAACTTTCCAAAACATTGAAACATCTTTTCAAAAAGACAAACACCTTTGTAAAACGTTCAAACAAGAATTGTTACAAAGGTTGCCTAGACAAGGCATCTTTTTCAAAACATTTTCAAAACCACACACACAAAGCACCATTTCAAACAATTGAAAAGCAAAGGCAAGTGATCTAAAACAAGTAACTAAGAGCCCATGGATAACCATGGATAGAAAGGGTGCTAATACCTTCCCTTTCTATAATCTACTCCCCGAACCCAAGAAAACATCTCAAAGGTCTTTCCTGTGCTTTTTGACCTTTCCTTAGGATAAAATAAAAATTCGGTGGCGACTCTTGCTAAACCGAACATTTGCAAACACAAACGCAAACCTCAAGTCAGTTCTCCCACCGTATCACAAAAGGCATGTTTTCTAATATAAAGGAGTGAAAGTTCCCAACAACAAGTTGATCATACCCTTCTTTGAACCGTAGGAGCACGTCCTTAGTAACCCCCCACCGTGCTTGCAACTCTATACCCCAACCCAACTTGATATGGCCTTCGGTCCCCCCTTTCTATTCCTCGGTAAGCGGACCGTAGGAGCATGAGGGGAGGGGGAGATATCATCTTTTAACTAATATAAAGCATCTCTCTTTTGTCCCTCCTGACTGAACTTGAAAATAATAACTTTATGCCACTTTGTACACTTTAGTGTAGGCACTTTCTTTAAACGTGCCAAGCTAAGCAAGAGAGGTGCCAGGGGAATCAATGTTATTAGTTGAAACAGGTCTTGAAGCCTTCGAAAAACCTTTATGCTCTTTTCTTCCTATCGAGTGGCGTTAACTAGACTGAAAAATTGAATAGTTGATCGAGCTTTTTGGTACGCGACTAACCTTTTAAATGGAGTTATTCTTGCTACTCCCATAAACTAAATCAATTTGGTGGGTAGGATAAGGACTCTTATCATACAACTATTTTTATTTCTCTTTAGGTGTTCTTTTATTATCTCTTGGCTTGTTGTACCTGTTTGACCAATGAGAGTCCAGACTGGAGCTCATCTCATTCATTCATTCTTCCATTCGTCAGTATCGTCAAAGCAGTTGAACTCAATCCCAACGGCTACCAGTTTCGATTGGCATTCCGCTTTTATAAACTATATATACTACAAATGTGACCATGATTCTATCTTGGTGATAGTGGCATGACTTGATGCTGCACTGAGACCATTTCCTTTTCTTTCTCTCGTGTTGAATGTCATATCGGCATATCGGTCGGTTTAAGATGAATTGGGGGGAGGGATAAATCCTCTATTGGTCCCTGAACTTTGATTCTCTTCTCTGAACAACTCTTAGGCTAAGATTGAGTTGAATTCGCTTCTCTTCCGTATTCCTCAGCTCGACTTTCTGTTGCCGAAGCTGTCTTAAGATCCTTTCTTTCCGACTTCCTTGAGTAAGCTCGGTAGCTAGTCTAGTAAAATAGCCTATTCTCTTCCCTTAACCTTAATAGGGCTCGCTCCTTCTTCTCGTCCACTCAGGAATTAAGCCTTACCTTTCGCTACTAACTTGTTAAAATGATGTTGAGCTGGCTACAAAAAATGGCTTCAGTGATGGTTGCTTCATCAAATCAAATATAGGTGGCAGAGTCAGACTTTGAGAAAGAGTCCATTGTTGTCCAGTCATAGTCAGTAGGAGCATCCCCGACACAGCTTGATCAAATTTCAAAATTTAAGTCAGGCCTTATAGTACCTTGCTATCCTCTGTTGGTAAGTAGCCATTCTGACATGAGCTTTCTTTCTTAACTCTTAAGTTAGGTTAAAGTTGGTAAGTATAACATTTTGAAAAGTTCTGTTAGGTTCTTAGTAGCAATCATCAACCTTTTCTTCCTTCTTTTACTTCACATAGCTTTTCATCTCCTTTATAGCTAGAAGTTATCCAAATGTATGAAAAGATGGAGGAATTTGTACCAGTCATTCCAGTGTGGTTGAATTTTGTTCAACAACCCAAGGAATATTCACCCTTGTTATGTTATTTCTACTGCTTGAAGTGATTGTTACAACCGCGAAGATACGATGAATCCCAACTACGGATATATAAAAGCCAAACCTATTAAGGGAATTCCATCCAGCGCAAGCATCTGGATAATCTGGAATGCGACATGGCATACCCTAAAGCCCTAAGAAATGCATGGGAAAGAGGCTCAGATTAACCCCGAAAAAATGATTCAAAAATGGATTTGACCTAAGGTTTCGGGGTATGTCCAACCAAAGATTTTACCCACCCAATAGTGAAATCCTGCAAATAAAGAAAAAATGGCTCCCATAGAAAGTACATAATGGAAATGTGCAACCACATAATAAGTATCATGTAGAGCAATGTCTAGCCCTGAATTTTCCAAGAATATTCCATTGAGTCCTCCTATGGTGAAAAAAAATGAACCCTACAACAAATAATATGGGTGTTTTGGGCCACTACATAAGCCACTGGTGTCTAAAAGAAAGCGAGCAAAACCCTGTATAGGTCGGGTGGAGCTTGAAGAAACGAGCCCCTATCAGAGAAATCCATTATGCGCTAGCCTATCTAGCTAGAGTTTTCTAGTTGTTTTCTATGTTAGTTGTAGCGCGCATTCCCTCATTCTCTCACTTCGAAAAGATTTTGCAGTATTTTCTTATGATGACCTAAGTACGATACACCGGTGTAAAAGATGGAGTGGGATCTGTGAGGTTGGTTATAGTAAGGCCTGGCTGGAAAGTCTTCTTGCCTATATCATTCAAGGAAAGGTTGGTCAATAATTTGGAGAGTTTTCTTTTCTTTCATCTTTCTAAGAGCAGTTTGTTTGATCAAATCAGGGATCAGACTGCTCCTGGTGTTCGAACTAGTCATTAACTTTCATTTTTGGTGTCTCATATTATCTAGAGAATTGAAACTCGAATGGATAGAGCAGATGGTCCAACTACATAACTTTTTCTTTTTCATTACTTCTATGGTCGTGCCTCGTGGCACGACAACATCCTTACTATTGAAATGGTTTGTCAATAGAGATATTACCACATGTTCCCCTTTTTCCAATGGGACTATAATTCCTATTCTTATCCCTTCATTCCCTCTTTTGGTCTATCTACATTCCAGGAAATTCCTACGCTCCATGGACGAAGCAAAAAATGGAGTCTTGGTTAGAGCAAGTCATTGTATTCTATTACAAGACATAATTGGGAGAAGCTCATCGGAAACTAAAGCTGGAAATGCCTCATTTTGTTTTGTTCTTGTTATTCATTTCCTTCTTATCAAATCCAAGGGGACTTATCATATTTAGAATCTTTCTGCGATGTGTTATGTTTACTATTCTTTTGTACTCTTCTCTTTACCACGTGATAGGTCAGCAAAGCGTGAACGGGCATAGAGAAGGATACACCAAATACTCTAGCCTAACCCTAACGAAAATAAGCAATAACAAAATGACAAGATGGGGTGCTCTGGGCACCACCATTTAGAAATAAGGGTCGAAGTTTTTGGGCCTGTAGCTTTCCCCGCCCCCCTTCATTAGGTGGTGCTTGTGTGGGGGGTGTACCACCTGAACCTGAAATCGAGCTTGAAGCTCTCACCTTACCAATGAGCCGGTAGCTAATGGTTGTTGGTCACGACTACCACCAAAAAGCTCCAATGAAGATGAATATTTCACATTTTGGAGTGTGCATCTATATGTTAGGCGTTCTTCTATCGTGCGACTCGACGACTTATGTGAAACATGTGGCCCATGCCTTCTATTTGTTTGGGGAGGGCGGCGTGAACTCTGACTCGATCCGGGTATTCAATCCCGCTATTGAGATGCTCAATTAACTCCTTAACCTTGATAGAAAGTTATTCAATAATTCTTGCATAAGGGTAAGGAACTTTGGATGAACTAATGTGAATGGGTGTAAGCCTCGTTGCTCAGAAACACCCGGTGTTGACGACACCGAGAGAGACGAAAGTGCATGTAATTCCAGTTGGCAAAGTGGCGTTAAGCATCCTAAGAGGTACGAAAAGAGAGTTTGTGATGATATCATCTACGTCTGTACCGCCCCTCATGGAGTATATCCCGCATCGAACCAAGTCTTTGACCAGGGAACAGGAAAATTCCCACTATCGTTGGAAGGCCAGCCGGGTTATGGGCGCGGTCGGGATGAGCTTCCCAGAAAGCCCACCTTGGGCTGGAGTCGGCATAGAATGAAGGGGGAGAACCTAATGTTGTGTTGGAAAAGCCAACTTCTTAGGTTACATGCGAAGAAGAGCGGACGTGGGAACTCAGATTGGGTGCATCGTAACTAAGAGAGCCATTCCATTTAGGGAGAGACAGAGTGGGTGGGCACAAGCAGTCTGGTGTCCGAGCCAATTGGTCAGACGACAACTACTTCACTTATTAGATTAGTATATGCCACCTATCCTAAAAAAAAGGGGATGAAACAGAAAGAAAGTGAAGCGCTATAGTATATAAATGGATTTTGGGGGGATTTGCTTCTTCACAAGCTTATCTCCGCCCTGACCGGTAGTTGTTGGGTCTCCCCATCTCTCCTAAACTTCCCCCCGATCTTCGGCCCGAGCTATATGAGGCAGAAACTCGCCCCACGTACGGTTCAAAGGTCGAGCCCCACCCCAACAGTAATGGTGCAGCTTAGGTCAACTAACATAAAGAAGATATAGTTCACTCAAAGATTGCCTTTGGGGTTCGAACTCCATATGGGGAAGGAGTGTTGTTGTTTATGAGGTATCAATCATTTACATGGACCCACTTCTCATTCCATTTGTGGGAATTTTATGATCTATTAACGAACCCTAACGAACGATTGCCTCATGTTTGAGCATGATGAATCACTTCGTGCCGACCTGTTGCCAATAAACTTTTCGGCCTTATATGAGAATAGAAAACTGGATAATTTTTTGCATCGGTGGATGACAAATAGAGAAAATAAGAATTTATGGTTGACCATGTTCCCAGATAAAAGATACTTTAGAGAAACAACGAGCATGACTGAAGTGGCTATACATACAAATCCATTTACGGATAGATATGCTTCAATTGGAATTGGAAGTTCCAGAACAGGAGGCTGGTATACAACCATAATTAAACTCCCTTTATTTTTTTATTCAAATAGGATTTATGTTGTCTTCATCGGGAGGCTCGTGTAGTTTGTTACGTCATCTCTAAAAGGATAAGTTACGTTGGAATCGAGAAAGTTCTGTGGAATTCTTAATTGCATTAAAAAAGAAAAGGAGTCTTCAAGCCTCTCAATTAATAGAGGCTAGATCGGACTAAGGAGAGAGACAATTGAGTACAGAAGTAAAAGCAAAGATATAGGCTAGCTAAATGCCTTGTGATAATACTGATATGAGTCAGGATAAATCCGAATGGCTAGTGGCCATAACTCATTAAGCAATCTTAACATTTTTCGCTTATTTCCTCTTTCTACTGTTACGAGATGCAGTATCCTCTAATGTATTTTCTTGGAATTCCGGTGTTAAGCCCGCGGATGAAGCAGAGAACCACACATCTTCCCTCGAGCAAGGAGAGGGTCTCTGAGCACATAGAGGAGTAGTCCGTTTATAAGGACTTTCTGAGGGATCGCTTTCAGCTGGATTAATTTATCATGCTGATCGGGGGAATGCCAATCTCTCTTTCTTTTTATGAGATAGCACTATTTTTATCTTTGTTGCAAAGTCGTCTTATAATTCCAAATTCCCTTCTTGAAGGTCGTGTCATCAGAGAATGTACTTGTTATGTTGTGGCAGTCAGAGTGATGGCTCCTCATCCTCATCAAAACAAAGTTAGGTTTCTGAGACAGTTGAAGAAGAACCCTAAGTCTCAGGTGATGTAGATAATAATTCCAAAGATAGAAGGTGATCCTAGTTACATTGAACCAATAGTTATAGTTAGACTTATGGAGAAGGCTATTATGCTTTTTCACTGTTATCCAGATGGATATGCTAAAGCAAAGGGTGCAGGAACATCTGATACAAAGGTAGAGACTATAAGTAAAGAATCAAATAGGGTAAAAAGGGAGTAATTCCTAGTCAAATAAAAAAAATGAAGAATAAAAGCATGTAGTTGGAAATGCTATTGAGGGCTAATCCATAGTGAAAAAGGCGATGTCACTTGCCGTAGAAAGAGATTAGACCAGTTTGGTACTCCAACTACCAATGAAAAAAAGTTTTCAATACATATCTGTGAGTTGAGTCTAGTTATGTTGCTTCAAAATAATCCTCTGGGTGTTTTCTTCCTACATGGTTCTCTGGAACCAACTGGTTAAATCCTTTATTCGTTCATAAGCACACTTAGCCTTTCAATAATATCCATCCAATAAAGAAAGTTTTAAAGAAAGTTTTAGACATAATTAACTATACTAACTAGTCGTTGGGCTTTTCCAGTCAAGCAAGCTTGGGAAAATAGGATTCATTACTTAACTCCTTAGAGTGAAGCACGTTTACAATGTAAGTAAGAAAATACTCTTTATTACGGTCTCCAGAGAAAGGTCTGAGAAGGATCACCACTGCGCGGGGACCTAAGCCAAGAATTCTGGAAGATGAAGACTTTATCGATTCCTACATCTTCCCCTCAACACAATCGTTAGTAGATATTATGGGCATTTTAATTCCTTGCTTATAGATGGGAACATGCCTTATGTTAACCTCCCCTCAGGAAATTATTCAACCAATTAGTCAATCCGCCCTTCCTTTCACTCTGCCTCTTTTTTTGGGTTAGGACTTGCGATTGATTCACCGAGCAGGAGTGATATGGCTTTTGCATCAAGAGTTCATGGAAATATTGAGCTTTCCTAAATATAACTATAGAGATCCAATCTTAAACATATCTTTCTACTTTCTTGCCTCTAAACCGGGTCGATAAAGCATTTATCCTAGCTCATCACTGCTTTAGTTAGCTCATCCTATCCTATACCACCAGACAAGCATAAATAAAAGATATACACGCTTCTCCTTCATAAAAGAGCGAAAAGGCCATTTATAATTATGCTTAAGCGGATTAAGAAGGAAATTTAGCCCTTGACAGAAAGGGTGCAGGTAGTACACATACTTGGTGGCAGGAGACAAATGAAAAGGAAGGGCCAGATCGAAAGTTCCCCAGGATAAACCTATTAGGAAATGCCCCAACCCCTGATGAAAGAGCTTTTCCTAGCGACTTTTCTTAGAGACAGAAGGGGGTTTACCCTAAAGCATTCTCCAAAACAAAGACCGTCGCTCCGAATCAAAAGAGAAGACAAACAAACTATATTCGTAAAGTCTTCCCGGAGAAAGAGAAGAACCTTGTATGTATACTACGATATGCGTGCATACTCTAATGCAGCCTTCTAGGCTCTCGAATAAGTGATCGGACTAAGATAAGGTTGTTAGGTTGAGGTCAAGTAATTCCTACTACTTAGTAATAAGTTTGACCAACTGCCTAAAGGTCGAAATAAATAAATGCAACTGGCTCTGGCTATATGCTTAACACTTAGAAATCATACAATGCATACTCTCTATCTTGAAATGAGAAGTTGATAATTGATAACCTAAGACGCTACTCTCCCCCTTAATGACTACTAATCACTCACTCGCTGACCCAACTCTAGCACGCTTGCTTCCAGTCGTGTGTAGAAGGTTAAGGGTGCTAATAACTCAACCAAACAATAAACTAACAAAGACTATGAAACTATGGCTACGCAACACAAGTACTCAATCATTGAACTAGGCCATAGTGATTCATTTAATGCTTAAAGTGAGAGCTAAGGGTTGAGTTAAACTAGTCAGTATTGGGTTAATATGGTAGGTAGGTTGGATCTTTTTTATCCTTTTAGGAGAGGGTGAATGCAAATAAATAGGATGCATGCTCAGAGTGTACTGCCGTCCGAGGAAAATATGCGATACAAAAGAGAATTCAAGGTGTACTGGAAGCAAAGACTGCTAGGTGAACAAAGAAATGAATTGACGAGATCCCAAAGGAACCATCTGAATTCCTGCGTTCCTGGCCTTTACGCGACCTAACGTAAAAAACTCAGTTTTTTTGGAAAATCGATTATGAATTAAAATTTTACTATCTTCATAAAAACCCTAAATTCCTTAGTTTTCTATTTTATTTGATTTATTTTCCATTTTCATATTTTCGAAAAAATCCGAAAATATTTGTAGACACTTAATTTAATTTATTTTGATTTTTAGTTATATTTGTAAATTTTTATAACAGAGTAAAATTCAGATATGCATATCCGAAACCACTTTTTTTCATAAAAAGTGAGGTGTATTCGGAGATGCATGTCCAAAAATATATTTTTCATAAATTTTTGTGGAATATGTGCGTTCGGATATGCATTTCCGAATTTTAGGAGGTATTTTGGGTTTTTCATGAGGTGTGGAAGAAGGATACTAGGTGGAGAAAGAAATTCCCATGTTATGATTGAATTATAAAAAGAGAGTTTAGTATCCTAGATATAGATGATGAGTCTCTATCAAATAAACCAGTCAGGCCCAATAACTAAAACAGGCCTAAAGAGGAAACTAACATAATAACTATATACTATAAAGGGAAAAAGAAAGTTATTCTTCCAATACCCCATAATATTGGGGGTAAATGGGGTGAAGTATAAGCTTATAGAGATTCAATGTGAACGATTGCAGGTTCAAAGGCTTCGTGAAAATGTCAGCGAGTTGTTGAGAAGATGATATGGGAAAAAGATGAAATGGACCAAGGAGAAGCTTTTTGTGAGCCAAATGGTAGTCTAACTCAATGTGTTTGGTGCGTTCATGGAAAGAGGAGTTACTTGCAATATGTCGCGCATAGGCATTGTCACAGTACAACAAGGCTGGTTCAGTGAAACGGATGGGAAGTTATTTGAGAATGTTTGTCAATTATTGAAGTTCACAAACTATAAAAGCCATTGCTTTGTATTATGCTTTAATGGAGCTGAAATAGATTATAGTATGTAGGTTGTTTCTTGGATTTCCATGAAATCAGAGCATCACCCAAGTAGATGTAGAAAACTGCGAAAGATTTTCGTGTATCAGAACAAGTTGCTTAGTCAGAATCAGATAAGGCCTTGAGTTGAAGAGGGGAATGGATAGGAAAGAAAAGTCCTTGGTCTGGATTGTGTTTGAGGTAACGAAGAACTCTGAGAGCTGCATTGTAGTGAAGATCAGTAGGGTTGCTCATATGTTGGCTTAATTGTTGGACAAAATAAGAGATATCAGGCCGAGTGTTGAGCAAGTATATTAGTTTTCCAACACGTCTCCTGAATACAGTAGGATCTTGTAGATGTGTGCCTTCACGAGTCTTCAATTTTGTGTCTCTGAACATGGGTGTTAAAGCAGGTTTGCAGCCAAGTAATCCATCTTTTGAGAGGAGATCCAATGTATATTTTCTCTGGAAAATGTTGATTTATGAGCTGCTCCTAGCAATCTCCAGTCCTAGGAAGTATTTCAATGGACCGAAATCTTTAATGTGAAAGTGGTGCTGCAAAGTGGCCTTGACTTGATTGATAAGAGGAAGATTGTTGCCTACAAAGTCAACATAAATCAATAATGTTGTAAAGTGCCCATGAGATTTATGGATAAAAGAGAATGATCAACAGCGCATTGGTTGAAGTCATTAGTTAATAAAACCTGGAATAATTTCTCAAACCATTTCCTACTTGATTGTTTTAATCCATAAATTGATTTTAGTAATTTGCATACTTGATTTGTATAAGAAGAATTGATGTCTTGAGGTAATGACATATATACATCTTTATCCAAATCACCATGAAGGAAAGCGTTATGCACATCCAGTTGATAAAGATATACATTTAAAGAAGAAGCTAATGCAAGAAGCAATCTTACAGTGGTCAGTTTGGCAACAGGAGAAAAGGTGTCAAAGAAATCAATACCTTCGACTTGTGTGAAACCTTTTGCAACTAATTGTGCCTTGTGTCGCTCAATTGTTCCATCAGAGTTAAGTTTTGTCTTACAGATCCACTTGCAGCCTATAGTTTTCTTACCTTAAGGGAGTTTAGTGAAGGCCCAAGTATTATTGTTTGTGAGTGCTTGAATTTCATCATTCATAGCTTTAATCCATTGAGGGTGTAGACTAGATTCTTTAAAAGAAATTGGATCATGTGTAGTGGTGATAGCAGAAATAAAGGAAAAGAAAGCAGAAGATGTTTGATGATATGAAATATATTTAGAAATATCATAAAGAACAAGAGTGTGATATGCATTACAAATAAAATCATGAAGATATGCAGGGGTAGTTTTGATTCTAATGGATTTTCGAATGTTGGATTGTTATGTGTCGTTGGATAAAGTGTTAAGAGCGGTGTTATTGATGGTGTTCTGATGAGGCTCAATGTCATTTTGAGGAGAAGAATGGTCAGGGCTGAGGTTTATGGGATATCATAACACTTTAGGTGTACAAAGAAACTCTCGATACTACTAGACCTAATAAGTTCTTGCGTCTCTGGCTTTTACACGACTTAACGTAAAAAACTCGGTTTTTTGAAAAATCGATTATGAATTAAAATTTTACCATGCCAATTCATCCAAAAAAAATCAAGGATCAAAATCCCCTATTTTGAGACATAATAAGGGATCCAACCCTAAAAATCTTAAATTCTTTGTTTTTCTATTTTATTTGATTTATTTTCCGTTTTCATATTTTCGAAAAAATTTGTAGACACTTAACTTAATTTAATTTGATTTTGAGTTGTATTTTAAAATTTTTATAAGAGAGTAAAATTCAGATATGTATATTCAAAATCACTTTTTTCGTAATAAATGAAGTGTATTTAGAGATGTGTATCCAAAAATATATTTTTCATAAATTTTTATAAAATATATGCGTTCGAATATGTATTTCCAAAATCTAAAAAATATTTTAGATTTTTTACAAAGTGTGAAAAAAGAATACTAAATGGACAAAACAACTCTCACATAACATTACATTCTCCAAATTATGAACTTCTATTGGGCTTATTCCATAACCCGTAAGCACAACCCACCCTCAAACATGATTTTTTTTAAAAGGAATATAATATAATCTTTTTTAAAATACGATGATTAAGTATCCAACTAGACCATCTAATATTTTATAAATGAGTTCAAAATCCTTTAAAATCATTAAAATAGTGAAGGAAATCGCCAATTGAATTACAATTAGAGGACATGGTATTTGTTACGAGATTTTGTGCGTTATTAAGATAAGTCTTACTTACATATGTTTGATTTGTTTCTAAAATTTAAATCGCATACTATAATAGTAAAATTATCTATAAAAGTTAATAAGAATTAATTTATACCTGTCAAAAAAAAGAATTAATTTATATCTCATAAAGACGTGAATTTAATTTTCATTGACCGTGTAAAAATCCACTTAATAGTAAATCAATAAATAATTTTTAGGTATTTTCTTAGAACCTACTCAAATAAACCGTCTCATCTAAAAATATTTTCACAACAAAAAATTGCAATAAAATCAACTAAGTAGTTGTTTTTAGATGAAGCATGTTAACTATTTATCCTCATAACAATAATTAGATAAACATAAATATTTGTAGAATCAATTTGTTAGAGGGACTAATTAAAGAATTTAAATGACTTTTAGCTTTAGTTATTTTTCCAAATTACTTTTCATTTTATTTGACATAATATCCGGTTGTTTTAGTTTTTTGTAGTATAAATTAAATTTCCAAGTTATTATTAAAAAAAATAAAAAGCCACACATGAAACCGCTTATATTTTGATGAAAAAGCATCGTTACGCTCTCAGTGCATTTCATGCTCTCACTCTCTTCCTTCCTTTACCCATTGAAATGGATTAGAATCATTTCCCATTCTCCTCAATCCTCATTCTCATATCTTATCTTATGGTTCTCTCTCTTTCAATTTCATATATTTTCACTATTTTTTATCGTAGAAAGTGTTTTGTTCTGTTCGCTTCCATTTTCATTGGATTTGTTTAGGTTTTTCATTTACATGACGATCATCGTGGAAAACGTTCTTATCTCCACGTTAAGGAAACGACGTAGCATGCATTCTCTGTGTTTCTTCTTTTCAGAAGCTCATATTTTGTATTCATTTTTTTTTATTTTTGTTTAATGGAGTTTATAGTTTTATTTTAATTCTGATTCTGTTTGAATTGAGTTCATTGTTCATTTCAGTATTGTGTTGTCATGGCTGAATTTGACTCTTCCAAAGTTAGTAAAATATAAAGTAAGAACATCAAAGGGTTTATGCAACACCGACACCTCTGGAAAAAAGGAAAAAAGTAGCATGTGTCAGGGTGTCAGATAGCTATACCGACACTTATTTTTTTCAAATTATTACTTGTGTTAACGTGTCAGTGCGGGGATTCCGTGCTTCAAAGGACTTTTATTCCAAAACGCGTGAAAATATTAAATTAAAGGGTTTTATTCCGAAACACGTGATTTGTTGTGATATACTTGCAATTTCCGTCTTTGATTCATTGATAGATGATTAATATATTTAAGCCATTTAAGTAAATGATGAGCCACTCAAACACAAGTGGAAGAATGTTTGGCTGGTTAAGAAAAAGGATTTGAATTAACAACCGTTAACGCGGTTCATCTAGATGCAATTTCATGTAGCTGTTAATTCCCTTTATATATCTTATATTTGATGACAAAAATAAGGTGTTCTTTGGAATATGTTTCAATGTTAAGCAGCAAGATGTTGTAGATGTGTATTAGCTCTTGTTTTTTTTTTGATAAGCTGTACTAGCTCTTGTTAGTTTTCTGAAGTTTCTGTCTGTGCATTTTTAGGTACATTGGCATAGTTAGTAAAACATAAAGTGAGAAAATCAAAAGGTTGTATTCCAAAAAACGCGTGGTTTAGGAAAATTATTTGATTTGACAACTGTTAACGCGGTGCATCTAGATGCAATTTCGTGTAGCAATTAAGTTTCACTTTATATATCTTATATCCGATGACAAAAACAACGTGTTCTTTGGAATATGTTTCAATGTTATGCAGCAAGATATAGATGTGTACTAGTTCTTTTAGTTTTCTGAAGTTTTTAATCTGTGTATTTTTAGGTACATTGGCAGACTTATAAGTATTTCTCAATTTCCATGAGATGGATAGGGATCTATTGATATTGATATTAGGAATATGCATAGGCTTCGTAATTGGAGCTGGTTTGGGATTTTTAATTTTAGTCCTCTTCATATGTGGAAGGAAGTGTGTAGAGGTGGAAAAGAGCAGTCCTCAGAGAACTGAGGCCGTTACTGGCCATGTCAAAAGGGTTGGTTCCAGCATATCATTATCAGACTCCAATGCAGCTTTGGAGTCACCAAGAGCATCGGAATGGAGTAACACAAATTTTTGGTTAGAAGGACTTAGGAGGAAGAATTCAGTCTCAGCATGTGGAATTCCCAAGTATTCTTACAAGTATGTTAGTTTCCATTGTGTTTTTATTTCCGGCTTCTCTGGACTGACTGATCGTTTTAGCTATTAGAATCTCTCAGCTTCTTGGTTGAGAATAGTTAATTTCATTGCACTTTTGTCTTAAGTTGATTTATATTTCTCCGTTTGTCTAACCTTGTTACTCCTTTTTTAGAGATATAGAAAAGGCTACTTCTAATTTCACAACGATCATAGGCCATGGAGCATTTGGTTCTGTTTACAAAGCACAAATGCCTACAGGTGAGACGGTTGCAGTTAAAGTTCTTGGTGCTAATTCAAGACAAGGAGAACAAGAATTTTTAACTGAGGTAATACTTGGTGATATGCTTATGTTAATATCCACATGTCTCCATCTAATTGTCCATGTAGTTTTCTTTGAAACTTTGCAATTATTGAATGAAGAAACATCTTTTCTGTAATAATGGTATGGATGTATTGTTACTCGATTTCTAACTCTTTAATTTCCAACAAGATTCCCTCATGATGTTCTCTACATCTCTTTAGTAAAGGGGTTTAAAGGTAGTCTGTTGAAATTCGAAAACTTTCAAGCTTTGCTCTCCTGCTAGCAGGTTCTATTACTTGGAAGATTACATCACAAAAACCTTGTGGCTTTGGTGGGATATGCTGCGGAAAGAGGACAACATATGCTTCTTTACATTTACATGAGCAATGGCAGTCTTGCTTCTCATTTATATGGTTAGAAATAGAATAATTCTTGTCGTTTTATATTTTTAGGAAAATATTTGTTAGGATATTGCTCAATGTAATAGATGTTCTCATTGTGCAATGGCTCCATTCTTTGTTCCATAGAAAATAGTTTCATGTGAATGTTTGTCTGAGTTTGTATTGTCTTGTATGAATGATATATCAGTGGACTTGCATAACAATTTTTCATATTTTCAACAATAGTTAAGAATTTTTGCTTGGACTCTTCTTTTACCCCTTTTACTTTAGGTTGTGTTGATGATTCAGGAAAAGATCATGAGCCATTAAGCTGGGATTTGAGACTTAGCATAGCACTAGATGTTGCAAGGGTGCTGGAATATCTACATTATGGGGTATATATTATACTCAAAACTTGTTTATTAATTTAGTAAACTTACACATTGAGAGCAGAGAACATGTTTACTTTTGGTTTTTTCATTTTTTTGATAAGTAACTCATTGACAGGCTGATCCACCTATTGTGCACCGTGACATCAAGTCTTCCAACATTCTATTGGACCAGTTTATGAAAGCCAAGGTAACCAACCTTTCCGTTCAGTTTACACAAAGATGAATAGTAGGAGTATCAATGATACTTGAAAACATTCATTGGTGCATTCTTAATTCTGGGAAATCTTTGGGCAGGTCACTGACTTTGGGCTTTCCAGACCAGAGATGATTAAACCGCGTACGTCCAATATCAGAGGAACTTTTGGATATCTTGATCCTGAGTATATATCTACAAGTACCTTCACTAAGAAAAGCGATGTTTATAGTTTTGGTGTGCTACTTTTCGAGCTTATTACTGGAAGGAATCCACAGCAGGGGCTCATGGAATACGTAAAACTAGTAAGAACAGCGTCTCCCTGTTGGCTTCTATACATACGGTCACGCTGCTGCGCATAAATATATTTTGGCGCATTTGAAAATATATGTAGGATTCTCAATATTTCTTTTGGATATGATTAGGCTGCCATGGAAAGTGAGGGGAAGATTGGATGGGAAGAAATTGTGGATCCGCAACTGAATGGAAACTATGATGTAAACAAGCTTAACGATATGGCTTCACTTGCATTCAAATGTGTCAATGGAGTTTCCAAAACTAGACCTTCAACGAGGAACGCTGTTCAAGCATTATCTAAGCTTTATAAGAAGCCTAAAAGAAATCCTAGCCGGGCATCTTCTATTGCATTAAGCGAAGTGTCTGTCGAAGTGGAACAGCCAGGAAGTCGTGACTTTTCATCTATTGAGGGTTCCCAGGAGCTGCGCAGATTGCACAGCCGATAATCGTATGAGTTTATCGATGTTCTTGAATGTTTAAATCATCTATCTTCTTTTAACTTTGTTTAATTGGCTAAAGGTTTATCTTCGAGAGTTATAAAGTCGTTATGAAGTCAAATGTATAATTGATTTGCGCCGTCTGTGCATAAAAATTAATCTCTTTGATAAACCATTGGGAATGTGAAGCCCCCTAACATTGTTAGACTGAAGAACATTGTGCTCTTCATGAGAAGTTTTTTATTATTGATGGCTATTCTACTGATAATGAGAGTTGAATAGTAATATTAGCAAAGTAATAATAACGACAGATAATAATAATATTCGAGGGGTTTAATTAGGTGGTAATACACTAGGGGATTCAGAGAGATGAACATGTCATTCCCTCCATTATTCTTATTCACTAGATATTTCAATCTAAACTCAACAAACACATAACATGCTTAGAGTTTGTTAGAGAACTGAAAATATCATAAGTTTACTCCTTCAAGATCCCCTTAGTCTTCAAATACTCCACAGTATGGTCAAAAGTTTCGACGATACCATACTTGAAACTGAACCCTTCTTTGATAAGCTTTTCAGAAGAGATTATCAACTTTGCCTTACTAGGGCAATCTTCGAATCTGCAATTCAAAAATAAGCTTTGAAAGATAGATACTGCATAATGATTTTTTCTCTGTTGAAAACACTTGGACTTTGCAGTTAAAATTTTCGCACAAAATGTATGACTAGAAGCTGATTCTTACTCAGTCGGAACTTTATACTGAGGGTAACGTTTGCTGAGAAACTTCGCAAGCTCGGGAACACTGGTATTGTGAGCACAGCAAATGTATCTACCAGAAGCTGATTCTTTCTCTGCCACAAATATATGAGCTCTGCAAATATCCTCGACATGAGTAATGGATATAGAACCTGACAGAAACTGCATTCCTTTCAAAGCATTTACGAGGAAATCATTGCCTGCAAGATATGAAATTGAGATTGAAACATTAGAGTCATTTTTGTATAGTCCTTAGAAGAGTCCTGAAATCATTGAGTTTGTCTGCTTTGAACCTGTTATAAGTGACATTGCCAAGCCAACACTAGATGGCATATCTTGAGTGAGATAAGGACCAATTGTTAAAGTAGGTATCACAGTGATTAGATCAACGTCATTTTCTTCAGCAAATTCCCATGCAGCCTTTTCAGCTAGCACCTTGGACGCAGGATAACCCTGAAAAACGCGGTGAATGACATTCAAAACTGTGATTTAAATTATCGTCAAAAATTTTCATACCGTTTTGTGTCAAAATATTCTTTTAAACAAGGTTCGGTTTTTACCCAAGTAGGTGGCTTCGCCGCGTTCAGAAACTCAACATCAGACCAGTTAGTTTCATCCATGACATGACCTCCCCCTTTGAGTTCATTTATAGTCACAGCAGCAGCCGAAGATGTTAAGATAACTCTTTTCACTTCTTTTGCTTTCGCACACGCTTTCAACACATTCAACACACCTTTGATCGCTGGTTTTATCATGTCATTCTGAACACATAGTAATAACACAAGAATTTTATCATCATTAATCCTTTCATTTTCTTCCACGCGCATATATACTCAAAAACACTCGATTTTTTAACAGTAAATTTACAATGCAGTTTCAAAACTTACCTCAGGATCTTGAGAAGCAAAGTTCACGGGTGTAGCAAGTTGAAAAACAAGTTCACATCCTGCTATAGGAGCATCAAAATCTTCTTCAACAGTTAACTCCGCTTTAAACATATTCAGTTCTCCTAAACTCTGCAATGCCACTAGGTGCGATGTTTTCTTAGGATTATCAGGATCTCTAACAGTAGTATTAACAGCATAACCTTTTTCAAGCAACTGTTTGATGAGCATAGATGCCACAAAACCTGTGCCACCAATCACACATGCTTTCTTCTTTCCTATTTCTTTGATACTAGCCATTATGTTAATTTTCACACACTCTTTTACTATGAAACTTATAAACAGTAGTGCAGTTTTTATGTTCAGAAAAGAGAGTTATTTTAGTTCTTAAATAACACTAAATTGTTCAGTTAGTTGAGGAAAAGAAACTGTTATATTTTTGGTGTTTAAGGTGAGCACGTGATGGAGTTTGTTCACCAGTAACTCAGTATCAACAAGTCTTTGATAAGTTTGAAAACCATCGCTTTCCATTTTTTACTATTATACTATTTTTTGCTTCACATATATTAATTCTCATTGAATGAAAAATCACCACCTATTATCCTTAGAATGGTGTATCTAAACTACCCACTAATTTTGTGCTCCTTAATGAGTTTGAGAAGAAAAAAAATGAGAACCCATTATTTTATAGTTAATTTTAAAATAGTATTCTGAAACACTATTTTACACCAAAGTTTAACAACAATTTAGATAATTAATTTACTTAAATATAAGATTAATTACATATAATATGTAATAAGTGAATATAAAAATGTATTTGTTTTAAGATATGAAATTACTTTTTGATAAAATTGTATTTTTAGAAATATAATTTGAAATTCTGGTATATCAGATTTCAGATGTCCTATGACATGTCGAGACATTTGAATCCGAATAAAATATGACAAGGTATAAACATACAAAACAGCACTGAAAAGCATAAACAACACACAAGAATTGTTAACCCAGTTCGAAGCAACTCTCCTACTCTTGGGGCATACCAAGCCAGAGATAAAGTCTACTATAATAGTATCAATTCGAAGCTAAACTCCCCTATTTACAACTTCTCACTTAATCACTACACGTGCTAACTTTCTATCTAAGACTCACCTAGATGAGACCCTCCTCAACTCCCTCATCAATCACAAACAGCAATTGGATCAAAATACACACATCCATGACGCAAAGTCAGAAGACACACTTCCATGACAATATTAGAAGACTCACTTTTAAAATAATACATAGTCAAGACTCTTGACTAAGAATACAACTTGGAGTTGCTTAACAGCTTCCTCAAAGAATAATGCTCACTCTTGCTTCACAACTTCGAGGAGAACAAAATCTTACAACTAAAGGAACACAATCTAACTCACATGTCAAGTGAAACACACAATCAACTCTCCTAGAGAGTGATACAGAGTCAGTCCTAATAACTACATCTTTTCATTCACGATTGGTACTTTTCCTAGGTTACAAACACTTCTATTTATAACCTGTTTTTCAACTGGATCTGGACTTCACATAACAACATATCAGCTATTACACATCTGCAGAAGATTCTGCAACAAAATTGGTCTCAAATCAAATCTTTCCTAAAAAGTCTCTTTATTTAGAAAGTGAATATTCTTCTTGATTTCAGTTTGAATCTTCCAGACCTATAAAACAACACCACATAGGATAGCAAAATATTCCCAGAATATTCTACATTTGTTAAATCTTGAACTGATCCAACTGTCCATCCCAACACAGACGCGATGTTGAATGACCCTGTATAGGATATCTTATCCGTCAGGTTGCTCCAGATGATGAGAACTTCTCATCTCAACATGTCTCAACATAAAATAGAACTTCTTGCTCAACATGTTCTTCTTATCAAGTTAACACATCCTATTTAAAATATTATTGTTATATTTGTTTTACTAAAATTAATGCCAATCCTAAAAATATAAAACTAACAATCTCTCTGTTTGGCAAATTTTGGCTAAAACAAATAACATAAGTTACAACCCAAATTACAGCAACAAACAAAAATTACAATTCTTCAACAATATTCTTCAGTAACTACTGAACACAACAACATAGCAATATGGAGAAACATCTCTTCACAAGTACAATGATGTTAGGACATCATGTTCAACATCTTCTTCACAATAACTCCATTGTAACACAAAAACTCAACACCAAAGAATAACAACCTCAGGATAGGAGAATAGAAATTCCTAAAGTCATTTGGTGCACACGCACTACGCCATAAAAGGGAATAGGCAGAGCTTTTTGCCATAGACAATGCTTAAAAGCGCTGTCAATTCATGCGCTGCTGTAAGTAAAGACAATATTTTTTGTCTATGTGAAAGTGCTGCTTAATGTAGCCTTTAGACAACGCTTTATCCAATAAACGTTTTTCTAAAGGCCCCTAAAGGCAGTGCTTTTTATATTATAAGTGTTTTCTAAAGTGTGCCTATAGTAGCGCTTTCACTTTAGACAGCGCTTTTAAAAGTGTCGTGTAATGTATTTTTCCCCACTTTTTTTATATTTTAGACAACGCTTTCTAAAGTCCCTTTTAGGCACCGCTTTGTATTTCACAAGCGATTTATATTCCCCAATATAGACAGTGCTTTTTTGTTTAAAGCGTTGTCTAATGTTCACGATTTTTTTAATATATTCAGCTTATATTTTAAGCTCCCTGTACAAATAATCACTTAAAATTAAAACGCTGTCTTTCAAATTTGCACTAGATTTCATAAATTTGTAGCTTCAATCCAATAAGTATGCACCAAATTTATATATTTATATATACAACTTTAATCCAATAATTTATATATACATAAATGGGATACAACTTGAAGAACTCAATGATTTATATATACATAAACTTACATGTTTATATATACAGCCTTATAATTCAATAAGTATGCACCAAATGTACATATTACTATCTTCTTGAGTTGTTATCTTTTCTACTATCTTCTCTACAAACAACAACAATGAAGAATCCTAAATGAATCTCTATATCTTCTACATATGCACCTACCTGAAACAAAACCAACAAAAGCATATATATCAGAACCAAACTATATAACACTTAAATCTTATAACTATTATAATTTATCACAAATCAATGTAACAAAAACAAATCAAGAATCTGTTATAATCCACCATTAAAAATTCCCGATTCATACCATGATACAAATAAAACTTTATTTGAATTTAAATTCAATATCATTCTAACTAACCTTCCACATAACAACAACAACATTGCAACATAATTTATCACACTAATGATGACATAGTATCTCATCAAAACTCAAATGTATATATATTCAAAATTCTCATCAATGAAAGTGTCACAATATCTTATAAAATTCTCATCTCAATAATGTATTGACATCAATCCTCCTTAATTTCGTCCAATTGATCTTTTGAGTAAGTAGAAGACTTATATTCATCAAAGTACTACATAATATAATATAATATGATTTAGTTAAAACTAATTAATTAGATGAAATGTGTTAAATATATTAAAATAAATTATAAGTTAGAAACTCATACCATGGTTGGAATCTCCATTTGATTCAAAAGAATAATTTTTTTAATAAACCTCAACATGAAATAACTGCAATCTATACCATTACACTGACGAGGACACTACACATGGAAAAAATACGAATATATATATATATATATATATATATATATATATATATATATATATATATATATATATATATATATATATATATATATATATATATATATATATATATATATATATATATATATATATATATATATATATATATATATATATATATATATATATATATATATATATATATATATATATATATATATATATATATATATATATATATATATATCAGGATATATAGTTTAACTTGTTTTATCAAGTAGCATCACTAATGTAATCAAAATTGTGAAAATATATATGCACTCTGATCCATTTAATGTTGTTTGCTTTACTCTTTGGTACTTGAGTATCTCTTTGTGATCAATTTTTTTTATAACTCTAACAAAATATAAACGAATATTTAGAAAAAAAATACAATTTAGCTATGGCGCTTCTTATTTTTTTTGGAAAAATAGAACGTATACCTATTGGTAGAAAATGCTCTATTATAATATAGAAATCATGTGTCTTTAAACTCTTTAACTTGAGGTCTTTCATAAACACACGTCTTCTAATATCTAAAGAGTAACCTTCAGGAACTTTAACTTCACTTAGAAACTTACACAATATTTTTTTCTCCTTTCTAGATAAAGTATAAGCAACATACGGCAGATATGTTCGTGTTCCTTTCTTCATGTGTCCTAATTCAGTTCTTATTCCCATCTGTATCAAGTCCTTTCTTGCTTTAAGGTCATCCTTAGACTTTCCTTGTATATTGAGTAACGTACCAATAACACTTTCAAATACATTTTTTTAAATATGCATAACATCAATAAAATGTCTTACATATAATGACTTCTAATATGACAATTCAAAAAAAAATTGACCTCTTCTTCCATCCACCTTTGACAAGCGTATGTGTAAAAGACTTGCCAAACTGAGTACTCATATCTTTCACCTTTTCAAAAATTTGGTCACCTGTCAACGTAAGTGGAGCTCTATCATGTTCTGGATTTCCATTGAATTCCTTTCTCCACTTACGATAATGATGATTAGAATTTAAGAATCTATGATGACCGAGAAATACATTCTTTTGAAAAAATTTCAATCGCTTCCAATTTGTGTGTTCTTCACAAATAAGACACGCTTTTTAACCTTTAATGTTATACCCTGATAGATTTCCGTATGTCAGAAAATCATTAATTGTGCCAAACAATATCACCCTCAAATTGAAACTTTCTTTCTTATATCCATCATAAACTTCCACACCGTTCTCCCACAAAATCTTTAAATTTTCGATTAAAGGTGTCAAGTATACGTTTATGTCATTCCCTGATTGTTTAGGTCCAGAAATTGACATAGATAACATCATGTACTTGTACTTCATACATAGCCATGGAGGTAGGTTGTAAATCATAATAATCACAGGCCATGTGGTATGTGAGATACTTTGAAGACCATGCGGATTCATTCCATCAGTAGATAATTCCAAGCAAAGGTTTCTTGCTTCTCCTCTAAAATCAGGAAAATCATTATCAATTTTCGACCACTATGGTGAATCTTCCGGATGTCAAAACTTTCCATCAATAATTCTTTCATATGCATGCAAAGTCAAGTGTCTTGCATCTGTTTCACTATGAAACATGCGTCTAAATCTCGAAATTATAGGAAAATACCATAAGACTTTTGTTGGAGACAATTCTTTCTTATATCGAGATAAACCGTATTTTATGACACTTATTTAACGATGCATATTCATTTTAGAACAAAATGCAATCATTTGGACAAGCATGTATCTTATCATAGCTCATGCCAATAGAGAACAACATGTTTTTGGCCTCATAGGTTCGATTAGGAAGAACATTATCTTCCAGAAGCATATCTTTCATAAGAACTAATGACTCTGAAACTTTTATCCGACCATCCATTTCCCGCCTTTAATTTTTACAACTTTAATACCGCAAACAATCTTGTGAAATTAGTGTAACCTTTATACAATGGTTTCTCTGCATCGCTTACCAACCTCTCAAACATTTTGGGACAATCCTGAAGATCTTCTTCAAGTGCTTATGCAATCTCTTCGACAAGATCACAATCGTATGTATCTGTGCCATTGTCGTCAGAAGCATATGTCGTACTATCCCTCAGTTCAACATTCATGTTACTTTTCTCACCATGAAATATCTAACATGTATAACTTCGATCAATTCCATTCCCCAGTAAATACGATTCCAACCCAACTGCGTCAACCCGACCCCCATAACAATAACCCAAGCAAAGACATTTCATTCGACTAGGGTTTTCGGCATGTTCAACACCAAACTTAACAAATTCTAATACCCATTCTCGTACTCTTTTAACAATCGATTGGAAGACATCTATTTTTATCCATGGTTTTACTACTAAGTAAGCTCAACAAAAACACTATAATTCACGTAGATATAACAAAAGAACAACTAATTACCTGTAGAGAAGTTAGCAACTTCTGGAACCACACAATGTAAGATTCTTGGAACGATCAGAATTTCACTCTTCACAAGAGAAATCGGAAATTGTGAAAGCGACTATGAAATCGGGCAACAACTACACATAAACAATTAGGTTCACTAATTCCATTTCAAACATGTTTAAAACAAAACGGTTTTTGAGTGTATCTTGTAATATATTCATAAACCTCACTTTGTAAAATCCTAACGTGATATGCTGATCTTTTAGAAAGCCAAGCTATTGAATACCACAACTCACAACTTTATCTCTAGCCTAATAACAAAACCAACATCGTTTCTTAGAAAATAGTTTTCCAACTTCAGAAAACAAAGGAATCTTTCACATGACGATAACAGTTTATAAAAACAACTTGTATGAAAACAGCATATGGACATTTAAGTTCGTGAAATTCAAACCAAAATGAAAAATCGAACTGGATATACGAGAAGAAACACAGATTCAGACCTTAAAGTCGAATTCTTTGATGAAGAGTATGTCAATCGAATCAAAGCAATCCCTTGAAATTTCGTGAAACGAATCGATACGAATCGATATGGTGATTAATAAACGATATAGTAAACCTGTAAAAACATAGAACATATAGTAAGCTATAGAATTTAGTAGACAAGGAGAATGCAAAATGCAGTAGAAGAACACCCAAGGGTCTATGTTTCACGGGGGAATAAATTGAACAATACACCGATAAGAGAAAACCCAAGGGTCTAGGTTTCATCTTTCACTCAATCGTTCTCTCTTCTATTTTTGGTTTAATGGGCTATTACCTTTGGGGAGACTTTAGTAGAGAATCTATGAGCTATTAAAAGCATTCTTATAAGTTTTATGTTTGCTTTAGGTTTATGGGTTAAGTTTTAAAAGCAGTATTATCAGAGTTAATGTAAATTCTAATTTACTATAGGCCATGAGGCCATACAAACTAACCTTATAGTCAGATGATAACCCAAGATTTTCTTCCATATCAAACAACTTACATAACTCCTCTACCACCAGAAGAAATAATCATGGATAAAAAATGCCTCTTTGTTTGAGATCCTTCGATATCAATATCTTAAGTGAGATTATCATTTACCACATCAACATTTTTAGAGAAAACACTAGCACTCATCAAAGCCTAATTCCACCATTGTTATAACTTTGAATATAATGACTAATTTCATACATTCTTATGTTGCTTCTTGCCTATTTTATGTGCAGGTGATTAACAAGATGACAAAACTTACAAAAATATTGAAGTTGAAGATAAAGGGCATTTTTTGAATGACTTTTTAAAAATATTGTGAGACTATCCACTCCATCATTCTGATAACAACAACAACAAATAACCCTCTCTGTTTTTCTTTAATCCGAACTACAATAAAGTATCACCTCAGTTTCTCTCTCGATTCAGTGGCTAACAACAAAAATACACCTCTATTTCTCTTCCGGTTCAGTGGCTAACAACAATAATACATAAATAGTTCTCGACAGTACATAAATAATGCTCTCTCGCTTCAACGATTATGACAGTACAAAAATAATGCTCACGATTTTGATTCTCGTGGTTATGATAGTACAACAATAATGCTCGCGGTTCAGCGATTTCAACATCAATATATTTGAGGAAAAGAAAAGAGAACTTACAAGGTCCGACGGTTGCAGAAAAGTTTGAGAGAACTCGTTTACAAGGTCCGATGGTTGCAGAGAAATTTGAGAGAAATTACAATGTCCGACGATTGCTGTTACGAATCGTTGTTGAAAGTTATAAATCATTGATGTTATGAATCGCGTTGCAGAGAAATTTGTTTTGAATCATTGTTGAATCGTTGCTGTTATGAATTGCGTTGCAGAGAAATCTGTTTTAAAACCTTTGAGTTTTAGGGTTTTTGTTTTTTTAATTTAGAAATAAGACATTAATGACCTTAGGCAGTACTTTATAGAAAGTGCTTTATGATGTATCACCTTTAGCAGCGCTTTCTCATTAAAAAGCGCTTTCTGATTTATGCCCTATAGTAGCGCTTATATGATGCGTTTTCTAAACACATCCTTTAGCAGCGCTTTGTGGGTATGTATGGTCTTAAGCATAGCTTCTTAAAATCGCTTTCTAAAATAGGCCTTTAGCAGCGCTTTTTCTCAAATTTCTTTTAAAGCTATAGCAGCGCTTTCTAAAGTAAGCATTTAGTAGCGCTTTGGGCCTATGGTAGCGCTTTATACTGTTGGGCCTATAGCAGCGCTTTGAGTTTAGGTAGCGCTTTCTAGAATTTATTTATTTTATTTTAATTTTAATTGACCTTAGGCAGCGCTTTCATAAAGCATTGCCTAAAGTGTGGCTTAGGCAACACTTTTTCTTAACTTTAGGCAGCACTTTTTTATAAAGTGTTGTCTAATGTATATAGTTTTAAAATTTAAAATTTTATCAGGACATATAGCAGCGCTTTGGTATAGAAGTGTTGTCTAAAGTGCACTGCCTAAAAGCAGTTTTGCCGTAGTGACGAGGAAGAAGATAACTTGCACTCCCCTTAACCCAAGAACCATTCCTTGTCACTGATGGACAAATCTTCCTTTCAGATGGTGGCATAAGAGAACCATGAAGCAACCACCAGTCAACCTGTGGCATAAGAGGAAACTTAAGAAGTATCTAACCACCACCCTGGGTAACTCAGAACACATGTCACAACTGTGTTCATAACTCATATCACAAGTCACAAAACAAACCCAAACAGATATAGGACCAGACATCCTAATCGACATGTTTGTAACATATCTGGAAGAACAAACTCCAGATCCATCTGAATAATACCTTTCTCCCCTTTTTTGGCCAAAAATTGACAAAGAAAACCTTCACAGAACTAGACCCAAAAGGTACTCACCCATACTTGAACAAAATACATAGGAACTATTTTTAACAACAACCTCAACACAAATTGATAGAGGGAAAGGGATGACCTCTATAAATAACCAACCAGTTTCATAGGAATTAATCATCCTTGAATGTGACAACTGTTTTTGGTCAAGAAGATCGTATTTGAGGAGAAAACTGACACCAAAATCAATGTTCACCGCCCAAAATTAGTCTTGACTTCCTTTAATGTCTCTAGACTGTTCCAAAAAAAAAAGTCTCAATTTATGCACATGCATAACCAAACATCTTTTTTGCACTCCCTTCTGCCACATGCTTGATCATGTTGTCTATAAAAAAAACTCCTTTGTTAGTCACACAGATAACATGTCGTGTAAAATGTCCTGACATCCTGTCAGACATTGTTCACCTCCTCTTGTATGTATCCAAAAACATCTTGACTGACACTTCTCTAAAAATTCTTCACAAAATTCTTCAAATATTCTGAAGGATAAACACAATTCCTTCCTCTAGACTCTACATGCTCTTCTTTTAGCCAGCACAAATCAAAATATCAAGACGCAAAAATGTCACATGCTTGACATCTCCTATCAAACTCAACTTTATAGAGTCCTTCCATAATCTACAGAGAAAATAAATTATCCCAGATACAAACACTGTCTTTTGGAGTAGGACAATACAATACAACTTCACATGGTTAGAACCATATAGACCCATAGATAGGCACTTCACTCCCCTGTCATGGATAACCAATGCTCCAGCTGAGCACAAAATCCATAAATTCATAACTTGCTTAAGAGGCTTTACTGAGATCCAAACTAAACCAATCTCTCCTAGAGTAACTTGCAGCAGAAGAAACCACCTCCTGATAAGCATACTGATCAGATCATCCTATCTGATACTCTTCTTATGTTCTTAGAAATTTTTGATCTAATTGCTATCTTCAATCATGACAGAAGTCATGCATTCACCATACACCCTAGAAGACAGGGTCAGAAGTTTCACATTCTACTTCAACATATTTAGAATAGCCACTTCTAAATATACTGTAGAATAACCAATATCACATTCACAATCCCAAGCTTCTTCCAAAAACATCCACCAATAAACATGATGTTACAACATCATTTGGGACTTCAACTTCCCATCACAGACCCCAAACGCTCTGGTTCTTAAAAACATCATCCATAGGACTTATTATTTGCATAGAGTTCCTTGACACCAGAGGATCTCCAATGGTACACCTTTAGCAGCCAATTCAGGTTATCACACACCAGAGCACCATAGAGAGAAATAAACTCTCAGTAGTTAGCAGCTTCCTATCCCAAACTACTTAACACAGCCACATAGAGAAAAATAAATTCTCTATACTCCTTCTCATTCATAAGGTTCAGAATGTAGACTTGCACCAACACATCAAACAAATACTCATATCCCACCAAAGTATTCACCATCAGTCACATGCACAAACCTCAACAGAGGAACAATCAGAAGATAAGACTACTTCCCTGCACGAAGTAGAACACTTAATATGACATTCTTCTTCTGCACACTTCTTACACCAGATGATTCCTCAACATCACAAACTATCATGACAGTCATTCACAACACAAACTACTCCAAATTAGGTTAATGGCTTAATGTTATACTCTAACATGAGCAAAATAAAAGTCCTTGGCTGAAGAATCAAGGAACTGAAATGATGTTCCAACATTAGTTTCGACATTAGTCTCAAATGCATGGACTTGATCATTTACTATGGCTTTGGAGACAATACCCATAGAAGTCCATACACAACTTTTGCATGGGAAACAAGAGGATCAGCCATCAGTAGTTGATCTACCTTCATGCCCATATCATAACCACATGCAGATATGTAGGAACCTGCATATTATACATCTCAAGGATCTTCTTCTAAAGTTCAGACCCCTTATCTGACTTTGAGATGGTGGACGTCAACTTTCTGCACTATGATACGATGGCAGAACCAACTGTTATACTGGTTTTGCATTTGTGTTCGCAAATGTTGTGGTAAGCAAGATCCTCCATCTACTTTTCTTTTATCCAACAAAGGAAAGGGTGAAAAGAACAGAAAAATACCTTTTGAGATTTTTCTGAGTAAGAAAGTAGATTATGGAAATGGAATGTGTTAGCACCCTTTCCATTCGTAGTTTACCTACGGGCTCTTAGATGCTTAACTCATTTTAAAGAATTTTTGCTTTGTGTGTTTTAGAAAAGTATTTTTGAAAGGCCAATAGTAAGGCAATTTGCTTTATGATAACTCTTGTATCAGTCCTCAAGAGTGTTGATAAAGCGTTTTTGAAAATGTTTTTGAAAGTTGTTTGGTGTAAGTGTAAAATTTTATTTTGAGCATAGCATCTAGGAACTATCTACTTTACTTGAAAGGTTGTTCTTTTCCTTTAGACAGTGCTATCCTACTATTAGTGAGTAGGTAGCCCTAGTCGTTGTATGTTTTGAGGGACATTTGAAGGGACGTTTATAGTCACAAAGGCAACTGGGCAAGAAACTTTAGTAACTACTCTAGGGTTTTAAGATCATTTTTGCCGAGGCAACATCGAGAGGGTCATTTTTTATCTTTAAACCAGAGGGTAGCCACTAAAATCTCTCACGTTTCGAGAGTTGTGACTGTTTTCCGAAGGCAACCAAAGTGAGGGTATTCTAAAGGTGCATATGTGAGAGTGTTTTGTTTTCAGTTATTTTAGTCTTTCAATTAGGTTTTCTAGCGTTTTATTTTATTCTTGTCATACAATCCTAGTTAGCATACATCTAAGTAGTTAATAATTTGCAGAAATTAAAAGTGCAGAAATGTAAAATCCTAACTATTACATGGCTTCGGGGATGAGGAATTTACAAGTTCAAAATGGGGAATAAAGTAGAAAAAGTAAAAGTCCTAATTTAAACTATTACAACCAGGAAGCAGGTACAATAGTATGAAAAATAATAATGCTAAAATAAAATCGCACGCGAATTAGAAAGGACGTCTAAATCCTAAAGAAAATGAAATCTTTTTGTTGGTTTTTGTTTAATAAAAGAGAATGAAATCTAAGTCTACTTAATTTTAATTTTAAGAAAGTGTTTAGGTAATTAATAATTAATTAACAAAATTAACTTTAATAAAAAAAACTAAAACCTAATTTTTTTTTGTTTTTTTTATTTGATTTTATAATGCTATATAAAAAAAACAATTAAAAGCAAAAATAAAATGGGCCAGGATAGTAAAGGTAACATGGGGTGTGAATTGGATTTTTGTTTATCCCAAATGAAAATAAGCCCAGACCACATTGGGATCCTGTGCTATTGGCCATTAAGGGTCCATCAAGAGGTGGTACTCCTGGGGCATTGGATCTGATCTCCTTGTCATCAATTGGTTGGAGCTTAAAGGAGAATGGGAAGTGGTTGAAACACAGCACACTGGATCTGCAAGATAATTGTTAGAAAAAACATAATACACGACCTGGGTATCAAATCCAGGACCTTTCCACTGCACACGTTCCCCTTTACCATCTGAGTTGTTTGTTCATTCGTTGATACAAATAAAATCATGACATTATATTAGTAAAACAAATTAGATATATATGTAATTCAAAATCAATACATGCGCACTGCACAAGCCAAAAGGAAAGAGACGCCTGGATTTTGATATTCGAAGGACTCAGTTTCAAATGTCCTAATAATGGTGTCCTGTTACTTTAGTACTGCTTTTCACATGTAACACGTTAAAACAATCACAAACATCATTCATAGCATGAATATACGATCAATATGGATTTAAATTACATATGGAATGAGTTTGAGATCAAAGGCAAGTTACCAACAGAGTGATTGTTTGAGTGATGCTCCTACGTGCGTTGGACCTGCCTAAAGCTTGTAAACGTCTCCTGGAACCTTCAGGGAATGAGTGGAATGCTTGTTTTGGATTGAGGAGGCCTGCAAAGATTGTTTCGATTTTGACAACTTTGTGAAGATTTGGAGAATTTGGTGTGGTTTTTTAAGGAAATGTCATGTGCGTGTAGCTTTGGTAGACAATCCCTCTTGTATTTATAGGGGTGTGGTGGTGAACAAAAATGGCATGAATCAACCATTAACCATGGCTTTGAAAGCAAAATCGAAAGATTTAAGAAGTTGCCATTTTGAGATATTTTCTACCATTTGGACTTTGAGCGAACCTGGACAGTATTCATTTTAACTTTCCATATCTTTGACTCTTCCGAATGCTCTCAATCTTTTTTCTTCGATGGCTATGAGTTCCAATTCAAATGGTTCAAGGCCTCATCATCATGTCCTCTTCGATTGGGTCACTATCTGCCTTAGTTGCTTGATCTGAAAACTATCCAATCAGCCCAATCGAACTCAACTCTTGTTCCTTTCGATCTCCTTTCCTTCAATCAGACTAATCGAAGCATCACCTCTTCATATTGGCTTGTCGAAGCTTCGTATTATTCTTTCTTTCGAACACAGTTGTGTAGGTGGTTCTTCGATTCCAACTCCCACTCTTTGCTTTTGTCTACAAGAATATCTTTATTGCTCATTAGTTCACCTTCGATTGGTGAATACGGCTTGTATGCACCAATCTAAAGGTAACCTATGAGCATCAGGTTTTCACTTTCGATCACCCAACTCCTTCCTTGTCTGTTCAGGAACATGCCTGAAACACATTGTCCCAAAACTCTAAGATGACTCATATTTGGCTGATTCGTCCCTAACTGTCCTTCGATCACGCCATGTTTGAAGATTGCATGTCCTTCAAACTATTATACTTCCATGTGCTTCTTTGGATAAGATAAAAGCTTTTGAAATCAAAACACTCTTCTATTTGAAGTGTTAATTCAACCAACATGGCAATCAAAGTGTGCCTTCCTTGTAATGCTTCGAATAGCTTATGAACCCTTTGATGACGCTCTTCCAATCGAAGACTTCATAAAAGCCTCCTCACGCTATATTTCGAACCATCCTTCCTTCGATCCTGGTGCTTTGTTGGGCATAAAATTCGACTGCATATGGTTGTCGAAGCTGCTTCGACCCAAAAGCTCTTAGGCATATTTTCAGCTTTCGACCTACACCCTGTTATGTACACTTCTTTTCTTTCTTTCAACTGTGCCATTATGCTAAGGCATATAGGGTGCCATGAAAATAATTTGAAGCTTCTTGAACAATTGAGAACCTCAAGGAGCATGCCTTAAATAAAATAGGAGGGCAAATTTTGGGGTACAACAGCTTCCCCTGTTCAATCTTCTTAAACCTGAGGATTTAGATTGGCTTGTATGCCTTTTGTGATCTGAAGGTGGAAGATGATTGAACACTAAAGTGCCCAGAAATTTGCGCTCACATGAAGTAATATCGTTGGTTGATGATATCAGGAATGGGCTTACAGATTCCATTTGGAGAAGATGACTGAGAGTTGTCAGAGATGGGCTTAAAGATGCCATCCAAAGTAGATGTTGACTTTATAAGAGGTCTCTTTATGAGGATTCATGTTCCTGTTGTCTAAGGAGGACTCCATTGGAGAATGTTGATTTCTGTTCTTTTGCTTGAGGAGAACTCTGTGGGGAATAGAGTCTAGGAGCTTTAGTTGTCCATGGCTCTACAGAGGAGTTATCTTTGGACTAGAGAGATGAAAGTTAGCTGTTTTCTGGTCGAAATCTAGGCTTCGCAGTAACTTATTGGGGAAAATGCAACTAACTGTTATTTGTATATATGTTAGAAGGAGCCTATGTAGGGCTGCTTCAGGATGAGTCCGTGTTAAACTTCCTCTGGAGATATATAAGAAGGAGAATGTGTAGGGCTGCTTCAGGATGAGTCAGTGTGAGACTGTATCTGGAAATTGTGAGAAGGAACACGTGTAAGATTGCTTCAGGATGAGCCCGTGTAAAGCTGCATCTGGAGATCATGAGAAGGAATCCGTGTAAGATTGCTTCAGGATGAGCCCGTGTAAAGCTGCATCTCAGGAGGAGAAGGAATCCGTGTAAGATTTATTCAGGATGAGCCCGTGTAAAGTTGCATCTGGAGATCATGAGAAGGAACCCGTGTAAGATTGCTTCGTCTGGTCGTGTAGATAGTCACCCCGTCTTGTTTCGAGAATTGATCCAAAATCAGCTGTTCACAGATAGTTGCCCTGTCTTGTTTCAGGAATTAATGTAGAACTTGTTTTTTACTGGTTGTAGAGATAGTTACCCTGGCTTGTTTCAGGAATTAATCTCTTACCTAAGAGAAAGAAAGATAGTTTCTCTGTCTTGTTTCGGGAGTTAATCTTCAATATGCTCATGTAGATAGTTGTCTTATCTTGTTTCAGGTATTAATCTATAATCAATTGTTCACAGATAGTTGTCCTGTCTTGTTTCAGGTATTAATCTGGAACTCGCCTTTTGTTGGTCGTAGAGATAGTTGCCTTGTCTGGTTTCAGGAATTAACCTATAACCTGGTCTTATAGATAGCCGCCCCGTCTGGTTTTAGGAATTGATCTACAATCAGTCGTTCACAGATAGTTTTCATATCTTGCTTCAGGTATTAATTTGGAACTTGCTTTTATTGGTCGTTGAGATGGTTGCCCTGTCTGGTTTCAGGAATTAATCTCTAACCTAAGAGATCATGAGAAGGAACCCGTGTGAGATTGCTTCGTCTGGTCGTGTAGATAGTCACCCCGTCTTGTTTCGAGAATTGATCCATAATCAGCTGTTCACAGATAGTTGCCCTGTCTGGTTTCAGGAATTAATGTAGAACTTGTTTTTTTACTGGTCGTAGAGATAGTTACCCTGGCTTGTTTCAGGAATTAATCTCTTACCTAAGATAAAGAAAGATAGTTTCTCTGTCTTGTTTCGGGAGTTAATCTTCAATATGCTCATGTATATAGTTGTCTTATCTTGTTTCATGTATTAATCTATAATCAGTTGTTCACAGATAGTTGTCCTGTCTTGTTTCAGGTATTAATCTGGAACTCGCCTTTTGTTGGTCGTAGAGATAGTTGCCTTGTCTGGTTTCAGGAATTAACCTCTAACCTGGTCTTATAGATAGCCCCCCCGTCTGGTTTCAGGAATTGATCTATAATCAGTCGTTCACAGATAGTTGTCATATCTTGCTTCAGGTATTAATTTGGAACTTGCTTTTATTGGTCGTTGAGATGGTTGCCCTGTCTGGTTTCAGGAGTTAATCTTCAATATGCTCATGTAGATAGTTGTCATGTCTTGTTTCAGGTATTAATCTACAATCAGTTGTTCACAAATAGTTGTCCTATCTTGTTTTAGGTATTAATATGGAACTTGTTTTAAAATTGATGATGATATTCGTCGGTTGATCTTTCTTGAAAAGGTAAAGAGTTAGCCGTATGCAGTATCATGATGCATGAAGTGCATTGGGTAATGATGTTCTCAAAATAAATGAGATTGTGATATATGAATTTGTGATGTGTATGCTATGACACTTATAAAATGATGTATGAATGCAATGTATGAACATATCAGTTGTTCTACTGCAGTGTTGTTGAACTAGGGAAAATAAATCCCTGATTATTGCTAGGGATGAAGAATGTAAGTCTTAAAATTTTATTGAAGTTGAAATACTGGGAGACGAATTTCCGTTGTTAGAGAAATAAACTCTGTTGGGGAAGGGAAACTCCATAAACTACTTGGGGATTTTTATGAAACCTTATTAGGAAACCCAAGAAGCTTGTGAACCAGGCTAGGGAATTCTCTAAGATGCCGGGGTAATAATTGGAGATTCTTGCTCTGCCAAGGATATCAGAAACTTTGACATCATTAGGCTGTAAATTGAGGATATGGTAGTGACTCTGTAGTAGGATGTCTCTGCCTCTTCACCTGCTGAAGAAAGTATCTACGGGGATTTGAAAATGGCCTTTTTTAGATACCCTCCCATTTCTTAAAGCCATTAGTAACCGTCTCTCTGTTTTTTATACGTGTATTTGTAAACGGTAATCACATTCAAATGCATATGTTCAAAAATAATCATTGAATGTTTTTGCAAATAAAACAGAAAAATGAAAAGAAATAGTTTTGCACTTTCAAAGAAATAGCTTTGTATTAACTTGAAGAATTTTTTCCTATAATAGGCGTTTTTGTACAAGGAGACAGACATCCTAGTAAGAGGATGTCGTCGTAAGAATGAAAACTATATAAAAATAGTATATAAATAAAAATAGCTATGTGAAATGATTCCATTGGGTTCCCATCCTGCTATTTCCTTCATGTCTTTGAGTGTCTCATCCCTGTGCTACTTGTCCGAAGCTGACTAGATTCATTAGTACCATTTAAACTTGACACTTGCTACCGAAGTCTGTTTGTAAGGTGATCCAACGGGATATAGTTGTATGCCTTAAATCCTTAACTTTTCCTGGACTTCCCTTTCGGGTTTTCAGTCCACCGGGATACCCATTTTTGCCTAAGCCGCCTTTTCAGGTTTTCGACATGCCGGGTGTACAGATTTTTCCATATGTATATCCCTAATTTTTCCCCGAACCCTTTTGGTTTGCCGAGATGCTCTTATTTTTTCCTAGGCCAGTCGACCTAGCGGGTATTTGTTCATGCGTAGTATCTTTTAACTATGTCCATGTTTACAGGGTGCGGAAGATCGTCACCATCCATAGTGGTTAAGATCATGGCTCCACCCGAAAATATGTTCTTGATCACAAAGGGCCCTTCGTATGTGGGATCCATTTCCCCCTTGGATCACCTTGCGGAAGGATAATATGCTTGATTACTAGGTCACCATCCTGATATACCTAACGTATGACCTTCTTGTTAAAACTTTAATCATACGTTTTTGGAACATCTGACCATGACAGACAACCGCGAGCCTCTTTTCTTCAGTTAGGTTTAATTGGTCAAGTCGAGTCTGAACCCATTCGTCTTCATTCAAACCTACATCCTTCATGATTCTCAAGGAAGGGATCTGCACCTCGATGGGTAGGACAACTTCCATATCATGTACCAGAGAGAAAGGAGTTTCCCCTGTTGACGTGCGTACTGAGGTACGGTAACGATGAAGAGAAAACGGTAACATCTCATGCCAGTCTTTGTATGTCACCGTCATCTTTTGTATGATCTTATTAATGTTTTTATTAGCCGCCTCTACAGTGCCATTCATCTTCGACCGGTAAGGAGAAGAGTGATGATGCTAAATCTTGAGTTATATGCAGAGATCAATGATCATAGTATTATTAAGATTGGTACCATTATCCGTAATGATTCTTTTTGGAATACCGTACCGACAGATAAGGTTATGTCGGATGAATTGGGCCATAATGTTCTTGGTAACAGAAGCAAAAGAGGCTGCCTCGACCCACTTTATGAAGTAATCAATGAAAAATAGGATGAAGCGGTGCCCATTAGAAGTTGTAGGTCTAATCTCCCCAATCATGTCGATGCCCTACATTGCGAATGGCCAGGGAGCAGTCAAGACGTTCAAGGGAACCGGGGCTGCATGTACTTTATCAACATAGATCTGGCACTTGTTACAAGTTCGTGAATGTTGATAACAGTCTGCTTCCATAGCGGACCAATAGTATCCTACCCGTATGATCTTTTTAGCCATTGTGTTCCCACTAGAATGGGTGCCAAAGGCGCCTTCGTGCATGTCTTCCATAATCTTCTCTGCTTCACTCTTATCTACACACCGAAGCAAAGTAGAATCGTGGTTGCGCTTGTAGAGGATTCCATTAATGAGGAATAACTTGGCATAGAACCTTCTTAGAAACTTCTTATAATTGACAGAAGCTCCTCAGGATACTCTTGGGCTTCGAGGTACCTTTTCACTTCATGGAACCAAGGTTTGTCCACTGCTTCTTCAGTATCAACCTCATAACAGTATGTTGGTTCATCCATTCTCTCAATAGTGATATGAGGAGCTTCATTATCCCATCTGACCTTGAACATGGATGACATGGTAGCTAGCGCGTCTGCTAACTGATTTTGCGTCTGCTAACTGATTTTCTTCTCGGGGAATATGTTCAAAGGTAACTTCCTCAAAATATGAGATCAGTGTCAGCATATGCTCCCGGTAAGGGATGATATTAGGATGCTTCATGTCCCATTCTCCTTTGATTTGACTAATTACTAGGGCTGAGTCTCGATGTACGCTTAGGAATTTTATTCTCAAATCAATAGCAGCTTTGAGACCTATAATGCAAGATTCATATTCAGCCATGTTGTTGGTACAATTGAAACACAGCTTGGCAGTGAAAGGAGTATGACAGCCTTCGGGAGATATGATCACAGCACCGATGCCATTGCCGAGTGCGTTGGAAGCCCCGTCAAAAACCATAGTCCATTGGGATCCTTTTTCAGGTCCTTCATCCGGTCCAGGTTCTTCACAATCGGTCACTAACATGATGTTCTCATCCGGGAACTCAAAATTCATGGATTGGTAGTTGTCCATAGCCCGTTGAGCTAAATGATCAGCTAGTACACTCCCCTTGATTGCTTTCTGGGTTGTGTACTGAATATCATATTCGGTCTGGATCATTTTCCATATTTCTATTCTTCCAGAGAGAGCGGGCTTCTCAAAGATGTATTTGTTAGGATCCATTTTAGATATCAACAAAGTAGTGTGAGTCAACATATACTGTCTTAGTCGGCGAGCATCCCATGCCAAAGCGCAGCAAGTTTTCTCGAGCAGTGAGTATCTTGTTTCACAGTCGGTAAATTTTTTGCTAAGGTAGTATATTGCATGCTCTTTTCGACCAGACTCGTCATGCTGCCCCAGCACACACCCCATTGAGTTCTCTAACATTGTTAAGTACATGATCAGAGGTCTTTCTTCAACCGGATGCATCGAAATTGGAGGCTCTTGAAGATATTCCTTGATTTTGTCAAAGGAGGTCTAGAAATCGTCATTCCACTTCACTGCTTGATCTTTCTTCAGTAATTTGAAGATTGGCTCACAAGTAGCGGTTAGATGGGAAATGAATATGGAAATGTAGTTTAGACGTTCCAAGAATCCCCTAACCTCCTTCTCGGTGCGGGGAGTTGGTATTTCTTGTATGGATTTAACCTTTGAAGGGTCTACTTTAATACCTTTGCTGATGACAACGATGCCTAAGAGCTTACCAGATCTTACTCCAAAGGTGCACTTATTCGGGTCCAGTCTCAATTTGTATTTTTTCAGTCTTTCAAACAGCTTCTGCAGGTGATCAAGGTGCTCCTCTTCAGTCTGAGACCTGGCTATCATATCGTCGACGTAGACCTCTATCTCGTGATGGATCATATCATGAAACAAATCTACCATGGCACACTGATAGGTTGCCTCGATGTTCTTTAACCCAAATGGCATAACTTTGTAACAGAAAGTGCCCCAATGCGTGACGAAGGTTGTTTTCTCCATATCTTCAAACGTCATTTTGATCTGATTGTACCCGGAGAAATCATCCATGAAGGGTAATACCTTATGTTGTGCGGTGTTATCAACTAGAACATCAATATAGGGAAGCGGAAAGTCATCCTTAGGGCTTTCCCTATTCAGGTCTCTGTAATCCATACACATGCATACTTTACCATCCTTTTTAGGCACTATAACAACATTAGCAACCCATTGTAGATAATAAGTAACAGCTAAGAAACCGGCGTTGAACTGTTTCATGACTTCAGCCTTGACCTTTTCTGACATCTCTGGCTGCATACGACATACCTTTTGCTTCACGGAAGGGCAATCTTCTTTTGTCGGCAAGCGATGAACCACAATATCAATGTCAAGCCCCAACATGTCTTCATATGACCAGGCAAAGCCTTAACATAGTCATGTAACATCTGAATTAACCTCCTTTTGACACTATGCTCCAGATCGGCACCTATCTTGACCTCCTTCGTATCCTCTTAAGTACCCAAGTTCATTGTCTCAACCGGCTCTTCATGAGGTTGTATTGCTCTTTCCTTCTGTTGTAACAGTATGGAAAGTTCTCCTGGTACTCTGCAATCTTCCTCACCTTCGCCCTCGGCTTGGTAGATCGGATTTTCAAAGTCATAATTGGTAATAATAGAAGCGTTACGAATGGGATCCAGAGTGGATGTGGATCTGCAGTTTGATATGTTGGTGTGTGTAAGAGAGTATAACTAATTTTAATAAAGCAAAAGCAGAAAATAAAGATAGAGAGCGTAAAATTTGTATGAAAAACGTCCAATGATTTATTAATGACATATGAAGATGAAGTAATAACCCTCACAAATAGACCATTGTGCCTCGGGTAAAGCACAAGGCTTTTAGAGTTTAAATTGTTCAAATATTACATATTCCAAAAACAAAAAGACAATTACTCCTGAGTAAAAGTAACGGGAACAAAATCCTTGGCCTCCCAATTGTTGAGTCCACCGTTGATAGTTGGGAAGATCCACTTGTCCATGTCACAGTTACTGTCAGCATCTTCTGTAGAGGAAACAACATCAATAGCACTGACTCCTGGGTCATGCTTGGGAATTTGTTCACTTATGATGTTGGGGTCTTAGGAGGATTAAACTCAATCTCCTTTGCCTCAATAAGATCTTGCACTTTGTTTTTCAGAGCCCAACAATTTTTCGTATCATGCCCCGAGCTGTCGGAATGGTAGGCACATCGAGCATTTGGGTTATAGCGGGGAGATGTAGTATTTGGATTTTTAGGAGCCTCCTTTAGAGTGACCAGATTAGACTTTAACAAGTGTGGCAAAACCTGAGATAAGGACATGTTAATCCGGGTGAACTGTCTTCTGGGCGCATCCTATCCGTGCTAATTGTTTTGTTGTTGATTTTATGCAGGGTTGGAGATCATCATAGCTCTTACCATCGGATGGAGTTCAGTTTTGCTTTGGTTTCTCTGGCCATAAGCAGCACTGACCTCCTTCTTTCCAGTGAAGGGTTTCTTCATTGTACTTGAAGATGCATCCCTCTGAATCTTACCACACTTGATACCCGCTTCTACTTGTTCCCCATTCAATATCAGCTTCGTAAACCCGGCTGAAGAGCTTCCAATCAAATGGTTGAAAAATGGACCAGACAAAGTACCCAGGAACATGTCTACCAGCTCTCTATCGCATAGAGGAGGCTGGACCCTTCCTACAAGATCCCTCCACTTTTGGGCATAATCTTTGAAACCCTCGCTGGAACCCATAGACATACTTTGAAGTTGTGTACGGGTTAGAGCAAGGTCAGTATTATATTGGTACTGCCTGTAGAAAGCAGCAGCCAGATCCTCCTAGTTGTGGATGTTGGTTCCCTCCTGCTGATAGAACCATTCCAATTGAGTCCCTGATAGACTTTCCTGGAATAAATGCACCCACAAATTCCTATCAGCAGTGTGAGGATGAATCTTCCTGACATAGGACCTTAAGTGCAGCTTAGGACAGGAGACACCGTCATACTTAGCAAATGTGGGAAATTTGAACTTCTAGGGAATGACTACTCCAGAGACCAGCCCTAACTCTTCAAAATCCAGACCAGTTACCCTCTGAATTTCCATAGCATTAAGACTATCCTCCATCTATTTGTATTTATCATCAATAGGAGGATATTGTTCCTCAGAGTAGTCAGCCTCTTCTTCATCAGTCTCTGGGTTATTGTTTTCTTCTGTTGGCTTCTCTTCCTGATTGTCTCCCTCGTTTGATGGAGTTGCAAAGTCTAGAGCTCACTTGGCTGGTCCTCTAAACCTTCTTCCCATATTCAAGAAGCCGACCAGTTTCTTTGCCTTCTTCTTTTTATCTTTGGGGATGAGAGCTTTCGGGTCTTCTTGCCCCTTAGCCAGAGCCAGGAACATTTGTTGGAATTAAGCATTTTGTGCTTGAAGATCCTTAACTGTTTGTTCGAGAGCCATTTCTTCTTGCTGAAATAAACAGCGAAGAGATAAGAAACCTGCCTTGAAACCTGTTTATGTGATGATATGTATGATATGCTTAGGTAATGTTTTCAAGGACCTTATAGGATTTAAGCTCTTTTAAACCAAAATAGGAAACAACTCTTTATTAGTAAGTTTTAATGAAACAAAAGATTACACAGAAATAAACATTAAAAGAAATTTCTAAAACTCCTAAGTCTCCCATGGACGCTTCCTTTTGGTGTTGATGTAGGTATTGAGATTCTTCTCTTTGTGAAGCTACTTTGTCAACTCCAACACTTTCTTCTCACTGACATAGAATTGAGTCTCAAAGATATCTCATTCTTCCTTGAGCTGGATCCAAGACTTTTGCAACTCTTCAAAGTTTGTTGGCATATCAGGATGGAAAGTAACGTGAGACTCGTCCCCTTGAATAATAGTTTCCAAGATCACTAGTAAGATGGCATCGTATGGCATCATAAGACTTTGGGATCGAGCTCGCACCCATATGAGGTAAGGTTCCAAAGGGATGGATTTCTTGCGCCCAAAAGTCTTACTATCAGTCTTCTTAACCATGCCTCAAGCGCGGATGAATCTCTGACGATAATTTTGAAGATCATTTGAGTAGTTGAACACAATACCTTGGATGAGCATATCAGGTGTACCATCTCTCCGTGTGTAACCAAAATGACATAGTGCTAAAGAAGGGTTATATGTGATGCCTCCTCTAATACCCAGGAGTGGCACATTAGGAAATTCTCCGCAGCGATTAATAAAAGAGATGTCTTCTTGAGAGTGAGAACACCAATGTATATCAGAGTGAGAGAGAGAGAGACATTAATCTTTGACTCCACCTTAAGCCTAAATCATTATGCATTACTGATCGAGGAAGGTGCGAAATAAACCACCTATAGAGCAAAGGGATGCAACATATAAGATTACCTTGCTTCTTCAGAGTACGAGTATGGAGAGAATGTAGGATATCCCCGAGCAATGTAGGAACCGGATTGTGAGCAAGGAAGATATTGATGGAACTCACATCTATAAATTGATCTGAATTAGGGAACAAAACCAACCCATAAATCAAGAGAGCTAAGACATCTTCAAAGGAATGGTAACTCATAGAGTCCATGAATATCTGAGCTTTCTCCATTAGAAATTTTGCAAGAAGGCCTTTAACTCCGCTTCTTCTTTCCCAATTGGATTCAATATCAGATGGCTGTAAGTGCAAAGTTATGGAAACCTTTTCAGAAGCTGGGTCTTGTTCTAAACCAGTGAAAGGTACATGCTCCAGTATAGGTGGACCAAGTAGCTTAGAGAATTCTTCCAGTGTAGGCACCAGTTGATAATCTGGGAATGTGAAGCAGTGGTGCTCGGGATCAAAGAACTAGAATAGAACACTCATCCAAACTTCATCAAACCCGGTGGTAACCAAAATGAGAAAATGGCCATGTCTTTTGTTGAATGATGAGTCCTCGGGAATATTTAAGACCAATTCTTTGAGTTTGGGAGGAATTTCTGCGAAGTTAATCCGAATGGTTTTTCTACGACCTGAATCCATACCCTATAAAACAGCAAAGAGGTAAATCCACAGGTCCTTGAAATGGTTAGTTTATGTGAATGTCATGATTTTTATGATGTCATGATTATGCTTAAATCACAGATAAACACAAGAAAGTCACACAATAGACCTTAGGAAGGCTTGCATGAGGTTTAAGGTAAGTGCCCTCTTGAATTTTCAGTTGGCTCAACCTGTCATATTAATAGTAACCGGGTTCTAAGGAGTCTCAATATCATTGACCTTTCCGTCAGGCATTGTTTCAGCTCAAGCACCAAAGTATTGCGGCCAAAATATCCCGAAAGTCCAGTCTCAATGAGTGTAGCATCGAGTATCAACTAGTCTTCGATTGGAACCAAAGCCGGCTATCTCACTACTTCCTAATCGCTAGGATGAGTCAATTAAAGGTTCTAAAGGTCAGTTAGTGCTTAGTGACACTATAAGGAAGCCTAATGTTATCCCTGACTTACTCAAGGAACATTAGTACAATCCAGAGTGTCACACTAATGTAGCCACCACTTTGTCCTTATCGGTCTATGTTGTACAACCTCCATGATTTATTGCTACTTACCTAATAAGGTGCCCCAGATCCGGGTGTAGGATCTTTAGTAACAACCCAAACAAGCCCTCAAAAATAAAGCATACAAACACATAATGTAAAGCAATTTAGAAATGACCTAAACTCTAAGGGAACCCCACTTTTTATATATGTTCCCCAGCAGAGTCGCCAATTTTGTGATACGGTGGCAGAACCGACTGTTATAATGGTTTTACATCTGTGTTTGCAAATGTTGCGGTAAGCAAGAGTCGCCACCTACTTTTCTTTTATCCAACAAAAGAAATGGTGAAAAGAACAGAAAAATACCTTTTGAGAGTTTTCTAAGTAAGGGGGGTAGATTATGGAAAGGGAAGGTGTTAGCGTCCTTTCCATCCGTAGTTTATCTACGGGCTCTTAGATGCTTAGCTCATTTGAAATACTTTGTGCTTTGTGTGTTTTTGAAAAGTATTTTTTAAATTCCAATAGTAAGGCAATTTGCTTTATGATAACTCTTGTATCAGTCCTCAAGAGTGTTGATAAAGCATTTTTGAAAATGTTTTTGAAAGTTGTTTGGTGTAAGTGTAAAATTTTGTTTTGAGCATAGCATCTAGGAACTATCTACTTTACTCGAAAGGTTGTTCTTTTCCTCTTTTCTTTTAGACAGTGCTATCCTACTATTAGTGATTAGGTAGCCCTAGTCGTTGGATGTTTTGAGGGACATTTGAAGGGACGTTTATAGTCACAAAGGCAACTGGGCAAGAAACTTTAGTAACTACTCTAGGTTTTTAAGATCATTTTTACCGAGGCAACATCAAAGGGTCATTTTTTATCTTTAAACCAGAGGGTAGCCACTAAAATCTCTCACGTTTCGAGAGTTGTGACTGTTTTCCGAAGGCAACCAAAGGGAGGGTACCCTAGAGGTGCGTATGTGAGAGTGTGTTATTTTTAGTTATTTTAGTCTTTGCATTAGGTTTGCTAGCGTTTTGTTTTATTTTTTCCATACAATCCTAGTTAGCATACATCTAAGCAGTTAATAATTTGCAGAAATTAAAAGTGCGGAAATGTAAAATCCTAACTATTACATGGCTTCGGGGATGGGGAATTTATGGAGAATAAATCAGAAAAAATAAAAGTCCTAATTTAAGCTATTACAACCAGGAAGCAGGTACAATAGTATGAATGATAATAATGCTAAAATAAAACCGCACACGAATTAGAAAGGACGTCTAAATCCTAAAGAAAATGAAATCTTTTTGTTGGTTTTTGTTTAATAAAAGAGAATGAAATCTAAGTCTACTTAATTTTAATTTTAAGAAAGTGTTTAGGTAACTAATAATTAATTAACAAAATTAACTTTAATAAAAAAAAACTAAAACCTATTTTTTGTGTTTTTTTATCTGATTTTATAATGTTATATAAAAAACAATTAAAAGCAAAAATAAAATGGGTCGGGATAGTAAAGGTAACAGGGGGTGTGAATTGGATTTTTGTTTAGCCCAAATTAAAATAAGCCCAGGCAACATTGGGATCCTGTGCTATTGGCCATTGAGGTCCATCATGAGGTGGTACTCCTGGGGCATTGGATCTGATCTCCTTGCCATCCATTGGCTAGAGCTTGAAGGCGCATGGGAAGTGTTTGAAATGCAGCACATTGGATCTGCAAGATAACTGTTAGAAAAACATAATACACGACCTGGGTATCAAACCCATACCCTTTCCACTGCACACGTTCCCCTTTACCATCTGAGCTGTTTGTTCATTCGTTGATACAAATAAAATCATGACATTATATTAGTAAAACAAATTAGATATATATGTAATTCAAAATCAATACATGCGCGTTGCACAAGCCAAAAGGAAAGAGACGCCTGGATTTTGAGATTCGAAGGACTCAATCTCAAATGCCATAATAATGGTGTCCTGTTACTTTAGTACTGCTTTTCACATGTAATACGTTAAAACAATCACAAACATCATTCATAGCATGGATATACGATCAATATGAATTTAAATTACATATGGAATGAGTTTGAGATCAAAGGAAAGTTACCAACGGAGGGATTGTGTGAGTGATGCTCCTGCGTGTGTTGGACCTGCCTAAAGCTTGGAAATGTCTCCTGGAACCTTCAGGGAGTGAGTGGAATGCTTGTTTTAGATTGAGGAGGCCTGCAAAGATTGTTTCGATTTTGACAAATTTGTGAAGATTTGGAGAATTTGGTGTGGTTTTTTCAGGCAATGTCCTGTGCGTGTAGCTTTGATAGAAAATCCCTCTTGTATTTATAGGGGTGTGGTGGTGAACGAAAATGGCATGAATCAGCCATTAACCATGGCTTTGAAAGCAAAATCGAAAGATTTAAGAAGTTTCCATTTTCAGATATTTTCTACCATTTTGGTCTTTGAGTGAACCTGGACAGTATTCGTTTCAACTTTCCATATCTTTGACTCTTTCGAATGCTCCAAGCTTTGTTATTCGATGGATCTGAGTTCCAATTCGAATGGTTCAAGGCCTCATCATCATAGTTTCTTCGATTGGGTCACTATCTGCCTTAGTTGCTTGATCTGAAAACTATCCAATCAGCCCAATCGAACTCAGCTCTTGTTCCTTTCGATCTCCTTTCCTTCAATCAGACCAATTGAAGCATCACCTCTTCATCTTGGTCTATCGAAGCTTCGTTTTTTTCTTTCTTTCGAACATAATTGTGTAGGTGGTTCTTTGATTCCAACTCCCACGCTTTGCTTTTGTCTACAAGAATATCTTTATTGCTCACTAGTTCACCTTTGATTGGTGAATACGGCTTGCATGCAACAATCTAAAGGTAACCTATGAGCATAAGTATTTCACTTTCGATCACCCAACTCATTCCTTGTCTGTTCAGGCATATGCCTGAAACACATTGATCCCAAAACTCTAAGATGACTCATATTTGGCTGATTCGTCCCCAACTGTCCTTCGATCATGCCATGTTTGAATATTGCATGTCATTCAAACTATTATACTTCCACGTGCTTCTTTGGATAAGATAAAAGCTTTCTAATTCAAAACACTCTTCTATTCGAAGCGTTAATTCAACCAACATCGCAATCAAAGTGTGCCTTCCTTGTAATGCTTCGAATAGCTTAAAAACACTTCGATGACGCTCTTCCAATCGAAGACTTCATAAAAGCATCCTCGCGATTTCTTTCGAACCATCCTTACTTGGATCCCGGTGCTTCAATGGGCATCAAATTAGACTGCACACTGCTGTCGAAGCTGCTTCGACCCAAAAGCTCTTAGGCATATTTTCAGCTTTTGACCCACACCCTGTTATGTACACTTCTTTTCTTCCTTTCAGTTGTGCCATTATGATAAAGAATATAGGGTTCCATGGAAATAATTTGAAGCTTCTTGAATGATTTAGGACCTCAAGGAGCAGGCCTTAAATAAAATGGGAGGGCAAATTTTGGGGTACAACATGCATCTATAGAGGAGATTTCCTCTAACAGGTATCTGAAGCAGACTTCAATGAACACGGAATCGTACCACACACAAAGTGTTCATAATAAATATGATTCTCCTAATTCTTCAAGATACAAGGATGCCCTTCAATCCTAACAGAAACAAATGTTCCATTACGTAAAGACGTCACACAACTAAACTCCAGCTTAAGGAGAAACTTCACAAATAGATAACAAGGAGAGAATAATCATACTTACTTTAAATAAGGACCATAACCCTATGATCCCATAAAACAAACAACAACTTCTCCTTACTCTAGAAAAAAACTGAAATGCTCATCCTAGGTTATTCAGATGACACTTCAACTGTGCAGACACCAACCAACCACTTAACTCAGGTTGACACAACTCCAATGCAGAAAATCCCTTGGATGTATCTTCCATTAAAAAACAAGAGTTTCATGCTCTCATAGACTTGATAAGAATATCAAGTTTGAGTAAACAACCTCCATCCTATTTTAAAGAAACATCTGGCAAAAATTATTTGAGAAAAATAAATTCTCAAACCAAAGATGTCAAGACATTACGTATGACACATCTTCAAAGTCCTCCAACTCCATAGTAGGGACTTCACTTCAACAACCGCTAAGAACATATTATAGAATCATATATTATCCCTCTCAATAACGGCACAGCCTGTGGTTGGTACACTCCCATAACACCTCTCACATAGAATCTATTTCATATCCATACACAAGATTCCATAAATCTGGCTCCTTTGATCCGAAGGACTTCCAGATGAAAGAGAGAATGTCCTGGACATTTGAGCTCAACCTCCATAAAGACTCTGGCAGGGATATCTTTAACAAATCATCACTAAAAAATTGAGATAAACTTCTGCACTCCTACTCACTTGGACCAGAAATAAACTGAACAAAAAAGTAATCAATAGGTTGATCATCCCTTGATCAACTCATTTCTCTAATACATGTTTCCAGGAAACTTCTTAGATACACAACCCAGATGCCTCCTCTTCCAGATCAGGAGTAGTTTCTAAACATATGTGACCAACACACATTTGTTTAGCACCCGAAGCATCTGCAAAACCAATAGCTTGTCCAACAGGATTCTACTCAAATTGTTGATGATATATTTTAACATCTGGTAGAACATCTTTCTTATACCCAATCAACACATTATTGAGATTGGTTCTGAAGTCTTTACTTCTCTCAGAAAATCAAAATATATCTTGATAACCTTAAAGGTCTTAAATAGGCTTCCATCTTCCATACCATCATCGGTAAAAAATAGTGCCAGAACCACTTTCCTAATCTACCCACAAACTAGGAAGATCACTCTGGAAGCAACAATAAGCAAGAGCTTTTTCCACCTTCAGAACTCTTTTCATCAACCACATTTGAAAGTTCCTTTATGAGTGGAATTGAGATAAAACTCAAGTATCTTTGGAAACTTTAGCAAGCTGGTTGGAACTATCCTCCAAGCATCACCACACCATGGGATACACCTCCAGAGAAGAACATATGGCTACAACCTTAATCACCAGAAACTCACAACACCGCCAAGATTTTTCCATTAGATACATATGCCGCGGAACATAAACTAGAAAACTGCTTAACCTTTAGGCGCAACATAAAACCCTTGCACAAAACCACCATAATCCAGGTCTAAACAAAACAACCTAGGTTTGAAAATAAATCAAACCCAACCCAACAACTCACCACCAAAGCTACATGGTTGATACCAACAGACATGTCCAATACACACCCTATCAAGAATAGCCTGTCCTCCACTTCAAGGGACCCGTTGTACCCTAAAATTTTCCCTCCCTTTTTCTTCGCGACATTTCTCATAAAAGATCTCAAATGCTCAAGGATTCTCAAAGAGTTGATCAGACAAGCTCACCTCCTAAACACTGAGACCACAAATAAGGGATTTGGGTTTCACAAGGAAAAATTGGAATTCTAATGCCTCAAAGGATTTTCATTGTTCATCATAGACCTCTAAGAATACTCATGTCAAGTTTCAAGTCCTGCATTTCAAAATTGCCCAGTCAATGGCTCAGGTGACTGAAAATCAGTTGTATTGGATAAAAAGTCAATTGTGGTCAACCTACAGTCAAACTTCAAGATTTTTGGCCAACATCAATATTTTGAAGTCATATTCATCAATTAATCAAGGTTTGATCATAATTCCTCAAGGAAAGCATCCAAATCATCAAAGGGGCAAAATTGTCAAAATTAGGGTTTTGACTAAGAATGACTGATCTTTGACTTTTGACCTAGTACATGGTCTAATGGCTTGAAGCATGATCTTAAGGACTCAAACACAATATCTTGACCTAATTTCATGGTTCAAAATATCCTCAAATATCAAGTGATTGATAGTTGAAATTTGGATCAATTGATGAAAAGTCAACTGACATACAAAAAGTCAAACTTTGACTTTTTGGTCAACATTAAGTTTCAAAGATCAATAATCGTCAAGACATTCAAAAATATCAAACTTGATCATCAATGTGATACGGTGGGAGAACTGACTTTTTGTTTTGCGTTTGTATTCGCAAACGTTGCGGTTTAGCAAGAGTCGCCACCGACTTTTCTTTTATCCAAAAGAAAAGGTGAAAAAGCACAGGAAATACCTTTAGAGATGTTTTCTTGAGTTCGAGGGGTAGACCATGAAAAGGGAAGGTATTAGCACCATTTTCATCCATGGTTTTCCATGGGCTCTTAGTTACTCGCTAGATCACTTGCTTTTGAATGTGTGCTTGTGATGGTTTTTGAAAGTATTTTGAAAATGTAACTTTGTAATGATTCTCGTTTCTATAAGAACGCATATAAAGTGTTGATTTCGAAAATAGTTCAAAGAGGTGTTTGTGAGATATGTTTTTGAAAGTGATTTTTAAAAAGGTGTATTCTTTGTAATGGTTCTCGTTTTTATAAGAACGCGTACAAAGTGTTGTCTTTTGAAAAATGTTTCCAAAATGAGAGTGTTGGTGTATGAAATGTTTTTGTTGTGAGCAAGCGAGCAACTAGGAGCAAATCTACCTACTCAAAAGGTATTAAATGTTCTGTTCCTCCTCCTTTAGATGTTTCTGTAGTTGTTTAGTTATTGGCTTGCATTTTTGGTAAAACCCAAGTGTGTATGTGTGAATGTCATGACTGATGTCATAACATTCTAGTTTAGTTGTACTGATTCATTAGGTACCTTTGCAGAAAAATATTGTCATTCAGGTACTGATGTTTATAAGTGTGTATCTGAGCATTTTGCAAAATGATCACATTTTCCTAAATCAGTAGACAGGTTTTCTCAGATGTCATAACAGATGTTAAGACATCCTGTTCTGAACTAACCGGTTTTCAGTTTGGTTAATTCTGAGTTTTTTCAGGAAAATAACTCAGTCTTTCCAGAACAGAATCCTGCGTTTTCTTTGGGATAACCTAGCTCATCCCTAACCTGGTTAATAGAGTCCTGTGACCTAGTCTTAAGGTCAAACGGAATTAACCCTAGGTTTTTGTGGAAACCCTAACTGAAGTTGCAGCTGCTATATATTCAACAGAGCTGCTGTTTTGCAGGCAATCCCTTTTTGGTCAGAAGATCATTTGTAAACTGTATAGGTTTAATAATTGTACTCCAAGCAATTATCATTGTGATAAGTGACTTGGAATAGGTTTTTAATTGTAAGGGTTGTGTAGCACTCAAAGCTTTGAAGCAAGAGTGTTTGAATGTTTCTTGACTAAAGCTGTGAAGCAGAGTCAAGTTAAGTGTGTGTATCACTCAAAGCTATGAAGCAAGAGTGGTTGTGTTGCTTGATTAAAAAGCTGTGAAGCTTAATCAAGTGTATGTTTTTGAAGAGTGTCTTCATCAATTCATTAGTCAAATTGTTTTATGTATCACTGTTGTGATTGAGGGGGAGTGAGTAGGAACTCAGGTTTAAGTTGTACTTAGATTGAAATTGCATTGGGTAGGTCTTAAGTGAAGGAGATAAACTGGTTGGTTTATTCCTGAATTAACATCTCTTATAGTGGATTTCCTCCCTGGCTTGGTAGCCCCCAGAGTAGGTGTTGTTGCACACTGAACTGGGTAAACAATTGACTGTGTTCTTTACTGTTTTTGTATTTACTTTCTTATAGAAAGTCAGATACGGTGTCATAACATTAAACGTGACATTGAGTATCTGAAGCCAGAATTTCAATTGGCATCAGAGCAGGCACCCTGCCTGTATTACTGGGTGAGATCTAGGGATATCACTTTCTGGCACTATGGACAAAGAAGGAGTTTTTGGAAATAGACCACCCATTCTGGATGGAACTAATTATGACTACTGGAAACCTCGTATGATTGCCTTCTTAAAATCTCTGGACAAAAAGGCTTGGAGAGCTGCTGACAAAGGATGGATCCATCCCACCATAACTGAGAAAGATGGGACAATCAGTCTGAAGCCTGAGGAAGATTGGAGTAAAGAAGAAGATGAGTTAGCCCTGGGAAATTCCAAAGCTTTAAATGCCCTGTTCAATGGAATTGATAGAAACATTTTCAGACTAGTACATCAATATGAACTGGCCATGGAAGTTTGGGACACTCTCAAAACTACTCATGAGGGCACTTCCAAAGTAAAAATGTCAAGGCTTCAGATGTTGACTACCAAGTTTGAGAATCTAAAAATGATGGAAGATGAAACCATTCATGAGTTTCACATGAACATCTTGGAGATTGCCAACACCTCAGGAGCACTGGGAGAAAAGATGTCAGAAGAAAAACTGGTGAGGAAGATTCTCAGATCCTTGCCTAAAAGATTTGCAATGAAGGTAACTGCCATAGAGGAAGCCCAGGACATCAGCAAGTTGAAAGTGGATGAACTTATTGGGTCTCTTCAGACTTTTGAGATGGGGATCACTGATAATGGTGACAAGAAGAACAAGAGCATAGCACTTGTATCCAACACTGATGTTGAAAACAAGGAGGATGAAGAAGAAAATCTTTCAGAAGCTATAGCCATGCTTGGAAGACAGTTCAACAAGCTCATCAAAAGAATGGATCCAAAGTCAAGGTCTAATGTTCATAACATTCCCTCTGACATTGACAGTTCCAGCAGAAGACCAAGGTCAGAAGAAAAGGGAAACCAAGGCAGAGGCATTCAATGCCATGGCTGTGAAGGATATGGACATATTCGAGCTGAATGTCCTACCTTTCTTAAGAAACAAAATAAAGGAATGACTGTTACTTGGTATGACTGTGATTCAGAAAGTAATTCTGAAGAAGAATCTGCCAAACTAGTTACTGCTCTAACTGGTGTTTGTACCTCTGACAGTGACACTAGTGATGAAGAAGTGACATTTGAAGAACTGACTGATACCTACAAGAAATTATGTATCAGAAGTGCTGAAGTCTGTGTGCAGAATGAGAAACAATCAAAACTCATTATAAAGCTGGAGGCTGAAAAAAGGGCAGATCTTGAAACCATAAGTCACCTAGAAGGGGAAGTTCAATTACTGAACTCACAACTGAACCAAATGACAAAATCTGTCAAGATGTTGACCAATGGATCAGATAAATTGGAAGAGATTCTTCAAGTTGGACAAAATGTGGGAAACAAATCCGGTCTAGGATTTGTGGAAGCTAAGAAATCTGGTGCAGACAAGAAGATCAGGCATGTTAAACAATTGTCAAAGCAGATGTCTCAACACAACTCTCAACATCAGAAATACATGAAGAAAAAATACCAAAGATGGAGATGTCATCATTGTGGGAGGTATGGACACATAAAGCCCTTCTGCTTCAAATTGCATGGATACCCTAATCAAAACTCAGGTGCTAAACCTAAGCCAAAAATGGTACCACATACTCCTCATTGGAAGAAAAAGGCTACTGCCCTGATAGCCCATACTTCCCTGAGAGTGTCTGCAAAGGAAGGCTGGTACTTTGACAGTGGTTGCTCTAAACACATGACTGGAATAAAGAACATTCTCAATCATGTCAAACCTCACAACACTAGTTATGTGACCTTTGGAGATGGTGCTAAAGGTGAAATCAAAGGAGTTGGTAATTTGGACTGCCCTGAAGTTCCAAGACTGAGTGAAGTCTTGCTGGTAAAGGGGCTGACTGCTAATCTCATTAGTATCAGTCAATTATGTGATCTAGGATTCAAGGTCAACTTCTCAAAATCTGAATGTCTAGTAATTAATAAAAAAACTAGAAGTTGTAATGAAAGGAATCAGATCCAAAGATAACTGCTACTTGTGGCAGCCTGAGAACACTAATAACTCCACTATGTGTCCAATTACCAAAGAAGAAAAAGAGATGAAACTGTGGCAGCATAAGCTTGGTCATCTTCATCTAAGAAGAATGAAAAGAGCTATCTCTATGGAAGCAGTCAGAAGGACTCCAAAACTACAGGTTGATAATGTCTATGATGTGGCAAATAAATTTGAAGAAGGATGTGTTGTCAGAACCATAAGTTATCATGACAAGGATGTTGGAAATAACAAGTCTAATAAATTCTGTTTCCCTGAAAAAATGAGGCGTGAAGTCTCCTCTCCCATAACTCTCCATGGAGTGGACAAAAAGAAAATCATTCAAGAATCAACCAGAACTATGATTCATGTCAAAAGAATGCCTTCCCAACTCTGTGCGGAAATAGTTGCTGCTAGGAATAACTGTTCTCAAAATATCTGGTCAAAACAGATGCTCACTGAGTATAATGTCTCACAAGATGTTGTGACATTGTGTTGTGACAATCTGAATACAATCAATATTTCCATGAACCTTATTCAGCATAACAGGACCAAGCACATTGACTTTGTAGAGAAGAAGTCATTTAAACTGGAACATGGTATCTTTAAGCTTCAGCTGACTGATTCTTCTACCAAGGCTCTTGTTGGAAATAAACTTGAAAACTTGAGGGGCAAGTTGGGTATTTACCAACATGAGAAATTATAGCAATTAATTTTGCTTAAAACAAGGGTTGAAGGAGTTAATTTTATTAAGTCCATTTTTAGTGGGTTAATCATATGTTTTCCCAATTCTTTCAAAATCCTTAAGAAGTTGAAAAGACTCTCCTTTGCCTCCTACCTCTCTCGTCTTTGCAACCTGTTCCCTCCTCTCAATCAAAGTTTTTTCTCAAATTTCTACTGGTGCTCAAAGTCAATCAAAATGTCTCAGACATCATCTTCAACCAAGGCGACTTCATCATCCTCATCATCTTCATCATCTGACCAAGACTCTAGAGCAATCACCACATGCATAGAATCTGAAGTTCTTGAGGTCACTCCTCTCAGAGAGATGGCAACTGACCCAGCCAAAGTCAAAAAGCTAAGAACTAGACATGCAGGAAGAGCTCAAGCTGCAGCCTCTGGTAATCCTTCTCATCCTTCTTCTTCTGTACCAAATAGAGAAGGATCAGTTCAAGTTCATCAAGCTATTGCTAGGCTTGTTACTAGTATACTAAGCGGAAACCAACCTGTACCGGGGATTTCTGTCCCTTTAAATCAATCAGGAAGCCCAAATATGGACGTCTCTGAGAATGTAGATGTCTCTGAGAATGTTGTGACACAAAATGACAACATTCAGAACCCTTCAGAAAAGACTGCTGATCCACCTATCATTGATGTGGATGAGGATTACTCAGATAATGATCTGATTGCCAATGTAAACCCTAGCATAGCTAGGAGATTGATGAAAAGAAAGGGTAATCAGAATGATGCAAAATGTGTGTCCAAAGATAAACCTGCTGTTAAGAAATCCAAGGCTGAAAGCATGGCTGAGAAAAGTATTCAGACAAAAGGGAAGAAGGCCCAGGTGCATACTGCTAGACAACCAATTTTAAAGAAGAGAAAAGAACCTGAATCTTCTGATTCTGATGAGGAATCAGAATTTGAGATTGATGCTGAAGAAATTCCTATCAGAAGGAAGCTCCCCTCCAGCAAAATTGCTAGAGTGCCTGAAGTCCCAACAGACAACATCTCTTTTCATCATCCTGACAATGCAAACAGATGGAAGTATGTTTGCTTAAAGAGAATAGCTTTAGAAAGAGAACTCAACAATGATGCCTTGGAGTGCAAAGACATCATGGACCTGATCAAGAATGCTGGACTGATGAAGACAGTGATAAAATTTAACAAGTGTTATGAGAATCTGGTCAAGGAGTTTGTAGTGAACTTGTCTAATGATTGTGCTGATGGAAGGTCAGCTGACTTTGAAAGTGTTTTTGTTAGAGGAAGAAGGGTCAAGTTCTCTCCATCAGAAATTAACAAATTTCTTGGAAGAACAAATGAGGATTGTCCTGATCTGGAGGTCACTGACAATGAAGTTTGTCAAACCATCACAGCAAGGCAAGTGAAGTGCTGGCCCTTGAAAGGCAAGCTGAATGCCAGCAAACTCAGCATGAAATTTGCCATCCTGCACAAGATTGGTGCAGCCAACTGGGCGCCTACAAATCATAAATCAACTATCTCCACAGGATTGGGGAGATTTATTTATGCTGTGGGAACCAAGACTGCTTTTGACTATGGCAGGTATATCTTTGAACAAACTTTAAAACATGCTGGTAGTTATGCTGTCAAAGGACCAATTGCCTTTCCCTCCCTCCTTTGTGGAATTATCCTTGCACAATACCCTGATATCCTGGTGACAAGAGATACAGCCTGCAAAAGAGCTCCTGCCCTTGGGTTGCACTACAAACTGTTTCAGGGATCTCATGCTCTAGATATTGTCATAACATCAGCTGAGACATCATCTGTGAAGACCCAGTCCAAGACATCTGATGTCATAGCTGTGTTAAAAGAGACCTGCAAAGAGCTGGAAGCTAGGAAAAAGACCCTAGAACACCTAATTGCCAGGTTAGAAAAGGAGGAAGCTGAAGGAAACAGAAGGGAAGAAGGTGTAGAAGCTGAAGGTCATCTCAATATTGAAGAAACTAGCTCCTCTGAGTCTGATGACAGTACTTGAAGGTTGGTTGCTGTTTGGTGGTGTTGCTGGTTGGTGCTGATATCTGGTGGAGTTTGGAAGTGTGTTCAGTTTTTTTTTCTCTGCTGCTGCTCTTATTATTATTGGATAACTGTATAATCTTTATGAACATGTATCTTTGGCCCATTTGTGGCTAAAGAGGGGGAGAATATTTTGGTACTTACTTAATTAGTACCTGCTTAATTAGACATTCTATTTTTCTGCAGTCACTTATTTCTGCTGCTATCTATCTCTGATTGCTTAGGGTCTTTAGCCAAAAATCTGCCAAAGGGGGAGTTTGTAGTTGTTTAGTTATTGGCTTGCATTTTTGGTAAAACCCAAGTGTGTATGTGTGAATGTCATGACTGATGTCATAACATTCTAGTTTAGTTGTACTGATTCATTAGGTACCTTTGCAGAAAAATATTGTCATTCAGGTACTGATGTTTATAAGTGTGTATCTGAGCATTTTGCAAAATGATCACATTTTCCTAAATCAGTAGACAGGTTTTCTCAGATGTCATAACAGATGTTAAGACATCCTGTTCTGAACTAACCGGTTTTCAGTTTGGTTAATTCTGAGTTTTTTCAGGAAAATAACTCAGTCTTTCCAGAACAGAATCCTGCGTTTTCTTTGGGATAACCTAGCTCATACCTAACCTGGTTAATAGAGTCCTGTGACCTAGTCTTAATGTCAAACGGAATTAACCCTAGGTTTTTGTGGAAACCCTAACTGAAGTTGCAGCTGCTATATATTCAACAGAGCTGCTGTTTTGCAGGCAATCCCTTTTTGGTCAGAAGATCATTTGTAAACTGTATAGGTTTAATAATTGTACTCCAAGCAATTATCATTGTGATAAGTGACTTGGAATAGGTTTTTAATTGTAAGGGTTGTGTAGCACTCAAAGCTTTGAAGCAAGAGTGTTTTAATGTTTCTTGACTAAAGCTGTGAAGCAGAGTCAAGTTAAGTGTGTGTATCACTCAAAGCTGTGAAGCAAGAGTGGTTGTGTTGCTTGATTAAAAAGCTGTGAAGCTTAATCAAGTGTATGTTTTTGAAGAGTGTCTTCATCAATTCATTAGTCAAATTGTTTTATGTATCACTGCTGTGATTGAGGGGGAGTGAGTAGGAACTCAGGTTTAAGTTGTACTTAGATTGAAATTGCATTGGGTAGGTCTTAAGTGAAGGAGATAAACTGGTTGGTTTATTCTTGAATTAACATCTCTTATAGTGGATTTCCTCCCTGGCTTGGTAGCCCCCAGAGTAGGTGTTGTTGCACACTGAACTGGGTAAACAATTGACTGTGTTCTTTACTGTTTTTGTATTTACTTTCTTATAGAAAGTCAGATACGGTGTCATAACATTAAACGTGACATTGAGTATCTGAAGCCAGAATTTCAGTTTCTATCTTACCATTGATTTGGTAAGAAACCCCATCGTTGGATGTGAAGGGACAGATGTGGGACGTTTGTCATAGAAAGCAACCTATGTGATGTTTTAGCAATGTCGTTTTAGGGACTAGATCGTTTACCGAAGGCAACATCAAGGGTCATCGAGGGACTACGATCTTTTATCGAGGGTCTTTGCTAAAACGTCCATGTACGAGGGACATGACTATTTTTCGATAGGCCACAAAGTGGGATTACCTTAAAGGTGCTAGTGTGCAAGTGTGTTTGATTACATGCACTTAGTCATGATTAGGTTGATCTATTTGTCAATTTCATGTCTTGCCATACACACCCTAATTACTAGCATTTACATTTGAAAATGATAAGTTGCAGAAATGTAAAGTCCTACGCTATTACAATATTTTAGGGATGAGGGTACATATTTATGAATGGGGGTTGCAAGTAAAAATAAGTCCTAAGTTACTATTACAACCATATTGAAATGTACAATATAAGAAAGAAATGGGCTTGTTTAGAAAAAAAATTTGTCTTAAAAAAAAGAAATAAATTAGTTAATAAAAGAAAATATTTTTATGTCTTTTTATGTTAATATTAAAAATGATGAAAAGGGAAATAAATGAAAGACAGAAACAGCGTGCTACTGCAAGCAAAATAAACAAGGATCAGAAGTTTTGAAGCTAGGCGCGTGATGACTCAAAGAGGAACGGCAGTGGGCATCAGAGGTTCTGAATTGGTAAACTCTAAGGTCCTGCAAGAAATGTTAGAGGACAGACACGGAAATTCTGGGTTGCATTCAAACAGTGGGCCACAAGTCAGAAGTTATGTATTACACTAAAACAATGAGTAAACTTCAGAAGTTCTGTATTGTCAGCATGTGAAAATCAGAAACTCTGAGTGTTTGAAAACAACGAATGGAAACATCAGAAGTTCAGTGTATTTGACATGTAAGGAAGAACTCAGAAGTTTTGTGCTGTGTTAGAACAATGAGTGAATCGTCAAAAGTTTTGTATTGTGCTGAGCCAGTGGGTGAACATTAGCAATTCAGTGCGTTACCAGCATGTAAGAATCAAAAGTTCAGTGTGTGTTAACAGTGAGAAAAATCATAGAAGTTTTGTGTGTTAAAATAGTGAAGAGAACTTAGAAGTTCTGCGTGCTTAAATAGTGAGAAAATCCTAGAAGTTCTGTGTGTTAAAATGGTGAGTGAAAAACAGAAGTTTTGTGTTAAATTTTGACTTTTAATCAGCACACCAGCAGTTTATTCAGTTCTTATTAAACAACAAATTATAAGGATAACAGCACAACAACTTATAGAAGTTCTAATCCTAAATCTGAATCTAGCCCTAATCAAGAAACTCTGATCCGCAGTTTTTTTTCTACTTATGCAATAATATGAACAACATCAATACTATGATATTTACATGTTTAATGATGTTCTGAATGAAAAAGATGAAAAGTCAGAAAGACTTACCTTGAACCTGGAACATGGGCTTGGAGCTTTGAGATGCTACCTTTGGATGTTCTGGAATCAGCAAGAGTAACGGAAGAGGAAGTGCCAAGCTCTTTGATTCAAAAGGAAGAACAAAGGTTTGGTTTTCTGTTTGGGATTTCTAGATTTTTTATGAAGGTTTCAACTTCCTTTTCTCTCAATTTTTTACCAATCTCTCTTCCAAAGCCATCCTCTCCCTCAAAGCTCAGCCCCTTGAACGTGTGATGGAGCAAAGTATTTATAGGTGAGTTTGTTGTGATTTTGGGGGGAAAGACAAATGGGATTTTAAATCAATTTGGCATCCTGCTCCCCTGCTTTTTCATCACTGTTTTCGTATGCTAGTTTGGTGCAATTATGGGATGCAGGCGTAGGCTGAACTAGTTGCTGATTAGCAGCTTTTAACCATGCTTAAGCTGGAGTTGTCAGCAAGATTTAAGGAAAAGCAAAACAAAGCATGGGCCTAGTACCAAAGTTTTCTATCCCAAGACAGTAGAGGTACGCGTGGTGAAAATCCTTTGGATAAAGACTCAGAAAGTGGTTGTGAGCATTAAATGATGATGAGACTTATCACAACCAGAAATCCTGCAACGTGAGATTCTACACCATGGCTTAGTTTTGGATCAGAAGTTCTGCTTCAGCGCAACATCCAACCTCTGATCTTTGTATCTTCTGGCTCCAGCATGTTCTGAAGGAGTTTCCAGGCTCTCCGGGAAGTTTGTAACACGCTTTGTAAACCTTCTTTTATCTACTCTTGCAAGCTCTGACTGAGCCTTTGTGGAAACTGGTCCAGAAGTTCTGACCAAACTCTGTTTTGAGAGTGTCCAGAATTTGCTGAGTATTTCAGTTTCAAGGACATGTCTTTGAGAAGTTATAACTTGAAATCCCAACATTTCTAGGAGGAGTTCTGTTCTGCAATGTTTCAGATCTTGTTCAGATCTAAAATTCTTGTGTCAGAAGTTGATCCAGAATCAGCTTGCGTCATGGTGAAAATCTGGTCAGAAGTTTTGAGCTTTTCATGTTTCTTAAACACTTAGAAAAATTCTAAGTATTTAGAATTTTGACTTTTCCAAAAGTAGTTTTGACTTTTGAATTTCTTGACGAAACAAATCTCACATTCCAACATGTCTTGATGAAATATGATTCTTGAAGCTTGATTTTGATCCAAAAATCAAAGTTTGACTTTTCAGTATGCAAATGACCATTTTGCCCTTGCAGATGACTTTCTTGAAAAATTGCAGTTCAAGGCTTGGAATTGGATGAAAGTAAACTTGAGGATCCCGGGTGATTCCTTGAGAAATGAGAGGGCAAATTTTGGGGTACAACAGCTGCCCCTGTTCAATCTTCTTACACCTGAAGAATTAGATTGGTAATTCTGCCATTCATGATTTGAAGGTGGAAGATGATTAAACACTAGAGTGCCCAGAAATTTGCACTCGGCGATGCGATGGTAGGAGGGATGGGCTTAAAGATGACATTTAGAGAGGTGATAAAATGTTGTTGGAGATGGGCTTGTATATGCCATCAAAGAATGCTTGTTGAATTGTAATTTGTAAGTTGAAACTGAATGATTATCAGAATTGCGTCCATGTTTGGAGTGTATCTGTACTGTATCTGAAGGTCAACAGGATGATGAAGGAATCTTGGACGATTACTAACTCAGTAGGATGATGAAGGAATCTTGGATGACTACTACCTAAACAGGATGATGAAGGAATCTTGGACGATTACTACCTCAGCAGGATGATGAAGGAATCTTAGATGACTACTACCTCAGCAGGATGATGAAGGAATATTAGATGACTACTACCTCATCAGGATGATGAAGGAATCTTGGATGACTACTACCTCAGCAGGATGATGAAGGAATATTGGATGACTACTACCTCAGCAGCATGATGAAGGAATCTTGGATGACTACTACCTCAGTAGGATGATGAAGGAATCTTGGATGACTACTACCTCAGCAGGATGATGAAGGAATCCAGGATGACTACTACCTCAGCAGGATGATGAAGGAATCTTAGATGACTACTACCTCACCAACATGATGAAGGAATCTTAGATGACTACTACCTCAGCAAGATGATGAAGGAATCTTTGGGCCATTTCTACCTCAACAACATGATGAAGGAATTTTGGATGACTACTACCTCAGCAGGATGATGAAGGAATCTTGGATGACTACTACCTCAGCAGGATGATGAAGGAATCTTGGATGACTACTACCTCAGCAGGATGATGAAGGAATCTTGGATGACTACTACCTCAGCAGGATGATGAAGGAATCTTGGATGACTACTACCTCAGCAGGATAATGAAGGAATCTTGGATGACTACTACCTCTGTAGCATGATGAAGGAATATTGGATGACTACTACCTCAACAGGATGATGAAGGAATCTTGGATGACACTACCTCAGCAGGATGATGAAGGAATCTTGGATGACTACTACCTCAGCAGGATGATGAAGGAATCTTGGATGACTACTACCTCAGCAGGATGATGAAGGAATCTTGGATGACTACTACCTCAGCAGGATGATGAAGGAATCTTGGATGACTACTACCTCAACAGGATGATGAAGGAATCTTGGATGACTACTACCTCTACAACATGATGAAGGAATCTTGGATGACTACTACCTCAGCAGCATGATGAAGGAATCTTGGATGACTACTACCTCAGCAGGATGATGAAGGAATCTTGGATGACTACTACCTCAGCAGGATGATGAAGGAATCCAGGATGACTACTACCTCAGCAGGATGATGAAGGAATCTTGGATGACTACTACCTCACCAACATGATGAAGGAATCTTAGATGACTACTACCTCAGCAGGATGATGAAGGAATCTTTGGGCCATTTCTACCTCAATAACATGATGAAGGAATTTTGGATGACTACTACCTCAGTAGGATGATGAAGGAATCTTGGATGACTACTACCTCAGCAGGACGATGAAGGAATCTTGGATGACTACTACCTCAGCAGGATGATGAAGGAATCTTGGATGACTACTACCTCAGCAGGATGATGAAGGAATCTTGGATGACTACTACCTCAGCAGGATAATGAAGGAATCTTGGATGACTACTACCTCTGTAGCATGATGAAGGAATCTTGGATGACTACTACCTCAACAGGATGATGAAGGAATCTTGGATGACTACTACCTCAGCAGGATGATGAAGGAATCTTGGATGACTACTACCTCAGCAGGATGATGAAGGAATCTTGGATGACTACTACCTCAGCAGGATGATGAAGGAATCTTGGATGACTACTACCTCAGCAGGATGATGAAGGAATCTTGGATGACTACTACCTCAGCAGGATGATGAAGGAATCTTGGATGACTACTACCTATACAACATGAGGAAGGAATCTTGGATGACTACTACCTCAACAGGATGATGAAGGAATCTTGGATGACTACTACCTCAGCAGGATGATGAAGGAATCTTGGATGACTACTACCTCAACAGGATGATGAAGGAATCTTGGATGACTACTACCTCAGCAGGATAATAAAGGAATCTTGGATGACTACTACCTCAACAGGATGATAAAGGAATTATGGAAGACTACTACCTCAGCAGGATGATGAAGGAATCTTGGATGACTACTACCTCAGCAGGATGATGAAGGAATCTTGGATGACTACTGCCTCAGCGGGATGATGAAGGAATCTTGGATGACTACTACCTCAGCAGGATGATGAAGGAATCTTGGATGACTACTACCTCAGCAGGATGATGAAGGAATCTTGGATGACTACTACCTTAAAATATGATGACCTTTATCTGTTGAATGATCTTTCCTGAAAAGGTAAAGAGTTAGTTGTATGCAATGTCATGATGTATGCATTGTGTAATGATGTTCTCAAAATAAATGAGATTTGTGTTATATGTATTTTGTATGCATTTGCTATGAATGTTATTGAGATTTAATTTTGTCTTGGAGAATAAATCCTTGACAAGTGTTGGGGAGTCATTAAATCCTGGATTATTATTGAAGAGTAGGTGAGTCTTCAAACTTTGCTCAGAATGTTTCCACCGGGTATTCCTGTTTTTTTGTTTGAGGAGAAATCCGCTAGGAGATGTTGAAAGCTCTGTATGGAGTGTTGATTCTTGCCTGGGGAAAAAAGAGTTCAGGAGTCTTAGTTGTCTATTGCTCTACTGGGGAGTCGAAGTTGAACTGATATCTGGTCGGGTCCAGGTTTCACAGTAACTTGCTGGGGATTGTAGAGTAGTCTACCGGGGAAGAGGAGTTGTGGTCTTTTAATTTGTAGTAGTCAGAGAGGCCACCTCAAGCTGGGGATTCCTGCTGTTTATTGGGGAAATAAACCCTGTTGCTTAATCTGTTGGAGAGGCGGCGACTTCACTTGAAGAAATCCTCGAGGATTCTTGAAGTCGACTCAGTTGGGAAGAGGTTTTCAGAGATTGAAAATCTGGCTGGGGAAACATCCTATGAGAAAGACTTTTGGGGAGATTTTTCACTGCCCCTAGTAGTGAATGTTTGTGGCATTGCCAAAAAGTTTGATTGTACGTAACCCTTTGCTGAGATTGGTGTTCAATGCCCCAAGTAATGGAGATGGAGACCTGCCCCTGGTTATTCTGTACTTCTTGAGATATTTCTTGGAATCTTGACTGGACTGCCCCAAGTGTGATGGATAGTGACATGTCGTACCCCTTTGTCAATAGGAGATTTGACATTGGAAATGTCATCCCACTTGAAGTGATTTTGTTCACTAAGAGAGCTTTCGTTCACTGGATATTCGTTGTGTGAATTTCTCCGCTGTCAAACAAATAGCCGTATGCAAACAGTGATATTCAAGTAATGCAAAGTTTATGTTTGTCTTGAAATTTTGAAAAATGTGTTTTTAGCGAGTAAAGAAATTTTGCAAGAAAAATTCAACTCTGGATTTTGAGTAAAGCCTTACAGGAGTCAGGATACCTTTTGTAACAATATGCTTTCGAACTAAGCCATGCTTCAATTAGGACTTTTGAAGGGTTGTAACGTGTCTTGGTTCATGGTTTAAGAAACAAAGGATAAAGGCTCAAAGTATATTTGTACCCACCCGCTCTTCGTGACGTTCTTAGATCCTAAATTCAGTTAATTGTGCGTTTGAACTCCAATTGAGTCTGGAAAGACATTTTGGTGATGGTTCAGATAAATTAAGTTTGTCGGAAGGCAGTCATTCTTGCAATATTTTTTCATGTTATTGAGGATTTGTAGTGACCTCTTTTTTTCATTTGTTATCCCTAATTTTGCTTGACTGTTTCTGTTTTTGAGATTACAGTCAGCGGGATGCCCTAGTTTTCTTAAGTCTCCTTTGTAGGTTTTGACTTAGTGGGGTTTTCTTTTTGAGAGATAATGATTGCCTATGTGATAGGGAACCATCACCATCTTTTTATTCCAGAGGAATGTTTCTTGACGTCATTCGTTGTATTACGAGATGAGAGTTTGCGGCTAAACGTGTGTTTGAATTAACTGAGAGACTACCCTGCCCCATATTTTGTTTAAAGGTTTTAATTTTGTGAAAAAGAAAAACTTCTACTTCTTTGGATCGAAGGGGTTGACTAGGGATTATCTTCCTTATAACTCCAGTGTTTAGGATTTGAAAGAATACCTGTACATTGTCAGCAAGGTCTGTCCAAAAGCATACTGTATGAGATTATGACATTGTTTTCGTCATCCTCCCTCTAAAGGCTTGTAACTTTTAGCATAGTTTAAATGTAATGAAAATGAGTGGTTCAAGTCAAGACAAACATATGCAATGCATTAATGAAACAAAGTTTGACATTAATAGATAATTGTTTGAACAACAAAAGAAATTACAATTAAAAATTCAAATGAAACAAAAGCCTCTTTGTTTGAGTTTGTCATTTTAGGTGGAGAGCTTTTGAGGGACGGCAGAAGAACTCAGTCTGGCCATCTTGTGTGAACTCCAGCATTCCTCTGTCAATCAAGTCTTGAATCTTATTTTTCAAAGCCCAACAATCATTCGTATCATGCCCATGATTATTGGAGTGGTATGCACATAACGCATTGGTATGATAGTTAGGAGTAGGGGTATTGGGATTCCGAGGAAGATCCCTTAACGTGGCCAAATTCAAGTTCAGCAGGTGCTGTAAGACCTGCAATATAGGCATGTCGAGTTTGGTGAACTGCCTAATGGCTGGGACCTGTTTACTTTATTTACCCTGTCCTTGTTGACGAGGTGGTTGCTGGGTTTGTGACGCGGAAACAAATTGGGGAGGTCTTCTCTCGGCTTCTTGTCTCATGGGAGGCTGAATGATGACTTGATCCCCAATCCTAGATGTTTTCCCCATTTGGTTAAATCCATCCCGACGAAGCTTGTTGATGAGGACTCTCAGCTCTTCTTGTCCTTGGGCCAGATTTTGGATAAGAGCCATCTGGCCCACTAGTTATCCCATCATTTGGACTTTCATTGTTTCCATTTCAGTTTGTGGCCTTTCCAACTGATCATCCTTGGTTCCCTCCGGATTCCCCATGACCATGCCCCTTGTGAGGAGAGCCTTCACCTCTTCTTTCCCCTTGGATAGGTTCAAGAACATCTCTTAAAGTTGAGCGTTTTGAGCCTGGATGCCTTTCACCGTTTGTTCCATATCCATCTTACTGAAATAAAAAGTAGGAAGATAAGGACACATGTATGGGAGAAACCTATCATGATATGATGCATGATATGTGGATGCATGTTTTCAAGGATCTCTCGGGGTTAATAGTCATTTACAGTTTCAGATTTGGAGAACTTTGTATCGGTGGATGTCCTTCCACGAGAATTAAGCTCACCATGTCAAGTGGGTTGTAGCCTTTGACTCCGGTTTGTTGTACTTGATTTTTGATGGCGTTTGGTTAGAGGAAAATAAATCCTCTTGACCCTTGGTAGACGTCTGGTTCAACATGACCCTGCATCAAAGACCCTTGAGATCCTTGAAATGCTATGGTTCAATGTTATTGAAAATGCTATGGTATGATGTTATGTACAGATATGCGAGGTAAGCAAATTTATATACAAATAATCATATTCACACAAAGCAAACAAATCCTTAGGTTTAGGCTTGCATGGAGTTTGTAGGTAAGTACCCTCTTGAAGTTTAGTTGGCTCAACCTGTCCTAGTTAATAGTAACCGGGTTCTAAGGGATCTCAATATCACTGACCTTTCCCACAAGCTTCGTTCGGTAGGCAATTGACTCCCAACCAAACAAAACTCAGGAGTCAAATCTCAATAAGTGTAGCATCGAGTATCAACCAATTTTCAGCTTTACACCAAAACCGGCTATCTCACTACTTCCTAGTGTCCAAGTTGGTCGACTAAGGTTCTAAGGTCAGTTGATGCTTCACGAAACCACGCGGCAGCCCCGTACTCTCCTTGATTCAACTCAAGGGTTACCGATACCAACCAAAGTGCCACATCAACATAGCTACTGCTTCAACCGTTTCGGTATACCCTGCACAGTTCCCTCACAGTCTATTGCTACTTACCTAAAAGGTATCCCCAAATCTGGGTGTAGGATTTAAAACAAACCCAAATAATGAACCAAAATGTAAAGCATACAAATCAAACAATGTAAGCAAGTAAATATGATCTAACCCTAAGGTAACCCCACTTTAATCTTTTATCCCCAACAGAGTCGCCAGTTCTGTGATACAGTGGGAGAACTAACTTTTTGTTTTGCGTTTGTATTCGAAAATGTTGCGGTTTAGCAAGAGTCGCCACCGAATTTTCTTTTATCCAAAAGGAAAGATGAAAAAGCACAGGAAAGACCTTTAGAGATGTTTTCTTGAGTTCAGGGGGTAGATTATGAAAAGGGAAGGTATTAGCACCCTTTTCATCCATGGTTTTCCATGGGCTCTTAGTTACTTGCTAGATCACTTGCTTTTGAATGTGTGCTTGTGATGGTTTTTGAAAGTATTTTGAAAATGCAACTTTGTAATGATTCTCGTTTCTATAAGAACGCATACAAAGTGTTTGTTTCGAAAATAGTTCAAAGAGGTGTTTGTGAGATATGTTTTTGAAAGTGATTTTTAAAAAGGTGTATTCTTTGTAATGGTTCTCGTTTTTATAATAACGCGTACAAAGTGTTGTCTTTTGAAAAATGTTTCCAAAATGAGAGTGTTGGTGTATGAAATGTTTTTGTTGTGAGCAAGCGAGCAACTAGGAGAAAATCTACCTACTCAAAAGGTCTTAAATGTTTTTTTCCTCATCCTTTAGATCTTGCTATCTTACCATTGATTTGGTAAGAAACCCCATCGTTGGATGTGAAGGGACGGATGTGGGACGTTTGTATAGTCATAGAAAGCAACCTATGTGACGTTTTAGCAATGTTGTTTTAGGGACTAGATCGTTTGCCGAAGGCAACATCGAGGGTCATCGAGGGACTACGATCTTTTATCGAGGGTCTTTGCTAAAACGCCCATGTTCGAGGGACATGACTATTTTCCAATAGGCCATAAAGTGGGATTACCTTAAAGGTGCTAGTGTGCAAGTGTGTTTGATTACATGCACTTAGTCTTGATTAGGGTGATCTATTTGTCAATTTCATGTCTTGCCATACACACCCTAATTACTAGCATTTACATTTGAAAGCGATAAGTTGCATAAATGTAAAGTCATACGCTATTACAATATTTTAGGGATGGGGGTACATATTTATGAATGAGGGTTGCAAGTAAAAATAAGTCCTAAGTTACTATTACAACCATATTGAAATGTACAATATAAGAAAGAAATGGACTTGTTTAGAAAATGTTTTTTGTCTTAAAAAAAAGAAATAAATTAGTTAATAAAAGAAAATATTTTTATGTCTTTTTATGTTAATATTAAAAATGATGAAAAGGGAAATAAATGAAAGACAGAAACAACGTGCTACTGCAAGTAAAATAAACAAGGATCAGAAGTTCTGAAGCCAGGCGCGTGATGACTCAAAGAGGAACGTCAGTGGGCATCAGAAGTTCTGAATTGGTAAACTCTGAGGTCCTGTAAGAAATGTTAGAGGACAGACACTGAAATTCTGGGCTGCATTCAGAGAGTGGGCCACAAATCAGAAGTTTTGTATTACACTAAAATAGTGAGTAAACTTCAGAAGTTCTATATTGTCAGCATGTAAAAATCAGAAACTCTGAGTGTTTGAAAACAGCGAATGGAAACATCAGAAGTTCAGTGTATTTGACATGTAAGGAGGAACTCAGAAGTTCTGTGATGTGTTAGAATAGTGAGTGAATCGTCAGAAGTTCTGTATTATGCTGAGCCAGTGGGTGAACATTAGTAGTTCAATGCGTTATCAGCATGTAAGAATCAGAAGTTCAGTGTGTGTTAACAGTGAGAAAAAATCATAGAAGTTCTGTGTGTTAAAACAGTGAAGAGAACTTAGAAGTTCTGCGTGCTTAAACAGTGAGAAAATCCTAGAAGTTCTGTGTGTTAAAATGGTGAGTGAAAAACAGAAGTTCTATGTTACATTTTGACTTTTAATCAGCACACCAGCAGTTTATTCAGTTCTTATTAAACATCAAATCAGAAGGATAATAACACAACAGCTTATAGAAGTTCTAATCCTAAATCTGAGTCTAGCCCTAATGAAGAAACTTTGATCCACAATTTTTTTCTACTTATGCAATGATATGAACAACATCAATACTATGATATTTACATGTTTAATGATGTTTTGAATGAAAAAGATGCAAAGTCAGAAAGACCTACCTTGAACCTGGAATGTGGGCTTGGAGCTTTGAGCTGCTACCTTCGGATGTTCTGGAATCAGCAAGAGTAACGGAAGAGGAAGTGCCAAGCTCTTTGATTCAAAAGGAAGAACAAAGGTTTGGTTTTCTGTTTGGGATTTCTGGATTTTTTTATGAAGGTTTCAACTTCCTTTTCTCTCCCTTGTTTACTAATCTCTCTTCTAAAGCCAGCCTCTCCCTCAAAGCCCAGCCCCTTGAACGTGTGATGAAGCAAAGTATTTATAGGTTAATTTGTTGTGATTTTGGGGGGAAAGACAAATGGGATTTTAAATCAATTTGGCATCCTGCTTCCTTGCTTTTTCATCACTGTTTTCGTATGCTAGTTTGGTGCAATTATGGGATGCAGATGTAGGCTGAACTAGCTGCTGATTAGTAGCTTTTAACCATGCTTAAGCTGGAGTTGTCAGCAGGATTTAAGGAAAAGCAAAACAAAGCATGGGCCTAGTACCAAAGTTTGCTATCCCAAGACAGTAGAGGTACACGTGGTGAAAATCCTTTGGATAAAGACTCATAAAGTGGTTGTGAGCATTAAATGATGATGAGACTTATCACAACCAGAAATCCTGCAACGTGAGATTCTACACCATGGCTTAGTTCTGGATCAGAAGTTCTGCTTCAACGCAACATCCAACCTCTGATCTTTGTATCTTCTGGCTCCAACATGTTCTGAAGGAGTTTCCAGGCTCTCTAGGAAGTTTGTAACACGCTTTGTAAACCTTCTTTGAACTGCTCTTGCAAGCTCTGACTGAGCCTTTGTGAAAACTGGTCCAAAAGTTTTGACCAAACTCTGTTTTGAGAGTGTCCAGAATTTGCTAAGTATTTCAGTTTCAAGGACATGTCTTTGAGAAGTTATAACTTGAAATCCTAACATTTCTAGGAGGAGTTCTGTTCTGCAATGTTTCAGATCTTGTTCAGATCTAAAATTCTTGTGTCAAAAGTTGATCCAGAATCAGCTTGCATCATGGTGAAAATCTGGTCAGAAGTTCCGAGCTTGTTATATTTCTTAAACACTTAGAAAAGTTCTAAGTATTTAGAATTTTGACTTTTCCCAAAGTAGTTTTGACTTTTGAATTTCTTGACGAAACAAATCTCACATTCCAACATGTCTTGATGAAATATGATTCTTGAAGCTTGATTTTGATCCAAAAATTAAAGTTTGACTTTTCAGCATGCAAATGACCATTTTGCCCTTGCAGATGACTTTCTTGAAAAATTGCAGTTCAAGGCTTGGAATTGGATGGAAGCAAACTTGAGGATCCCAGGTGATTCCTTGAGAAATGAGAGGGAAAATTTTGGGGTACAACAATCAAGAATCAAGAAAGTCAAGAAAAGTCAACAAAAAGTCAAGATTTCCAAGACTTAAAAATTCTAAGTGTTTTTTACCTTGATAATTTCACTACTTCATGACAATTTTTCACCAAGATGCAAGATGATCCAAAGAAAACATTCAACATGAAAGTTGAAGAGATTTATGAATTATACAACTTTGTCCTTTAGGTTTGATGTCCAAAAAATTCTTGGATTAGGAGATATAGGCTCGTGAAGTCATGACTTTTTTTTTTCAAAACACTTAGAGAAATTTTTAACAAGTTTGGTCAGATTTTTGTCCCAACTTCTTGGCCATTTTTCACCAAGTTACAAGTTGATTTAGACAAAGTGGTTAACATGAAGGTTGTATACAATGTTTCAAGCTTTCCAAAATGTCCAAGAACTTGAAGAGATCATGTTTGAGCTAGAAGTTTCGGAGAGATGAAGATGACATCATAAACTTGAATTATAGGTCATTTTTGATGATGAACACATAACCAAATCTCCAACCTTGTTGCATAATCTTGCTTTTTAGGCCCTATAACTTGTAAATCACTCCTTAATTTATTGTTTACATAATTTATTGAGCTATAATCCAAGTGAGCTATTGTCCAAGAGATTTTTCCATTTGTGGAACAAAGTTACCATTGTCATTCTTGTAAAGTTGCTTTAATCAAAAAGTTAACTTGTCTTGAGCCTCTAACTTATTTCTTCTACACACACTTAACCTACAAGATCAGAAGAATCATATTTAAAGTGTTCAACCACTTTAGAAGGCATAATACAAGTATTGGAACCATGTTCTACAATGTTGCTTCAAAATTAAGTAACCTAGCCATAACCTTGCAACTTGAAAATCTGATGTTCTCTTTCCTTCAAAACTGTTCTCTATAAATAGAGAGGTTGTTTACAAGCCAAGATACGAGCTTACAAGCCCTCTAACCCCTCATAATCCCTCAAACTCATAATCACCAAGAAAACTCCATTAGTGCATATCTTGAGCCTTAATAAGCCAACTCTTAATCCACTCGTGCATTTTCCCTTTTTATCATTCAAACATCATTTATACATCATATAAAACTCATCCACACCCCTGTCAAACTTCTGAAATCACCCCATCATCATACACCATTTCCACTTTTCACCATTGCAACTTGACTTGATTGGACTGATTCAACAACTTTCAAAGCAAAGTAGTTATCCCATTAGCTCAAGGAAGGTCCTAACAAGCTTAATCCATCACCACATTACTTATGGAAGTCGTATAAAGGGCATTGGATTTTCACTTCAAGAGGTAAGTTTTATAAACTATGATATCTTGATACAAGCATCTTTAGTGCATACGTTCTAAAGAAAAAATGTAGATATCAATATCCTGAAGCTAACCATATCATTAGTTTTCATTAATTTTTCTCATGGAGTGAGAATCGAGGCTCTGACCAGTTAGGTTTCATTTTTGGTACTGAGTAAAATTCTTGATAATCTTTGAGTGTTATTAAAAATAAGTGGCATGGTTGAATTCCTTGTGAAATTTAGGATAAGTTTAGTGTTTACAGTTTCTAAAATGGTTGAGAATTAAAGGCTTTACAAAATTCAAAATGTTGGTGATGGTGTTGTCCGTGCGAAGAAGATGAAGTTCATATTCAAATTTTCAGAAATGAGTTTACTTTATATTTATTGCAACATGTTTTATAACCGGATGTAATAGTCACCCCAGTGGCAGCGCAAGTGTGTTTAAGTCATACATATGCCTTGTCCTGGATTCGATCTAGGCATGGGGCATTTTATTTTATAACATTCTCATTGTAGATTCAGTGCAAGCCAGGCATATGCGCGTACCATGCATCCTCATATTACAATCCTCAGATGTACATCAAGAAAGATCCCAATGCCCCAAACGCAACCCCTGTGATGCACCTCCTGAAGGTCACCTCCACTGGATCCAGTGCAGCAATATGGGCTCCCTGATTTGGGCCTGGACGTTTTGCTTCCTTCTCACCCCATTTTACTTGTTTACACCCAGGGCCATTTTGTTTTAATTGTTTTGTTCTAATTAATTTTCTTTTTAATCATTTTTTTTATTTAATCAACAAAAATCACAAAATCATAAAAAATTTAGATTTGGGTTTTTAATTAATTAATTTAATTTTCATAAATTAAAATTAATTTAATTTAATCACCTTGTTTTATTTCAATTAGTTAGTTCGTAAACTAATTAAGATTTGGTTTAATTATTATCTCACACTTAATATTTTTCTAAACCAAAAATAAAAACATAAAAAATATTTTCTTAAATGCTTAGAAATATTTTAGGGTTTTCTTAAACATCTTTTCCCTTTTTAATCTCCACGCTCTCATTTACTTTATTTTCACATTACTTTTCAATATTGTAACTATCAATGATATGTAATAGATAATTAGGGTTTCTTCATTTCCTCCCCAACCACAAGTTTGTACCCTCATTCCCAAAGCATTGTAATAGCGTAGGACATTTAAATTCCGCAATTTATCACTTTCCTTATTATTGTTAGTAATTAGGGTTTGTATGGCAAGATTAAAACCAACATTAGACAACCCTAATTTAAGATAAGACAAACAATTTAATCAAATACACTTTGCACACATGCACCTCTAGGGTAACCTCACTTGTTTCCTTCAGATTAAAAACAGTCATTTCCCTCGAACGTGGGATGCTTTAGCAAAAAACCTCGATTAAAAGATCGTAGTCCCTCGATGACCCTTCAATGTTGCCTTCGGTAAACGATCTTAGTCCCTTACGACAAATTGCTAAAGTTTTCTACATGTTGCCTTCTATGATTGTATGATGACCCACACATGTCCCTCACATCCAATAATAGGGCTCCCTACTAACTAATGGTAGGATATAACTATCTAAAGGATGAGGAAAATAACAAAGACTTCCTTTTGAGTAGGTAGAACGCTTGTAGTTGCTTGCTCACAAACTCTTCAAAACAAACATCTTTCTACACACAAATACTTTCTTGAAATATTTTCAAAGACAAACACTTTGTATGCATTCTTAACGATACGAGAATCATTACAAAGTTTTCCTAACGAAGGCACTTTTCAAAATATTTTCAAACATACACAAAACGTAAAGCATTTCAAAAGTGAGCTAGCAACTAAAGGCCTGTAGATAACTACGGATGAAAAGGGTGCTAACACCTTCCCTTTCATAACCTACCTCTGAACTCAAGAAAATTCTCAAAAGGTCTTTCCTGTTATTTTCACCCTTTCTTTTATTGGATAAAAGAAAAGTCGGTGGCGACTCTTACTATCTGCAACATTTGCGATAAAGCGCAAAACACCGAAGTCAGTTCTCCCACTGTATTACAGAACTGGCGACTTCGTTGGGGACAAGAAACTTAAAAGTGGGGTTACCTTAGAGTTAGAACACATTTAAATTCTTTATTTGTTTTCCTTATTTGCTTTACATTTTGGGTCTATGCTTGGGTTTATTTCTTGAAAAGATCCTATACCCGGACCTAGGGCATATTAGGTAAGTAGCAATAGATCGTGGATATTGTACGGCATAAACCGACATGGTTGAAGTGATGGATATGTTAGTGTGACACATTTGTTGGTATGGGTGTCCCTTGTGTTGAATCCAGGAGAATACGGGACCGCTGTTATTGTAACTGGTTTTTTTAATCAGAGTCGCCACCCTTAATTTTTATCCTAATGGAAGGGAGTATAAATGAACAACCCTAAAATAAAATTAGAGATTCTAGGTTTAGACTCGGTTCTAGACGAGGGGAAGGTGTTAGGCACCCGTCCTCTACCTTGTTCACACGGATACTAGGTTTAGAAGCACGATATTTTAGGAAATAGGGTTTTAATTGTCAAAGGGGAAATGATTTGAATTTTAGTTAGCAGGACTCGCCATGATTTTTTATCGTATGTGTTGCATCCCAAAATTTTTCCTCTCATTTTATTCAAGACATACTCCTAGAGGTCCTCAATTGCTCAAGGTTGACTAAGAATTGACCAGAAAAATCTCCTCATAAGGAAATAAACCCCCAACTAGGGTTTCAATTTTATCAAGATGGTTGAGCTCCAAGTATATAAAACTTTCTCCATTTTCCTAATATGTCTTCAATATCATCCATGCCAAGTTTCATGCCTTGCTCTACAAGTTTGCTCAGTCAATTGCTCAAATGTTGGAAAATCAAATGTACTAGGTCAAAAGTTAACTGTTGCCTATATAAAGTCAAACTTCAATATTTTTGGTCAACGTCAACATTTTGAAGTTATATCCATCATTTGATCAAGGGTTCATCATTATTCCTCAAGAAATGCTCCTAATTCATCAAAAGTCAAGAATTGCTAGTTAGGGTTTCTATAGGAAAAGTCAATCAAACTTTGACCAGGCATAACTTTCTAATACTTCATCCATTTTTTCCCAACCAAATCTCATTTTGAATAGAACCCAATTCCCTACAACTTATATTCATCCCTCAAGTCCAAGAAATGCACCATTTGAAAGATACAAGCTTATACATTACAGGTCATTTTCAGAAAGTCAACAAAAGGCACTTTTTTTCAAGACCATTTACATCAAGATAAAATCTTCAAATGAAAAATTGATAAAAATAGGGATTTGAGTAGACATCTTGGGTTTTCCAAAAAGTCCAAGATCATCATCATGAGATAGAAATTGAGCAAGTTATGGTTTGCCCAAGTTGGGAAAATTTGAGAATTTTCAAGAATTATGCATTGAGCAAACTTCAAGTTTTAGGTCAATGAATTAATTTCTTGGACTTCAAACATCTTCCTTATACTATAGAGGACCTCTAAAATTATTCTTTCCATGCCTTGCATTTGCTAACTATTTTATTCATATTTATTTTAATTTGTTTCAAATAAATATAAAATAAAATGTATAAAATAATTGGAAATGAGCTTTGAGCTTTGGGTTGATGTTTTGGACAGCCTAGACCCATAAAATTTCGTGCAATCAATGTCCACATTCATTCAAATTCAAAAAGGACAAGATTCCATGTCTTTGGCAAAGTTACAAAACATCATTCATGGCTTTAAAAACACATGTTTATGGTTGTTATTACCTCTGTTCTCTTGTCTCCTCTCTCCTCTCTATATAAAGGACACATTAGAAAGCTTCAAGACACATGATATACAACCTGGAAAATCTCTACAAATTTTGCAAAAAATATCAAAGTTGTAAAATTCGCATTTTAGGTTCCAACATTCCTCAGTCCAAAAAAAAGATCCAAACACATTCCTGGAGGCTCCCTGAAGCTTTTGTAATCGTTACCAAGCCCTGAAACATCACAAAACACCTCAGTAAGATCCACTTTTATATTTTCTAACTTGTTTCATGCTAATTCGGTGCTCCTCGTAGCTAGATGTGCATTATACACCATCAGACACGTGTCATCAGATGTCCATATGATCAGATCTAGCGCACTCCATCTGTGGGCTCACCATGTGCCATCAAGACCAATCCACATTGGATCCATAAGCAAATCTGGGCCTCTCCCTTCATGGGCCAGCGGATTCAACAACCACACTCCCACTTTTTTTTTACTATCTCAGGCCTATCTAGTTTTTTTTGTAATATTTTAATTTCTGTATCCTCTTTACTTAATTAAGCAAATGATAAAAAAAATTACAAAAAATTAGGCTTAGACTTTTTCTTAAATTAAAATAATTAATTGCTATAATTAATTAATTAATTAATTAAATTTTAACTTCTTTCTTATTTTAAAATGAACTAGAATTTAGGATTTAGTTTATGTTTCAAATGTTTTCTTAATAAAAAATGCAAAAAATATTAGAATTAGATTAATTTCATTAAATATTTGTTTTCTTAAATTAAATTTAGATTTAGTTTAATTATTTTTCTTGAAATAAATAAAAATAAAACGAAAAAGATTTTTCTTGTTTACTTAGAATTTTTCTTAGGATTTTTAGATGTAAATTTTATTTCGCGCGCGTTATTTTTATTCTCGCATTTTATATAAATAATGTAACTGATTATGGGATGTAATAGTCTAGGTTTAAAATTCTGCATTTTATTTTCTTGCACTTTTTATGTAATTGTCCCAAAGGTTTGTAATAGCCTAGGATTTAAACTTTTGCACTTTAAATTTCTGTAAATAGTGAGTAGGTAGCCCTATCGTTGAATGTGTTAGGGAGATTCGAAAGGGACGTTACAGTCACGAAGGCAACTTGTGAAGACGCTTTAGCAATTTTGTTTAGGGACTAGATCATTTACCGAAAGGAAACTGTAGGGTCATTGAATGACTATGATCTTTTGATTTATGGGTCTTTGCTAAAGCGTTCCTGCCTCATGACTGTTTTATTTCTAAAGGAAACCAAAGTGGGGTACCCTAGAGGTGTATATGTGCAATTGATTCAATTCAGTTATTTTTTTGTCTTTTTGTTAAGTTTGCTAGCGTTTGATTATTAGTCTTATCATACACACCTAATTACTAGCAGTTAATATATATTGCAGAATATTAAAATGCAGGAATTTAAATCTACGTTATTACAATGTTTTGGGGAGGGGATTTATACTGTACAAGAATGAGGGGGATAAAGCAGTAAATGTCCTACTTTTAATCTATTACATCCAGTGAGCGCGTTAATTAATAATAAAAATGCGAAAATAAATAAACGCGCGTGAATTAGAAAATAACGTCTAAAAAATATCCTAAGAAATAAAAAAAAATTTGTTTTGTTTTTTTATGTAGAAAATATAACCTAAGTCTATTTAATTTTAATTTAAGGAAAAAAGGTTAGAATAATTAATTAATTTGTTTACAAAGTTAAATTAATTAGAAAAGACACTAGCCTAATGTTTTTTTGTGATTTTTGATTTAAAGTTAATTTAAATAAAAGAGGGTCAATAAAGAAATGAAAACAAAAAATAAAAATAGAAAAAGAAGCAACCTTCGATTGCAGGGAGATGGTGTCTTTCGATTCTATGAAGGGAAAACTGTCTTTCAATTTCCCTTTGATCCAGTGACAGGATGTGGCTTTCGATCCAGAGGGAGCTTCTGGAATTGCCTGATGGATCACTTTTGAGGGCACTACATCTACAAACATGTTGGCAAAACGAAAAGCATGACCTGGATGCCCAACCCAGGTCTTTCGATTCTGCACGCGTTTGGTCTATTCAGGCTAAATCTGCAACAAATGTTAGCAGCAAAACAAAGGAAGACCTGGGGTCAAACCCAAATCTTTATTCTTAAACAACAAATCGAATGAAACTTACAAATGTTGATGTGTCATGCAAATGTAGAGATTGATCTTTTTACCAATTCTTACCAATGGTTGATGGATGAATATGTGATGATGGGTGTGGGTACCCTTATTTGATGATTGCTTCGATTTGGCTTCTGGATGTGGATACCTTTGTTTAAGGGTTGCTTTGATTTGGATCACTTATCAGATTTTTGATAACTTTGGTGGGTTTATAGGGCAATGTATCTCCAATGTGTGTGTAACTGTCGCTTGCAAGCATGTTGTTTATATAGAGTAGAAGGGAGGGGATAAGAAGACAATAATTTAAACTGCCATAAACAAATGTTTTCAAAGCCATGAATGAAGTTTTGTAACGTTGCAAAAGTCATGGAAACCTGTCCCTTTTTAACTTTGAATGAACCTGGACATGCTTTGACTCCTTCGAATACCCTCTAATGTTTCTCTTCGTCTGGCCTCGAGTTGCCTCTTTCGAATGGACCTCTTGTGTAGCCTTCGATTGGGCTCAACTTACCTCTTTCTACTGGACCTCTTGTGTAGCCTTAAACTGGGCTCAAGTTTCCTCTCTTGACTAGACCTCTTGTGTAGCCTTTGAATGGGCTCAAGTTGCCTCTCTCAACTGGACCTCTTATGTAGCCTTCCACTGTGCTCAAGTTGCCTCTCTCGACTAGACCTCTTGTGTATCCTTCGACTAAGCCTTCTTCATGCTTCTTCAAATGTACTTCTTGTGTACCCTTCGGTTGGCTATAGTATTACTTCCTTCGAATGGGTCTTTAAATGGTCCTTTTGGTGTACCCTTCGAATGGGCCTTTGGTGTGTTGAAGTGTGAACAATTGTTTCACATGGGGGAGGGTCAATTCCTAGTCGAAACTGGCATAAAGGCAGCCTATGCCTTATGGATGCTATCATGAAGCAAGTCAAGGCAGGCATAAAGGAGGCTGTTGCCTAGGCAAAGCTGACACAAAGGTGGCCAGTGCCTTGTGATCGAAGGCAACTTTTTTGCCTGGCGCATTAAAAGAAACTTTTTTCCTGGTGGATCAAAGGAAGCCCTGAAGGAGTCTTGGCCTTGTGTGCTGAAGGCAATATGAAGAGGCATACGTGCGCCGGTGATACGCTGATGGGTCCTTTTCACTATGGGAGCTTTGTGAATCGAAGGCTAGTTTGGAGAAGTTCTTGTTTTGTACGCTGAAGGCACGCCCAGAGGGATAATTTGCCTAGTAGAAGCAGGAAACAAACTTGCTCCAAGGAAAATAGATTCCCAATCGAAGCAGGGATCCAGCTTGCATGCAGGTAGCCATTGCATTTGTGAGTCAAGCCAACATGCAAAGACAATGGTGCAATAGAAGGAGCACTGACAAGAAGCCCTTCCTCTTTGGATCGAAGGAGGCTGTTTTGAAGGGAAAACATGCCCAGTCGAAGCTAGTGTGCAGTAAATAAGAAAAATACCAAGGCTTCAATCGAAGCTTGGAGATTTGAGGCAAACTTGGAGGAGGTTAGGCGCTTAATTGAAGCATGTCCAAAAACCAATCGAAAGGCCTTTTAACATGCCAATCGAAGGATTTTGTCAAAATGCCAATCAAAGACTCCTTGTTTATCTTCAAAAATTTTATCTTTCCTTTAATCAAATGCTTGTGATCACCATGTAAGAGAAAGATCTTGAGAAAATATGAGAGGGAAAATTTTGGGGTACAACAACTGCCCCTATTCAATCTTCTTAAACCTGAGGATTTAGATTGGCTTGTCTGCCTTTCGTGATCTGAAGGTGGAAGATGATTGAATAATAGAGTGTCCAAAAATTTGCACTCGCATGAAATAACACTGATGATGGATGATGTATGGAATAGGCTTACAGATGCCATTTGGAGGAGATGACAGAGAGTCGTCAGAGATGGGCTTAATGATACCATCCAAAATAGATGCTGATTTCACACATGGTCCCTTTGGGGTTCCTGTTCCTGCTGTCTGAGGAGGAGTCTGTTGAGGAATGTGGGTTTCTGCTGTTCTCCTGTTTGAGAAAAACTCTATGGGGAATAGAGTCTAGGAACTCCAGTTGTCCATGGCTCTACTAAGGGGTTATCTCTGGATTGGAGAGATGAAAGTTTGTTGTTTTCTGGTTGAAATCCAGGCTTCGCAGTAATTTGCTGGGGAGAATTAAATTAACTGCTATCTGGAAATGTATAAGAAGAAACCTGTGTAGGGTTGTTTCAGGATGAGTCTGGGTAAGACTTCATCTGGAAGTGTATGAGAAGGAACCTGGGTAGGGCTGTTTTAGGAGATATATAAGAGGGAGCCTGGGTAGGGCAGCTTCAGGATGAGTCCGGGTAAAACTACATCTGGAAATTATAAGAAGGAACCTGGGTAGGGTTGCCTCAGGATGAGTCCATGTAAAACTGCATCTGGAAATTGTGAGAAGGAACCTAGGTAGGGTTGCCTCAGGATGAGTCCGGGTAAAACTGCACCTGGAAATTCAAGAGAAGTAACCTGGGTAGGGTTGCCTCAGGATGAGTCCGTGTAAAACTGCATCTGGAAATTTAAGAGAAGGAACCTGGATAGGGTTGCCTCAAGATGAGTCCGTATAAAACTACATCTGGAAATTCAAGAGAAGGAACCTGGGTAGGGTTCCCTTAGGATGAGTCAGTGTAAAACTGCATCTAGAGATTGTGAGAAGGAACCTGGGTAGGGTTGCCTCAGGATGAGTCCGTGTAAAACTGCATTTGAAGATTGTGAGAAGGAACCTGGGTAGGGTTGCTTCAGGACGAGTCCATATAAAGCTGTATTTGGAAGTCAGAAGAAACCCGTGTAAGATTGCTTCATGATGAGCCCTTGTAAATTTGTATTTGGTAGTCAGAAGAAACCCGTGTAAGATTGCTTCATGATGAGCCCGTGTAAAGCTGTATTTGGTCACACAAATAATTACCCTGTTTTGTTTCAGGAGCTAATCCTGGACCTGTTGAAAATTGTTGATGATAAATATATGTTGATTGATCTTTCCTGAAAAGGTAAAGTGTTAGATGTATGCAATGTCATGATGTATGAAATGCATTGTGTAATGGTGTTCTCAAAATAAATGAGATTGGGATGTGTGCATTTGTACTGTAGATGCTATGACGTTTGTAGAATGACGCATGAATGCAATATGTGAATGTATCAGTTGTTCTATTGCAGCGCTGTTGAATTAGGGAAAATAAATCCCTGATTGCAGCTGGCAATGAAGAATGTAGGTCTTCAGATTTTGTTAAAGTTGAATTACTGGGAGATGATCTTCTGTTGTTAGAGAAATAAACTCTGTTGGGGAAGGACAACTCTATGCACTGCCTGAGGATTTTGTGAAATCCTATTGGGGAATCCTGAGGTTTGACGACTTTACTGGGGAAAACTTGATGTCAGAGCAGTAGTTGGAAATTCCTGTTATGTCGGGGATACAAGAACACCTGACATCACTAGGTTGTAAGCTGAGGATATGGAGGCAACTTTTTAGTAAGATGCCCTTGCCTTTGTACCTGCTGGAGAAAGTACATGCAGAGACTTTGTGGATGGTTTGAGTTTCATCCCAACTCTTGGGGTGCTTGGTAAATGCTAATCAGGATGATAAGTCTTCTACTGATAAACAAGTGACAAGATGACGGGACATAGTCATACGTTTTTAATCCCTAACTTTTACCTGGACTTCCCTTTCAGGTTTTCAGTCCATCGGGATACCCTTTTTTTCTCAAGCCGCCTTTTCAGGTTTTCGACTTGCCGGGTGTACAATTTTTTTGTATATATCCCTAATTTTTTCCCGAACTCTTTTGGTTCACTGGGAGGCTCTTAATTTTTCCTAGGCCTGTCAACCTAGCGAGTCTTTTTCATGCATAGTATTTTCTGACTATGTACGCGCTCATAGGATGTGGAGAGTTGTCACCGTCTATGACAACAAGTGTTTTAGAAATTCCAGAAAATGTTTATGTGATTGCATCTGCCCTTTCATACGTGGGAGCCTGTGTGGGGCTGCTTCAGGATGAATCTGGTACACCTAATGTTTGATCAAGTTTCTGATAGTCTTGAATTTCCTAGGTATCTTTTCTAAGAACTGTCATGGAAGGATTCAAAGACATGATACTGACACCATCTGATACTACTGGCACAGACAAGCAATTTGGTGGTACCAAAGATTCAAATTTCACAGTGATTTTCTGTTGGAATCCCTGATCAATGTAACAGCCCCTGAGTGATTCAGATGGAGATCTGCCCCTGGTTATTCATCATTTTTGGAGAGATTCTTTGCATATTGGCTTGACTGCCCTAGATTAATTAGACACCATGTCATTCCCCTTGATTATGAAAGGCTTGTTATTGGGAATTTTTTTTCGTCTGAGGTGATTCTGTCCATTGAGGGGGTCTCCGTTCATTGAATATTCGTTGTGTGAATTTCTATGCCATTTGAACAATTAACCATATACAAACAATGTCATTTAAAGAATGCAAAGCTTATGTCTGTCTTGAAATTTGTTAAAAATGTGTTTTTTGTAGTAAAACAAAATGTCATATCAACTCATGATTTATAGCAAACCTTACAAGAGTCAGAATACCTTTGTAACAGTATGCTCTCAAACTAAATCCATGCTTCAACTAGGACTTTTAAGGGTTGTAATGTGTCCTGGTTCACGGTTTAAGAAACAAAGGATAAAGGCTCAAAATTTATTTGCATCCACCCGTTCTTCGTGATGTTCTTCAGTCCTATGCTTAGTTAATTGTGCATTTCAAATCCCAATTGAGTTCTAGAATGTTGGCCCCGATATTCCGGTGATGGTTCAGAAATTGAACGTTTGTTTGATAAGGAAGTCATTTTTGTGACCTTTTCTTTTTGTTGAGGATTTGTAGGACCTCTTTCTTTTTTTGATTTTGCTATCCCTGTCTTTTTCCTGAACTGTTTCTTTTGTGATTACAGTCAGCGGGATGCCCCAGTTTTCCTTAAGTCTCCTTCATAGGTTTTGACTTACCGGGCTTTTCTTTTGAAAAATAAAGACTGTCTGTCTTGACAATTATGTGGAACCATCACCATATTTTTGGAGAGCATTGTCTACACTCTTTGTTGTGTACGAAGGTAGAGCTTACGATTGAATTCACATTTTAACTGAGAAACTGCCCTGCCCCAGGTTATGATTGAGGGTTTTAATTCGTGTGAAAAGAAAAAACTCCTACTCCTTAGGCTCAAAGGGGTTGACTAGGGATTATCTTCCGTATAACTCCACTGTTTAGGATTTGAAACAACGCTTTTACATCGTCAGCGGGGTCTGTTCAAAAGCATACTATAGAGATTGTGGTATCGTTCTCGTCATCCTCTCTCTAAAGGCTTAGAGCTTTTAATCAAGAGTTGAATATCACAAAAAGGAAGTAAGAAAGCAGTTTAAGCATAATTAAAACAAGTTAATTCAAGACAAACATGTGCAATGCATTAATGAAATAACAAGGTTTGACACGACAATAATTGTTTGAACAAACAGAGAAAATACAACTTGAGAATTCAAATGAACAAAAATGATCTCAATCCTGGCCATGATTTGGCATGGGAGTAGTGATCACGTTGGGAGTCTCAGGAGGGTCTAACTCAATCTCCTTGGCGTCAATCATATTTTGAATCTTATATTTCAGTGCCCAACAATCGTTAGTATCGCGCCCAGGACTGCCAGAATGATAGGCACACCTTGCATGATTGTAGTTAGGAGAAGAAGTCTTAGGGTTTGGATGAGGTCCTATCAACGTAATCAAATTCATCCTCAACATATGTTGTAATGCTTGAGACAACAACATGTTAATCTTGGTAAATTGTCTCTTAGGCTCGTCTTGCCTTCGCTGATTACCCCGTTGTTATGGTTGTTGCACGCGTGCCGAATTAAAGATCAGCACTACCCATACAAATTGGTGGTAGTTTGCCTTATTACGACCCTTCTGGCCATACACAACATTGGCTTCCCTCTTACCAGCAAATGGCTTCTTCTCATCATTAGAAGATGCAGCCATCAGGATCTTCCCAATCTTGATACCACTTTCAATCCTTTCTCTGGTCAGAACCATCTATGTGAACCCGGATGAGGAACTCCCAATCAGCAGATTAAAGAACGGGCCTGTCATAGTTCCCATGAACATGTCTACCATTTCCCGATCATTCAAAGGAGGTTGTACCCTGCCAACTAGATCCCTCCATTTTTGCGCATATTCCTTGAACCCTTCTCTTGAGCTCATGGACATATTCTGCAGTTGCACTCGATTTGGTTCCAGGTCAGCATTGTATTGGTACTGCTTGTAGAAAGCAGCAACCAAGTCTTCCCAGGTATGGATGTCAGTTCCTTCTAGCTGATAGAACCAATCCAGTTGAGTTCCAGCCAAACTTTCTTGGAAGAAATGGACCCATAGCTTCCAGTCAGCAGTGTGAGGCTGGATCTTTCTGACATATGTCTTCAAGTGAAGCTTGGGACAGGAAACACCGTCATATTTTTCAAATATAGGGACCTTGAACTTAGGTGGGATGACCACCCCTGAAACCAAACCTAATTCTTCAAAATCCAGACTGGGCACCCTTTGGATCTCCATGGTATTGAGCCGATCCTCCAGCCATTTGTATTTATCGTCAGCAGGAGGATATTGCTCCTCAAAATAGTCAGGTTCATCTTCTTCAGACGCTGAATTGTTGTCTCCTTCCTCTGATTCCTCGTCATCTTCCTCTTGATTATCCCCTTCCTTTGATGGGGTTACAAAATCTAGAGCTCGGTTAGCTGGTCTTCTTCTTCCCACGCTCAAAACACAAACTGGTTTCTTGTATTTTTCTTATGGTCTTTAAGAACAAGAGCCTTTAGATCTTCTTGTCCCTTATCCAGATTCAGGAACATTTCTTGGAATTGAGCATTTTGTGCCTGAAGTTCCTTAACTGTTTGTTCAAGAGCCATTTCTTTTTGCTGAAATAAACAGCGAAAATATAAGAAACACTCCTGGGGAATACCTGTTATGCAATGACATGTATGATATGCAAATGTTTTCAAGGATCTCATGGGTTAAACAAGAAAATGTCAAAATTTGAATTTTGCAGCTTTAATTGAAGAACTTGGCATCGTTGAAAGTCCTTCTACGAGAGTCAAGCTCACCATATCGAGTGGGTCATAACCCCTGACCCAAGTTGTCGTGTTCTAGTCTTTTGAAGGCATTTGGTTAGAGGAAAATAAATCCCCTTGCCCCTTGTTTAGACATCTGGTTCATCATAACCTGCATCACGGACCCTTGGGATCCTTGGAATGGTTAAGTAAACGCTATGGTATGATGTTTATGATATGTATGCTATGCGTTAAGCAAAAAATGTAAGGTGATGAAGACAAGTGAGTCTAAGAAGTCCAGGTTATTGGATAATGACTGCGAATAAATCCTGCAAGGAAATCATGTTGTTAGATAATAAAACCCTGCAAGTAGTTCAAGTTGAAAGCAAACAAGTCACACAAGGAGCCTTAGGTTTAGGCTTGCATGGGTTTTATAGGTAAGTACCCTCTTGAAGTTTAGTTGGCTCAACGTGTCTTAGTAATAGTAACCGGGTTCTAAGGAGTCTCATATCACTGACCTTTCTTTTAGGCATTTTTCTAGCTCAAGCACCGAAGTATTGCGGCTAGAATATCCCAAAAGTCTAGTCTCAATGAGTGTAGTATCGAGTATCAAACAATATTCAGTCAGAACCAAAGCCGACCACCTCACTACTTTCTAATGGCTTAAGATGAGTCAATTAAAGGTTCTAAAGATCAGTTAGCGCTTAATGACACTAAGGAAGCCTAATGTTATCCTTGACTGACTCAAGGAACATTAGTACAAACCAAAGTATCACGCTAACATAGCTATCATTTTGTCCATATCGGTCTACATCGTACAACTTCTATGATTTATTGCTACTTACCTAATAAGGTGCCCTAGATACGGGTATAAGATCTATAGTAACAACCCAAACAAGCCCTCAAAAGTAAAGCATGAAAACACACGATGAAAGCAATTTTAAAATGAACTAAGCTCTAAGGTAATCCCTCTTTTTATTCCTCCCCAGCAGAGTCGCCCGTTTTGTGATACGATGGCAGAACCGACTGTTTAATACTGGTTTTTCATTTTGTTCGCAAATGTTGCAGTAAGCAAGAGTTGCCACCGACTTTTCTTTTATACAAATTAAGGAAAGGGTGAAAAGAACAGAAAAATACCTTTTCGATATTTTCTGAGTAAGGGGGTAGATTATGGAAAGGGAAGGTGTTAACACCCTTTCCATCCATAGTTATCTACGGGCCCTTAGAAGTTTGCTCATTTTGAAATATCTTTGTGCTTTGTGTATTTGAAAGTTTGTTTTTAAAATGCCTGGGTATGACAGACTTTGTAATGTTTCTCGGGAATATGGAGAAAGTATACAAAGTGTCTTGAAAATGTTTTTGAAAAGTAGTTTTTTATGTAAGTGCAAAGATATTTTGAGCAAACTTCTAATAGCTATCTACTTTATACTCGAAAATATGTTCTTTTCCTCCTATCCTTTAGACAATGCTATCCTACTATTAGTGAGTAGGTATCCCTATCGTTGGATGTACTTGGGACATTCGAAAGGGACGTTACAGTCACGAAGGCAACTTGTGGAGACGCTTTAGCAATTTTGTTTAGGGACTAGATCATTTACCGAAAGGCAACTGTAGGGTCATCGAGGGACTATGACCTTTTGATTTATGGGTCTTTGCTAAAGCGTTCTTGCCTCATGACTGTTTTATTTCGAAAGGTAACCAAAGTAGGGTACCCTAGAGGTGTATATGTGCAATTGATTCAATTTAGTTATTTTTTTGTCTTTTTGTTAAGTTCGCTAGCGTTGGATTATTAGTCTTATCATACACGCCTAATTACTATCAGTTAATATATATGGCAGAATATTAAAATGCAGAAATTTAAATCTACGCTATTATAATGCTTTGGGGAGGGGATTTACACTGTACAAGACTGAGGGGGATAAAGCAGTAAAAGTCCTAGTCTTAATCTATTATATCCAGTGAGCAGGTACACTAATAATAAAAATGCGAAATTAAATAAACGCGCGTGAATTTGAAAATAACGTCTAAAAAATATCCTAAGAAATAAAAATCTTTTTGTTTTGTTTTTTTATGTAGAAAATATAACCTAATTTTATTTAATTTTAATTTAAGGAAAACATGTTAGAATAAATAATTAATTTATTTACAAAGTTAAATTAATTAGAAAAGACACTAGCCTAATGTTTTTTTTGTGATTTTTGATTTAAAGTTAATTTAAATAAAAGAGGGTCAATAAATAAATGAAAACAAAAAATAAAAATAGAACAAGAAGCATCCTTCGATTGCAGGGAGATGGTGTCTTTCGATTCTATGAAGGGAAAACTGTCTTTCGATTTCCCTTTGATCCAGTGACAGGATATGGCTTTCGATCCAGAGGGCGCTGCTGGAATTGCCCGATGGATCACTTTTGAGGCACTACATCTGCAAACATGTTGTAAAAACGAAAAGCATGACCTGGATGCCCAACCCAGGTCTTTTGATTCTGCACGCGTTGGGTCTATTCAATCTACATCTGCAGCAAATGTTAGCAGCAAAAAAAAGCAAGACCTGGGGTCGAACCCAGATCTTTATTCTTGAACAACAAATCGAATGAAACTTATAAATGTTGATGTGTCATGCAAATGTAGAGATTGATCTTTTTACCAATTCTTACCAATGGTTGATGGATGAATATGTGATGATGGGTGTGGGTACCCTTGTTTGATGATTTCTTCGATTTGGCTTCTGGACATGGATACCTTTGTTTAAGGGTTGCTTTGATTTGGATCACTTATCAGATTTTTGATAACTTTGGTGGGTTTATGGGGCAGCGTATCTCCAATGTGTATGTGTGTAACTGTCGCTTGCAAGCATGCTGTTTATATAGAGTATAAGGGAGGGGACAAGAAGACAATAGTTTAAACTGCCATAAACAAATGTTTTCAAAGCCATGAATGAAGTTTTGTAACGTTGCAAAAGTCATGGAAACCTGACCCTTTTTAAATTTGAATGAACCTGTACATGCTTTGACTCCTTTGAATGCCCTCTAATGTTGCTCTTCGAATGGCCTCAAGTTGCCTCTTTTGATTGGACCTCCTGTGTAGCCTTCGACTGGGCTCAAGTTGCCTCTTTCGACTGGATCTCTTGTGTAGCCTTCGATAGGGCTCAAGTTTCCTCTCTCGACTAGACCTCTTGTGTAGCCTTCAACTGGGCTCAAGTTGCCTCTCTCGACTGGACCTCTTGTGTAGCCTTCGACTGGGCTCAAGTTGCCTCTCTCGACTGAACCTCTTATGTAGCCTTCGACTGGGCCTTCTGCATGCTTCTTCAAATGTACTTCTTGTGTACCCTTCGACTGGATCTAGTATTACTTCCTTCGAATGGGTATTTAGATGGTCCTTTTAGTGTACCCTTCGAATGTGCCTTTGGTGTGTTGAAGTGTGTACAATTTTTTCACAGGGGGGGTCAACGCCTAGTCGAAACTGGCACAAAGGAAGTCTATGCCTTATGGATTCTAGCATGAAGCAAGTCAAGGCAGGCATAAAGGAGGACATTGCCTAGGCGAAGCTGGCACAAAGGTGGCGAGTGCCTTTTGGTCGAAGGCAACTTTTTTGCCTGGCGCGTCAAAATAAGCTTTTTCCCTGGTGGATCGAAGGAAACCCTGAAGGAGTCTTGGCCTTGTGTGCTGAAGGTAATCTGAAGAGGCATACGTGCGCTGGTGACATGCTGAGGGGTCCTTTGCCCAATGGGAGCTTTGTGAATCAAAGGCTAGTTTGGAGAAGTTCTTGCTTTGTGCGCTGAAGGCACGCCCAAAGGGATAATTTGCCTAGTAGAAGCAGGAAACAAACTTTCTCCAAGGAAAACAAATGCCCAATCAAAGCAGGGATCCAGCTTGCATGCAGGTATCCATTGCATTTGTGAGTCAAGCCAGCATGCAAAGACAATGGTGCAATCGAAGGAGCACTGGTAAGAAGCCCAGTTGAAGCTGGTGTGTAGCAAAAAAGTAAAAGACCAAGGTTTCAATCGTAACTTGGAAATTTGAGGCAAACTTGGAGGAGGTTAGGCACTTAATCGAAGCATGTCCAAATACCAATCGAAAGGCCTTTTAACATTCCAATAGAAGGATTTTGTCAAAATGCCAATCAAAGACTCCTTGTTTATCTTCAAAAAATTTATCTTTCCTTTAATCAAATGCTTAAGATCACTATGTAAGAGAAAGATCTTGTGAAAATATAAGAGGGCAAATTTTGGGGTACAACACTATCCAACCGCACGAAGAACCGGTCGAAGTGATAAATTTGGGTACTGAGGCAGATAAGAAGGAAGTCAAGACTGGCACCAACCTGGAAGACAATGTCAAGAGAATATTAGTTCTGATGTTGCACGACTATGTTGAGGTATTTGCTTGGTCATACGAAGACATGTCGGGGCTCGATACTGATATCGTGGTTCATCGTCTGCCAATGAAAGAGGGTTATTCTCCGATCAAACAAAAGGTTTGTTGCATGCGTCCTGATATGTTAGAGAAAATCAAGGTTGAGGTAATAAAACAGTTTAATGCAGGTTTCTTGGCAGTGACCTCGTATCCCCAATGGGTTTCAAATGTCGTTCTAGTGCCAAATAAAGATGGTAAGGTCCATATGTGTGTCGACTATAGGGATTTAAATAGGGCGAGCCCCAAAGATGATTTACCACTGCCACATATTAATGTCTTGGTTAACAACACCGCTAAACACAAGGTATTTTCCTTCATGGATGGCTTCTCAGAGTACAACCAAATCAAAATGACGCCTGAAGACATGGGGAAAACTACTTTTGTCACACAGTAGGGCAACTTCTGTTATAAGGTCATGCCTTTTGGGTTGAAGAATGCAGACGCAACTTATCAGTGGGCTATGGTGGCTCTATTTCATGACATGATTCATCATGAGATAGAATTCTATGTTGATGACATGATAGCGAGATTACAAACTGAGGAAGAACACCTTGATCATCTGCACAAACTATTTGAAAGGCTGAAGAAATATAAGCTGAGGTTGAATCCCAACAAATGCACCTTTAGGGTGAGGTCTGGAAATATCCTAGGCTTCGTTGTCAGTGGTAAAGGTATTGAAGTCGATCCTATAAAAGTCAAAGTTATCCAAGAAATGTCAGCTCCCCGTATTGAGAAGGAGGTCAGAGGTTTCTTAGATCGACTCAACTACATTTCCCGATTCATCTCTCATTTGATTGCTACTTGTGAGCCACTCTTCAAGCTGTTGAAGAAAGATCAAGTAGTAAATCGGAATGACGACTGCCAAATAGATTTTGACAAGATCAAGGAGTACTTACAAGAACCTCCAATTTTGATGCCACCAGTTAAAAGAAGACCTCTGATTATGTACCTGATAGTGTTAGAGAATTCCATGGGTGTGTGCTAGGGAAGCATGACGAGTCTGGTTGAAAAGAGCATGCAATATACTACCTTAGAAAAAAGTTTACTGACTGTGAAATAAGATATTCAATGCTCGAGAAAACTTGTTGCGCTTTGGCATGGGCTACTCGTTGATTCAGACAGTATATGTTGACTCATACTACTATGTTGATCTCTAAGATGGATCCCATCAAGTACATCTTCGAGAAGCCGGCTCTCTCCGGAATAATAGCCCGATGGCAAATGATCTTAACTGAATACGATATTCAGTACACTACTCAAAAAGTAATCAAAGGAAGTGTATTGGCAAATCATTTGGCGCATCAAGCTGTAGATGACTACCAATCTATGAACTTTGAATTCCCGGACGAGAATATCATGCTGATAGCAAACTGTGGAGAACTTGGACCATATGAAGGACCTGAGCCAGGATCCCGATGGATGTAGCTTCCAACCCACTTGGTAACGGAAGTGGTGCTATAATTATTTCCCCCGAAGGTTGCCATATACCTTTCACCGTTAGACCTTGCTTTGACAGTACCAATAACATGGATGAGTACGAAGAGTGCATCTTAGGTCTTAAGGCTACTATTGACCTAAGAATCAAATTCTTAAGCGTATATGGAGATTCAACCTTGGTAAACAGTCAAGTTAAAAGAGAGTAGGATATAAAACATCCAAATCTTATCCCTTACAAAGAACTTGTGCTAACCTTGATCCCATACTTTGAAGAGATTACCTTTGAACATGTCTTGAGGGAAGAAAATCAATTGGCAGATGCCTTAGCTACCATGTCATCTATGTTCAAGGTCAATTGGGACAACGAAGCTCCTAGAATTACAGTTGAAAGATTTGATGAACCGGCGCACTGCTTTGAGACTGGCAATGATGGAGTAAAGGAGAAGCCTTGGTTTCATGAAGTGAAAAGGTACCTTGAAGCACAATAATTCCTTGAGGGAGCTTCAACCAATAACAAGAGATTCCTACAGAGGTTCTCTGCCAAATTCTTCACGAGCAATGGGATTTTGTATAAGCGCCATCATGATTCAACCTGGCTTCATTGTATGGACAAGAAGGAAGTAGAGAAAATTATGGATGATATGCATGAAGGCATATTTTGTACTCACTCTAGTGGACATACTATGGCCAAGAAGATTCTGAGGGCTGGTTACTATTGGTTGACCATGGAAACCGATTGTCACCACCACTCGAGAACTTGTCATAAGGGCCAAATTTATGCTGATAAGGTTCATGCGCCTCCAATACCTTTAAATGTCATGATTGATCCTTGGCCATTCACAATGTGGGGCATCGATATGATCGGAGAAATCAAGCCTACTACCTCTAATGGATATTGTTTCATTCTCATCGACATTGTTTACTTCACAAAATGGGTTGAAGAAGCTTCATTTGCCTCAGTTACCAAGAATGTTGTAGCCCGGTTCATCAAACATAACCTTATTTTTCGGTATGGCATCCCAAAGAGAATCATCACTAACAATGGTACCAACCTCAACAACGCCATGATCACTGAACTCTACACACAGTTCAAGATCAAGCATCACAACTCTTCTCCATACAGACCTAAGATGAATGGCACAGTGGAATCCGCCAACAAGAATATAGAAAAGATTATGCAAAAGATGGTGGTGACCTACAAAGACTGGTATGAGATGTTACCATTTTCTCTTCGTGGCTATTGTACTTCGGCGCGAACATCAACTGGGGCAACCACATTCTCTCTAGTCTATGGTATGGAAGTTGTCCTGCTTGTCGAAGTTCAAATCCCTTCTCTAAGAATTATGAAAGAAGTAGACTTAGACGAAGACGAGTGGATATAGACTAGGTTGGATCAGTTGAATTTGATTAACGAAAAGAGGCTGGCGGTTGTCTGTCATTGTCAGATGTATCAACAACGTATGATCAAGGCATTTAACAAGAAGATCAAGAATCAGGTATACCAGGATGGTAACTTGGTAATAAAGCACATCATTCTACCACAAGGCGATCCCAGGGGCATATGGACTCCCACCTACGAAGGGTCATTTGTTGTCAAGAAAGTATTCTCGGGCGGTGCTATGATGCTAACCAGTATGGACGGTGAAGATTTCCCACACCCTGTGAACACGAAGATAGTAAAAAAATACTACGCATAAGAATGACCTGTTAGGTTGACATACCTAGGCAAAAATAAGGGCATCCCGACGAACCAAAAGGGTTCGGGCAAAAATTAGGGATATATACAAAAGATTGTACACCTGGAAAGTTGAAAACCTGAAAAGGCGGCTTGGGCAAAAAAGGGTATCCTGGTGGACTGAAAAACCTGAAAAGGCGGTCCAGGCAAAAATTAGAGATTAAAAACATACGACTATGTCCTGTTGGATCACTTAAATGCAAGCTTTATTACCAAAGTCAAAATTTCAAATGGTCCAATCAACTTCTTCCGATGGCAAGGGATGAGATGTTTGAAGACATAGGGGAAATAACATAGTTTGGAACCCAATGAGATCACTTCCATATGGCTATACATTTTTTTCACTTTGTACTCTTTTCATTCCACGACGACTTCCTCTTACTAGGATTTCCATCTCTTTGTATAAAATCAGGAATAAGCATTTGCCCAATATTCCAGGAGTTGGGACGACGCTCAATCTATCCATAAATCCCCGGAGTCACTCCTTTGAGATTATCCCCACAGAGTCACTTCTATGAGATTATCCCCACGAAATAATCTTCACAAAATTCATTCCCAATAAGGATACGTTCCCCGCAATTTCCTTACAGAGTTCCAATCAGTGCAATTCATGAAATTTCTCTTCCCCAGCTGAATTTGAAAACTGTAAAACCCCTGTAAATTTTTTCTCTCTAGCAAAATTCAACCCCCCCAGAGAGTTTGTTTCCTCAGCAGAATATTCTAACATGGTTTATTTCCCCAACAGACTACAATCTCCCCAACTCAAGTCTATTCCTCAGACTACTACAAATCATTGACAAAATTCCTCTTCCCAAGTGAAGTCACCACTATCCCTATAATCGAATTGACCCAAAAACTCCAACGACAGTGCTACCTACTTCTCAATAGTGGGATAGTACTGTCTAAAGGACATTTACACAGCTTAATTTCTTTTGAGTAGGTAGAAGGTTCTCAGGTACTTGCTCTTTCAAAACAAAAATACTTTTCGCACCTATACTTTTCTGACAAAAGTTTTCAAACAACACTTCATACACTCTTGAGGACAAATACAAGAGTTAAAATCGAAGTTTTCAAAGAAACTTTTTTCAAAACCCACAAACACAAGAAAAGCAAAACATTTTGAAAACATAGTGAGCAAGTACCTAAGAGCCCGTGGATAACCACAGATAGAAAGGGTGCTAACACCTTCCCTTTCTATAATCTACCTCCCGAACCGAGAAACATCTCGAAAAGGAATTTTGCTGTGCTTTTGTCCTTTCCTTGTTGGAGAAAATAAAAGACGGTGGCGACTCTTGCTTACCGCGACATTTCGCGAACCAGCATTCCAAAATAGTCACTTCTATTTCCACCGATCACACAAGGGGAAATCTCCAATTTTGGAAAGATTTGAATCAAAATTTCAAGATCATCAATCTCTTGATTTTTTCCATGTTTTATTGACCTAATTGAATTCACTACTTATCAAAAGCTTTGTGAACCCTAAGGGAGAGAATTCACGCATAGCCTGCCTCCCAAGAACAAGAATAAAGTCCAACTTTTTTGTGAAAAAGTGCAGATCGAATCTTTCACCATAGGCCATTTCAAGCTATTCTAAGGATCAAACCATATTCCTAGACACTCACTGGAGCGATTGCATGCATTATCAAGGCCTGAAGCATCAAGAATCACGCGCTAGCACCTTTATGGTTTGGTTTTTTTCAAAACTTGATTACAATGATTCTTGCATCGTAAACATGGTTTGATCATATATCCATGCTTGCTATTATATTTGCAATGTTTTTTATTGGTTTAATTAAAGTTTAAGCGCATGAATAGACTCTTGCCATGGCTAGGGTTCATGAGCTCAAAATTGGGGTTTCTCTTTCCAGGGAAAATTGAAGGGGATTATGGGCACTCATAGACTCATGAGAAGATTTTTGATTGATCTATGTTTTTAGTTCTGATTAATAATTTTTGCATTGCATTTTGAGATACTGCAGGGTTATAGTTATGGACAAAAATTGTCACTATAGCTTTTAGTGACAATTTTGTCCGTAGGTAAAAGTTGAATATCAAGAACGACAGTTCTGGGAAGAAGATGCAGGTGTGGTAGCACACCACTGGTGCATTTAAATTTTCACGCGTTTGTATAGGAAGCTGAATTTTCATTCTTTATAATATATTATTTGTATTTGTATTAACAAATGAAGCAAACGGTTCAGTGGCAAGCATGGAAGGCTCTAAGGCGTGCGTGTGTAGAAGGTCAGGGGTTTGATCCTTGCCTCCTACATAATATTTTTGCTAACATTTGATTACATATATGGTGTTATCCTACCAAGCGCACCTACCATACACCACAACATCTCATCATTGGATCATCTTCATCCCAGATCTAATGCCTCAAGCATGCAGGTGCGTGGTGAACTTTCTTGGCCAGCGTCTCATTGGATCAGGCAAAGCAATTGGGCCACCAGCTATCCTGGGCCTAACAAGTTCAGCTCTGCACCCCCAGATTTAATTCTAACAGCAGGCCCATCCCATTTTTTTATTTTTAATTTCTTTAACCTTTTTTTGTTTTATTTATTTTTTTAATTGCTTTAAAAATCATTGTTTTTTTAATTAAATCAAAAATCATTAAAACACAAAAAATATTAGAATTAGGTTTTTTTTTATAAAAATATTTAATTCTATTAATTAATTATGTTAATTAGGATAACTTAAATTTTTTTTTATAATTAAAATTAATTAGAAATTAGATTAATTTGCAAAGTTAATTACTTTTTTTTCTTAAAAATCCAAAAAAATACTTTTCTCTATTTACTGAATTAAATGTCGTTGAATTTGGTTTTAATTCCGTATTTAATTTCGTTGCACGTATTTATTGCATTATTTTTCCGATTAATGTAATTGCTCTGAGTTTGTAATAGTTTAACTTAAGTTTACTATTTTCCTCCGATTTTTTATTATGTAATCCCCCTCTCTAAGGCCTTGTAATAGCTAGGTTTAAAATTCTCTCATTTTACTTTCCGTCATTATAAAATGTTAGATGATTGATACTAGGATTGTATGCAAAAGATCATAATTTAAAACAGTAGAAAACCCTAAATATGCAAAGATAATAACTGAAAAAAACAAACACTTGCACATGCTCACTCCTAGGGTTTTCCCCACTTCGGTTGCCTTCGGTAAACGGTCATGAAGTATAGGGAGTCTTAGTGGTTGTCCTCTAGTCCCAAAAGATAAAAAATGACCCATTCGAATGTTGCCTCGGAAAGATCTTTAGGACTTTAGGGTAATTACTAAGGTTTCCTAAACATTGCTTTAGTTATCGTAATTGTCCCTTTCGTCCCTTTAGATTGTCCCTTAAACTCCAACGATGGAGCTACCTACTTCTTAATAGTAGGATAGTGTTGTCTAAAGGAAGTAAGAAAATAAACAAAGTTTTTCAAGTAGGTTGAAACTTTTAGGTACTTGCTCAAAACAAGATATTTTTTACACTTACACTTTCAAAATGATTTTCAAGCTAAAGTTTTCAAAAACACTTTATCACACTCTTGAGGACTGATACAAGGGTTACCATAAAGTGAAACGTCGCACTAAGGCATATTTCAAAACTTTTTTCAAACACACAAACACACGGAAGCAATTTCAAAAATGAGCAAGTACCTAAGAGCCCATGGAAAACCATGGATAGAAAGGGTGCTAACACCTTCCCTTTCTATAATCTACCCTCCGTACTCAGAAACATCTCGAAAGAGGTTTTTTATGTTTGTTTTCCTTTTCCTTTGTTGGATGAAATAAAAGTCGGTGGCGGCTCTTGCTTACCGTACATTTGCAAACAAAAAATGCAAAACTAATAGTAACTAAAAATAGTCGGTTCTGCCACCGTATTACAGAACTGGCGACTCTGCTGGGGAATATATGAAGTGGGGTATACCCTAGGATCTTGGTCATTTCTAAAATTGATTTCTTGTTTGTTTTGTCTGCTTTATCCTTAAAGGTTTTGTTTGGGCATTGTTGAAGATCCTACACCCAGATCTGGGGGAACTTTTTAGGTAAACAACAATAAATCGTGGAGATTGTATGGAGTAGACCGATATGGTTTAAGTGATGGTTGTGTTAGTGTGATACTTTGGTTAGTACCGGTATCCTTCGCGTGGAAACGAGGAGAATACGGGGCCGCCGCGTGGTGTTATGAAGCACTAACGGACCTTAGAAACTTAGTTGAACAAACTTGGCCATTAGAAAGTAGTGAGATAGCCTGCCTCGGTATAAAGTTGAGGATTGGTTGATACTCGATGCTACACTCATTGAGATCAGACTTTCGGGATATTTCGGCCGTAAGAAAAGATTGCCCGAGATGAAACAATGCCCGATAAAGGATGATCAGTGATATTGATAATCCTTAGAACCCGCTTACTTTTCTAATACGGGTTTGAAACCAACTAAACTTCAAGAGGGTACTTACTTTTAACCTCATGCAAGCCTTTGAACCTAAGGTCTATTGTGTGCTTTTCTTGTGTGCGATTTACTCTGTCTAAACATAACATCATGCATCATGACATAACATCCATTCTTATTACACTAACCATTTCAAAGACCGAGGGAATTTGTCTTTGTTCTATTTTTCAGATCATGGCTTCCGCTCATAGAAACACTATCTGAATCAGCTTTGTGAGAATATTTTTCAGATCATGGCTTCCTCTCTCGCAACCCTGTGCCTACTTTGCTCAGAGATATCTTGCATGCTCTCCACACTCGTACTATGAAGAGAAGAGGGGTTCTTATGTGTTACATGTCATTACTGTCGAGGTGGTTTTTTTCTCACCTCCCTAAGTCAGTGCTGAAGAATGAAGAAGTTTTGGGTTGGTCGCAAAGGATAATGTCACTTGCTCACGTGGATATTCTCTGGTATCCCCGATCTATGGGAGATATTTCTATTATTGTCCGCTGCGGGGAATTCCCTAATATCCCACTACTTGGAATTAGGGGAGGTATAACTTATAATCCTTCTTTGGATCTACGACAATTTGGTTACGCTCGAAGGGACGGTCCTCACGAGATGCTTATCCAGTGCATTATGTTTAACTATGAGGATGATGTTCAAGGGTATCGCCACGGGTTCATACGAGCTTGGGGCAGGGTAAACAGATCTGACATCAAGACTTTAGGGCCGAAGGCTTCCATTCCTATGGAACCTTATCTCCAATGGGTACGAGCTCGTGCTCAGAAACTGAGGATGCCATACATAGCCGTCTTACCAGTGATTGTGGAGCCCATTATTGAAGGGGATATTCCCTACACGGTTCTTCATCCTGATATGCCCACTGATCTGAAAGAATTGCAGAGGTCCTGGATTCAGCTGAAGAAGGAGCGGGATACTTATAGGGACCAGTTCCATGCCCAGGAGAAGAAATTCTTAGAGCTCACAAAGCAGCTTCATAAGGAAAGAAGCCTTAATGTCTATCTCGGCACGAAGAGGAAGCATCCATGGGAAACTTGATCTTTTTTTAGTTTTTAGAATTTTCAATTGTAACGCCTAAAAGGAAATTGTATTTTGAATTCTACTAATAAAATCTTTGTTTCATTTTGGGTTCGCAAATTTAAATTTCCCAAAGTCCTTGAAATCATTGCATACGCATATCATCCATGACATTCCATAAACATATTTCATAACAGGTTTCTCATTGTGATCGGTGGATCTGGAACTGACTGTTTAACGCTGGTTCGCGAAATGTCGCGGAAGCAAGAGTCGCCACCGTCTTTTATTTTCTCCAAATGGAAAGGACAAAAGCACAGAAAAATTCCTTATAGAGATTGCTCTCGGTTCAGGAGGTAGGTTATAGAAAGGGAAGGTGTTAGCACCCTTTCTATCCATGGTTATCCATGGGCTCTTAGATACTTGCTCATTTATGTTTTCAAAATTGTTGGTTTGCTTTTCAACTGTGGGTTTTAAAAAGTTTCTTTGAAAATTCCAGTTCGACTCTTGTATCGGTCCTCAAGAGTGTTTGAAAAATGCTTTCGAAAGCTTTTTTGAAAATATGTTGGTGTGAAAAGTATTTTGTTTTGTTTTGAAATTTAGAGCAAGTATCTAGAGTCGTCTACTTACCCTAAGGAATCCGTCTGTGTAAATGTCCTTTAAAGTAGTGCCATCCCACCATTGAGAGGTAGGTAGCACCACCGTTGGAGGTGTTCGGGTCAATTCGAGGTTCGGGACATGGTGATCACCAGAGCAATGGGAAGACACCTTAGAAGCTACCCTCATGCCAGGTTCCCGGATCATGAGGACTTACTAAGACATCCTCTACTCGACAATCACCTTTCGAGGCAAGGCAACAGTGAGGCGTACCCTAGGGGTGGTGTGTGCGATTCGTGTGTCGTTTTCAGATATTTTTGTCTTTTGTCATGTCATTGGTGATCTAGCGCTTGTTTTTATTTTTGTCCATACATTCTTTCATGCCTTAATTAACAGTTAAAATATTGCGAGAAAAGTAAAATTTCTAAGCTATTACAAAAGGCGCGGGTCCACATCGCCAAAATTAAACCAGGACCCGATTTGACAGAAAAATAAATAAAGAAATAAAGAGTGCGAGAAAGTTAATTACAAGGCTTCGGGAGAGATACAGAAATATTGTGCGAATAAAGAAATAAGTATGCGAATTAATAAGAATTAAGAACGAGGGCGTTGGACCCTTTTTTTGCAAAATTAAATTAAGCGATGAATTAATTAAAATTAAAAAGAAAAGAAATTGTTTTTGGTATTTTTTAGTATTTTATGATTTTTTTGGATTTTAATGAAAAAGAATTAATGAAGATAAATGCTAACCCTAATTCTAGTTATTTTAATTTATTAAAAAAAAGAAGATTAAAGTTTTACCCTAAAATTAAACCTAATTATTTATATGCAATTATAAAAATAAATATTTAATGTTTTAATTATTTATGAAAGAAAAATAAAAAATGATGAAAATTAATTAATCCTAATTCTATGTTTTTTTAGATTTTTATTAAAAGAATTAAAATTAAAACCTAAATTTAAAACTAATCAATTAAAGTTATTTATTCACAAAAAATACTAAAATAAAAATATTTATTAATTTTTTATCTTTTTTTCTGATTTTTTTGTGTGGTTTTTTATATTTATGAAAATAATAAATTAATTAAGAAAATAACAATTTAAAAGGAAATAGAAAATAAAATAAAAAAAATAGAGAAAGTAGAAAGAATTGCAAACCTAGGGGGTCTGCCCCTTAATATGGAGGTTAATCTTGAGAAATCTGGCCCATTAACCTTGGCCTGTTTGACTTTCTCCAGGCACCGTGTGATGCATTGACTAGGGTTTACCATATACCTCAGAGCGTGGCCTTTGGATTGATGAAATTGGACAGGTGGATGGCTTGATGGAGAAGGTGTATGGTGGTCTTCAGTATGGGCACTACATGTGAACGTTAATTGAAAAAAAACATATGGAAAGGGTGAAGACCTGGGGCTCGAACCCAGGTCATTAACATTACCAGCCTACACGTATGCCACTAAGCCACTTCGTTCATCTGTAAATTAATATAATAAACAAATATAATAAAACAAACGCGTTAATGTTTGGTTTTTTCGCGCGAACTTTTAAACCAACCAATCATTGATGGCCACGCATCTTCTTCTTCCTCGTTCCTGAAACATAAACATATTAGGCAACGTTTTTTCAAGTGTTCTTTTAGGCCATCTATGGAAAAATAGCGAATAGCCCAGGGATCATCATAAATTAGGCGCGAGGGTGGGTTTATGATCGTCTGAGCATGCTGAAGTGAATGGTCTAAGTCTTATGCTCCAATTTTTCCTTAAACGAGAACCCCTAATTCCAAGCTTCACAAACCCTAAATGTTATCAATGGCAAATCTCCATATAGGGCACGAAAACAAAATTAAATCATTGGGTTAGCATTAGAATCAAACGATAAACATGAATCAAACGTTAAAATTCACAAAAAATGCATGAATTGGGATGCACGACTATGGAATTTTTTCGGTACAGATGAGATGGTTCTCACGTTTCTGGGCACGAGAGCTTATGGTTTTTGATGCAGAATCTTTCTATGAAGCCTCAGCAAGCTAATGGAATCAAAATCGTGCCTTGAATCGCCCTAGAACTAGGTTTTCAGTTTTGAGTTTCTTTGCAAAAATTTCAAGTTTGTGTCTTGGTTTCTAGCGCAGCTCAGTGGTTCTCCTCATTAGGTTTGTGTTCAGGCTTAAGTATAGAGTGAATTAGGTCAAGAATTTTGATCAAAATCCATGCATTGATGGTTTATGAGATTTGATTTTTCAAACATTAGTTTTTCAATCTTTTTCATGCAAATTGATACCAAATCATATCCAATCCTTCCCTAATTGGTCATGCACGAATTTGAGTGTCCAATGAGAATAGTTTCTGCACAAAAAGATTTTATTTCATTAGTTTTGTATTTTTCATGTATTTTATTTAATTAAATGAATTATTAATGATAAAAAATCCAAATAAATAAATAAAAATGGAGAAAAACTTCCCTTTGGGTCTAATGGTCGTGCACATGCTTTGGATGATGAATTGTGGAAGAAAAATGGGCCCATTAGCAATTTTAGGTCATTTGAATCAATGTTGACTTTTCAAAATATCCAAAAATTTCCCAATTTCCACAAGGCATAACTTGCTCAATTTTTAAGCTTTGCTCATGTTCTTGGACATTTTGGAAAGGTATTTGAGTCCTCTAACCAATGCCTTTGGTCCCATGTCATTTTGATTTACCAATATCAAGTTATGGCCTTTGAATTAAAGTCCCTTTTTGTTGACTTTTGAAAATGACCTATAATGTTGAAATTGATAACTTTTTGTGAGAGCATTTCTTGGACTTGAAGTATGAAGATGAGTTGTAGGAAATGTCTTTCTCTTCAAAATGAGCTTTGGATGGAATTTTTCTGATAATCCATGTGAAAGTTATGCCCTGGTCAATTTACAGTTGACTTTTTCAACTGTCCAAATAAGGAAACTTTTGCATCTTGATGATTTTTTGAGCCAAGCTTTGAGAATCATGATCAAGCATTTATCAAATGATGTTTGTGGCTTCAAAATGAGATGTTGACCAAAAATTTGAACTTTTGACTATCAAATGACCATTTTGCCCCTACAGTTGACTGTGGTGCAATTAGGGTTTTTGACTGTGCAATTTTGTGCTGAAAGTCTTGAAACTTGGTATGAGGATGCTTGACCATATTTGTAGGCATGTGGGACTTGATTGGACCTTTGGAAACTTCATTTTCTTGATCAGGACCAAAACCCTAATTTTGACTGCTTAGGAGGCCCTTACACTGTGCAACCCTTGGGGAATTTTGAAGCATGACTTGGCAATTTCTTGAAGAATATGGGAGGGCAAATTTTGGGGTACAACAGTTGCCCCTGTTCAATCTTCTTAGACCTGAGGATGCAGATTGGCTGACGTGCCTTTCGTAATCCGAGGGTGGAAGATGATTGAACACTAGAGTGCCCAGAAATTTGCGCTCACATAGTAGCAGTGATGGTGGAAATGGGCTTATAGATGCCATTTAGAGGTTGATGAATAGGATGATGGGCTTATAGATGCCATCTAGATGTTGATCGCGTAAGAGATTCCTTAGCGGGAACCTGCATACCTGCAAAAGAAAAAAATGAGTACCTGACACGTTGCAGGAGCTGGTTTTCAGATGCTTGATATAAATGTGTCCTGACTGGTTACATGAGCTGAATCTGGAGCTTCAAACGGTGATGAATGAACCAGGGATGGTTACTACCTCAACAGGAACGGTGAGAGAACCTTGGGTGACTTTAACCTTAACAGCAATCGTTGAGAAAGTCTTGGGATTACCACCTCCGTAGGATCGGGAAGAGAACCATAGGCAATTATAATCTCAAAAGCGGACGTTTGAGAAAAACCTGGATTGGCATTATCGTCTCCGCACCGCTGGGGAGAGAACCTATAGGAAATTATAATCTCAAAAGCGGACGTTTGAGAAAAACCTGGGTTGGAATTATCATCTCCGCACCGTTGGGGAGAGAACCATAGGAAATTATAATCTCAAAAGCGGACGTTTGAGAAAAACCTGGAGTGGAAGTATCATCTCCGCACCGCTGGGGAGAGAACCAAAGGAAATTATAATCTCAAAAGCGGGCGTTTGAGAAAAACCTGGGATGGAATTATCATCTCCGCACCGCTGGGGAGAGAACCATAGGAAATTATAATCTCAAAAGCGGACGTTTGAGAAAAACCTGGAGTGGAATTATCATCTCCGCACCGCTGGGGAGAGAACCAAAGGAAATTATAATCTCAAAAGCGGACGTTTGAGAAAAACCTGGGATGGAATTATCATCTCCGCACCGCTGGGGAGAGAACCAAAGGAAATTATAATCTCAAAAGCGGACGTTTGAGAAAAACCTGGGATGGAATTATCATCTCCGCACCGCTGGGGAGAGAACCATAGGAAATTATAATCTCAAAAGCGGACGTTTGAGAAAAACCTGGATAACTTCTACTGAGTCTTCATCAGAAAAATCTGTTGGGAGTCGATTTAGCTGGACTAGAGAAGGCCTTGGACTGGATAGGAAATCTTTGGAGTCGATTAACTGAACCGGTCTAGGTCTTGAAAGATGATTGAGAATTTAACTGAATCCTTCCTGAAAGGTAAAGGTCAGTCATATGCAATGCATGATATGGATCAAGCAATGATGTTCTCAACATAAATGAGATTTGTAAGATGTGATGCGTACATGCATGTTATAATGATGTATGTGATGTTTATGAATGTATTTTTCGTCTAGGAAAGTAAATCCTTGACGGGTGCCGGGAAGTCATATCCTGGGCTGATGTTGAAGAATAAGCTTTTACTTCCGCTGGGGATAATAGTTGCAAGAATACCGATAGGAGAAGGTGACTCCGTTGAGGAATAAACTTGGCGAATGATATAACTCTGCGGGGAGAAAAGTACTCTAACAATCTTGCTGGGAAGCAATACTCTGTGGGGAGAGAGATACTTTGCCGGAATGTTGATAATAACTTGTTGGGGATGTCTTTGCTGTATTGGAAGTGCTGATAGACTTCGCTGGGGATAAGGAAACCGTGTCGATGACGACCTTTCCATGGCTTTTGGCTGAGGATAACCCAGTTATATCCTGTTAAGGAAATAACTCTTTGAATAAAGCTGGGAGACGCGTTCGTGCTCTGCGAGGATAAGCTTCCAGAATCTACTGGGGATAAGCTTACTGCTTGGGGAGATGGGTTCCAATTTTCCTGGGGAACTAGATTAGACTCTCCTGGGGAAGTTTTGCTATGCCAGGGAAGTGACTTTATTGAATGTTTGTATGCCGCCGGGGAACAATCTTCAGGCCAAGACTGCCGGGGATGCTTGTTAAGAATATATGCTGCAGGGGAATGTTAAGATCTGCTGGAGGATACCCAACTTCCTTAAGTTTGATAGTAGCTTTGCTTGAGGAGAATGTACTGACTGCTTACTCTCTGGGGAATTGAGATATGCCGGTTATGTTCTTTAGCTGAACCTACCTTGGTACCTTGGAGGACAGAACAATTAGATTGCTAGACAACTCTTTATTGCCCCTGTTTCTAATGCTACCTGTAATTCATCCTTGGTTTCGTATGCAAATATTCATGAGTTAGCAAATTATTGTCAATGCATATATCACAAATTGAACCTTGGACGTACTTCGCAAAACAAAACAGAAAAAGAAAAACAATTGGCACTTTTAACTGAAAATATATTTGTATTGATTTTGAATGGTTTGAAAATAAGCGTTTTGTGTACAAGAGGCTGACGTCCTAGTAAGAGAACGCCGCCGAACAAAAGAGTTTATACAAATTTTGTACGAAAGAAAATAAAACAGCTGTGTGAAATATGAATGATCCATTGGGTTTCAACTCTGCTATTGCCTTTATAACTCCGAGCGTCTCATCACTTGATGACCTTGGTTGAAGGTGAAGCTGACTGATCGATGCCGTCTGAACTTGATGCAGATACCGGATTCTGGATGCAAGGTGATCCAATGAGACATAGTATTACGCTTTATCCCTAATTTTTGCCTGGACCGCCCTCTCGGGTTTTCAGTCCACCGGGATACCCATTTTTGCCCAAGCCGCCTTTTCAGGTTTTCAACTTGCCGGGTGTACAGATTATTTTTCATTTCATCCCTTCATTTTGCCCGAACCCTTTTGGTTCGACGGGAAGCCCTAATTTTTGCCTAGGCATGTCAGCCTAGCGGGTCTTTTTTCATGCGTAGTATCTTTTTACTATGTCTGCATTGGCGGGGTGAGGAAGGTCGTCACCATCCATATTGGTTAGAATCATGGCTCCTCCTGAGAACACATGTTTAACCACAAATGGCCCTTCGTACGTAGGGGTCCATTTGCCCCTTGAATCACTCTGAGGAAGGATGATTCGCTTGATTACCAGATCCCCAACTTGATATTCCTGTGGTCTGACCTTTTTGTTAAATGCCCTGATCATCCGTTTTTGATACGTTTGACCATGACAGATAGCAGCAAGTCTCTTTTCATCAATGAGGTTGAGCTGATCAAGTCGTGTCTGGATCCAATCATCTTCGTTCAGATTTGCATCCTTCATTATCCGGAGAGAGGGTATCTGCACTTCGATCGGTAAGACTGCCTCCATACCATAAACCAGAGAGAAAGGAGTTGCCCCGGTTGACGTCCTAGCTGAGGTACGGTACCCATGTAGAGCGAACGGTAACATCTCGTGCCAATCCTTATAAGTCACTGTCATCTTCTGCACGATCTTCTTGATATTTTTATTTGCTGCTTCTACAGCCCCATTCATCTTCGGTCTGTAAGGAGAAGAATTGTGGTGCTGTATCTTGAACTACTCGCAGAGCTCAGCGATCATCTTGTTATTCAGATTGGTACCGTTGTCTGTAATAATTCTCTCTGGGACGCCGTACCGACAGATCAGGTTATGCCGAATGAACCGTGCCACAACAGTCTTGGTTACCGTAGCATAGGATGCTGCTTCGACCCACTTCGTAAAATAATCAATCGCCACTAGGATGAAGCGATGCCCATTAGATGCCGTAGGTTTAATCTCACCGATCATGTCTATGCCCCACATTGCAAACGGCCAAGGCGCAGTCAGAACATTCAGGGGAACCGGAGGAACATGCACCTTGTCTGCATAAATCTGGCACTTATGGCATGTCCTGGAATGTTGGTAACAGTCAGCTTCCATTGTGGACCAGTAATACCCTGCCCGCAGGATCTTTTTAGCCATAGTATGTCCACTGGAATGTGTACCAAAGGTTCCTTCATGTAGCTCTTCCATGATCCTTTCTGCTTCAGTCTTATCCACACAACGCAGTAGGGTTGAATCATGGTTTCGCTTGTACAAGATGTCGTTGCTAAGGAAGAATTTTGCCGCAAACCTTCTCAGGAACTTCTTATCATTGATAGAGGCACCTTCAGGGTATTCCTGAGTCTCCAGATATCTTTTTACTTCATGGTACCAAGGCTTCTCAGTTACCAATTCAGTCTCGAGATCGCAACAGTATGCCGGTTCGTCCAGTTTCCAGATGATGATCCGGGGAGCCTCATTGTCCCATTTGACCTTGAACATAGAAGACATGGTAGCTAACGCGTCCGCCAACTGATTCTCTTCTCTTAGAAAGTGTTCAAAGGTTATCTCTGTGAAGTGGGGGATCAAGGTCAACACACATTCTCTGTAAGGAATCAGGTTTGGATGTTTCGTATCCCACTCTCCTTTGATCTGATTGATCACGAGAGCGGAATCTCCGAAGACACTTAGAAACTTGATCCTTAGGTCGATCGCAGCTTGAAGACCCATGATGCACGCCTCATACTCTGCCATGTTGTTGGTACAGTTGAAACACAACCGGGCAGTGAGCGGAGTATGAGTACCTTGAGGTGATATGATTATGGCGCCGATACCGTTACCCAAAGCATTGGAGGCTCCGTCAAAGTGCATAGACCATCGGGATCCTTCCTCAGGTCCTTCATCCGGTCCAGGTACTTCACAATCTGTTACTATCATGATACTTTCATCCGGAAACTCGAAGTTCATTGACTGATAGTCATCTACAGCCTGGTGTGCCAAGTGGTCTGCCAATACACTTCCCTTGATGGATTTCTTGGTTGTATACTGAATGTTGTATTCCGTCAAGATCATTTGCCATCTTGCAATTCTCCCAGACAGAGCAGGCTTTTCGAATATGTACTTTATAGGATCCATCTTTGAGATCAACAAGGTAGTGTGAGTCAGCATATACTGTCTCAGCCGGCGAGCAACCCATACCAAAGCGCAACAAGTTTTCTCAAGCAGTGAGTATCGGGTCTCACAGTCGGTAAACTTTTTGCTAAGGTAATAAATGGCATGCTCTTTTCGGCCAGACTCGTCATGCTGCCCCAGCACACACCCCATTGAGTTGTCAAGCACTGTTAGATATAGTATCAGAGGTCTCCCTTCAACCGGTGGCATAAGGATGGGTGGTTCTTGGAGATACTCCTTGATTCTGTCAAAAGCAGCCTGACACTCGTCATTCCAACGTACTACCTAATCTTTCTTCAGCAGCTTGAAGATTGGCTCACAGGTAGCAGTCAGGTGCGAGATGAACCGAGCAATGTAATTCAGGCGTCCTAAAAAACCTCTGACTTCCTTCTCTGTCTTAGGAACCGGCATCTCTTGAATAGCTTTAACCTTAGCAGGGTCCACTTGAATACCCTTATCGCTGACCACGAAGCCTAGCAACTTTCCAGATCTTAGCCCGAAGGTGCACTTGTTCGGGTTCAATCTCAACTTGTATAGTTTCAACCGGTCAAACAACTTCTGCAGATGATCTAGGTGCTCTTCTTCAGTCTGGGACCTTGCGATCATATCGTCAACATATACTTCTATCTCATGATGGATCATATCATGAAATAGAGCAACCATGGCACGTTGGTAGGTTGCCCCAACATTCTTTAGTCCAAAAGGCATGACCTTGTAGCAGAAGGTGCCCCACTGAGTAACAAATGTAGTCTTTTCCATGTCTTCAGGTGCCATCTTGATCTGATTGTAACCTGAAAAGCCATCCATGAAAGAGAATACCTTGTGCTGAGCTGTATTATCAACAAGGACATCAATGTGAGGTAAAGGGAAGTCATCCTTGGGGCTGGCCCTGTTCAGGTCCCTGTAGTCGACACACATTCTGACCTTACCGTCTTTCTTTGGTACCGGCACCACATTAGCAACCCACTGAGGGTAAGAAGTCACTGCAAGGAACCCAGCGTCAAACTGTTTCATAACCTCGACCTTAATCTTCTCCGACATCTCTGGACGCATCCGACGGACCTTTTGCTTGACCGGAGGGCAGTCTTCCTTAGTAGGCAGGTGATGGACCACAATATCAGTATCCAACCCGGGCATGTCTTTGTAGGACTAGGCGAAGATCTCCATATAATCATGCAGCATTTGAGTCAACCGTTGCTTCACGCTGAGCTCTAGGTTGGCACCAATCTTTACCTCTTTCCTGTCTGCCTCAGTACCCAAGTTTATTATTTCCACTGGCTCTTCGTGGGGTTGAATTGCCCTCTCTTCCTGAAGTAACAGTCTTGCAAGCTCACCATGCACTTCGCAATCATCTTCACCTTCGTCTTCGGCTAAGTTGATCGGATTTTCGAAGTCATAACTGGCAGTAGCAGAGTCGTTACCAGTGAGATCCAGAGTGGATTGAAACCTGTATGAGTGAGTGTGTGTGTAAATACAGCTGTTTTGAAATATATGTAAAGGAAAGAAAGACAGAAAAGGAGCATAAGATTTGTAATGCGAGAAAACGTCCAAGATTTTCATTCATGATATATGAAATGACAATTTATATGCCCTCACAAATAGGACCACGGTGCCTCGGGTAAGACACCGGGCCATAGAGTTTATTTATTGTTTATTACAAAATAACGAAACAAAGAAATTCATTACTTAGTAACAAGAGAAACAGATAGATTGTCCTTTGCACTCCAATTGTTAAGTCCACTATCGGTTGCCGGGTAGATCCAGCTATCAAACTCAGCTTCATCCACTTCGTCTTCGTCCCCAATAGCATTCACTCCATGAGCAGGCAGGGGAGCTGTCACTACATTAGGCTTCTCAGATGCCTCAAACTGTACCTCCTTGGCGTCAATAAGATCTTGCAGCTTGCTCCTTAAGGCCCAACAGTCGTCAGTGGAATGCCCCGAGCTATCTGAATGGTAAGCACAACGAGCATTTGGGTTGTACTTAGGAGATGCAGTATTTGGAAACTCCGGAGCCTCTCTGACAGTCACTAGGTTGGTTGAGAGCAACTGTGGCAAGATTTGGGATAGGGTCATGCTTAACCGGGTGAATTCTCTCCGGGGTCTTTCAGCCCTTTGAGGATTGGTTGGCCGAGGAGCGGCAGCAGGCTTGGCAATCGTTACCGCACTGACAGATTGGCGGCGCTCAAATCTTTCTGATCTCCGGGAGCCATATACAGCACTAGCCTCCTTTTTGAAGGGTTTCTTCTCAGCACTAGACGATGCACCCTTCGGAATCTTACCAGACTTTAACCCAGCCTCAATTCTCTCTCCAGTCAGAATCAGATCAGTGAACCCTGCAGATGAATTCCCGATAAGATGGTTGAAAAATGGCCCAGATAGGGTCCCCAAGAACATGTCTACCAACTCCCGATCAGTCAATGGTGGCTGCACCCTGCCAGCCAGGTCTCTCCACTTCTGAGCGTATTCCTTAAAACCTTCACTTGAACCTAACGACATACCCTGGAGTTGGGTACGTGTAGGGGCAAGGTCGGCATTATATTGATACTGCTTGTAGAAAGCAGTAGCCAACTTCTCCCAGTTACGAACCTTGGACCCATCCAGCTGATAGAACCATTCGAGATGAGTCCCTGAAAGACTCTCCTGGAAGAAGTGGATCCACAAATTCTTATCCGCTGAGTACGGTTGGATTTTTCGAACATAGGACCTGAGATGTAGCTTGGGACAAGACGCCCCGTCATATTTAGCGAAAGATGGCGCTTTGAACTTATGGGGAATGATCACACCAGTAGACAAACCCAGATCTCCAAAATCCAGCCCAGACACTTGTTGTATTTCCATAGCATTCAGCCTATCCTCCAACTGCTTGTAACGGTCTTCTGCCGGAGGATATTGCTCTTCATCAAAATCAGTCTCGTTGTCGGAGACTACCGGACTAGGAACCCTTGCCTCTTGAGGAGTGCCCTTGCCAACGGAAGAACCAACCTCTTCATTCTGCAAAGTATTGCCAAACCTTCGGCCCGAGTTAAACATAACAGTTCTTCTCTTCTTCTTCTTCTTCTTCTCCTTCTTCAGGAGCAGAGCCTTCAACTCTTCTTGGCCTTGAGCCAGACCCTTGATTAATTCCTGAAATTGCGCATTCTGCGCCTGAAGAGCTTTGATGGATGTCTCAGTTGATGACGAGTCAGGATTCATGATGCTGAAATAAACAGCGAAGAACTGTAAGCAACCTGAAAAGGGGAAAACCTGCTATGCACATGATGAATGAGATGTGTTTATGCAATGCATTCAAGGGTTCGAAAATTCAACTTTGTTGTAGACAAAAAGGAACACACGTTATCATTAAGGAAATAACTGTTTAGTACATCAAAGCCTCATGGGCAAAATAATACAAAAGCAAATCAATCCCAAAATACACTGCGCATCCTCTTTGGAGCTATGTAAGTGTTGAGATTCCTCTCCTCATGCAACAGGCGGGTGAGCTCCAAGACCTTCTTTTCACTGGCATGTAGACTGGTCTCAAGAGAATTCCGTTCTTCCTTGAGCTGGATCCAGCTCTTCTGCATCTCTTCCCAGGATGTGGGCATATCAGGGTGCTGAATAGTATAGGACACTTCTCCTTCCAAGACTGGCTCTTTGATCACAGGGAGCATATGGGGATAAGGCATCACTAACTTCTGGGAGCGGGCGCGTACCCACTTGAGGTAAGGTTCCAACGGGATGGAGTTCCTGTGCCCCAGTGTCTTGCTGTCTGTCCTACTTGGCATCCTCCAGGCTCTGATAAATCTCTGGCGAAGTCCTTGAGTATCGTTGTCGAAGTCAAAAACTATGTCAGGAATTAACATGTCATGAGGACCATCTCTCCGAGCATATCCAAACTGTCTCCAAGCCAGGCATGGGCTGTAAGTAATACCTCCTCTGATTCCAAGTAAAGGAACATTAGGGTACTCCCCGCAACGATCAATGATAGTGACATCTTCTCTGGACCTAGGGCACCAATGTATATCTGCATGTGTAAGAGTCATCAACCGTTGTGACCATCTCAAACCCCGCTCATTCTTCAAAACTGATTGTGGAAGGTGCGAAATAAACCACCTTCCCAGGAGAGGAGTGCAACACATAAGGACGCCTCTTTTTCTCATGGTTCGAGTGTAACATGAGTGAAGGATGTCCCCCAACAACGTAGGTATAGGATTCCTGGACATAAAGATCTGGACAGCACTGACATCAATAAGCTGATCTGGGTTAGGAAACAACACCAAACCATAGACAAGGAGGGCCACAACTTCTTCAAAAGCTTGCAAGTCAAGGGAGTTCCAACATTCATGGGCCTTTTCAAACAGAAACCTGGATAAGAACCCTTTGATACCACTTCTAACTTCCCAATGTCCCTTGAGGTCAGATGACTGTAGGTGCAAGGCTTTAGCAATCTCTTCAAGCTTAGGTTCCTTTTCTGTACCGTTGAAGGGTAGCTGATCAAGGATAGGGATCTTCAGGAGCCGGGAGAACTCCTCCAATGTAGGTACCAGCTGATAGTCCAAGAAGGTGAAACAGTGATGCAGAGGGTCAAAGAACTGGAACAAGACCTTTATCATATCTTCCTCAATGTTGGTATTGACCAAGCTGATGAGACTTCCATGTCTTTCACTGAACGAAGAGTTCTCGGGAATCCTGGATATAAGCTCCTTAAGCTGAGGAGGGATCCTTACAAGACTGATTTGAATTGTCTTTCTACGAACAGTTTCCATGTCCTACAAAACAAAGAACAAAGATGAAGATTCGAACCCCTGAAATGGTTAGTCAATGCATATGATGCTGGATGATGTCATGATGCTATGATTAAACACACCACAGATATTTACAAAGACAAACATGTAAGGCACACAAGGCACACAAGACAAGCCCTTAGGGTTTAAGGCCAGCATGGGGTTTGGGTAGTACCCTCTTGAAGTTGGTGGGTTCAACCTGTCCTATCAAAGTAACCGGGTTCTAAGGGTCCCAATATCACTGGATTGCTTTCATTGTTCATCATTTCAATTTAGCCACTGAACTAGCGACCGAAATATTCCAGGAAAGCAACCCTCAATTGAGTGTAGTATCGAGTATCAACCAACCTCGGACTGCACCAAAGTCAGTTATCTCACTACCCTAAAGAGGCCAAGATGGTTCAATTAAGGTTCCTAAGGTCTGTTGATGCTTCATGACACCACGCGGAGGCCCCGTACTCTCCTTGACTGGACTCAAGGGTTACCGGTACACACCAAAGTGCCACATCAACGTAGCAGACTGTTTCAACCATGTCGGTATACCCCGCACAGTTCCCTCACAGCCTTATTGCTACTTTCTAAGAAGGTATCCCCCAGATCCGGGTTAGGATCTATAGAACTCCCAAGCAACCCACAATTTAAAGCACACAAGGAAAGCAATTGAAAACACAGTTATGAACTAGCCCTAAGGTACACCTCATTTTAAGTTAAGTCCCCAACAGAGTCGCCAGTTCTGTGATCGGTGGATCTAGAACTGACTGTTTAACGCTGGTTCGCGAAATGTCGCGGAAGCAAGAGTCGCCACCGTCTTTTATTTTCTCCAAATGGAAAGGACAAAAGCACAGAAAAATTCCTTATAGAGATTGCTCTCGGTTCGGGAGGTAGGTTATAGAAAGGGAAGGTGTTAGCACCCTTTCTATCCATGGTTATCCATGGGCTCTTAGATACTTGCTCATTTGTGTTTTCAAAATTGTTGGTTTGCTTTTCAACTGTGGGTTTTAAAAAGTTTCTTTGAAAATTCCAGTTCGACTCTTGTATCGGTCCTCAAGAGTGTTTGAAAAATGCTTTCGAAAGCTTTTTTGAAAATATGTTGGTGTGAAAAGTATTTTGTTTTGTTTTGAAATTTAGAGCAAGTATCTAGAGTCGTCTACTTACCCTAAGGAATCCGTCTGTGTAAATGTCCTTTAAAGTAGTGCCATCCCACCATTGAGAGGTAGGTAGCACCACCGTTGGAGGTGTTCGGGTCAATTCGAGGTTCGGGACATGGTGATCACCAGAGCAATGGGAAGACACCTTAGAAGCTACCCTCATGCCAGGTTCCCGGATCATGAGGACTTACTAAGACATCTTCTACTCGACGATCACCTTTCGAGGCAAGGCAACAGTGAGGCGTACCCTAGGGGTGGTGTGTGCGATTCGTGTGTCGTTTTCAGATATTTTTGTCTTTTGTCATGTCATTGGTGATCTAGCGCTTGTTTTTATTTTTGTCCATACATTCTTTCATGCCTTGATTAACAGTTAAAATATTGCGAGAAAAGTAAAATTTCTAAGCTATTACAAAAGGCGCGGGTCCACATCGCCAAAATTAAACCAGGACCCGATTTGACAGAAAAATAAATAAAGAAATAAAGAGTGCGAGAAAGTTAATTACAAGGCTTCGGGAGAGATACAGAAATATTGTGCGAATAAAGAAATAAGTATGCGAATTAATAAGAATTAAGAACGAGGGCGTTGGACCCTTTTTTTGCAAAATTAAATTAAGCGATGAATTAATTAAAATTAAAAAGAAAAGAAATTGTTTTTGGTATTTTTTAGTATTTTATGATTTTTTTTGGATTTTAATGAAAAAGAATTAATGAAGATAAATGCTAACCCTAATTCTAGTTATTTTAATTTATTAAAAAAAAGAAGATTAAAGTTTTACCCTAAAATTAAACCTAATTATTTATATGCAATTATAAAAATAAATATTTAATGTTTTAATTATTTATGAAAGGAAAATAAAAAATGATGAAAATTAATTAATCCTAATTCTATGTTTTTTTAGATTTTTATTAAAAGAATTAAAATTAAAACCTAAATTTAAAACTAATCAATTAAAGTTATTTATTCACAAAAAATACTAAAATAAAAATATTTATTAATTTTTTATCTTTTTTTCTGATTTTTTTGTGTGGTTTTTTATATTTATGAAAATAATAAATTAATTAAGAAAATAACAATTTAAGAGGAAATAGAAAATAAAATAAAAAAAATAGAGAAAGTAGAAAGAATTGCAAACCTAGGGGGTCTGCCCCTTAATATGGAGGTTAATCTTGAGAAATCTGGCCCATTAACCTTGGCCTGTTTGACTTTCTCCAGGCACCGTGTGATGCATTGACTAGGGTTTACCATATACCTCAGAGCGTGGCCTTTGGATTGATGAAATTGGACAGGTGGATGGCTTGATGGAGAAGGTGTATGGTGGTCTTCAGTATGGGCACTACATGTGAACGTTAATTGAAAAAAAACATATGGAAAGGGTGAAGACCTGGGGCTCGAACCCAGGTCATTAACATTACCAACCTACACGTATGCCACTAAGCCACTTCGTTCATCTGTAAATTAATATAATAAACAAATATAATAAAACAAACGCGTTAATGTTTGGTTTTTTCGCGCGAACTTTTAAACCAACCAATCATTGATGGCCACGCATCTTCTTCTTCCTCATTCCTGAAACATAAACATATTAGGCAACGTTTTTTCAAGTGTTCTTTTAGGCCATCTATGGAAAAATAGCGAATAGCCCAGGGATCATCATAAATTAGGCGCGAGGGTGGGTTTATGATCGTCTGAGCATGCTGAAGTGAATGGTCTAAGTCTTATGCTCCAATTTTTCCTTAAACGAGAACCCCTAATTCCAAGCTTCACAAACCCTAAATGTTATCAATGGCAAATCTCCATATAGGGCACGAAAACAAAATTAAATCATTGGGTTAGCATTAGAATCAAACGATAAACATGAATCAAACGTTAAAATTCACAAAAAATGCATGAATTGGGATGCACGACTATGGAATTTTTTCGGTACAGATGAGATGGTTCTCACGTTTCTGGGCACGAGAGCTTATGGTTTTTGATGCAGAATCTTTCTATGAAGCCTCAGCAAGCTAATGGAATCAAAATCGTGCCTTGAATCGCCCTAGAACTAGGTTTTCAGTTTTGAGTTTCTTTGCAAAAATTTCAAGTTTGTGTATTGGTTTCTAGCGCAGCTCAGTGGTTCTCCTCATTAGGTTTGTGTTCAGGCTTAAGTATAGAGTGAATTAGGTCAAGAATTTTGATCAAAATCCATGCATTGATGGTTTATGAGATTTGATTTTTCAAACATTAGTTTTTCAATCTTTTTCATGCAAATTGATACCAAATCATATCCAATCCTTCCCTAATTGGTCATGCACGAATTTGAGTGTCCAATGAGAATAGTTTCTGCACAAAAAGATTTTATTTCATTAGTTTTGTATTTTTCATGTATTTTATTTAATTAAATGAATTATTAATGATAAAAAATCCAAATAAATAAATAAAAATGGAGAAAAACTTCCCTTTGGGCCTAATGGTCGTGCACATGCTTTGGATGATGAATTGTGGAAGAAAAATGGGCCCATTAGCAATTTTAGGTCATTTGAATCAATGTTGACTTTTCAAAATATCCAAACATTTCCCAACTTCCACAAGGCATAACTTGCTCAATGTTTAAGCTTTGCTCATGTTCTTGGACATTTTGGAAAGGTCTTTGAGTCCTCTAACCAATGCCTTTGGTCCCATATCATTTTGAGTTACCAATCTCAAGTTATGGCCTTTGACTTAAAGTCCCTTTTTGTTGACTTTTGAAAATGACCTATAATGTTGAAATTGATAACTTTTTGTGAGAGCATTTCTTGGACTTGAAGTATGAAGATGAGTTGTAGGAAATGTCTTTCTCTTCAAAATGAGATTTGGATGGAATTTTTCTGATAATCCATGTGAAAGTTATGCCCTGGTCAATTTACAGTTGACTTTTTCAGCTGTCCAAATAAGGAAACTTTTGCATCTTGATGATTTTTTGAGCCAAGCTTTGAGAATCATGATCAAGCATTGATCAAATTATGTTTGTGGCTTCAAAATGAGATGTTGACCAAAAATTTGAACTTTTGATTGTCAAATGACCATTTTGCCCCTACAGTTGACTGTGGTGCAATTAGGGTTTTTGACTGTGCAATTTTGTGCTGAAAGTCTTGAAACTTGGTATGAGGATGCTTGACCATATTTGTAGGCATGTGGGACTTGATTGGACCTTTGGAAACTTCATTTTCTTGATCAGGACCAAAACCCTAATTTTGACTGCTTAGGAGGCCCTTACACTGTGCAACCCTTGGGGAATTTTGAAGCATGACTTGGCAATTTCTTGAAGAATATGGGAGGGCAAATTTTGGGGTACAACACTCATCATCTTCGATGTTTATTTCAGCAATAATGACTTCTGAACAAAGTATCAAGGATCTCCAGACAGAAAATGCCTAATTTCAGCAAATGTTCATAGCTTTGGCTAAAGGGTAGGAACATATGAAGGCCCTTATTCTGAAAGAGAAAAAGAAGAAGGCAAAGAAGACCGCTGGTGTCCTGAATCTGGGCAGAAGGGTTATCGCTAAGGCGTCCTACTATTGCTTTGGTGACCACATGTCCCTATAATCGAATTGACCCAAAAACTCCAACGACAATGCTACCTACTTCTCAATAGTGGGATAGTACTGTCTAAAGGACATTTACACAGCTTAATTTCTTTTGAGTAGGTAGAAGGTTCTCAGGTACTTGCTCTTTCAAAACAAAAATACTTTTCGCACCTATACTTTTCTGACAAAAGTTTTCAAACAACACTTCATACACTCTTGAGGACAAATACAAGAGTTAAAATCGAAGTTTTCAAAGAAACTTTTTTCAAAACCCACAAACACAAGAAAAGCAAAACATTTTGAAAACATAGTGAGCAAGTACCTAAGAGCCCGTGGATAACCACAGATAGAAAGGGTGCTAACACCTTCCCTTTCTATAATCTACCTCCCGAACCGAGAAACATCTCGAAAAGGAATTTTGTTGTGCTTTTGTCCTTTCCTTGTTGGAGAAAATAAAAGACGGTGGCGACTCTTGCTTACCGCGACATTTCGCGAACCAGCATTCCAAAATAGTCACTTCTATTTCCACCGATCACACAAGGGGAAATCTCCAATTTTGGAAAGATTTGAATCAAAACTTCAAGATCATCAATCTCTTGATTTTTTCCATGTTTTATTGACCTAATTGAATTCACTACTTATCAAAAGCTTTGTGAACCCTAAGGGAGAGAATTCACGCATAGCCTGCCTCCCAAGAACAAGAATAAAGTCCAACTTTTTTGTGAAAAAGTGCAGATCGAATCTTTCACCATAGGCCATTTCAAGCTATTCTAAGGATCAAACCATATTCCTAGACACTCACTGGAGCGATTGCATGCATTATCAAGGCCTGAAGCATCAAGAATCACGCGCTAGCACCTTTATGGTTTGGTTTTTTTCAAAACTTGATTACAATGATTCTTGCATCGTAAACATGGTTTGATCATATATCCATGCTTGCTATTATATTTGCAATGTTTTTTATTGGTTTAATTAAAGTTTAAGCGCATGAATAGACTCTTGCCATGGCTAGGGTTCATGAGCTCAAAATTGGGGTTTCTCTTTCCAGGGAAAATTGAAGGGGATTATGGGCACTCATAGACTCATGACAAGATTTTTGATTGATCTATGTTTTTAGTTCTGATTAATAATTTTTGCATTGCATTTTGAGATACTGCAGGGTTATAGTTATGGACAAAAATTGTCACTATAGCTTTTAGTGACAATTTTGTCCGTAGGTAAAAGTTGAATATCAAGAACGACAGTTCTGGGAAGAAGATGCAGGTGTGGTAGCACACCACTGGTCCATTTAAATTTTCACGCGTTTGTATAGGAAGCTGACTTTTCATTCTTTATAATATATTATTTGTATTTGTATTAACAAATGAAGCAAACGGTTCAGTGGCAAGCATGGAAGGCTCTAAGGCGTGCGTGTGTAGAAGGTCAGGGGTTTGATCCCTGCCTCCTACATAATATTTTTTCTAACATTTGATTACATATATGGTGTTATCCTACCAAGCGCACCTACCATACACCACAACATCTCATCATTGGATCATCTTCATCCCAGATCTAATGCCTCAAGCATGCAGGTGCGTGGTGAACTTTCTTGGCCAGCGTCTCATTGGATCAGGCAAAGCAATTGGGCCACCAGCTATCCTGGGCCTAACAAGTTCAGCTCTGCACCCCCAGATTTAATTCTAACAGCAGGCCCATCCCATTTTTTTATTTTTAATTTCTTTAACCTTTTTTTGTTTTATTTATTTTTTTAATTGCTTTAAAAATCATTGTTTTTTTAATTAAATCAAAAATCATTAAAACACAAAAAATATTAGAATTAGGTTTTTTTTTATAAAAATATTTAATTCTATTAATTAATTATGTTAATTAGGATAACTTCAATTTTTTTTTTTATAATTAAAATTAATTAGAAATTAGATTAATTTGCAAAGTTAATTACTTTTTTTTCTTAAAAATCCAAAAAAATACTTTTCTCTATTTACTGAATTAAATGTCGTTGAATTTGGTTTTAATTCCGTATTTAATTTCGTTGCACGTATTTATTGCATTATTTTTCCGATTAATGTAATTGTTCTGAGTTTGTAATAGTTTAACTTAAGTTTACTATTTTCCTCCGATTTTTTATTATGTAATCCCCCTCTCTAAGGCCTTGTAATAGCTAGGTTTAAAATTCTCTCATTTTACTTTCCGTCATTATAAAATGTTAGATGATTGATACTAGGATTGTATGCAAAAGATCATAATTTAAAACAGTAGAAAACCCTAAATATGCAAAGATAATAACTGAAAAAAACAAACACTTGCACATGCTCACTCCTAGGGTTTTCCCCACTTCGGTTGCCTTCGGTAAACAGTCATGAAGTATAGGGAGTCTTAGTGGTTGTCCTCTAGTCCCAAAAGATAAAAAATGACCCATTCGAATGTTGCCTCAGAAAGATCTTTAGGACTTTAGGGTAATTACTAAGGTTTCCTAAACATTGCTTTAGTTATCGTAATTGTCCCTTTCGTCCCTTTAGATTGTCCCTTAAACTCCAACGATGGAGCTACCTACTTCTTAATAGTAGGATAGTGTTGTCTAAAGGAAGTAAGAAAATGAACAAAGTTTTTCAAGTAGGTTGAAACTTTTAGGTACTTGCTCAAAACAAGATATTTTTTACACTTACACTTTCAAAATGATTTTCAAGCTAAAGTTTTCAAAAACACTTTATCACACTCTTGAGGACTGATACAAGGGTTACCATAAAGTGAAACGTCGCACTAAGGCATATTTCAAAACTTTTTTCAAACACACAAACACACGGAAGCAATTTCAAAAATGAGCAAGTACCTAAGAGCCCATGGAAAACCATGGATAGAAAGGGTGCTAACACCTTCCCTTTCTATAATCTACCCTCCGTACTCAGAAACATCTCGAAAGAGGTTTTTTATGTTCGTTTTCCTTTTCCTTTGTTGGATGAAATAAAAGTCGGTGGCGGCTCTTGCTTACCGTACATTTGCAAACAAAAAACGCAAAACTAATATTAACTAAAAAATAGTCGGTTCTACCACCGTATTACAGAACTGGCGACTCTGCTGGGGAATATATGAAGTGGGGTATACCCTAGGATCTTGGTCATTTCTAAAATTGATTTCTTGTTTGTTTTGTCTGCTTTATCCTTAAAGGTTTTGTTTGGGCATTGTTGAAGATCCTACACCCAGATCTGGGGGAACTTTTTAGGTAAACAACAATAAATCGTGGAGATTGTATGGAGTAGACCGATATGGTTTAAGTGATGGTTGTATTAGTGTGATACTTTGGTTAGTACCGGTATCCTTCGCGTGGAAACGAGGAGAATACGGGGCCGCCGCGTGGTGTTATGAAGCACTAACGGACCTTAGAAACTTAGTTGAACAAACTTGGCCATTAGAAAGTAGTGAGATAGCCTGCCTCGGTATAAAGTTGAGGATTGGTTGATACTCGATGCTACACTCATTGAGATCAGACTTTCGGGATATTTCGGCCGTAAGAAAAGATTGCCCGAGATGAAACAATGCCCGATAAAGGATGATCAGTGATATTGATAATCCTTAGAACCCGCTTACTTTTCTAATACAGGTTTGAAACCAACTAAACTTCAAGAGGGTACTTACTTTTAACCTCATGCAAGCCTTTGAACCTAAGGTCTATTGTGTGCTTTGCTTGTGTGCGATTTACTCTGTCTAAACATAACATCATGCATCATGACATAACATCCATTCTTATTACACTAACCATTTCAAAGACCGAGGGAATTTGTCTTTGTTCTATTTTTCAGATCATGGCTTCCGCTCATAGAAACACTATCTGAATCAGCTTTGTGAGAATACCTCTCCAACTCAAGGAGCTAGTATCAAGGGTTCCTGAAACTTCTCCGTTCACTAAGAGACATGGTCGACTTCTGAACCTGGTTACTTCAAGCTTTGATGAAAAGATGATGGGTGTAATCTTCCAGTTCTTTGATCCCAAGCACCACTGCTTCACCTTTCCAGACTATCAGTTGGTGCCTATCATGGAAGAATTCTCTCAGTTATTGGATCTACCTATTCTTGACCAGATGCCTTTCACAGGTTTAGAAGAGGTTCCCAAGCCATAAGTCATTACCTCATCTTTGCATGTGAAACGGGCCGACGTGGTATCCAATTGGGAAACAAGAAGCGGAGTCAAGGGTTTTCTAGCCAAGTTCCTAATAGAGAAGGCCCAGCTGTTTTGGAATGATTTGGACTTTCAGGATTTTGAGGAGGTTTTGGCTCTTCTAATTTATGGGTTAGTATTGTTCCCTAATCCAGACTTACTCATAGAGGTGAATGCTATCAAGATCTTCCTCTCTCGCAACCCTGTGCCTACTTTGCTCAGAGATATCTTGCATGCTCTCCACACTCGTACTATGAAGAGAAGAGGGGTTCTTATGTGTTACATGTCATTACTGTCGAGGTGGTTTTTTTCTCACCTCCCTAAGTCAGTGCTGAAGAATGAAGAAGTTTTGGGTTGGTCGCAAAGGATAATGTCACTTGCTCACGTGGATATTCTCTGGTATCCCCGATCTATGGGAGATATTTCTATTATTGTCCGCTGCGGGGAATTCCCTAATATCCCACTACTTGGAATTAGGGGAGGTATAACTTATAATCCTTCTTTGGATCTACGACAATTTGGTTACGCTCGAAGGGACGGTCCTCACGAGATGCTTATCCAGTGCATTATGTTTAACTATGAGGATGATGTTCAAGGGTATCGCCACGGGTTCATACGAGCTTGGGGCAGGGTAAACAGATCTGACATCAAGACTTTAGGGCCGAAGGCTTCCATTCCTATGGAACCTTATCTCCAATGGGTACGAGCTCGTGCTCAGAAACTGAGGATGCCATACATAGCCGTCTTACCAGTGATTGTGGAGCCCATTATTGAAGGGGATATTCCCTACACGGTTCTTCATCCTGATATGCCCACTGATCTGAAAGAATTGCAGAGGTCCTGGATTCAGCTGAAGAAGGAGCGGGATACTTATAGGGACCAGTTCCATGCCCAGGAGAAGAAATTCTTAGAGCTCACAAAGCAGCTTCATAAGGAAAGAAGCCTTAATGTCTATCTCGGCACGAAGAGGAAGCATCCATGGGAAACTTGATCTTTTTTTAGTTTTTAGAATTTTCAATTGTAACGCCTAAAAGGAAATTGTATTTTGAATTCTACTAATAAAATCTTTGTTTCATTTTGGGTTCGCAAATTTAAATTTCCCAAAGTCCTTGAAATCATTGCATACGCATATCATCCATGACATTCCATAAACATATTTCATAACAGGTTTCTCATTGTGATCGGTGGATCTGAAACTGACTGTTTAACGCTGGTTCGCGAAATGTCGCGGAAGCAAGAGTCGCCACCGTCTTTTATTTTCTCCAAATGGAAAGGACAAAAGCACAGAAAAATTCCTTATAGAGATTGCTCTCGGTTCAGGAGGTAGGTTATAGAAAGGGAAGGTGTTAGCACCCTTTCTATCCATGGTTATCCATGGGCTCTTAGATACTTGCTCATTTGTGTTTTCAAAATTGTTGGTTTGCTTTTCAACTGTGGGTTTTAAAAAGTTTCTTTGAAAATTCCAGTTCGACTCTTGTATCGGTCCTCAAGAGTGTTTGAAAAATGCTTTCGAAAGCTTTTTTGAAAATATGTTGGTGTGAAAAGTATTTTGTTTTGTTTTGAAATTTAGAGCAAGTATCTAGAGTCGTCTACTTACCCTAAGGAATCCGTCTGTGTAAATGTCCTTTAAAGTAGTGCCATCCCACCATTGAGAGGTAGGTAGCACCACCGTTGGAGGTGTTCGGGTCAATTCGAGGTTCGGGACATGGTGATCACCAGAGCAATGGGAAGACACCTTAGAAGCTACCCTCATGCCAGGTTCCCGGATCATGAGGACTTACTAAGACATCCTCTACTCGACGATCACCTTTCGAGGCAAGGCAACATTGAGGCGTACCCTAGGGGTGGTGTGTGCGATTCGTGTGTCGTTTTCAGATATTTTTGTCTTTTGTCATGTCATTGGTGATCTAGCGCTTGTTTTTATTTTTGTCCATACATTCTTTCATGCCTTGATTAACAGTTAAAATATTGCGAGAAAAGTAAAATTTCTAAGCTATTACAAAAGGCGCGGGTCCACATCGCCAAAATTAAACCAGGACCCGATTTGACAGAAAAATAAATAAAGAAATAAAGAGTGCGAGAAAGTTAATTACAAGGCTTCGGGAGAGATACAGAAATATTGTGCGAATAAAGAAATAAGTATGCGAATTAATAAGAATTAAGAACGAGGGCGTTGGACCCTTTTTTTGCAAAATTAAATTAAGCGATGAATTAATTAAAATTAAAAAGAAAAGAAATTGTTTTTGGTATTTTTTAGTATTTTATGATTTTTTTGGATTTTAATGAAAAAGAATTAATGAAGATAAATGCTAACCCTAATTCTAGTTATTTTAATTTATTAAAAAAAAGAAGATTAAAGTTTTACCCTAAAATTAAACCTAATTATTTATATGCAATTATAAAAATAAATATTTAATGTTTTAATTATTTATGAAAGAAAAATAAAAAATGATGAAAATTAATTAATCCTAATTCTATGTTTTTTTAGATTTTTATTAAAAGAATTAAAATTAAAACCTAAATTTAAAACTAATCAATTAAAGTTATTTATTCACAAAAAATACTAAAATAAAAATATTTATTAATTTTTTATCTTTTTTTCTGATTTTTTTGTGTGGTTTTTTATATTTATGAAAATAATAAATTAATTAAGAAAATAACAATTTAAAAGGAAATAGAAAATAAAATAAAAAAAATAGAGAAAGTAGAAAGAATTGCAAACCTAGGGGGTCTGCCCCTTAATATGGAGGTTAATCTTGAGAAATCTGGCCCATTAACCTTGGCCTGTTTGACTTTCTCCAGGCACCGTGTGATGCATTGACTAGGGTTTACCATATACCTCAGAGCGTGGCCTTTGGATTGATGAAATTGGACAGGTGGATGGCTTGATGGAGAAGGTGTATGGTGGTCTTCAGTATGGGCACTACATGTGAACGTTAATTGAAAAAAAACATATGGAAAGGGTGAAGACCTGGGGCTCGAACCCAGGTCATTAACATTACCAGCCTACACGTATGCCACTAAGCCACTTCGTTCATCTGTAAATTAATATAATAAACAAATATAATAAAACAAACGCGTTAATGTTTGGTTTTTTCGCGCGAACTTTTAAACCAACCAATCATTGATGGCCACGCATCTTCTTCTTCCTCGTTCCTGAAACATAAACATATTAGGCAACGTTTTTTCAAGTGTTCTTTTAGGCCATCTATGGAAAAATAGCGAATAGCCCAGGGATCATCATAAATTAGGCGCGAGGGTGGGTTTATGATCGTCTGAGCATGCTGAAGTGAATGGTCTAAGTCTTATGCTCCAATTTTTCCTTAAACGAGAACCCCTAATTCCAAGCTTCACAAACCCTAAATGTTATCAATGGCAAATCTCCATATAGGGCACGAAAACAAAATTAAATCATTGGGTTAGCATTAGAATCAAACGATAAACATGAATCAAACGTTAAAATTCACAAAAAATGCATGAATTGGGATGCACGACTATGGAATTTTTTCGGTACAGATGAGATGGTTCTCACGTTTCTGGGCACGAGAGCTTATGGTTTTTGATGCAGAATCTTTCTATGAAGCCTCAGCAAGCTAATGGAATCAAAATCGTGCCTTGAATCGCCCTAGAACTAGGTTTTCAGTTTTGAGTTTCTTTGCAAAAATTTCAAGTTTGTGTATTGGTTTCTAGCGCAGCTCAGTGGTTCTCCTCATTAGGTTTGTGTTCAGGCTTAAGTATAGAGTGAATTAGGTCAAGAATTTTGATCAAAATCCATGCATTGATGGTTTATGAGATTTGATTTTTCAAACATTAGTTTTTCAATCTTTTTCATGCAAATTGATACCAAATCATATCCAATCCTTCCCTAATTGGTCATGCACGAATTTGAGTGTCCAATGAGAATAGTTTCTGCACAAAAAGATTTTATTTCATTAGTTTTGTATTTTTCATGTATTTTATTTAATTAAATGAATTATTAATGATAAAAAATCCAAATAAATAAATAAAAATGGAGAAAAACTTCCCTTTGGGCCTAATGGTCGTGCACATGCTTTGGATGATGAATTGTGGAAGAAAAATGGGCCCATTAGCAATTTTAGGTCATTTGAATCAATGTTGACTTTTCAAAATATCCAAAAATTTCCCAACTTCCACAAGGCATAACTTGCTCAATTTTTAAGCTTTGCTCATGTTCTTGGACATTTTGGAAAGGTCTTTGAGTCCTCTAACCAATGCCTTTGGTCCCATGTCATTTTGAGTTACCAATCTCAATTTATGGCCTTTGACTTAAAGTCCCTTTTTGTTGACTTTTGAAAATGACCTATAATGTTGAAATTGATAACTTTTTGTGAGAGCATTTCTTGGACTTGAAGTATGAAGATGATTTGTAGGAAATGTCTTTCTCTTCAAAATGAGTTTTGGATGGAATTTTTCTGATAATCCATGTGAAAGTTATGCCCTGGTCAATTTACAGTTGACTTTTTCAATTGTCCAAATAAGGAAACTTTTGCATCTTGATGATTTTTTGAGCCAAGCTTTGAGAATCATGATCAAGCATTGATAAAATTATGTTTGTGGCTTCAAAATGAGATGTTGACCAAAAATTTGAACTTTTGACTGTCAAATGACCATTTTGCCCCTACAGTTGACTGTGGTGCAATTAGGGTTTTTGAGTGTGCAATTTTGTGCTGAAAGTCTTGAAACTTGGTATGAGGATGCTTGACCATATTTGTAGGCATGTGGGACTTGATTGGACCTTTGGAAACTTCATTTTCTTGATCAGGACCAAAACCCTAATTTTGACTGCTTAGGAGGCCCTTACACTGTGCAACCCTTGGGGAATTTTGAAGCATGACTTGGCAATTTCTTGAAGAATATGGGAGGGAAAATTTTGGGGTACAACACTCATCATCTTCGATGTTTATTTCAGCAATAATGACTTCTGAACAAAGTATCAAGGATCTCCAGACAGAAAATGCCTAATTTCAGCAAATGTTCATAGCTTTGGCTAAAGGGTAGGAACATATGAAGGCCCTTATTCTGAAAGAGAAAAAGAAGAAGGCAAAGAAGACCGTTGGTGTCCTGAATCTGGGCAGAAGATTCAAGGGACCGTTGAAGCAACCGGTTGATCTGACCTCCTCATCCAAAGAAGGGGAGAATCAAGAGGGAGAGACAAGGGAGGAGGACCCTAGCCCAGAGGTTTTTGATAATGACACAGATTACAATGATGAACAGTATCCTCCTACTGAGGATATATACAAATAGTTAGAGGATCGTCTGAGCACAATGGAGATCCAAAGAATACCAGGGCTGGATTTTGAAGAGCTGGGTTTGGTATCTGGGGTTGTCATCCCACAGAAGTTCAAGGCTCCGGTATTTGCAAAGTATGATGGGGTGTCTTGTCCCAAGCTTCATCTTCGTTCCTATGTGAGGAAGATCCAGCCTCACACTGTTGATAGGAACTTGTGGGTCCATTTCTTTTAGGACAGTATGTCCGGGACTTAGCTCGAGTGGTTCTATCAGCTGGAGAGAACCAATGTCCGCAACTGGGAAGATCTGGCTGCTGCTTTTTACAAGTAGTATCAATATAACACTGACCTTGCTCTTACTCGTACTCAACTCTAGAGTATGTCCATGGGTGCAAGCGAGGGTTTTAAGGATTATGCGTAGAAGTGGAGAGATCTGGAAGGGAGATTCTAACCCCCTTTGTCTAATAGGGAGTTGGTTGACATGTTTCTTGGTACGTTGTCTGGTTCGTTCTTCAATCACTTGATTGGTAGCTCCTCAGCTGGTTTCACCGAGCTGATATTGATTGGAGAAAGGGTAGAAGTTGGGATCCGGAGTGGCAAGATCCAGAAAGATACCTTGTCAAGTACAGTGAAGAAGCCGTTCACGGGTAAGAAGGAGGTAAATGCCATTTATAGCCTAAGAGGTCAGAGCAGAGCTGAGCGTCGTCCAACGGTAGGGGCTATGATGATACCTAGGCCTGCAGCTACCACTACAAGAAAATTAGTGTTTAACGACACAAAAATTGCGACAGTTATGTGATAACTGTCGTAATTGACATATAGAGACAGTGTTTACGACAGTTGACACCAACCGTCCCTAATATTTATTTTGCGACGGTATATTTAACCATCATAATATTATTATTACGACGGTAAAACAACCGTCGGCCCCTATTTAACACTTTTAACATTGATTTTTCACCAACAACTAGTCACGACGGTAAAATTAACCGTCCTAAAAGGCATATCACGACGGTAAAGCACCCGTCGCACCCTTAAACCTTTCACGACGGTAAAATTATCCGTCCTAAAATTCATTTCACGACGGTAAAACAACCGTCGCACCCAAAACCTTTAAAAAAGTTTAAAATTAAAATATAATTTATTCTGATACAAAATTGTGATTGATCGATAGTATAAAATTAATTTACACAATTAGGGATTTTATAAAATATTTTAAAATCTTTAAAAAAAAAACTTATAAATATAATCTCAATCCAACAATCCCATATTTGGCTTAAACATCGTAACCATACCAAATTTAAGTCCCGTACACATAATCGGTCCCAGACGACACGTCCTTTTGGCTCCACCGCTTTTTTCTCTTCAGTCAGTTTCTGGGGTGAGAGTGTTTAGCTATGGTAGCTTTCGTTCAACATCAGATTCCGTTGCAGAAGTCACTATCTCCTATAACCTGACACGCTTACAATTCTCACATGGTTCGTTCATCCTCTCTTCTTAATTGGGGTCCCAATTTTGCTTGACTTTTTAAAACCCTCAATTTTAACCATAAATAACTTCCTTACTTGCGCCGAAGGGTTTGCTATTTAATTTTCAGGTTTTTTGTTTGAAATCGGTGTCCGAGATCTGTTTTTATCGTGTGGTTTTTATTAATTAATGTTTTTTTTTGTCGGTAGAATTGACAAATCTAGTTTGCCATATTTTATATTTTGATTCAATAAAGTGAGTCTCAAATTCACTTGGTTGTGTTATGTATGAATAGTATGAATATAGTGTATGTATTCACTTTGATTTGATGTTATAGTTATGATTGTTATAGGATTCTTATAAAAGAAAAAAAATGTATGTTTTAGCTGGTTGCAGAAATTGAGGACTACATCATATAATAGACAACAAGATTTTAATACAATGGGGGAGAACCCCGGAAGTGGGAGCCAGTATGTCGCAGTAGGTGAATCGGCTTCCCCGAAGGCAACAAATCATATGAGGAAAGTTTCAGTTTTACCTCTTGTGTTTCTCATCTTCTATGAGGTATCAGGAGGGCCTTTTGGTGTTGAGGATACTGTGAAAGCAGCTGGTCCTTTGTTAGCTTTACTTGGATTTTTGGTTTTTCCGTTTATATGGAGTGTTCCGGAAGCTTTGATAACGGCTGAAATGGGTACCATGTTCCCTGAAAATAGTGGTTATGTTGTTTGGGTTTCGACTGCTTTGGGTCCATTTTGGGGGTTTCAGCAGGGTTGGATGAAGTGGCTTAGTGGCGTGATTGACAATGCTTTGTATCCTGTTTTGTTTCTTGATTATCTTAAGGATTTGCTGATAAGAGTAGAAGGAATACTAACCTCTGCAATTTAGGTGAACAAATTTTGATCATATGTTTTTTTTAGAGAATCTTATTTACATTATTACATAATCTTCTTTTGACAGTCAATGTACAGTCGCTATCTGGATCTCCTTCCAATTTCCAAGTTTACACTGCTTTATTGAAACCTCATGAGAGAATTATGGCACTCGATCTTCCCCATGGTGGGCATCTTTCACATGGATATCAGGTAAGTTCTGCTTTTAATTACCATTTGTGTTCAGGTAAGCAATTAAACTCAATTTTCTTACCTAGAATTGTAAACTCAATTATAAGTCTGGGTTTCCAGTTTTATATTTTATTTAACTTAATAAAACAGTAAAAGAAATTGTCCCGAAACTTGAAGAAATTAACATGTAAATGAGAGAGTTAGGGATAAGAGATTATACTAGTATGCTGGAACTTTTCAGGACTTGCTTCACTCCCTTTCATTACTAACATCTGCATCTGCCAACAACTCATCAGACTCGTAGTCGTGATTAGTACTAGGAGCAGTAGAAGATGCCACATGAACCGACTACCACATATCAAACATTTGTGTCTTAAATACTTAAAATTTCTTTGCCAATTATGTCGTCTTCGCCTTAGCTTCGTTTGCACGCGTATTAGCTAATGCAGCCTGTCTTAGCTTCATCGGCACGCGCATTAGCTAATGCTGCCTCGGCTCTAGCAGCCTCAATAGCTTGGCTCTCTACTTCTGATCTGCTAGGATTTGTAACTATCATTTGTATCAAGAACGACACTCTATAAGTTACGTTGACCACCATTTTTGCAATTCCGTAACACCTGCCCCGCGACTTACCTCTGACGGCTTCTTTCCAGAGTTGTAACTTTCCCGACCCACCCATATTATTATTGGTTTGTGTGGCTTATGTCAAGAGATTCATGTAATCTTCCTGTAAAACACAATAATCGTTGAATAAGTAGGCAGAAAATCAGAAACATAGCAGAAACTCAGAAACATAGAAGAAAATCATATGCAGAAAATCTTAGAGTCTTTAATCGTGAAACATAGCAGAAAAGGCATTTATTTAACAATTAGATGCAGAAATTGTCTCTGGAAAGTTATTGTCCCCATAAGCAATAAAAGTTTATCAGATTAGAAGGAATTTGAATGCAACTTTTGCTGCACAACCTACTCCTTTAAGGAAATTCATGATAAGTAATCCCCTCTCATCAAATGTATGATAACCAATCTTATATTCCTTGCATGATAGATTAACCATGAAGTTTAGAAATACACTAGAGTTGGTAGTAGATGCATTACTAAAACAGAAAGAGTGAAACACTTACTTGATTTGGTTCCAATTTCATTAGAATATAAATTAATAAACAAAATAGCTTTAATGATAAATAGTAGATTACGCAACATGGCGTGAGTAAAGATGAATAATTCTTCAATTTATGATCATGGATAGTAAGTTTCTCAAACTTCCTTTGAGTATGAATTAAAAGTGCAGCAGGATCAGTAAGCACTGCATCCATTTATATAATCTAGACCTGGCCATAAGAAGCCTAACCAGGCTCATAAAACACATCAACCTACTCAGCCTACTTGTGTTATTGATTCTATAGATAGAAGATGGGATATACAGCAGGTGAACTTGAGGAAGGAGAAAGGAAAGGCTCTATATATTGCAGCAGTAATATCCTGAATGTAATACACAAGAGCTCGTGTCGAGATTAGATCTTACATGTGTCTTCTCGGCACAACGGTCAACCCACTTCCCATCCTTCTTTTTGTGTGTGACGTAGCAATCTCTTCAAATTGATGAAGATGGTGAGAAAATCAGATAGCAATCTCTTCAGAAACTTAGGTACGAATACCTCACTTTCTCACTTTGAATTCACATTTCATTGGTAATTCATCTTCTTCAAATCTCTTCCACGAATTTGCTTCTTGTTTTTACTACAGTGTTATATGGAATTATTGTCCTGTGTGATTTGAAAATCATTGAACATGATGATGATGCAGTTTTGATGAAGTATGCGTGATGTTGATTATCGTTGTTGAGAAGCCGATTCGGACTTGTTGATGAAAATGATTTTGTGTAGAGAAGCACTTAGAGAGTGAGTTTTGGAGAGATGAAGTTCTGAGAAGAGTTTCGGATGTGTGCAGAACGAATTGTTGAAGTTTTAGAAGTGAAATCGTTGAAGACTCATAGAAGATTCTTAAAGCTACATAAGAATTTTTCATGAATTTAACACAAAATTCATGAACGTTTTTAATCTAAAGGTTGAATAGGGTGTGACTTGGATAATCTACTATTGATATTAACGTGTGTTTGATTATGGGAAAATAATTGATTTTGAACGATTTGATTTTGTAAAATTGATTCTGGTTAAAGTGCAAATAGGACTATGAGTAAAAAAAGTGCAAGTTTAGAGGATACAGTGTTCTGTTTTCTAACTTAATTTTTCTCTCAATCTATTCTACAGGTTGGATTTGGGAAATGGGAAAACTCTTGATCTTGAACGGTGTTCCCGATCGAAGCTTCGAAAACAATGCATAAAGTATCTTGGACCTGTATGTGCATGCAACTTCTGCTTTTCTGCATAATTGTTTTATACTATTGACTTATATTCAAATTCTGCATAATTTCAAAAGTTATGGTATTTTCCTGCTTTTCTTACTGGTTAATTGTTTTTTACAGCAAGAGAGGGAGAACTATGAATATGTTGTCTGCGATGGAAAAATTATCAACAACCAATCTGGAGATTTTCTTCATACCAAAAAGGATTCTGAAGATGCTAAGTGGATATTTGTAATGAGCACCGAGAAGAAACTTTATGCTGGAAAGGTAACAATTAGTTTAAGCTATGTTATTCTTTCTCGTTCAATTGAGTCCTATTGATACATTGTTATAACCTCGAAGAAAAAGAAGGGGTTGTTCCATCATTCTTCTTTTTTGGCTGGTGGAGCTACCTTGGCTGCTGGACGGCTCGAAGCCGAGGATGGGGTTCTGAAGGTATAATTAACATTACATGATCGAGTTTTTCTTACAATGTGACTATGCACGGTGTAATATATATTTCAATTTATGTGCGATGACAAAATTGGTTGATTCTTGTTGGTTTGATTTTTCAGTCCATCTCTGCATATAGTGGACACTATCGGCCAACAGACGAAACACTCGACGCGTTCTTATCATATCTCAGGGAAAATGGTGTCAATCTTGTTACCTTTCATGAATTTTGTGTAGGTATGCGTAGCTTGGACCAAATGGTAGTCAAGGAAGGATCATGGTCCTAGCATGGAAGTTTAACACAAAATCACTTAACACTAAGGACTTTCATAAATTTTGTAGAATATTGTAACATTTTTTGTAATTCTCTCAAGTTGTAGCAAACCAATGTAAATATTAAAATGAAATTTGGCCTTTGATGATATTTGAATTTTTCTTGTTTATTGGTAAAATTTGCACTTCTTTTTACTTTTGATCACATTTTTTTGATATTATTGATGATTATTTGATATTAAATGTTTTTATTGTAATTAACTTTATTATGTTGAAAAGTGATAGAAAATAAAATAAAAATACTATAAATAAAAAAATATTAAAGTAAATAATAATTTAAATATAATAGTAAAATATTATAGTAAAATAATATTATATTTAAAATTATTTTACTAAATAATAATTTAAATAAAAATATTATTTGAAATTTATAAATCAGATTACGACGGTTAAAACCGTCGCAATTTCTAACCTACGGCGGTAAATAACCGTCGCAAACAACAACAAAAACAAAAAATAAAGTCAAATTCACGACGGTATATAACCGTCGCTATCTGTTGTGCGTGACAGTTTTTGCAACCGTCGCGAAATAGGCTGGGGACGCACGATTCTGCGACGGTACTTCTACCGTCGTAGATTATAAATTGCGACGGTTTTAACCGTCGTAATCAGCCAAAATAACCGTCCCAATCTATCATTTTTCTTGTAGTGTACTCAACAATGAAATAATCAACCAAAGGCAGAGAGACCTCAAAGGCAATTCACCCAGATTAATATGACGTCGACTGAGGTTTTACCACATCTGTTAAGATCTAACTTGGCAACCTTAAAGGAGGCTCCCATGAATCCTAACACATCATCTCCTCTTTATAATCCAAAGGCTCGGTGTGCTTACCCTTCTGAGAGTCCAGGCCACGATACAAATGATTCTTGGGCTCTGAGGAATAAGATACAAGATCTGATCAAAGCCAAGGAGATTGAGTTTGATGCTCTGGAGAAGCCTAATGTCATAACGAATCCCATGCCCAAGCACAACCGTGGTGTTAATGTCGTTGATACTGATCTATTTGTTACCTCTGTTGATAAAGTCTCCACCCCTCTCATGATTGTCAAGAAGATTTTTTTGCTAGCCGATTTATTTCCGGGTTGTGGTGAAGGTTGCCACATGTGTTTATCTCTACCTTCTGGGTGTTATTTGCTGAAAGCAGGTGTTCAGCGCCTGATGGATAACAGAGAGATTTTGTTCAAAAAAACTCCGATTCTAACTGTTCTTCATGAAGATGTTGCTATCATAACCATTTCCACCAATCCTTCGAAGGTCTCCTCTAAAAGACCTGTTAGGATTACACCTGCTCCAAGAATTGCTCCATTGATAATCACTTTTCCTGGCCATGTACCGTACTCCTCGGACAAAGTTGTTCCTTGGAATTATGGTGCTGACGTTTACTACCATGGCATCAAACAGGATTTGAAGACTGAAGAGGCTGATCCCGATATCAGTAACATTGTCGGGACCAATAAAGTTACCCTAAGTGGAAGGGTTTTCTCTCCAGAGATCTCCCTGAAGACAGTTTCTAAGCCTGTTGTTATTCCATCTATTGTTCCTGCTAGTACTCCTGCTACTACTCCTATCCTTACTCCAATTGTTACCCCTGCCGATGAGTCATCTAAGACTCGGGGAAAATAAGCTATAGGTGAGCCTGCCCGGATGGAGGCACCTAGAAAAGTTGTTTTGGAGTCCTCTAAGCAAGAAATGGAGGAAATTTTAAAAATAATCAAGAAGAGCGACTACAATATGGTCGAGCAGCTGGGGCAGACCCCTTAGAAGATATCAATGTTGTCTCTGCTATTGTGTTTCGAGGCCCATGCAAAGGCTTTGATTGCATTTCTCGAGACTGTGCATGTGCCGCAAGAAACTTCCGTTGACCAATTCAAGGAATGGGTGGCCAGTTTGACTGCTGACAATAGGTTGGGTTTTTCAGATGTCCATTTGACACCGAAGGGGAGAAAGCATAATGATGCTCTGCATTTCTCGATCGAATGCAGGGGCTTCACTATGGATCATGTGCTAGTGGACAATGGATCATCACTGAAAGTTTTTCCCAAGAAGGCTCTTGATCGGCTAGATTGTGAAGGTTTGACCTTAAAGCCCAGTAACATTGAGGTGAGGGATTTCGATGGTTCAAAAAGAATGGTGCACAGGGAGGTGGACATCCCTGTCAAAGTGGGTTCCCAGACATTTGAATCCACCTTCTACGTGATGGAAATCAGGCCATTGTACTCTTGTTTGTTGGGTCGCCCTTGGATCCATGAAGCTGGAGCCATTACTTCTATGCTGCACCAAATGTTGAAGTATCCAGTAAATGGGAATATTGTCACCGTGCATGGTGAAGAAGAGTACATGGTAAGCCACCTGAACTCTTTCAGGTATGTGGAGATGGACGAGGAATCATAGAGACCCTATTGTACCCCAAAATTTACCCTCTCATTTATCAAGAATTTTCTCACAAGATTTCTTTGACTCAAGACTGCATTAGGGATTGGCCAGCTCAAGTCACCTCCTTATGCACCGATGACCAAAATTAGGGTTTGAGTTTGCACAAGGGTTTTTGGACTATCAATGCTTCATATAACTTTCAAGGGTCATTATGGATCCCCAAGATTACTCATGTTAAGTTTCAAGCTTTGAATCACACTTTTGATCAGTCAATTGGATAGTTGACCTAAAAATCAGTTGTATTGGGGAAAAAGTCAACCATGGCCAATTTATAGTCAAACTTCATAATTTTGGATCCACATCAACATTTTAGACTCATATGTATCATTTGATCAAGTTTGGACCATAATTCCTCAAGAAATTTGATCAAATCATCAAAAGGGCAAAATGGTCAAAATTAGGGTTTTGACTGAGAAGGGGGAATTTCTGATTTTTGACCTAGCAAGTGATCAATTGGGTTAAAGCATGATTTCAATAGTTCAATTGCACCATCTTTACCTAATGACATGGTTCAAAACATTGCAAATCCATTTGATTGACAAATGAATTTTTCAGTCAACTGATCAAAAGTTAACTGTATACTGAAAAGTTAAACTTTTACTTTTTGGTCAAATTCAAGTGCCAAAGATCATAATTCATCAAAACATGTCAAAATGTGAAACTTGTTCATCAAGAAATCAAGGATTGAAGATTTTTGTTTTGGAAGTTTGAAATTTCTTAACTTCGAAAATTTTCTAAGTATAGAAAATTTCCTATTTTTTCTCAACTTTGAGCCAAATTTTCATCATGATGCAAGATGATTCAAAGGAAATTTCCAACATGAAAGTTGTAGATCCCCATGAAATCTACAACTTTTCTTCACACAATTTCTCCTAAAAATTCTTGGATCTTAAGATATAATTTTGTGAATACATGATCATGAACTAAAATAACTTAGTGAAATTTTGCCCTAGTTAGGCAGATTTTTGACCTAACTTCATGCCAATTTTTCACATAGTTCCAAGAGGAATCTTCAAAATAATTTCAAACATGGGTTGTAGAGCACATTGCAAGCTTTCCAAAATATCCAAGAACTCCTTGAGACCGTTCTTGAGTAGGGAGAATCGAAGAGATAAAGTTAGTGATTTATCACTTTGATTTCAAGCCATTTCATGAAGAACAAAAATTCAAATCCTCAAGCATGCTGAACAAATATTACTTTGCAGGCTCCTAAATTGACTTTCACTCCATAATTGAATGTTTTCACAGTTTTTGGAAGCTTTTATCCAAGCATTGAATGCATTGTACAAGAACAATTCCATTTTTGGCACAAAGGTGCCATTTCCATTTTGATAAAGCACAACTTTTGCAATTTTTCACTCCTTGAGCCTTGCACTTGTTTTCTCTGCACACAAGCAAAGCCAAAACCAAAAGCAACTTGCCTGAAACCTCTACTAAACCAGACCATGCTTGTACAATACTTAGGGACTTGTCTCCTCACTTATCTTCAAAAGCAAGTAATAGAGCCAAAAGGCTATAACTCAGAAATCTTGAGAAAGCTTGATATCTAACCTCTTCCATACTAATACACAAGTGTATTGAAACCTAACACACGAATTCTAAGACTCAGAAACTCTCCCAAACACTTTGACATTGAAAATCTGCCATAGCTTGACAGTTTTGCACCATACATAGCCATCTCAAAAACCACTCGTGCGTTTTGAGTTTTAACCACCTAAACACTTAATATACATCATGTATAAGTGTGCCAGACCCCTGTTCCCTCATTGTAACTCCTCCTCCTCCATCTGCCATTTTTACATACCAAGCTTGTAGGTTGACTTAAGTAGGGAGATTCAGGAACTTTCAAGGCAAAGTAAGGATTGGAATACACTCAGGGAAGTCCAGAAAGCTAAACATATCCTCAGGCCTTCTCAAAACTTGCTCAAACTCCATTCAAGATCTCAACTGAAAGAGGTAAAAACTCAAACTTCTATCTCTTCATACAAGCATCCTTTAGTCTTGATTTGTGAAAACAAAATGTAGATATCGTTGCACTAAAGCTAACCATGTCCATAGTTTTCATTTATATTAACTGTGCATAGAGAATTTTGGATTTGAATTTTCTGTAAAAATTAGGTTTCAAATTAGGGCAAGCAAAATTAACTTTGATCTTTGACTTTTAGTTTACATAAGATATATGGCTGAACTCGTGAGAAGAAACACTGTAATTTTCATGTTTGGACTTTCCATTTTCATGGAGAAATGAGAGAGATACAGGTGGTCCGGCCATGGCTCAAGGTTGAAGATGAAGTTGCCTTCAGGGGGCGTTATCTAATATATATTTATGCCTTTGTTTATATGAATGGATGTACAGCCACCCCAGTGGTAAGGCAGCGCGCAAAAATGCTATAGATCATGGGTTCAAGCCTTAGCGCATGCCTTTTGCAATTTTTCATATTTTTTCCAATTTTTTTGTTTGTTTGGCAGCGTGGACTTCTGAACTTTGGGCCTTGTTTTTTTCTAACCTCCTGGCTCCTGTTTGCTTGCAGCACCCCTGGCCCGAATATTTTTATTTACTTATTCTATTTTCGTTTTATTTTATCAAATATATTTTCCTTAATATTTAAAAATCATAAAAAATATAAAAATAATAGATTTCTATTTTGGTTCATTTTATTTTTATTTTTTCTCATAAAAAGTATTTTTATTTAAGTTATATACTATCTTTTTTATAATAAACTTGTAAATTAAATTATAACTATTTTAATATTTATTTTTTCTTCACACCTATTAAATATATTATTTTAGTATAAAAAAGGACCAAAAATACCTCATAAATACCATATATTATTTTTCAAGACAAAAAAAAAAGCAAAAATACTTACCTTTTCTTAAAGAAATTTATTTTCTTTTAATCAAATAGAATTAGGGTTTAGAAAAGATCTTTTCTAAAAAATAATTTATTTTCCTAATTAATTTGAGATAATCTTGATTTGTTTATTAGGTTTAGGTTAAAACTTTTTCAACATAAAAAACCTAACAAAATCTTCTTTGCATTCATACATCTTTGCATATTTAATTCATTTTTGTATATTATTTATTCCAATATTTGTACATATTCAATTTGATTGTAATAGATTAATTAGGTTTACATTATTTCAATCCCCATTCATAAATTGTATACCCCCTCCCACAAATGTTGTAATAGCGTAGGACATTTAAATTTCACAATTTATCGCTTTTATATAACATGCTAGTAATTAGGGTTTGTATGGAAAGATAAAACCAATCAAATAGAAAACCCTAAATCAAGACAAAATCAAGCATGAAAATGACATACTTGCACACAAAACACCCCTAGGGTTATCCCACTTGGTTGCCTTATACAAAAATGGCCATATTACGCATGTAAGGTGTCTTAGCAAAAACAAAAAAAAAAATACAAGATCATAGTCCCTCGATGACGCTATTCAAAGTTGCCTTACAAAAATGATCTTAGTCCCTAAAAATGCTAAGATACTTTGTAACATTGCTAATCATGGCTATATGATGACCCACGCCCGTCCCGTTTACATCCAAAGATAGGGTTGCTTACCAAATCAATGGTAAGACAACAATATCAAAGGAAAAGAAAATGAACAAGAAAGACATTTGAGTAGGTAGATTAATTTTAGTTACTTGCTCCATTTCAAAACAAATATCCTTTCTATTTTCAAAACAAACACACACATTTCCAAACAACTTACAAACATTGAAAACATTTTCAAAAAGATCAACATCTTGGTATACATTCTTATGAACGAGAATCATTACAAAGATTACCTAAACAATGACCTCTTTTACAAAATACTTTCAAAACCACACAAAGCACATTTTCAAACAAAAACAAGTGATCTAGAAAGTAACTAAGAGCCCATGGACGAAAAGGGTGCTAATATCTTCCCTTTTCATAATCTATGCCGCGAACTCAAGAAACAATCTCAAAGGTCTTTCCTGTGCTTTTTTCACCTTTCCCTTTGGATAAAAGAAAAGTCGGTGGCGACTCTTGCTAAACCGCAACATTTGCGATCAAACGCAAAACCTTCAAGTCAGTTCTCCCACTGTATCACAGAGCTGGCGACTCTGCTGAGGATAATTCTAAAAGTGGGGTTACCTTAGGGTTTAGAACACATGTACTTTCTTACATTGTTTGACTTGTATGCTTTACATTATGGTTCTTTGTTTGGGTTTGAATCCTCTACCTGGATTTGAGATACATTATAGGTAAGTAGCAATACGTTGGGGAAACTGTGCGGGGTATACCGACATGGTCTAAGAAATAACTACGTTTGTGTGACATATTTGTGGGTACCGGTAGCCTTTGAGTTAATCAAAGAGAATACGGGGCTGCTGAGTGATGTCATGAAGCACAAATGAACTTCTAGAACATTTACTTGACCAACTTGGCCTTTAGGATGTAGTGAGATGACCAGATTTGGTGCAGTCCAAAGTTGGTAGATACTCGATACTACACTCATTGAGGTTTGGTTTCTTGGGATATTTCGGTCGCCATTAAAGAGGCTTGAGCTGAAACAATGACCAAGGAAACAATCCAGTGATATTGAGCTCCTTAGAACCCGATTACTATTACTAGGACAGGTTTAAGCCAACTAAATTTCAAGAGGGTACTTACCTATAAAAGTCCATGCAAGCCTAAACCTAAGGACTTTTTTGCTTTGCTTGTATATGCATACTTGTACATAACATCATGGACATCATTAACATCATATACATCCACTAACCATTTCAAGGATTTTGGGATTCATCTTTGTTCTTGTTTTGTAGGATATGGATTCACTTCACAGGAAAACTATTCAAGTCAACCTTGTGACAATATCTCTATAACTTAAGGAGCTAGTTTCAAGGATTCCTGAAAAATCTCCATTCATCGAGAGACATGGTCGCCTACTCAACTTGGTCACCTCCAACACAGATGAGGACATGATGAAGGTTCTCTTTCAGTTCTTTGATCCTTTGCACCATTGCTTCACATTCCCCGATTATCAACTTGTGCCTACTTTGGAAGAATTCTCCCAACTCTTGAGGATTCCCATTATCAATCAACTACCTTTCAACGGTACGAAAATAGATCCAAAGGCAGAAGGATTTCTCAAGCTTTACACTTGCACTCATCTGATGTCACAACTCATTGGGAAACAAGGAGTGGTGTCAAAGGTTTCTTAGAAAAGTTCCTGTTTGAGAAAGCCCAAAGCTGTTGGAATTCCTTAGACTTGCAAGCCTTTGAGGAGATTGTGGCTCTCCTCATCTATGGGATGGTCTTGTTTCCAAATCCTGGCCAACTCATAGATGTCAACGCCATCAAAATCTTCATATCACGCAACCTGATGCCTACATTGCTAGGAGATATCCTACACTCTTTTCACACTCGCACAATGAGGAAAAGAGGTGTCCTTATGTGTTGCACTCCTATCTTGGCAAGATGGTTTATTTCTCATCTTCCCCAATCAGTCATAAAGAATGAGCAAGGTTCAAGGTGGTCACAAAGGTTAATGACACTCAAACATTCAGACAATTATTGGTGCTCCCGATCCAAAGAGAATGTTATTATTGTTGACCTTTGTGGAGAGTTCCCTAATGTCTCTTTACTTGGAATTAGGGGAGGAATCACCTACAATCCATGCTTAGCCTTAAGACAGTTTGGTTGCGCCCGAAGAGATGGCTTGCACGAGATGTTGATTCAAGGTTTGGTATTCGACTACGACAACGACAATCAAGGTCTTCGCCAGAGATTTATCCGAGCTTGGAGGATGATAAACAAGGTGGATAGCAAGACTTTGGGGCACAATAATTCCATCCCTCTTGAGCCTTACCTCAAATGGGTACGAACTCGCGCTCAGAGTCTTATGATGCCTTACCCCTCCATTCTCCCAGTAATCATTGAGCCTGTCATGGAGGGAGACGTTCCATACACTATCCTACATCCTGACATGCCCACATCTCTTGAAGACCTCCAAAGGGATTGGATACAACTCAAATATGAGCGAGATACTTTCGAAGCCCAATTCTACGCAAGCGAGAAGAAGGTTTTGGAGCTCACTAGGCTACTTCATGAGGAGCAGACTCTGAATGCCTACATTGCACCAAAGAGGATGCACACTACTTTTCTATCTTAGAGTTTTGTATTATTTTGCCCATGAGGCATTTATGTACTCAGACTTTATCTCATTAATATAACGTGTGTTTCCTTTTTGTCTGAAACAAATTTAAATCTTTGCAATCCTTGAAAACATTGCATATGCATATATCATTCATCATAACATAAACAGGTCTTTTGCAACAAGTCTCCTCATCTCTCTACTGTTTATTTCAGTAAGATGGATCTCAAGCAAATAGTGAAAGATCTCCAAGCTCAGAATACGCGTTTTCAATAGTTGCTCATGACCCTAGCCAAGGGGAAAGAAGAGTTGAAGACTATGCTGGCTGAAGAGAGGAAGAAGAAAACAAAGAAGGTAACCGGAGTCTTAAACATGGGGAGAAGATTTCATGGGCAGACAAGAAGGACTTTGGACTTTGCAACAACATTCGGTGAATGAGAGGGGAAAGGCAAGGAAACAGTTGTCCCGTCAGAATCGGAAGAAGAGGAAGAAGAAGAGGACTACTCTGAGGAACAATACCCTCCAGTTGATGACAAGTATAAACATCTTGAATAGTGGTTGAATGCAATGGAAATCCAAAAGGTGCCAGGTTTGGACTTTGAGGAGTTGGGACTAGTGTCGGGGATTGTGATTCCCCCGAAATTCAAAGTACCTATATTTGCCAAATATGATGGAGTGTCATGCCCTAAAATGCATCTCCGATCATATGTGAGGAAAATTCAACCCCATACCGCCGATAAAGACTTATGGGTGTATTTCTTTCAAGACAGCCTGTTCGGGACTCAACTTGACTGGTTCTACCAACTAAAAAGGGCTAATATTCACAATTGGGAAGATCTTGCTACAGCTTTCTACAAGCAATACCAGTACAATGATGATTTGGCGCCTACCCGTACTCAGCTCCAGAGTATGGCCATGGTGTCCAATGAAGGTTTCAAGGACTATGCACAAAAATGGAGAGATTTGGCTGGAAGAGTTCAACCCCCTCTGTCTGAGAGAGAATTGGTAGACATGTTCTTAGGCACCTTATTTGGTCCTTTCTTCAATCATTTAATCGGATGTTCATTTGCGGGCTTCACTAAACTAATATTGACCGGAGAAAGGATAAAAGCTGGTATAAAGAATGGAAAGATTCAGAAAGACATATCTTCTTTAACAACTGTGAGGAAGCCCTTTATCGGAAAGAAAGAGGTGGTTACCGTATATCCGCAAATAAACCAAGAAAGGGCCGAACGCCGACCAATGGTGGGGGATGTTATGATCCCAAATCCTGCACCTGATTAACAAAGAAATAATCAACCAAGGGTAGAAAGGCCAGTCAGGAAGTTTACCAGAACCAACATGACTCCTTCTCAAGTATTACCTCATCTTTTGAGATCCAATTTGGTAGCTTTGAAAGAAGCTCCGAAAAACCACAATACAACATCCCCTCATTATCATCCCAATGCCCGTTGCACATATCACTCTGAAAGTCCTGGTCACGATACTAATAATTGTTGGGCATTGAAGAACAAAATACAAGACCTCATTGAAGCAAAAGAAATTGAGTTTGATGCGCCCGAGAAGCCAAATGTCATTTATGCTCCTATGCCCAGACATGGCCACAATACCAATGCTATTGAAGAATATTTGTTTGTTACCTCAGTTGATGAGCTCATGACCCCACTTACAACTATTAAGATAAACTTGTTGAAAGCCGATGTGTTCCCGAGCTGTAATGAAGTTTTCCATCTCTGCTTATCCTCACTATTTAGCTGTCCTTTGTTGAAGGCATGCATTCAGTGCCTGATATATAACAAAGAGATTTTGTTTGAAAAGACTCATGTTTCACCTATTCCTATTGAAGATGTTTCTATCATTACCATTTCCGCCAATTCTTCTAGGGTCTCCACCAAAAGACCCGTTAGAATTACATCGGTTCCGAAAGAAGCTCCTTTAATAATCACAATGCTTGGGCCAGTCCCTTATGAATCAGACACGACCGTGCCGTGGAATTACGGAGGGGACATTTACTACCATGGCGTCAAGCAAGACTGGTCGGCCGTCGAAGAGATAAATTCCGAAGAAGAAGATTCTGACATCAGCAATATTGTCGGAACTAGCAAAATTACCCGGAGTGGTAGGTTCTTTTCTCCAGAAATTGCTCCACCAAAAGCGGTTTCTGGACCCGTGATCATCCTTGTGGCTGTTCCAAAGGTTACTCCCGTACCCATAATCATCTCTGCAAGTACTCCCATTGACAAAGTTGTTACAACCCCTGATATCATTCCTACCAACACTCCTGCTGCTGAAACTCGAGGAAAAAGTATTTAGGTCGAGCATGTCCAGATGAAGGCCCAGTCATTAACTATCCCTGAGACTTCCAAGAAAGAGATGGAGGAGATCTTAAAAATCATAAAGAAAAACGGTTACGATGTAGTTGAACAACTGGGGAAAACTCCCTCTAAGATCTTCATGTTGGCATTGCTACTATGTTTAGAGGCGCATGCAAAAGCCTTGGTGAAGTTCTTAAAAACCGCCCATGTACCTCAAGAGACGTCTGGCGGTCAATTTCAAGACTGCGTGGCCAGCCTAACTGCGGACAATGGTTTAGGTTTTTCAGATGCTGATCTGACACCAAGGGGAAGAAAGCATAATGAGGCGCTTCATGTCTCAGTGGAATGTAAGGGCACCACCCTGGCGCATGTTTTGGTGGACACTGGCTCATCTCTGAATGTTTTACCCAAAAAAGCTCTTGATAGACTTGATTGTGAGGGGTTGACTTTCAAACCAAGCAACATAGTGGTAAGGGCTTTTGACGGTTCGAAGAGAATGGTACATGGGGAGGTAGACATTCCTATAAAGGTTAGAACCCAAACTTTCAATTCAACTTTTTATGTGATGGACATCTGCCCTTCATACTCCTTCCTGCTAGGCCGACCATGGATCCATAATGCTGGCGCTGTTACCTCTACATTACACTAGATGCTGAAATATCTGGTTCAAGGGAAGATTATCACCGTCCATGGAGAGGAAGAATACATGATCAGCCATCTCAATTCCTTCAGATATGTGGAATTGGATGGTGAATTCATTAAAACTCCATTTCAACACTTTGAAGAGGTCCCTCAAGAGGTGTCAGTGACCAAGGCTGTTCCCAAGATTACAAGGCCTCCACTCCGGATGTCGTCACTAAAGGATGCTAAAGTAGTAGTGGAAGAAGGGGGATGCACTATCTGGGGACAACTCCCAGATATCCCATATAAGTCTGACAAGTTTGGCCTAGGTTTCACTTCAAGTGCTCAAAAGGCTGTACGTTATGCTCATGCTGGAGGGCCACCCTTGAAGATCAGCAACTGTGAGGTCAACGTGGTAGAAGATGGTGAAGATGGCTGCAACCTGGAGGATTGGATCTTCCCGACTGTCAATGGAGGGCTCAACAATTGGGAGGCTAGAGACTTCATCCAAATCACTTTCATCCCTCTGTAATTTATATTTACATTTTGTTGGATCTGTAATATTCAAGACAATTTGCACTCTTAAAACCTTGTGTCTTACCCGAGACACAATGGTCCATTTGTAAGGGTTATTATCTCATTTTTCATATGACATCAATGAATCATGGACGTTTTCGCATACAAACTTTTATGCTCATTGTTTTTCTTTTACATTTTACTTTCTTTTCAAAGATAGTTATACCCTTACACACACCCACACTCATAATGCAGGTATACATCCATTCTGGATACCATGGGTAACGATACTGCTATGACCTTTTGTAACTCTAAGAATCTGATCTACCAAGCCGAAGACGAAGGTGAGGAAGATTGTGAAGTACCAGGGGAACTTTCCAGATTGCTACAACAAGAGGAGAGAACCATTCAGCCTCACGAGGAACCCGTGGATACAATCAACCTGGGTACTGAAGAAGACAAAAAAGAGGTCAAGGTGGGTGCCAATCTGGAACCCAATATCAAGAAGCGTCTGATTCAGTTGTTGCATGATTATGTCGAAGTCTTTGCCTGGTCATATGAATACATGCCAAGACTTGATGAAGATATTGTGGTACATCGTCTGCCTACAAGAGAAGAGTGTCCGCCAGTAAAGAAAAAGGTACATCAAATGAGGCCTGATATGTCAGAAAAGATTAAAGCAGAGGTCATGAAGCAATTTAACGTTGGATTCTTGGTTGTCACCTCTTACCCCCAATGGGTTGCCAATGTTGTTCCCGTGCCCAAAAAAAGAAGGCAAAGTACGAATGTGTGTGAACTACAAAGATTTAAATAGGGCAAGCCCTAAGGATGACTTTCCACTCCCCCACATTGATATCCTAGTTGACAATACAGCACAACACAAAGTGTTTTCCTTCATGGACAGATTCTCAGGTTACAACCAAATCAAAATGGCGCCTGAGGACATGGAGAAAACAATATTTGTCACACAGTGGGGCACATTCTGCTACAAGGTGATGCCATTCAGATTGAAGAACGCTGGGGCAACCTATCAGCACGCCATGGTAGCTCTATTTCACGACATGATACATCACGAAATAGAAGTCTACATGGACGATATGATAGCCAGATCTCAAACAGGAGAAGAGCATCTTGATCACTTACAAAAGTTGTTTGAAAGACTGAAGAAGTACAAGTTGAGGTTGAATCCAAACAAATGCACATTTGGGGTACGATCTGGTAAACTCTTAGGCTTTATCGTCAGCAACAAGGGTATCAAGGTCGATCCTGCCAAAGTTAAAGCAATACAAGAGATGCCTTCTCCTCATATTGAGAAGGAAGTCAGAGGATTCTTAGGACATTTGAACTATATTTCCAGATTCATTTCTCACCTAACAGCTACTTGTGAGCCAATCTTCAAACTATTGAAGAAAGATCAAGTAGTCAAGTGGAATGATGAATGCCAAATTTCTTTTGACAAAATCAAAGAATACTTACAAGAGCCTCATGCGTTGATGCTACCAGTCGAGGGAAGACCGTTGATCATGTATCTGACTGTTTTAGAAAACTCAATGGGGTGTGTATTGGGGAAGCATGACGAGTCTGGCCGAAAAGAGCACGCTATTTACTATCTGAACAAAAAGTTTACCGACTGTGAAACCAGATATTCACTGCTCGAGAAAACTTGATGTGCTCTGGCATGGGCTGCTCGCTGGCTAAGATAGTGTATGCTGACTCATACTACCTTGTTGATATCCGAAAATGGATCCTTAGATGTTTTTGGAGACTCAGCTTTGGTCATCAGTCAGATCAAAGGGGAATGGGACACCAAACACCCTAACAGTATTCCTTACAAAGAACATGTTTTGACATTGCTACCACATTTTGAGAAGATTACCTTCGAGCATTTCCTGCGAGAAGAAAATCAGCTAGTAGACGCTCTAGCCACAATGTCATCTATGTTTAAACTTAATTGGGATAACGAGGCTCCCCAGATCACCATCGAACGAATGGATGAACCAGCACACTATCACGAGATTAATACTGAAGAGGTAGCAGACCAGCCTTGGTTTCACGAAGTCAAGAGGTACCTCGAGGCTCAAGAATATCCAAAAGGAGTTTCAATCAATGATAAGAAGTTCTTAAGGAGATTTTATGCTAAGTTCTTCCTTAATAATGACATCCTGTACAAACGCAATCATGACTTTGTGTTACTTTGGTGCATAGATAAGGTTGAAGCTGAAAGGATCATGGCTGAATTGCATGAAGGCACTTTTGGCACCCATTCCAGTGGGCATATGATGGCAAATAAAATCCTACGGGCAGGCTATTACTGGTCTACCATGGAAGCAGATTGTTATCAACACTCTCGAACCTGCCATAAGTGTCAAATTTATGCTGATAAAGTACATGTACCTCCAGTTCCTCTGAATGTCTTGACAACTCCTTGGCCCTTTGCTATGTAGGGAATAGATATGATTGGGGAAATTAAACCGACGGCCTCCAATGGACACCGCTTCATCCTAGTGGCCATTGACTATTTTACAAAGTGGGTGGAGGCAGCTTCCTTCGCTTCCGTCACCAAGAATGTTGTTGCCCGTTTCATCAAGAAAAATCTCATTTGCTGATACGGTATCCCCGAAAGGATCATCACTGACAATGATACAAATCTCAACAACACTATGATCACCGCCTTGTGCGAGCAATTCAAGATTCAGCATCACAATTCTTCTCCCTATCGGCCAAAGATGAATGGTGTTGTTAAAGCAGCAAATAAGAACATTAAAAAGATCATACAGAAAATGACGGTCACATACAAAGACTGGCATGAGATGTTACCATTCGCTCTCCACGGGTATCATACCACGGCTCGTACATCAACCGGGGAAACACCATATTCTTTGGTTTACAGCATGAAGGTTGTCTTGCCTATCGAGGTTCAGATCCCCTCTCCGAGGATTATGAAGGATGCAGGGTTGAACGGAGATGATTGGATCCAGACTCGACTTGATCAACTGGATTTGATTGATGAAAAGAGACTTACTACTGTTTTCCATGGTCAAATGTATCAAAAACGGATGATCAAGGCTTTCAAAAAGAAAGTCAGACGCCAAGTGTATCAAGTTGGGGTCTAGTGATCAAACGTTTCATCTTTCCACAAGGTGATCCCAGGGGGAAATGGACTCCTACCTATGAAGGACCATTTGTAATCAAAAACATCTTCTTTGGTGGGGCAATGATCTTGACCACCATGGATGGTGACGACCTGCCACACCCTGCAAACATGGACATAATCAAAAGATACTACACATAAGAGACCCGCTAGGTTGACATACCTTGGCAAAACAAGGGCATCCCGGTGAACCAAAAGGGTTCGGGAAAAAATTAGGGATAAAACAAAAAAATCTGTACACCCGGCAAGTTAAAAACCCGAAAGGGCGACTTGGGCAAAAAAGGGTTTCCCGGTGGACTGAAAACCCGAAAGGGTGGTCCAGGCAAAAGTTAAGGAATTAAAGCGTATGACTATGTCCCGTTGGATCACTTTATGGACAAACTTTGGTTTCCACTGACAAACTCGGAGTTCTTGATCAATTCAATCAGCTCCGGACAAGGCAACAAATAGACAAGACGCTCGGAGATACGAAGGCTATAGTAGAATGGAAACCCCATGGGATTGTCACACATAGCTATCTTTTCTTTGTATCAAAATTTTCTTTTTTTACAACAACGTTCTCTTACTAGAATGTTTGTCTCCTTGTACTAAAATACTTACTCAAAGCTAATACAAAAATACTCCTTTGAAAGTGCAAAAACTATTTGTCTTTTCTTTACACTTGTGTTTTGTTTACAAAAATGTCCAATGATTCATTGTTGAGCATATGCATTTGAACATAATTACTGTTTACAAATAAACGAAATGAAAAAAGAACGATTACTGATAGGTTGAAAGGATAGGAAAATATCTCTAAGCTATTCCATAAGTAAACCCCTACAGTACGTCGTTTCAATCCTCAGCAGAACAAAGTTTTAAATTGTGAATCCCCAATAGAAGTCGTCAAATTTCTCAGGATTCCCCAGTAGGATTTTATAAACAGTATACAACATTTCCCTTACAATAGAGTTTATTTCTCTAAACAAAAATTCATCAATACTTAGACTTCACAACATGAAGACTTAAATATCCTCAGCAACATTCGTGGATTTATTTTCTTCAATCCAACAGCAATGCAGCAGATTAGCTCACATACACATACATTGCACCCATATATCATAAACATTGATAAAGACATTACATCATACATTTCATGCAACATGACTTTGTATTTTAGCTAACATTGATAAAGACATTACATCAAGAAATCAAGGATTGAAGATTTTTGTTTTGGAAATTTGAAATTTCTTAACTTAGAAATTTTTCTAAGTATAGAAAATTTCATATTTTTTCTCAACTTTGAGCCAAATTTTCATCATGATGCAAGATGATTCAAAGGAAATTTCCAACATGAAAGTTGTAGATCCCCATGTGTGTTACGGTGGGAGAACTGACTTGAGGGTTTTGCGTTTGTGTTCGCAAATGTTGCGGTTAGCAAGAGTCGCCACCAACTTTTCCTTTATCCAAAAGGAAAGGTGAAAAAGCACAGGAAAGACCTTTGAGATTGTTTCTTGAGTTCGGGGGGTAGATTATGAAAAGGGAAGGTATTAGCACCCTTTTCATCCATGGTTTTCCATGGGCTCTTAGTTACTTGCTAGATCACTTGCTTTTGTTGTTTGAAAATGTGTTTGGTGTGGTTTTGAAAGTATTTCGTAAAGAGGCCATTGTTTAGGCAATCTTTGTAATGATTCTTATTTGTAAGAATGTATACAAAGATGTTTGTCTTTTTAAAAATGTTTTCAATGTTTGTAAGATTTTTTTGAAATGTGTATGTTTGTTTTTGAAAATAGCAAGGATAATTTTTTGGAAATAGAGCAAGTAAATAGAAGTAATCTACCTACTCAAATGTCTTTCTTGTACATTTTATATTCCTTTGACATTGTTGTCTTACCATTTATTTGGTAAGCAAACCTATCTTTGGAGTTTTACGGGACGGGCGCGGGTCATCATATAACCATGATTAGCAATGTTGCAAAGTATCTTAGCATTTCGAGGGACTAAGATCATTTTGTAAGGCAACTTTGGATAGCGTCATCGAGGGACTATGATCTTTTGATTTTTTGTTTGTTTTACCAAGATACTTTGCATGCGTAACATGGCTATTTAGTATAAGGCAACCAAGTGGAGAAACCCTAAGCGTGTTTGTGTGCAAGTGTGTTTGATTGCATGCATGATTTTATCTTGAATTAGGATTTTCTATTTCATTGATTTTATCTTGCCATACATATCCTAATTGCTAGCATTTACATTTGAAAGTGATAAAAATGTGGAAATGTAAAGTCCTACGCTATTACAATATTTAGGGGGTGGGGGTACACACTTATGAATGGGGAATCCAGCGAGAAAAATAAAGAAAAATAACAAGGGGAAGAAAAAAAAAAGAAATAAGGAGGGGGTTAGCGTGTTGCTAAGAGAAAGTCAGAAGTTCTGACCCTGGCCTACTGCAGGATATCAACTTGTTAGTGAAAATGTATAGGTCAGAAATTCGGATCCTGGCCTGCTGCAGGATATCAACCTGTTAGTGAAAATGTATAGGTCAGAACTTCTGACCCTGGTGCACTGCAAAACAGATCCCAGAAGTTCTGGCATCAAAGTCAGAACTTGGTCTCCCTCCGTGCTAGTCAGAACATCTGCAGTGTGGTTATTTTTCCATAAAACAGAAGGCATACCTTGAAGATGTGAAAAAAACAAGAAGGGGGGGGGTTGAATTGAAAAACTTGGATCTAAAACTGCTTAATGACACAGTATTTTTATCCTGGTTCGTTTGATCTCAAACTACTCCAGTCCACCCGTCAAGGTGATTTCGCCTCTCTCCAACGAGGTCTTAATCCACTAATCTCAACAAGATTACAAAGCTACTTTAACAACTGTTAAAGTCTTCTTGAGTACAACCACAATCCGGTTAATCTCAAGGAAATCTTTTACAATATTATTAAAACAAAATGTGTTGTTGTTTTCTAACAAAAACAGTTTATCACAACTGTGATAAATTACACAGGTTTAGCTTAGAATAAAGAATGAATTTGCTAGAGCTTGAATATGCGTGGTTGATAATCTTAGCAAATTGTTGTGTGTACGTCTGTGCTTCTTTTTGCAAGCAGGCTTGTTTATATAGACAATATAATGATGTTGTCCATAAAGCAAGTTTAATGTTATTAACACACTTTCCTTTTGGAGAAGATCTTGTCTGAAGAAAGTCGTTAGAATTAATTCAGTCTTGAATGTTCAGTAACGCTTCAGAGTCTTTTCTCTTTACTGCTGATGACGCTTCGGAATATTGATGACTTGGTTTGATATGTCTTTGTTCAGAATCAGAGTTTATTGTAATTAAGTGTAGGTTCTGGCCACCAATCTTCAGCGTATAATCTGATTGCTTCAGCGTGTAATACTTTATGGCTTATCTTCTGATGCTGACCAGATCAGAACTTCTGCATACATAGAACATATTTTTAAGGTGCATATTTGTTCTTTGTATTTATTTATTCTTTGTATTTGTTATCATCAAAACTTTAACCAAGGGTTATAGAATCAAACTATGTTCTAACAATCTCCCCCTTTTTGATGATGACAAAAACCATATTTTTCAATTAAAAAATAAAGAATAAAAAGTTTAGAATAAAGAAGAAAAAATTCCCCTGAGTTGATTACTTCCCTTAAGTTCCTTGAGTCTTTGAGCATCAGAGTTTAACTGCGTCTTTTATCAAAGTTTTGCACATGTTTAAGCTTTTCAAAAGATAGAGGTTAAGTATTTCAGAATGTTTGAGACTTTTGTCTTAGTAAACCATTATTGAAAACATCTTACTTTCTCCCCCTTTTTGTCAGTTATCAAAAAGACAATATAATCAGAGCTAAAAAGTTGATTTATATTAAAAAACAAGTAGCAATGATAAGTAGTTCGGAACAGAAGCAATGTAAAACAAACGTTACATATAAACAAATTTTAAAACAGAATAGAATCTAAGAGGGAGGAGGAAGGCGTGTGAACAAAGCTTCCAGCAAGCCCTTGATTTGGGTGTTGGTTACCTCTTGTTTGCTCAAAATGCTCTTGATTTCTTTGTTCGTATCCTCCTGTTTATCCAACCTTTCCTGGATAACAACATTTTCCCTCTTCAATTCTTCCAGAGTTTCCCTGTCATAGGAAGGAGCTGGAGATTCTTTAATATCTGGATGCTTCTCAGAGCATTCTGAAACTTGATCACTTTGAACCATTTCCTCTGCCGAGATTATCTCATCTGGAGCAGCAGTCAGAGTGAGACCTTCTGAATCTGGTTGAACTTCATCTGAGGGATGATGTTCTGACCAGGGAGCATTTTCCAGAGGGAGAATCTCTTCCTTGAGCAGATGGCTCAGAACTTGGTCTTCAAAAACCTTTAGCAGATCACTGAAATTCTGTTGTACCTATTCATAGCTCTGTTCTTTTAGCTTCAATGTCTCAAAACTTAGCCAGTTTCTAAAACTTGTCCAAAGATAATTAGAAGCAGCAGGATTAGTCATCTCTAGACTAGCTTGCTTCAAGGAGGTTATCCATTTATGCATTCATGTTTCAAACATCAACAAACTAGTACCAACATTTGGTGTGGTTTCAGTTGGTTTTGGAATGGTAGTTTTGGTTTTGTGAGATATAGCAGCTAAACGTTCCAGTACAGTTGGATCAATGACAAGTCTTACATTGTCATCTGGATTGCTCTTGGGTGAAGGAGAGGGAGAGTCGAGTATGATGATTGGACTAGTTGGGGAATTTGGTGGTGTGGATTCTAGAGAAGAATGAATTTATGGAATGTCCAGGATGGTGAGAGGCATGCGGATGGCAAGTGGTTCAGTGATTCCTGGAATAGGGATTGTATCTGAATCTGAAGTAGGTTCTTCAGATTTGTTGGTTGAAAGATTGTGAGGTTCTAGTTCATAGGTCTCAGATGGTTGGTTCTCAGAAGTTTGAGTTTCTGGTTATGATTATTCAGGTTGAGGAGATGGTGGATGAGGAATATCTGGTTATGAAGAGAGAGGTAGTGGAATATCTATTGTAGTTTCGGAGTTTGGATTATCAGGGATTAGAGGATTTGGATTATGTGGTGTGGGAGCATAAATATCTTGGTCAAAAGAGTCAATGTCAGATAGAACTTTGGCAACTTCTGGTTGAGTTGGTTCAGGATTTGGATTGATAGGAAGGGAGTGAGTTTCTCTTAGACTTAGAGTTTCTGATGGATCAAACCCTATGTCAAAGTCATCAAAAGTTTGTGGGGTTGGAAGTTCTGATTGGGTAGTTATGGGTTCAAATGTTGATATAGTTATTGATTCTAAAATAGTAACAGAAGAAGGATTGCCTTTCTTTTTAGCAGCTTTTGGAGTCCTTTGGGATGATCCTTCTGCTGTTGCCTTTCTTTTCTTGGTCTTCTTCAAAAAAACTTCTGGAGCCGCCTGATGCAAGTCCTGGATATTTAACCTTGGTGCATTGCCATCTGCCTTACACGCATCCAAATATCTGACAATTATCTCAGGCTTGGAGTCAATCTAAGAGAAAAGAGGAAAATCATCCAGAGGAATTCTTCTGGAGGTGATGGTTGCAAAAGAAGTAACGTTGGGTTCCTTCTTGATGTTCTCAATAATTTTCATCTTTTTCAGATTCTTTTCATTCAGAGGCTTCCCAACAGTTGCCTCTAGAGAGCTAATTTCCTATGCTTCAGTCAGATGCTCTATCAGCCTATTCTTTGTCAGAATATCTGATATGAGTCTTCCTAGGGGTATCCAGTCCCTTTTGGTACGCTCATCTTCTCTTGTTTCTTTTACACTGGTCCTTAGATGATTAAAAAGCAAGGAGGGAGATTTACCTTAGTCTTCTTGGAGATAAAGTAGATCAGAAACTGCTGATCAATGTTTATGTAATCAGGAGAGCTGGTTGGCTTCCTGTGGTTGATGCATCCCAAATTTATCTTAGCCCAGATTCTGTGATAATCCTTCAGATCCCTAATCTTGTTGGAGGGTAGACCCAGAGTGAATATTTCCCTTGCAATTGAAGCAACATCAGAACATCTTTCTGACATGTCTATACACCTGACACCACCACCATTGTAACTTATTAGTCTTGAAATTAGGTCTTCAGTAATGAATATCTTCTTCCCCATGACATACGAGGTAACTTGATGGTTTGAGGAGGAAGCATGAATCCAAAATTCTTTGACAAGAATTGGAAACGTTGGACCTAGAAGACTGTCAAAATATTTGTTCCATCCTTGAGCATTGACCTCTTCAGAGAGATTGAAACCATTTTCTTGAAGACTTTCAAAATCAACAATCAGTTATGAAAGAACTTCTAGGTTGTCAATTGGCGTGAGTAGAGTTCTGTATGGTTCTTCGTACTGTTCCATAGAATCAGTTCCCTGAGTACTGGTGTTTTGGACGCTTGAAGAAGCCATGTTCACACAAGAAATTTGAGAAAGATGAAAGGGTTTTTTGAAAGTACGAACTGAAAACAATTAGAATGTATTGAGAGAGTAAAAGTGAAAGAATGTAAAGAGTGAAACTTGAGTTTAAATATATTTTTGAAAGCATAAACTGTAAGAGAGAGAGAGAGAAACAATTAGTAATGATTATAAGCATTAATGAAAGCTGATTTTAGGGGATTCATAAAGATATTGGAACGGTTACCCATGACGTGTGTCTCAATGCACCCAATCAGCGCTTTTGACCTTTCAGAAAAGTGAACGCGTGTTCAGCCTTAGAAGGTAGTTGGTGAATGGATGACAATTGTTTGCTTACGTGAACAACACACTTCTATCCTTGAAATGAAACGCTCAGATCTTCATGGATAGATTCTGATACAATCTGTACTTCTAAAATTCTGAAGGCAGGTTGATCAGTAGTTCACAAAAAGTAACTAAAATTCTGAAGGTTAAGATATGTAAATAAAACAATTTATTCTGGGCAAAGCTTCATGCTGAGATGTTTCAGAATGAAGTTAAACCTATCTTCAGAAAGAGGTTTTGTAAAGACATTAGCCCATTGATGATCTGTGTCAATGAATTTTAAGTTAAGAATCCCTTTCTGAATATAGTCCCTAATAAAATGATGTTTTATTTCTATATGCTTAGCCCTAGAATGCAAAATAGGATTTTTACTGAGACAAATAGCAAAAGTATTGTCACAGAGGATAGGGATGTTACTCTCAAATATATTGAAGTCCCCAAGTTAACTTTTCACCCAGAGCATTTGTGTACTACATCCAGCTACTGCTATGTGTTCAGCTTCTGCTGTTGAAAGTGCTATTGTGGATTGTCTTTTGCTGAACCATGAGATCAGATTTTCTCCCAGAAACTGGCAGCTTCCAGAAGTGCTTTTACGTTCTACTCTGTCTCCAGCAAAGTCAGTGTCACAGTATCCTACTAAGCTGTAATCACTTGATTTTCTATAAAACAAACCCAGATTAGCAGTACCTTTCAGATACTTGAAAATTCGCTTAACTGCTGTTAAGTGAGATTCTCTAGGATCTGATTGGAATCTAGCTCAAATGCAAACACTGAATAGAATGTCAGGCCTTGAAGCCGTCAGATAGAGAAGAGAACCAATCATACCTCTATAGAACTTATGTTCTACCTTTTTACTTACCTCTTCTTTTTCCAGAATGCACGTGGGATGCATCGGAATCTTTGAGGGCTTACATTCTGAGAGATCAAATTTCTTCAAAAGTTCTTTGACATATTTGCTCTGATGAATGTAAGTTACTTCTGGGGTTTGATTTATTTGAATGCCCAGAAAGAATTTGAGTTCCCCCATTAGACTCGTCTCAAACTCTGCATGCATACATTTAGCAAACTCTCTTCCCATAGAGGGTTTAGTGGATACAAATATGATGTCATCAACATAAATTTGACAAACTAATATGTCATTCTTAACTGTCTTACAGAACAAGGTTGTGTCCACTTTCCCTCTGGTGAATTCCTTTTCTAACAGGAAGTTACTTAGTCTTTCATACCAAGCTCTGGGAGCTTGTTTCAGACCATATAGTGACTTCTTTAGTTTGAAAACATATTCTGGATTTTTAGAACTTTCAAAACCAGGGGGTTGGTGAACATATACCTCTTCATCTATATAGCCATTTAAGAAAGCACTTTTGACATCCATCTGATACAGAGTGATGCCTTTATTAATAACAAATGATATTAAGAGTCTGATAAATTCTAACCTGGCGACTGGAGCAAAGGTTTCTATATAGTCTATCCCCTCTTGCTGACTATAACCTTGTGCTACCAGTCGTGCTTTATTTCTGATGACTTTACCTTGTTCGTTCAGTTTGTTTCTGAACACCCATTTTGTACCAATGACGTTGAACCCTTTTGGTTTGGGAACTAGATCCCATACGTCATTTCTGGTGAATTGATTTAGTTCCTCTTGCATTTCCAGAATCCAGTCATTATCCAGAAGTGCTTCATCAATTGTTGTTGGTTCAATCAGAGAAACCATTCCCATGAGGGATTCTTCAAAGTTTCTGAATGTTGATCTTGTTCTGATTGGATCTTCCTTCTTTCCCAATATTGTATCTTCTGGGTGATCAATGCTGCTTCTGGATAGTCTTTTCTGAAGTTGATCAACAGAAGGTGCTGGATTGCTTGTAGTGACTCGTTCAGCTGTTGAGGGAGTGTCTCTATTGAGAGCCTCTGATGAGTTGTCTTCAGTACCTGTGAGTTCAACTTCCATACCTGCAAGGAATTCATTCTGCTTTGACTTTTGAGAGTCAAGCTTATCATCAAACCTAACGCTGATTGACTCTTGAACAATCTATGTTTCTGTATTGTATACTTTGTACCCTCTTGAGCGGTTCAGAATATCCTAACATAATACACTTTTGTGCCTTAGAGTCAAACTTGTTCAAATAATTTTTTGTATTCAGAATAAAACATGTGCATCCAAATGGGTGAAAATAAGAAATGTTGGGCTTTCTATTCTTCCAGAATTCATATGGAGTCTTTTCCAGAATAGGTCTTATGGAGATTCTATTCTGAATGTAACACGCTGTGTTTATTGCCTCTGCCCAAAAGATCTTAGCAACATTAGTCTCGTTGATCATGGTTCTGGCCATTTCTTGCAATGTTCTGTTCTTTCGTTCTACAACTCCATTTTGCTGGGGAGTTCTAGGACAAGAGAAATCATGCAGAATGCCTTTTTCATTAAATAATAATTCAAAATCTTTATTTTCAAATTCTCCATCATGATCACTTCTGACTTTGACAATTCTAAGATCCTTTTCATTCTGAACTTGGTTTCAGAAGGTAACAAACACAAAGTGTGACTCGTCCTTGTGTCTTAAGAACTTTACCCATGTCCATCTTCTATAGTCATCTACGATTACTAACCCATACTTCTTGCCACTGACTGAAGCAGTTTTTACTGGTCCAAATAAGTCAATGTGCAGAAGTTCTAATGGCTTAGAGGTGGAAACAACATTTTTGGATTTGAAAGCAGGTTTTGCAAACTTGCCTTTCTGACATGCTTCACACAGAGCATCTGAATTGAACTTCAAGTTAGGAAGTCCTCTGACCAAATTGAGTTTGTTAATCTGAGATATTCTTCTCATACTAACATGTCCCAATCTTCTGTGCCAGATCCATTGCTCGTTGTTAACAGACAGTAGACATTTTACATTCTGACTCTTTAGTTCAGAAAGATTTATTTTATAAATGTTGTTTTTCCTCTTTCCATTAAATAGGATAGTCCCATCTTTCTGACTAACAGCTTTACATGAATTTTGATTGAATATTATATCATAACCATTATCACTTAATTGACTTATGGATAACAGATTATGCATTAATCCATCAACTAATAAAACATTACTTATAGAGGGAAGATTTCCATGACCTACTGTTCCAGAGCCAATGATCTTTCCTCTATGATTGCCTCTAAAGCCCACGTGGCCTCCAGGCTTAAGTTCCAGGCTTTGGAACATATGCCTTCTTCCCGTCATGTGTCGTGAGCAGCCAGAGTCCAGGTACCATGATTGGTGTCTTTGCTTTGCTGCTAAAGATATCTTCCACATGTATGATTTTATCCTTAGGTACCCACATTTTCTTGGGTCCTGATTTGTTAGTTTTACCAAAATTCTGATTGAATTTTGGTTTGACAGAATAATCACTACTCGTGTATTTTATGTCATGTGTGTGCCCATATATAAAATGTGAATCAAGTGGAGTGCGTTTTATAACTAAGTCCATGGCATTTTTTGGTGTAGGTACCTTACCTTGATATCCTATCCCTTTTCTGCCATTTCTGCTAACTCCATAGATCATTGAAGCCATCTTGCTTCTGTCTATGTTTTTAGCTAGAAACTTTTGAAAGTTGTGATCATACTCTTTGATGATCTCATCAGCATTGCTGGGAGTTTCAGAGATTGTTTCCTTCTGAGAGTTTTGCAACTGGTTTTCTAATTTTGAAACTTTTTCTCTTAACTCAGAACTCTCCAATCTGAGACTCTCAGTCTTATCAGAGTCAGAAGCAAGATTCCTTTTCATGTTTCTGAATTTGACTCCGATTTGCTGATACCTTTCTATAATTTCATTTAGGCTTTCAGCAAGTTCATCCTTAGTAAAGTTTATGGTAAAGTCAGGGAATACCTCTTCAGTGTCTGATTATGAGTCTGAACCAGAAGCTTCGCTGTCTTCTGATACGTTTTCCATGAGAGCTATGTTTGCTCTTTCATCATCTGATTCTGAGTCAGCTTTAGATGTGTCAGAATCATCCCATGTAGCCATGAGACTTTTCTTCTTTTCCTTGATAAACTTCTTTTTGGGCTTCTCCTTCTGAAGCTTTGGGCAGTCACTTTTGTAGTGCCCTTGCTCGTTACATTCATAGCAGATGATGTCTTTGTTGTTTGTCTTTCTGTATCCTGAAGAACCTTCAGATCTTCTGTGTCCAGAGGAGGATTCTGGCCTTCTGTATCTGGATGAGGATTCATTCTAATTTTCTGATCTTCTGGGATTTCTGAACTTCCTTTGTCTCTGTTTCCATAGTTGATTCACCCTTCTGGAGAGGAGAGTCAGTTCATCTTCCTCTGATGAGGATCCATCATAGGTTTCTTCCACAACCTGTACAACTTTGGAGTCAGATTTTCTGTTAGATTTTAAAGCTAATGGCTTACCTTGCTTTTGAGGTTCATCTTCTTCTAGCTCTATCTCGTGACTCCTGAGGGAGATAACAAGTTCTTCTAGAGAGATTTTGTTGAGATCTTTGGCTATCTTAAGTGCTGTGACCATTGGCCTCCACTGTTTGGGCAAGCTTCTGATGATCTTCTTAACGTGATCAGCAGTAGAATACCCTTTGTCAAGAACTTTTAGTCCATCAACAAGAATTTGAAATCTTGAAAACATAGTTTCTATTTATTCACTATCTTCCATCTTGAATGCCTCATACTTCTGAATGATCACAAGGGCCTTGGTTTCTTTGACTTGAATGTTGCCTTCATGTGTCATTCTCAGAGAGTCAAACATATTCTTGGCAGTTTCTCTGTTTGATATTTTCTCATATTCTGAATATGAGATGGCGCTGAGGAGAATTGTCCTGGCCTTGTGGTGGTTTCTGAATTCACGCTTTTGCTGATCAGACATCATTTTCCTGTCTATCTTATGACCAAGTCCATCCACTGGATGCATGTATCCATCAATCACCATGTCCCACAGATCAGCATCATGGGCCAAAAAGAAACTCTCAATTCTGTCTTTCCAGCAGTCAAAGTTCTCTCCATCAAAGACTGGAGGTTTTCCACTGAATTTGTCCCTTTCATCATTGTTGTCATTGCTGATGTTTTGGCTTGGTCCCACCATAGTGTTTTTCTGATGCTTGGATCTTGTACTGACACGGTTAAGTGTTTAAGCTGAGAACCAGGCGCTCTGATGCCAATTGAAGATGTGAAAAACACAAGAAGGGGGGGTGGGTGAATTGAAAAACTTGGATCTAAAACTGCTTAATGACACAGTATTTTTATCCTTGTTCGTTTGATCTCAAACTACTCCAGTCCACCCGTCAAGGTGATTTCGCCTCTCTCCAACGAGGTCTTAATCCACTAATCTCAACAAGATTACAAAGCTACTTTAACAACTGTTAAAGTCTTCTTGAGTACAACCACAATCCAGTTAATCTCAAGGAAATCTTTTACAATATGATTAAAACAAAATGTGTTATTGTTTTATAACAAAAACAGTTTATCACAACTGTGATAAATTACACAGGTTTTTCTTAGAATAAAGAATGAATTTGCTAGAGCTTGAATATGTGTGGTTGATAATCTTAGCAAATTGTTGTGTGTATGTCCGTGCTTCTTTTTGCAAGAAGACTTGTTTATATAGACAATATAATGACGTTTTCCATAAAGCAAGTTTAATGTTATTAACACACTTTCCTTTTGGAGAAGATCTTGTCTGAAGAAAGCCGTTAGAATTGATTCAGTCTTGAATGTTCAGTAACGCTTCAGAGTCTTTTCCCTTTACTGCTGATGACGCTTCAGAATATTGATGACTTGGTTTGATATGTCTTTGTTCAGAATCAGAGTTTATTGTAATTAAGCGCAAGTTCTGGTCACCAATCTTCAGCGTATAATCTGATTGCTTCAGCGTGTAATACTATATGGCTTATCTTTTGATGCTGATCAGATCAGAACTTCTGCATACATAGAACATATTTTTAAGGTGCATATTTGTTCTTTGTATTTATTTATTCTTTGTATTTGTTATCATCAAAACTTTAACCAAGGGTTGTAGAATCAAACTATGTTCTAACATGCCTAGTACAGTTTTAGCAAGTGTCATAGCGTTTCAGAAGTCAGAACCAAAAACCAGAGGCAAGTTCTGTACTACTTCACTCCCTACTTAAACATGCAGGAGTGTGAAAACCTCAAAACATACACAACATCAGGAGCATGATATCTACATTGTGTTTTGATCATGCAAATCTGATGATGCTTAAGCAGTGTGGTGAGAGTCAGCATGTGCTTACCTTGTTGTTGGAAGAAATTCTGTGAACTGGAGTTAATCTTAACTCTCATAGTATTCTGGACAGGATCTTTTAATGGGTGGATGGAGAGTATATATGTGTGGTCAAAAATTGTATGGGCGTTTCTTAGTCAAGAAACAATTTGGGTACAAATGAAGTTTGGAGGCAGGAGATTCAAAGTTGTGTTTAGGGCTCTTGAAACACTAGGAATTTTGGCAGAGTTTCAAGGTGTTTTCTTGCTAAAATTTTCTGTTTCTTTTCTAGCAATTTTTCTGAGGTTGGACCTCCCTTTTCAATGGAAAATTGTTCTCTATTTATAGGCAAAGATTTGTGTTTTTTTAAACATTAAGTGGCGCCAATACCATGCAATAGATGCTGACTTACTCTTGGAGAAAGTTCATAAAAAGTTGTGATGATTGAAAGCTTTTAGCCTAGGCTAGGTTAGTAAGCGAGGATTAAGGAAAAGTGACACCCATGAGCGAAAAGTAGCGCATGAACCCATACCTAAATCTGCACAAGAGCGTTGTTATGCTGCACGTGAAGAGACCCTTTGGACAAATGCTCAAAAGTGGTTGTGAGCATTAATGAGCATTAAATGGTGATGAGATTGGTCAATACTAAGAAATCTTGTGATATGAGATTTGCACCATTACTTAAATCTGAGCCAGTAGTTCCTACTTCAGCATACAACGCCCTCAAATTCCGATCTTAGTATCCTGCTACCTACGCAAATTCTGAGGGTTCTCCAGACTTTCCAGCGTTCTTTTGATTTGCCTCTGAAAACTCTAGACTTAGAGATTCTGCTTCAGTGTAACATCCAATCTTCTGACCCCCTTACCTTCTGATTCCAGCATGTTCTAAAGGAGCTTTCATGCTTCGTTGCTTTCTTTGCATTCCTCTAGCAAACTCTGAATGAACTTGCGTAACTGCTGAAAAAGCCATGTTCTGATTGAAGATTATGTGCTGAACCACGTTTACAACTTCTGACTGAGTTGGCGTAGCTGCTGAAGAGCCACATTCTGACTGAATGTTATGTGCTGAGCCAAGTTTGCAACTTCTGACTGCTCCTGCCTAAAGGTTGGTTCAGAAGTTCTGAAGTGTCATTTTTCTTAATTACTTTAGAAAAATTCTAAGCATTTAGAATTTAACTTTTCCAAAGTAAAATTTGGCTTTTGAGCTTCTTGATGAAACAAACTTCATATTCCAACATGTCTTGATGAAATATGATTTTTGTGTTTTGATTTTTGATCCAAAAACCAAAGTTTGACTTTTTAACTTGCAAATGACCATTTTGCCCTTGTAAATGGCTTGCTTGGAAAGAAATGATAATTCAAGGCTTGGATTTGTACAAGGGAAAGCTTGAGAATTCAGGGTGATTTTCTTGAGAAATGAGAGGGCAAATTTTGGGGTACAACAGCTGCCCCTGTTCAATCTTCTTACACCTGAAGAGTTAGATTGGTAATTCTGCCATTCATGACTCGAAGGTGGAAGATGATTGGATATTAGAGTGCCCAGAAATTTGCACTTGGCGGTGATAGGAGGAATGGGCTTAAAGATGCCATTCGGAGAGGTAATAAAATCTTGTCGGAGATGGGCTTGTAGGTGCCATCCAAGGATGCTTGTTGAGATATAATCTGCAAGTTTGATCATCAGAATGACGCCCATGTCTGGAGTGTACCTGGAGGTGTCTTTGAATGAGTTTCAGAATGGCTTCCGGGTCTGGATCGTATCTGAAATGTATCAGGAGTGTTGATATTTGAATGGGTATTGGAATGGCTTCCGTGTCTGGAGCCTATCCGTACTGTATCAGGAGGCATTTTTGAATGAATATCAGAATGGCTTCCTTTGAATGAGCATCAGAATGGCTTCTGAGTCTAGAGCGTATCTGAATTGTATCTGAGGTTGAAATCTGAATGAGTATCAGAATGGCATCCGTGTCTGGAGCGTATCTGTACTGTATCAGGAGGATTTTTTGAATGAATATCAGAATGGCTTCCTTTGAATGAGTATCAGAATGGCTTCTGAGTCTGGAGCGTATCTGAACTATATCTGAGGTTGAAATCTGAATGAGTATCAGAATGGAATCCGTGTTTGGAGCGTATCTGTACTGTATCAGGAGGAATTTTTGAATGAATATCAGAATGGATTCCTTTGAATGAGTATTAGAATGGATTCTGAGTCTGGAGCACATCTGAACTATATCTGAGGTTGAAATCTGAATGAGTAACAGAATGGCATCCGTGTCTGGAGCATATTCGTACTGTATCTGAAGTCTGAATCTGAATGAGTAACAGAATGGCATCCGTGTCTGGAGCGTATATGTACTATATCATGATTGCACAATGTTAATGGTAGCCGTTAATCTTATCCTGAAAAGGGTAAAATGTTAGCTGAAATACAGAGTTATGTTGCATGCGATGTATGATGCAATGTATTTGCTTTAATTAATGTTTATGATGTATGGATGTAATGTATGCGCATGTAAGATGATTTGCTATATTGCTGCCTGATTGAGGAAAATATATCCCTTAATGTTGTTTGAAGATATACAAGTCTTCAGGTCTTGAATTTGAAGTGTTGATGAATTTCTGTTGAGGAATAAACTCTTGTTGTAAGGGAAATGCCATGTATTGCTCATAAGATCTGCTTGAGGAAACCTGAGAAATTTGATGACTTCTTCTGGGGATAACCAATGGGAGTCTTTGTTCCGTTGGGGAGTATTGAAAACTCTGGAGAAAGAGTTTCGTTCCTGTTTGGGAAAAAGTTCAGGAGTTTCGGTCGTCTGTCGCTCTACCGGGGAGTTATCCTTGGTTGGGGAGAATCAGAAGTCAGCTGTTATTCGGTTGGATACAGGTTTCTCAGTAACTTTCTGGGGATTGTAGAGTAGTCTACTGGGGAAGAAGAGTTGTGGTCTTTTGATTTGTAGTAGTCGGAGAGGCGAACTCAAGCTGGGGAATCCTGCCGTTTGTCGGGGATATATGAATTTTCATGTCTTGAAGTTGAAATATGGATGAACTCTTGTTGAGAGAAGTAAATTCTATTGTGAGGGCAATGCCATATACTGCTTGTAAGATCTGCTTGAGGAAACCTTGAGAAATTTGACGATTTCTACTGGAGATTAATAATTTGAAGTTTTAGTTCCGCTGGGGATTTAGATGACATACTGTGGGGATTACTTACGGAATATCCTAAATACGTTTTCCTATCCTTTCAACCTATCCATAATTATCTTTCCCATTTTGTTTATTTGTAAGCAGTAATTATGTTCAAATGCATATGTTCATCAATGAATCATTGGACGTTTTTTGTAAATAAAACCAAGTGTAAAGAAAAAGACAAATAGTTTTGTGTACTTTCAAAGAGATATCTTTGTATTTTGACTTTGAATAAGTATTTTGTACAAAGGAGACAGACATCCTAGTAAGGGAATGGCGCCATAAAAGAAAGAAAAATTCATACAACGAAAGTTAGCTATGTGTAATAATCCCATGGGGTTTCCATTTTGCTATAGCCTTCGTATCTCCGAATATCTTGTCTATTTGTTGCTTCGTCCGAAGATGATTGAATTGATCAGAAACTTCGAGTTTGTCAGTGGAAGTCAAGAGGTTATCCTCAAAGTGATCCGACGGGATATAGTCATACGCTTTAATTCCCTAACTTTTGCCTGGACCGCCTTTTCGAGTTTTCAGTCCACCGGGAAACCCCTTTTTTCCCAAGTCGCCCTTTTGGGTTTTCAACTTGCCGGGTGTTAGATCTTTTATATTTTATCCCTAATTTTTGTCCGAACCCTTTTGGTTCGTCGGGATGCCCTTTTTTGCCTAGGTGTGTCAACCTAGCGTGTCTCTTATGCGCAGTATCTTTTGACTATGTCCGTGTTCGTAGGGTGTGGCAGGTCGTCGTCGTCCATGGTGGTTAAGATCATTGCCCCAACGGAGAATATGCTCTTGATTACAAATGGTCCTTCATAGGTAGGAGTCCATTTTCCCCTGGGATCACTTTGTGGCAAGATAATGCGCTTGATCACTAGATCTCCAACTTGATATACATGGTGTTTGACTTTCTTGTTGAAAGCCTTGATCATCCTTTTTTGATACATCTGACCATGGAAAACAGCAGTAAGTCTCTTTTCATCAATTAAGTTCAATTGATCAAGTCGAGACTGGATCCAATCGTCCTCATTCAAACCTGCATCCTTCATAATCCTCATAGAGGGGATCTGAACCTCAATAGGAAAGACAACCTCCATGCCATAAACCAAATAATAGGGTGTTGCCTAGTTGATGTGCGAGCCGTGGTACGATACCCGTGGAGAGAAAATGGTAGCATCTCATGCCAGTCCTTGTAGGTGACTGTCATTTTCTGTATGATCTTTTTAATGATTTTATTTGAAGCTTCAACGACACCATTCATCTTTGGCTGATAGGGGGATGAATTGTGATGCTGAATCTTGAACTGCTCGCACAAGGTAGTGATCATGGTATTGTTAAGGTTGGTACCATTATCAGTGATGATCCTTTCCAGGATACCGTACCGGCAAATGAGATTTTGCTTAATGAAGCGGGAAACAACATTCTTAGTAATGGATGCGAAGGAAGCTTCTTCGACCCATTTTGTAAAATAGTCAATGGCCACTAGAATGAAGTGGTGTCCGTTGGAGGTTGTAGGCTTGATCTCTCCAATCATGTCAATTCCCCACATAGCAAAGGGCCAAGGAGCCGTCAAGACATTCAGAGGAACCGGAGGTACGTGCACCTTGTCAGCATAAATTTGACACTTATGACAGGTCCGAGAGTGTTGATAGCAATCTGCTTCCATGGTAGATCAATAATAGCCTGCCCGAAGAATTTTCTTCACCATCGTATGCCCACTAGAGTGAGTGCCAAAAGTACCTTCATGTAATTCAGCCATGATCTTTTCAGCCTCAATCTTATCCACACACCGGAGTAGAATGGAGTCATGATTGCGTTTGTATAGGATGCCATTACTCAGGAAGAATTTAGCAGAGAATCTCCTTAGGAACTTTTATCATTGATTGAAGCTCTTTCTGGATATTCCTGAGCCTCGAGATACCTCTTGACTTCATGAAACCAATGTTGGTCCACTACTTCTTCAACATTAATCTTGTGACAGTGTGTTGGTTCATCCATTCGTTCAATGGTGATCTGGGGAGCCTCGTTATCCCAATTAAGTTTAAACATAGATGACATTGTGGCTAGGGCATCTGCTAGCTGATTTTCTTCTCGCGGGAAATGCTCGAAGGTAATCTTCTCAAAACGTGATAGCAATGTCAAAACATGTTCTTTGTACGGGATAAGATTTGGATGTTTAGTGTCCCATTCTCCTTTGATCTGACTGATGACCAAAGTTGAATCTCCAAACACATCTAAAGACTTGATTCCCAAATCTATGGCAGCCTTGAGACCAAAGATGCATGCTTTGTATTTCGCCATGTTGTTCGTACAGTTGAAACAAAGTCTAGCAGTAAAGGGAGTGTGACACCCTTCCGGAGATATGAGTACAGTGCCGATACCATTGCCAAGTGCATTGGATGCCCCATCAAAGAATAGGGTCCATCGGGATCCTTGTTCAGGTCCGTCATATGGTCTGATTTCTTCATAGTTGTCTAATGTCATGATGTCTTCATCCGAGAATTCAAATTTCATGGATTGATAATCTTCTACAGCTTGATGAGCAAGATGATCAGCTAGCACACTGCCCTTTATAGCTTTCTGGGTAGTGTACTGTATGTCATATTCTGTTAGGATCATCTTCCATCTAGCTATCCTCCCAGACAGAGCAGGTTTTTCGAAGATGTATTTTATCGGATCCATCTTAGATATCAACAAAGTAGTATGAGTCAACATATATTGTCTTAGCCGGCGAGCAGCCCATGCCAGAGCGCAACAAGTTTTCTCGAACAATGAATATCTGGTTTCACAGTCGGTAAACTTTTTACTCAGGTAGTAAATAGCGTGCTCTTTTCGGACAGACTCGTCATGCTGCCCCAATACACACCCCATTGAGTTTTCTAAAACAGTCAGATACATGATCAGTGGTCTTCCCTCGACTGGTGGCATCAAAACATGAGGCTCTTGTAAGTACTCTTTGATCTTGTCAAAAGCAATTTGACATTCATCATTCCATCTAACTACTTGATCTTTCTTCAATAGTTTGAAGATTGGTTCACAAGTAGCTGTTAGGTGAGAAATGAATCTGGCAATATAGTTCAGGCGTCCCAAGAATCCTCTGACTTCCTTCTCAGTACGAGGAGCAGGCAGTTCTTGTATTGCTTTAACCTTGGCAGGATCAACCTCGATACCTTTGTTGCTGACAATAAAACCTAGGAGTTTATAAGACCAGACTCCGAATGTGCACTTGTTTGGATTCAACCTGAGTTTGTATTCCTTCAATATCTCAAACAACTTTTGCAAATGATCAAGGTTCTCCTCTTCAGTTTGTGATCGGGCTATCATGTCATCTACATAGACCTCTATCTCATGATGTGTCATATCATGAAATAAGGCTACCATGGCGCGTTGATAGGTTTCCCCAACATTCTTTAGTCCGAATGGCACCACTTTATAGCAGAATGTTCCCCACTGTGTGACAAATGTAGTTTTCTCCATGTCCTCAGGTGCCATTTTGATTTGGTTATAACTTGAGAATCAATCCACGAAGGAAAATACTTTGTGCTGGGCCGTATTGTCAACCAGGATATCGATGTGGGGTAGTGGAAAGTCTTCTTTAGGGCTGACCCTTTTTAAATCTCTATAATCCATGCATATTCATACTTTGCCGTCCTTTTTAGGCACAGGAACAATGTTGGCAACCCATTGAGGATAGGAAGTGACATCCAAGAATCCAGCATTGAACTGTTTCATGACTTCCGCTTTGATCTTCTCTGACATGTCAGGTCTCATGCGGCGGACTTTTTGTTTTACTGGTGGAAAGTCTTCTCTTGTTGGCAGACGATGTACCACGATGTATGTATTAAGTCCTGGCATGTCTTCGTATGACCAGGCAAAGATCTCAACATAATCATGCAATAGCTAAATTAGGAGCTCCTTGACACTCGGCTCTAGATTGGAACCCACCTTGATTTCCTTTTTATCTTCCTCGGTACCCAAGTTGATTGTATCCAATGGTTCCTCATGAGGCTGAATAACTCTTTTCTCTTGTTGTAGTAGTCTGGCCAATTCCCCTGGTACTTCACAATCTTCCTCACCTTCGTCTTTGGCTTGGTAGATTAGATCTTCAGAGTCACTAAAGGCCATAGTAGTATCATTACCCATGGGATCCGGGATGGAGGGGTACCTGCATTTGTGAGTGTGGGTGTGTGTAAGGGTATAGCCATCTTTAAACAATAAAATGTAAAAGAAAGACAATGAGCACAAAAGGTTTGTATGTGAAAAACGTCCATGATTCATTGAATGTCATATGAAGATGAAATAAAAACCATTACAAATGGACCATTGTGCCTCGGGTAAGACACAAGGTTTTTAATGTGCGAATTATTTGCGAATATTACAAGTCCAACAGAAATGTAAAAGATAAATTACTGAGAGATGAAAGTTATTGGGACAAAGTCTCTGGCTTCCCAATTGCGAAGTCCTCCGTTGACAGTAGGAAATATCCAATCCTCCAAGTTGTCATCTTCTTCACCATCTTCCACTGTGTTGACCTCTTGGTTGCTAATCTTCAGAGGTGGCCCTCTAGCACAGGAACGGCGCACAGCCTTCTGAGCATTTGAAGTAAACCCTAAGCCAAACTTGTCAGATTTATATGGAATGTCTGGAAGCTTCCCCCAGATGGTGCATCCACCCTCCTCTACTACTGCCTTGGCATCCTTTAGAGATGACATCTAAAGCGGAGGTCTTGTCATCTTGGGGATTTGGGATACCGTCCTTGTTACTGCTACCTCTTGAGAGACTTCCTCGAAATGTTGAAAAGGAGTTTCAATGAACTCTCCATCCAACTCCACATACCGGAAAGAATTTTGGTGGCTAATCAAGTACTCTTCCTCTCTGTGGACAGTGACAATCTTTCCATGGACCGGGTATTTCAGCATCTGGTGTAGTGTAGAGGTGACAGCACCAGCATTATGGATCCAGGGCCGTCCCAACAGACAGGAGTAAGAGGGGCGGATGTCCATTACATAGAAAGTTGAGTTGAAAGTATGAGTTCCCACCTTTATGGGGATGTCCACCTCCCCGTGGACCATCCTCTTTGAGCCATCAAATTCTCTTACGACTATGTTACTGGGTTTCAATGTCAGTCCTTCGCAATCCAATCTGTCGAGAGCTTTCTTCGGTAAAACATTCAAAGATGAGCCAGTGTCCACCAAGACATGGGCCAGAGTTGTTCCTCTACACTCCATGGAGACATGTAAAGCCTTGTTGTGCTTTCTCCCTTTTGGTGTCAAATCAGCATCAGAGAAGCCTAGGCCGTTATCAGCTGTCAAACTGGCCACACAATCTTGGAATTGGTCAGCAGATGTCTCTTGCGGCACATGGGCTGTCTTCAGAAACTTCACCAGAGCTTTCGCATGTGCATCAGAACATAGCAACGATGCTAGCATGGAGATATTGGAGGGAGTTTGCCCCAACTGTTCAACCACGTCATAGTCACTCTTCTTTATTATCCTCAGGATCTCCTCCATTTCTTTCTTGGAGGTTTCGGGGATAGTCAGTGGTTGAGCCTTCGTCCGGACAGGCTCTTCTTGAATACTTTTTCCTTGAATTTCAGCAGTAGAAGTGTTGGTAGGGATAACAGCAGGGGTTGTGTCGTCTTTTCCAATAGGAGCACTTGCAGATATGATTATTGGTATGGGGGTAACCTTTGGAACAGCCACAAGTCCAAAAACTGCCTTTGGAGGGGCAATTTCTGGAGAGAAGATTCTACCGCTACAGGTAATCTTACTGGTTCCGGCAATATTGCTAATGTCAGAGTCTTCTTCTTCGGAGCTCATTTCTTTGGCGGCCAACCCATCTTGTTTAATACCATGATAATAAATGTCTCCACCGTAATTCCACGGTACTATTTTGTCTGATTCATACGGGACCGGACCGGGCATTGTGATTATGAGAGGAGTAGTTTTTGGAACTGATGTAATCCTAACGGGTCTTTTGGGGACCCCAGAAGGATTGGAGGAGATGGTTATAATTGAAACGTCTTCAACAGGAACAAGTGAAACAGGAGCATTTTCAAACAGAATCTCTTGGTGGTCTATCAAGCGTTGGATGCCTGTCTTCAACAAAGGGCAAACTGTTGGTGAGGATAAGCAAAGATGGAAGTCTTCATTACAACCTGGGAATACACCAGCTTTCAACAAATTTATCTTAATGATTAGGAGCGGAGTCAAAAGTTCATCCACTGTGGTAACAAGCAAATCTTCCTCGATAGCATTGGTGTTGTGACCATGCCTAGGCATAGGAGCAGAAATGACATTTGGTTTCTCGGGCACCTCAAACTCAATCTCTTTTGAATCTATAAGGTCTTGAATTTTGTTTTTCAAAGCCCAACAATTGTTAGTGTCGTGACCCGGACTTTCGGAATGATACGCGCATCTGGCATTTGGGTGATAATGAGGGGACGCAGTGTTGGGATTCTTTGGAGCTTCCTCCAAAGTTGCCAAATTAGATTTCAGAAGATGTGGTAAAATCTAGGCTAGAGTCATATTAATTCTGGTGAATTGCCGGACTGGACTTTCCACCCTCGGTTGATTACTCCTTGGCTGATCAGATGTAAGCTTTGGGATCATAACGACCCCTACCATTGGTCGGAGTTCAGCTCTCCCTTAGTTCCTTTATGGATAAAAAGCAGATACCTCTTTCTTCCCAGTGAAGGGTTTCTTCACAACTGTAGAGGCAGACGAATCCTTCTGAATCTTTCCACTTTTTATACCAGCTTCCACCCTCTCTCCGATTAATATTAACTCAGTAAATCCAGCAAATGAGCTTCCAATCAAATGGTTGAAGAAAGGGCCCGATAGAGTGCCCAAGAACATATCCACATACTCCCTTTCAGACAGAGGGGGTTGCATTCTTCCAGCTAGATCTCTCCATTTCTGCGTGTAATCCTTGAAGCCCTCATTTGAAGCCATAGTCATACTCTGAAGTTGAGTACGGGTAGGCTCCAAATATGCATTATACTGGTATTGTTTATAGAAAGCTGCGGCAAGATCTTCCCAGTTGTGGATGTCGTCCCTTTCTAATTCGTAAAACCAATCGAGTTGTGTTCCGGATAAACTATCTTGGAAAAAATGGACCCATAAGTCTTTATCGGCGGAGTGCGGCTGAATCTTTCTCATGTATGATCGGAGGTGCATTTTAGGACATGACACCCCATCATATTTTGCAAACAACGGCACTTTGAACATTGGTGGGATCACAATTCCCGACACTAGCCCCAATTCTTCAAAGTCTAGACCTGGTACCTTTTGTATTTCCATAGCGCTCAAACGCTCTTCAAGATGCATGTACTTATCATCGGCCAGAGGGTACTGTTCCTCAGAGTAGTCTTCCTCTTCTTCCTCCTCTTCAGATTCTGACGGAATTGCTGTTTCTTTTCCTTTCCCTCCTCTTTCATCAGATGTTGTTGTGAAATCCAAGGTTCTTCTGGTCTGTCCTTGAAACCTTCTCCCCATGATTACAACACCAGTTGGTTTCTTTTCTTTCTTCTTTTTCTCCTTTGCCAACAAAATCTTCATCTTCTCTTGTCCTTTGGCCAGGGTTGTGAGTAACTGTTGAAACTGCATGTTTTGAGCTTTAAGATCCTTGACTGTCTGTTCGAGATCCATCTTACTGAAATAAACAGTAGAGAGATGAGGAAACCCATTGCAAAAGACCTGTTTATGTTATGATGAATGATATGTATACATGCAATGCGTTCAAGGATTTAAAAATTCAAATTTATTTTAAACAAAAAGAAACACACGTTATATTAATAAGATAGAGTTTGAGTACATCAATGGCCCTTGGGCAAAATAATACAACACTCTAAGATAAGAAGGTAGTGCGCATCCTCTTTGGTGCAATGTAGGAATTTAGAGTCTGCTCCTCATGAAGTAGCCTAGTTAGTTCCAAAACCTTCTTCTCGCTTGCGTAGAATTGGGCTTCGAAAGTATCTCTCTCTCCTTTGAGTTGTATCCAATCCCTTTGTAGATCTTCAAGAGATGTGGGCATGTCAGGATGTAGGATAGTGTATGGAACTTCTCCTTCCTTAACAGGCTCAATAACCACCGGGAGAATGGAAGGATAAGGCATCATAAGACTTTGAGCGCGGGTTCGTACCCACTTGAGGTAAGGCTCAAGAGGGATGGAATTCTTGTGTCCCAAAGTCTTGTTATCCACCTTATTTAGCATCCTCCAAGCTCGGATGAATCTCTGGCGGAGACCTTGATCGTTGTTGTCGTAGTCGAATACCAAGCCTTGAATCAATATATCGTGTGGGCCATCCCTTCGGGCATAACCAAACTGTCTTAGAGCTAAGCATGGGTTGTAGGTGATGCCTCCCCTAATGCCAAGTAGAGGGACATTAGGGAATTCCCCACAATGGTCAACAATAATAACATTCTCCTTGGATCGGGAGCTCCAATGAATATCTGAATGTTTGAGCGTCATTAACCTTTGTGACCACCTAGAACCTTGCTCATTATTTAAAATTGATTGGGGAAGATGAGAAATAAACCATCTTGCCAGGAGGGGAGTGCAACACATAAGGACACCTCTTTTCCTCATTGTACGAGTGTGAAAAGAGTGTAGGATATCCCCTAGTAATGTAGGCACCGGATTGCGTGACATGAAAATTTTGACGGCACTCACATCTATGAGTTGGTCAGGATTAGGGAACAAGACCATCCCATAGACGAGGAGGGCCACAATTTCCTCGAAAGCTTGCAGATCTAAGGAATTCCAACAGCTTTGGGCTTTCTCAAATAGGAACTTTGCTAAGACGCCTTTGACACCACTTCTAGTTTCCGAATGGGTTGTGACATCAGATGAGTGCAAGTGCAGAGCTTGGGAAATCTCTTCTGGCTTTGGATCTCTTTCTGTACCATTGAAAGGTAGTTGATTGAGAACGGGAATCTTCAAGAGTTGAGAGAATTCTTCCAAAGTAGGCACAAGTTGATAGTCGGGAAATGTGAAGCAATGGTGCAAAGGATCAAAGAACTGGAAGAGCACCTTCATCATATCCTCATCTGTGTTAGAGGTAACCAAGTTGAGTAGACGACCATGTCTCTCGGTGAATGGGGAGTTCTCAGGGATCCTTGAAGCTAGCTCCTTGAGTTGTGGAGGGATTCTTACAAGGTTGACTTGGATAGTTTTCATGCAAAGTGAATCCATATCCTACAAAACAAGAACAAAGATGAATCTCCAAAATCCTTGAAATGGTTAGTGTATGCATATGATGCTCATGATGTCCATGATGTTATGTACAAGTATGCATATACAAGCAAAGCAAACAAGTTCTTAGTTTAGGCTTGCACGGGGTTTTATAGGTAAGTACCCTCTTGAAGTTTAGTTGGCTCAACCTGTCCTAATAATAGTAACTGGGTTCTAAGGAGCTCAATATCACTGGATTATTTCCTTGTTCATTGTTTCAGCTCAAACCTCTTTAATGGCGACCCAAATATTCCAAGAAAACAACCCTCAATGAGTGTAGTATCGACTATCTACCAACTTCGGACTGTACCAAAGCCGGTCATCTCACTACGCCCTAAAGGCCAAGTTGGTCAAGTAAAGGTTCTAAAAGTTCGTTAGTGCTCCGCGACATCACTCAGCGGCCCCGTATTCTCCTTGACTACTCAAGGGCTATCGGTACCCACAAATATGTCACACTAACATAGCTATTGCTTAGACCATGTCGGTATACCCCTCACAGTTTCCACAATGTATTGCTATTTACCTATAATGTATCCCTAAATCCGGGTGGAGGATTCAAACCCAAACAAAGAACCGTAATGTAAAGCAAACAAATCAAGAAATGTAAGCAAGTAAATGTGACCTAACCCTAAGGTAACCCCACTTTTATATTACTCCCCAGCAGAGTCTCCAGTTCTGTGTTACGGTGGGAGAACTGACTTGAGGGTTTTGCGTTTGTGTTTGCAAATGTTGCGGTTAGCAAGAGTCGCCACCAACTTTTCTTTTATCCAAAAGGAAAGGTGAAAAGGCACAGGAAAGACCTTTGAGATTGTTTCTTTAGTTTGGGGGGTAGATTATGAAAAGGGAAGGTATTAGCACCCTTTTCATCCATGGTTTTCCATGGGCTCTTAGTTACTTGCTAGATCACTTACGTTTGTTGTTTGAAAATGTGTTTGGTGTGGTTTTGAAAGTATTTCGTAAAGAGGCCATTGTTTAGGCAATCTTTGTAATGATTCTCGTTCTTAAGAATGTATATAAAGATGTTTGTCTTTTTGAAAATGTTTTCAATGTTTGGAAGATGTTTTTGAAATGTGTGTGTTTGTTTTTGAAAATAGCAAGGATAATTGTTTGGAAATAGAGCAAGTAAATAGAAGTAATCTACCTACTAAAATGTCTTTCTTGTACATTTTCTATTCCTTTGACATTGTTGTCTTACCATTGATTTGGTAAGCAACCCTATCTTTGGAGTTTTACGGGATGGGCGCGGGTCATCGTATAACCATGATTAGCAATTTACAAAGTATCTTAGCATTTAGAGGGACTAACATCGTTTTGTAAGGCAACTTTGGATAGCGTCATCGAGGGACTATGATCTTTTGATTTTTTGTTTGTTTTACCAAGATACTTTGCATGCGTAACATGGCTATTTAGTATAAGGCAACAAAGTGGAGAAACCCTAAGGGTGTTTGTGTGCAAGTGTGTTTGATTGCATGCATGATTTTATCTTGAATTAGGATTTTCTATTTCATTGATTTTATCTTGCGATACATATCCTAATTGCTAGCATTTACATTTGAAAGCGATAAAAATGTGGAAATGTAAAGTCCTACGCTATTACAATATTTAGGGGGTGGGGGTACACACTTATGAATGGGGAATCCAGCGAGAAAAATAAAGAAAAATAACAAGGGGAAGAAAAAAAAAGAAATAAGGAGGGGGTCAACGTGCTGCTGAGAGAAAGTCAGAAGTTATGTTCCTGGCATGCTGCAGGATATCAACCTGTTAGTGAAAATGTATAGGTCAGAACTTCTGACCCTGGCCTGCTGCAGGATATCAACCTGTTAGTGAAAATGTATAGGTCAGAAATTCTGACCCTGGTGCGCTGCAAAACAGATCCCAAAAGTTCTGGCGTCAAAGTCAGAACTTGGTCTCCCTCCGTGCTAGTTAGAACATCTGCAATTCGGTTATTTTTTTACAAAACAGAAGGCATGCCTAGGACAGTTTCAGCAAGTGTCATAGCGTTTCAGAAGTCAGAACCAAAAATCAGAGGCAAGTTCTGTACTGCTTCACTCCCTACTTAAACATGCAGGAGCGTGAAAACCTCAAAACATACACAACATCAGAAGCTTGATATCTACATTGTGTTTTGAGCATGCAAATCTGATGATGCTTAAGCAGTGTGGTGAGAGTCAGCAGGTGCTTACCTTGCTGTTGGAAGAAATTCTGTGAACTGGAGTTAATCTTAACTCTGATAGTATTCTGGACAGGTTCTTTGAATGGGTGGATGGAGAGTATATTTGTGTGGTCAGAAACTGTATGGGCGTTTCTTAGTCAAGAAACAATTTGGGTACAAATGATGTTTGGAGGCAGGAAATTCAAAGTTGTGTTTAAGGCTCTTGAAACACTAGGAATTTTGGCAGAGTTTCAAGGTGTTTTCTTGCTAAAATTTTCTGTTTCTTTTCTAGCAATTTTTCTGAGGTTGGACCGCCCTTTCAATGGATAATTGTGCTCTATTTATAGGTAAAGCTTTGTGGTTTTTTTTAAACGTTAAGTGGCGCCAATACCATGCAATAGATGCTGACTTACTCTTGGAGAAAGTTCATAAAAAGTTGTGATGATTGAAAGCTTTTAGCCTAGGTTGGATTAGTAAGCGAGGATTAAGGAAAAGTGACACCCATGAGCGAAAAGTAGCGCATGAACCCATACCTATATCTGCACAAGAGCGTTGTTATGCTGCACGTGAAGAGACCCTTTGGACAAATGCTCAAAAGTGGTTGTGAGCATTAATGATCATTAAATGGTGATGAGATTGGTCAAGACTAAGAAATCTTGTGATATGAGATTTGCATCATTACTTAAATCTGAGCCAGTAGTTCCTACTTCAGCATACAACGCCCTCAAATTCTGATCTTAGTATCCTGCTGCCTCAGCAAATTATGAGGGTTCTCCAGACTTTCCAGCGTTCTTTTGATTTGCCTCTGAAAACTCTGGACTTAGAGATTCTGCTTCAGTGTAACATCCAATCTTCTGACCCCCTTACCTTCTGATTCCAGCAAGTTCTGAAGGAGCTTTCAGGCTTCGTTGCTTTCTTTGCATTCCTCTAGCAAACTCTGACTGAACTTGCGTAACTGCTGAAAAAGCCATGTTCTGATTGAAGATTATGTGCTGAACCACATTTACAACTTCTGACTGAGTTGGCGTAGCTGCTGAAGATCCACATTCTGACTGAATGTTATGTGTTGAGCCAAGTTTGCAACTTCTGACTACTCCTGCCTAGAGGTTGGTTCAGAAGTTCTTAAGTGTCATTTTTCTTAATTACTTTAGAAAAATTCTAAGCATTTAGAATTTAACTTTTCCAAAGTAAAATTTGGCTTTTGAGCTTCTTGATGAAACAAACTTCATATTCCAACATGTCTTGATGAAATAAGATTTTTGTGTTTTGATTTTTGATCCAAAAACCAAAGTTTGACTTTTTAGCTTGCAAATGACCATTTTGCCCTTGTAAATGGCTTGCTTGGAAAGAAATGATAATTCAAGGTTTGGATTTGTACAAGGGAAAGCTTGAGAATTCAGGGTGATTTTCTTGAGAAATGAGAGGGCAAATTTTGGGGTACAACACCATGAAATCTACAAATTTACTTCACACAATTTCTCCTAAAAATGCCTGGATATCAAGATATAATTTTGTGAATACATGATCATAAACTAAAATAACTTAGTGAAAATTTTCCCTAGTTAGGCAGATTTTTGACCTAACTTCATGCTAATTTTTCACATAGTTACAAGAGGAATCTTCAAAAGCATTTCAAAGATGGGTTGTAGAGAACATTGTAAGCTTTACAAAATGTCTAAGAACTCCTGGAGATCATTTTTGAGTAGGGAGAATCGAAGAGATGAAGTTGGTGATTTATCACTTGGATTTCAAGCCATTTCATGAAGAACAAAAATTCAAATCCTCAAGCATGCTGAACAAATCTTACTTTGCAGGCTCCTAACTTGAGTTTCACTCCATAATTAAATGTTTTCACGGTTTTTGGAAGCTTTTAGCCAAGCATTGAATGCATTGTACAAGAACAATTCCATTTTTGGCACAAAGGTGCCATTTCCTTTTTGATAAAGCACAACTTTTGCAATTTACCACTCCTCGAGCCTTGCACTTGTTTTCTCTGCACACAAGCAAAGCCAAAACCAAAAGCAACTTGCCAGAAACCTCTACCAAACAAGACCATGCTTGTCTAACACTTAGGGACTTGTCTCCTCACTTTTCTTCAAAAGTAAGTAATAGAGCCAAAAGGCTATAACTCAGAAATCTTGAGAAAGCTTGATGTCTAACCTCTTCCATACTAATACACAAGTGTATTGCAACCTAACACATGAATGCTAAGACTCAGAAACTCTCCCAAACACTTTGACATTGAAAATCTGCCATAGCTTGACAGTTTTGCACCATACATAGCCATCTCAAAAACCACTCGTGTGTTTTGAGTTTTAACCACCTAAACACTTAATATACATCATATCTAAGTGTTCCAGACCCTTGTTCCCTCACTGTAACTTCTCCTCCCCCATCTTCCATTTTTACATATCAAGCTTGTAGGTTGACTTTAGTAGGGAGATTCAGGAACTTTCAAGGCAAAGTAAGGATTGGAATACACTCAGGGAGGTCCAGGCAAGCTAAACAGATCCTTAGGCCTTCTCAAAACTTGCTCAAACTCCATTCACGATCTCAACTGAAAGAGGTAAAAACTCAAACTTCTATCTCTTCATACAAGCATCCTTTGTTCTTGATTTGTGAAAACAAAATGTAGATATCATTGCACTAAAGCTAACCATGTTCATAGTTTTCATTTATATTAACTGTGCATAGAGAATTTTAGATTTGAATTTTCTGTAAAAATTAGGTTTCAAATTAGGGAAAGCAAAATTAACTTTGATCTTTGACTTTTAGTTTACATAGGATATATGGTTGAACTCGTGAGAAGAAACACTGTAATTTTCATGTTTGGACTTTCCATTTTCATGGAGAAATAAGACAGATGCAGGTGGTCCGGCCATGGCTCAAGGTTGAAGATGAAATTGCCTTCAGGGGGTGTTTCGTGATATATATATTTATGCCTTTGTTTATATGAACGGATGTACAGCCACCCCAGTGGTAAGGCAGCGTGTAAAAATGCTATATGTCATGGGTTCGAGCCTTAGCGCCTGCCTTTTGCAATTTTTCATATTTTTTCCAGTTTTTTTTGTTTGTTTGGCAGCGTGGACTTCTGAACTTTGGGCCTTGTTTATTTCTAACCTCCTGCCTCCTGTTTGCTTGCAGCACCCCTGGCCTAAATATTTTTATTTACTTATTTTATTTTCATTTTATTTTATCAAATATATTTTCCTTAATATTTAAAAATCATAAAAAATATAAAAATAATAGATTTATATTTTGATTCATTTTATTTTTATTTTTCCTCATAAAAAAATATTTTTATTTAACTTGTATATTATCTTTTTTATAATAAACTTGTAAATTAAATTATAACTATTTTAATATTTACTTTTTCTTCACACCTATTAAATATATTATTTTAGTATAAAAAAGGACCAAAAATACCTCATAAATACCATATTTTATTTTTCAAGACAAAAAAAAAATGCAAAATACTTACCTTTTCTTAAAGAAATTTATTTTCTTTTAATCAAATAGAATTAGGGTTTATAAAAGATCTTTTCTAAAAAATAATTTATTTTCCTAATTAATTTGAGATAATCTTGATTTATTTATTAGGTTTAGGTTAAAACTTTTTCCACATGAAAAACCAAACAAAATCTTCTTTACATTCATACATCTTTGCATATTTAATTCATTTTTGTATATTATTTATTCCAATATTTGTACATATTCAATTTGGTTGTAATAGATTAATTAAGTTTATATTATTGCAATCCCCATTTATAAATTGTATACCCCCCCTCCCACAAATGTTATAATAGCGTAGGACATTTAAATTTCGCAATTTATCGCTTTTATATAACATGCTAGTAATTAGGGTTTGTATGGCAAGATAATACCAGTCAAATAGAAAACCCTAAATCAAGACAAAATTAAGCATGAAAATGACAAACTTGCACACAAAACACCCCTAGGGTTATCCCACTTGGTTGCCTTATACAAAAATGGCCATATTACGCATGTAAGGTATCTTAGTAAAAAAACAAACAAATACAAGATCATAGTCCCTCGATGACGCTATTTAAAGTTGCCTTACAAAAATGATCTTAGTCCCTCAAAAATGCTAAGATACTTTGAAATATTGCTAATCATGGCTATACGATGACCCACGCCCGTCCCGTTTACATCCAAAGATAGGGTTGCTTACCAAATCAATGGTAAGACAACAATATCAAAGGAAAAGAAAATGAACAAGAAAGATATTTGAGTAGGTAGATTACTTTTAGTTACTTGCTCCATTTCAAAACAAATATCCTTTCTATTTTCAAAATAAGCACACACATTTCCAAACAACTTACAAACATTGAAAACATTTTCAAAAAGATCAACATCTTGGTATACATTCTTACGAACGAGAATCATTACAAAGATTGCCTAAACAATAGCCTCTTTTACAAAATACTTTCAAAACCACACAAAGCATATTTTCAAACAAAAGCAAGTGATCTAGAAAGTAACTAAGAGCCCGTGGAAAACCATGGATGAAAAGGGTGCTAATACCTTCCCTTTTCATAATCTACCCCCCGAACTCAAGAAACAATCTCAAAGGTTTTTCCTGTGCTTTTTTCACCTTTCCTTTTGGATAAAAGAAAAGTCAGTGGCGACTCTTGCTAAACCGCAACATTTGCAATCAAACGCAAAACCTTCAAGTCAGTTCTCCCACCGTATCACAGACCCCTTGTCAAAATTTTGAAGAGGTTCCCCATATCATGGCATCAATCGAGACTATCACCAGTGCGCCAAAGATCACCAAACCTCCTTTGAAGATGGCTTTTCTCAAGGACACCAGGGAAGTAGTTGAAGAAGGTGGGTGTACCTTTTGAGGACAGCTCCCTGATTTTCCTCATAAAACTGACAAATTTAGTTTGGGCTTTACTTCAGGATCTCAAAGGGTTGTTCAACGTGCTCGGGCTGGAGGACCCCCTACGCATTAGCAATCGTGGGGTAAACGCTATAGAATACAATGATGAGGATTCTGATATTGATGACTGGATCTACCCTACTATCAACGGTGGACCTAGTAACTAGACGGCCAAAGATTTTGTGCCGATTTCTTTTGTTCAGTAGTAATTGTCTTACTTGTTTTTCGAATTTGTAATAAACAATATAAACTTTATGGCCTTGTGTCTTACCCGAGGCACAATGGTTTATTTGGGAGGGTTATTATATGTCATTTTCATATGTCATCAATAAAACATTGGATGTTTCTTGCATACAAATTTTGCGCTCTCTGTCTTTCTTTTGTGCTTTTTCACTTTATCAATACAGTTATGCTCTTACACACACTCACATATCAAACTGCAGATCCATATCCACTTTGGATCCCATTGATAACATTTCTGCTATTTCCAGTTATAACTTCGAAAACCCGATCAACCAAGCTGAAGACGAAGGTGAGGAAGATTGTGAGGTTCCTGGAGAACTTGCTAGACTATTACAACAGGAAGAGAGGGATATACAGTCTCATGAAGAGCCATTTGAGACGATAAACTTGGGCACAGAGGTAGACAGAAAGGAAGTCAAGATCGGCGTAAATCTGGAGACTAATGTCTAACAGCGGTTGATACAGATGTTGCACAATTATGTTGAGATCTTTGCCTGGTCATAGAAGACATGCCTGGTTTAGACACTGATATTGTGGTACATCGTCTGCCGACTAAAGAAGATTATCCTCCAGTTAAGCAAAAGGTCCACTGTATGCGCCCTGAAATGTTAGAGAAGATTAAAGCCGAGGTTATGAAATAGTTCAACGCTGGGTTCTTAGCTGTCACCTCCTATCTGCAGTGGGTTGCTAACGTTGTTCCGGTACCTAATAAGGACGACAAGGTACAGATGTGTGTGGACTACAGACACCTGAACAGGGCAAGCCCCAAGGATGACTTCCCGCTTCCCCATATTGATGTTCTGGTTGACAACACTACACAACACGATCTTTTCCTTCATGGACGGTTTCTCTGGGTACAATCAGATCAAGATGGCTCCCGAATATATGGAGAAGACAACCTTCGTCACACAGTGGGGGACTTTATGTTACAAGGTGATGCCTTTCAGATTAAAGAATGATGGGGCAACCTATCAGCGAGCCATGGTAGATTTGTTCCATGATACGATTCACCATGAGATAGAGGTTTATGTGGATCACATGATAGCTAGGTCTCAAACCGAGGAAGAACACCTGGATCATCTATGAAAGTTGTTTGAAAGGTTGAAGACATACAAGTTGAGGTTGAATACGAACAAGTGCACCTTCGGGGTAAGGTCTGGTAAACTTCTTGGGTTCATCATCAGTGACAAAGGTATTCAGGTAGAACCTACAAAGGTGAAGGCCATACCAGAGATGTCGGCTCCCCGTACTGAGAAGGAAGTTAGAGGTTTCTTGGGACGCCTAAATTATATCGCCAGCTTCATTTCACATCTGCCTGCTACTTGTGAGTCAACCTTCAAGCTCCTGAAGAAAGATCAAGTGGTAAAGTGGAATGACGAATGCTAGACCGATTTCGAAAGAATCAAGGAATACCTTCAAGAACCACCAATTCTGATGCCTCTGATTAAAGGAAGACCTTTGATATTGTACTTAACGGTACTAGACAATTCAATGGGGTGTGTGTTGGGGCAGCATGACGAGTCTGGTCGAAAAGAGCACGCAATATACTACCTTAGCAAAAAGTTTACCGGCTGTGAGACAAGATACTCACTGCTCGAGAAAACTTGTTGCGCTTTGGCATGGGCTGCTCGCCGACTAAGACAATATATGTTGACCCACACTACTTTGTTGATATCTAAGATGGATCCAATTAAGTACATCTTCGAGAAGCCCACTCTCTCCGAAAGAATAGAAAGATGCCAGATGATCTTAACCGAATACGATATACAATATACAACCCAGAAAGCAATCAAGGGAAGTGTATTAGCTGATCAATTGGCCCATCAGGCCGTGGATGACTACCAGTCCATGAATTTAGAGTTCTCAGACGAGAATATTATGCTAGTGACTAACTATGAAGAACCTGGACTGGATGAAGGACCTGAAGAAGGATCTCGATGGACCATGGTTTTTGATGGAGCCTCGAATGCACTCGGTAATGGCATTGGTGCTGTAATTATATCTCCTGAGGGTTGTCATACTCCTTTCACCGCCCGACTATGCTTCAATTGTACCAACAACATGGCGGAGTATGAAGTATGCATCATGGGTCTCAAAGTGGCCATTGACCTGAGGATCAAGTTCTTAAACATTTTCGGGGATTCAGCCTTGGTGATAAGTCAGATCAAGGGAGAATTGGATACGAAGCACCCGAATCTCATCCCGTACAAAGAGCGCGTGCTGACATTGCTCTCACATTTTGAGGAGGTAACCTTTTAACATTTTCCATGAGAGGAGAATCAGTTAGCGGACGCGCTAGCTACCATGTCTTCTATGTTCAAGGTCAGGTGGGACAACGAAGATCCCCGAATCACTATCAAGAGGTTGGATGAACCAGCGCACTGCTGTGAGGTTGATACTGAAGAGGTAGCAGACAAACCTTGTTTTCACAAAGTAAAAAGGTATCTTGAGGCTCAGGAGTATCCTGAGGGGGCATCTGTCAATGATAAGAAGTTTCTGAGAAGGTTCTCCGTGAAATTTTTCCTCAGTAATGGAATCCTCTACAAGCGCAACCATGATTCTACCTTACTGCAGTGTGTAGACAAGAGCGAAGCAGGGAGGATTATGGCAGATCTACATGAAGGTACCTTCGGAACCCATTCAAGTGGACATACCATGGCTAAGAAGATCCCACGGGCAGGATACTATTGGTCCACTATGGCAGCAGATTGTTATCAGCACTCCCGAACTTACCACAAGTGCCAAATCTATGCTGATAAGGTGCATGTGCCTCCGGTTACCTTGAATGTCTTGACGGATCCTTGGCCCTTGGCAATGTGGGGCATCAACATGATAAGAGATATTAGACCTACCGCTTCCAATGGGCATCGCTTCATCCTGGTGGCCATTGATTACTTCACGAAGTGGGTTGAAGCTGCCTCCTTTGCTACCGTTACCAAGAATGTAGTGGCGTGGTTTATCAAGCATAACCTGGTTTGTCATTAAGGTGTCCCCAAAAGAATCATCACGTACAATGGTACGAATCTCAATAACACGATCATCACCGAACTCTATAAATAGTTCAAGATCCACCATCATAACTCTTCTCCCTATCGGCTGAAGATGAATGGTGTTGTTAAAGCTACTAATAAGAACATCAAAAAGATCATACAGAAGATGACGGTGACATACAAAGACTGGCATGAGATGTTACCATTTACTCTTCATGGGTACCGCACCTCCGCACGAACATCGACACGGGCAACACCCTACTCTCTAGTATATGGCATGGAGGTTGTCCTGCCTATTGAGGTACAGATCCCTTATCTAAGAATTATGAAGGATACGGGTTTGAACGAAGACGACTGGATCCAAACTCGACTTAATCAACTGAATCTGATCGATAAGAAGAGACTTATTGATGTATGTCATGGCCAAATGTATCAAAAATGGATGATCAAGGCTTTCAACAAAAAAGTCAGACGCCAAGAGTATCAAGTCGGGGATCTAGTGATCAAGCGCATCATATTGTCGCAAGGTGATCCCAGGGGAAAATGAACTCCCACATACGAAGGGCCATTTGTGATCAAAAACATTTTCTCAGGTGGAGCTGTGATTCTGACCACCATGGACAGTGACGACCTTCCTCAACCTGTCAATGCGGACATAGTGAAAAGATACCACACATGATTAAAGACCCGCTAGGTTGACTGGCCTAGGCAAAAATAAGGGCTTCCCGATGAACCAAAAGGGTTTGGGCAAAAATAAGGGATGAAAATGGGAAAAATCTATACACCTGGCAAGTCGAAAACCTAAAAAGGCGGCTTGGGCAAAAAAGGGTATCCCGGTGGACTGAAAACCTGAAAGGGCGGTCCAGACAAAAGTTGGGGATGTAAAGCGTATCACAATGTCCCATTGGACCACCTTATGACCAGACCTCAGTATCAACTATCAAGCTCGAACGACACCAATTAATCCAGTCAGCTTCAGACAAGTAGCAAAGTGATTAGACGCTCGAAGACATAGCGACAATAGCAGAATTGAAACTCAATGGGATTATTGCATCATAGCTGTTTTCTTTTCTTTGTACACAATATTGTAAAGCTTTGTTTTTCATGGAGGCGTTCTCTTACTATAGCGTCAGTTTCCTTGTACAAAAACGCTTGTTATAGGCCAACTTCAAGAAATTAATACAAGTCATTTTTACAAAACCATTTGTTTGTCTTTTTCTGTTTTGTCTTGCAGAAACGTCCAATGATTTATTCTTGACATATGCATTTGAATATCGTCGCTATTCACAAATATCTTCATAGGATACGGAAAGACAATTGCTCGTAACTTAAGAAACAGGGGCAAAAGCTAAAAAAATCATGTCAAGCCCGACAGTTACTCTGTTCAGCAGGTACAGGGGCAGAGACAATTTTGAAACCAGGTCATCATTACGATCTTGTGACGTCTACACTCCCCCATAGAGTAGGGGCAATCAAAACTTTATCATTGGCTTCCCCAAACAGGAGTTACTATCCCCAACAAGGCTCCCTCAGAGAGTCGAATATGTTCCCCAGCCGAATTTTATAAATCACAAGCGGTTCATAAAGTTGTCTCCTAAGCAGAGTTTATTTCTATGAACACAGAAGCTCAACCCCCAGCAGAGCTTATTACTTCAGCTATGGAAGTTCACCCTCCAACAGAGTTATTCCCCCGCAGAGTTATTCTCAAGCAGAGTCTCTTCTCGGCAGAATATCCGTAAATAAGGAGAAAATCCCCAGCATAGTCATCTCCGTTCACCATCCCCAGTGGAAGTAGAAGAACCGTTTCCTCTACAACAGTCCGAAATTCAATTTCCAGCACTCTCCAGCAGCAGTCAGGGATTAATTTTCCCATACTCAGATATGTCACAATGGCATTTCATATTCATACATCATGACATGCGCATGCATATTGCATACATCATAATCTCATTTATTTTGAGAACATCATCACACAATACATTTCACACATCACATATAATTAACCCTCTACCTTTTTCAGGAAAGATGGGTTATCATCAACAATTCCAACAATTCAAGATTAAATCCATGAAGTTATACAGGTCACATCTGTAGATAACTAACAGAAAATCAGTCCCCAAAACCAAATGGGTCAACTAATCTACGTGATCAAATGAGGCAAGCCCTACTATCCAGGCTTTCATTTCGAAGAAACCCTGCTATCCAGGTTCCTTCTCATAGCCCTACTATCTAGGCTTTCATTTCGAAGAAACCCTGCTATCCAGGTTCCTTCTCATAGTCCTACTATCCAGGATTTCATTTCGAAGAAACCCTACTATCCAGGTTCCTTCTCATAGCCCTACTATCCAGGATTTCATTTCTGAGTAACCCTACTATCCAGGTTCCTTCTCATAGCCCTACTATCCAGGCTTTCATTTCGAAGTAACCCTACTGTGACACGGTGGGAGAACTGACTTGGGTGTTTTGCATTTGATCATAAATGTTACGGTTAGCAAGAGTCGCCATCGACTTTTCTTTTATCCAAAAGGAAAGGTGAAAAAGCACAGGAAAGACCTTTGAGATTGTTTCTTGAGTTCGGGGGGTAGATTATGAAAAGGGAAGGTATTAGTATCCTTTTCATCTATGGATTTCCATGGGCTCTTATTTACTTGCTAAATCACTTGCTTTTGTTTGAAATTGTGCTTTGTGTGGTTTTGAAAGTATTTTTGAAAATAGGCCATTGTTTAGGCAAACTTTGTAATGATTCTTGTTCGTAAGAATGTATACAAAGTGTTTGTTCTTTTGAAAATGTTTTCAAGTTTGAAAGATGTTTTGAAAGTGTAGGTGTTTGTTTTTGAAGATAGCAAGGATGTTTTTGTTTTGAAATGGAGCAAGTAACTAGGAACATTCTACCTACTCAAAAGTCTTTCATGTTCATTTCCTTTTTCCTTTGACATTGTTATCTTACCATTGATTTGGTAAGTAACCATATCTTTGGATGTAAATGGGACGGTCGTGGGTCATCGTATAACCATGATTAGCAATGTTGCAAGATATCTTCGCATTTTTCTTTAGGGACTAAGATCATTTTTTGAAAGGCAACTATGATAGCGTCATCTAGGGACTATGATCTTGTATTTTGCTTGTCTTTGCTAATATACCTCACATGCGTAATATGGCCATTTTTGTAAGGCAACCAAGTGGATTTACCCTAGGGATGCTTTTGTGCAAGTGTATTGATTTTCATGCTTGATTTGTCTTTGATTAAGGTTTGCTATTGATTGGTTTTAGTCTTTCCATACAAAACCCTAATTACTAGCATTTGTATATAAAGCGATAAATTGCATAATTTAAAATTACTACGCTATTACATTATTTAGGGGAGGGGGTATACAAATTTACAAATGGGGAATATTGCAAGAATTTAAATCTAAATAAATATTACAACCATATTGAATTTGTACAAATAATTGAATAAATAGTAATATATAAATACAAGAATATAAATAAAAAAGAGATGATTTTTGTTTGGTTTTCATAAAAAGGGTTTAACCTAAACCTAATTAAGAAAAATGATTAGTTAAAATTAAAATGAAATTAACTTAAACTAATTGAGAAAAGAAATTAAATTAAAAAGATTTTTAGGGTTTTTTATGAAGAAAAAGGGTTTTAAGTTAAATAATAATAAAAATAAAAATTAAATAATTAAAAGAAACTAAAATTCCAAATTAATTTTAATTAATAAAATAAATATTAAACCTAAGTCTAAATATTTAATTATTTAAAAGATAAATTAGTTTGTTAAAAGAAAAATGTTTTTTAGTCCTTTTAATTTTTATTGAAACAAATAAAAATAAATAAATGAGTGTAAAAATAGTAGAATAAATATTTTTTTGGATTTTTATGATTAATGAAAATAATAATAATAAATAAAATATAAAAAAAAGTAAAAGGGGGGTTGATAAGTGAAACATAGGGTATTGTGAGAAAAAAAGTCAGGCCCAAAGGATGGCCCAAGCGCTGCAAAAAAAACTCAAGAAAATGTCAAAAAAGTGGGAAAAAATGGAAAAAAAGGTCACGTTGGGGCTTGAACCCAGGATCTCATAGTGACAGGCGTGCGCTTTAACCACTGGGGTGGTGATACATCCGTTAACTTGTATGAAATGATAAATACATAACATGAAACCTGCCCTGACTGTACTTCATCTTCAACCTCCAGCCAAAGGATTTGTAACTTGCTCATTTCTCAACCATTTGCAAAAATGTAAACATGAAAAGTGCTCCATTTTTTCACATGAATCCAACCATGTAAATATCATAAGCTATAAATCAAAGATGAATGAGAATTTCTAAAAGTACCAAATTCTGACCTAAATATTTCAGAAAGTTCAAACTCAAAATTCTCCTAGCTCAATCAAAATAAATGAAATCTATGGACATGTATAGTTTCAGGGAAATAATGTTTATATTTTATCTTCACAGATGCAAGCCTAACAATGCCTAAATATGAAGATAGAAGTTCAAGAAAAATACCTCAAAACTGGAAATTGTGAAATGCAAATGAGCTTGATTCAAGGTGCTGCAATGATCAGGTTAGCTTCCTCAAGTTCCCAGGAAGCTAATGTAATGGTTTGCTTGAGTAATGGATGGCTAGAATGGTCTGGAGAAGTCAAGTTGCAGACCTCTGTTTTTGGTTATAGAGGATGATGAAGATGGAGTTACAGTTCCAAACCAAGGACAGGGATGGACTATATTTGATGTAAGGAAGCTTTAGGAATGAATTTGAGGGAAAACGCACGAGGTAAATGAGAGATACAAGTTTAAAGTCAGACTGTGTATCAATGGAGTTTTTTGTGCAATTTCTGGCTAGAGGGAGTTTGAGAGTGTTTCAGGGTGCTTCAGCTCATCCCTTAGCTCATAAATAGTGACTCTATTTATAAGCAACAAGTTTGGAGACCTGTTGTTGATCAGAATTCAAAATCACAAGTTTATGCATAACATGTGATTTTTTTTAGAAATTCAAGTTTCCATGCCTTGTACTTGGTTCATAGAGTTGTTAACCACTTTAAACATGATACCTCTGACTTTGTGGATGGAGTGTAATCAAGGAAAACAAGTTGGGAGCTCAAGAAACTGAATTTGTGCATAAAGCTTGCTTTACAAGAATGGATATGTTACTTTCTCCCTAAAATGGCAAATTGATTTGGACAAAGCTTGAAACACTTGGATAAGGGCATAATCAGTTGTGTAAACCATTAATTATGGAGTGAAAAATAAGTTTGAGGCCTGAAAAGTGAGGATTATGCAGCATGGCTATGGATTTGGTTCATGTTCATCACAAAATATGTTTTGCAAAACAACTTGAAACTCCAACTTCTGACCTTCGATTCTCCTTGCTCACAAATGATCTCAAAGAGTTCTGGGACATTTTGGAAAGCTTGTAATGTGCTATACAACCCCTCTTTGAATAACTTTTTAAAATTCCCCTTGGAACTAGGTGAAACTTGGGTCAGAAGTTAGGTCAAAATCCTGACCAAAACTAGGGCAAAATTTCACTAAGTGTTGAATTTCAAGAGCATGACTTTATGTATTAATAACTTGAGATTGAAGCACTTTTAGAAGAATTTGTGTAAAGAAATGTTGTAGATATCATGGAGATATATAACTTTCATGTTTAAAGTTTCTTTTGAATCATCTTGCATCATGGTGAAAAAGTTTCTCAAAGTTGTGAAAAAATATGAAGTTTTAAACACTTAGAAAAATTTCTGTTAGAAAACTTTGACTTTTCAAAATGAAATCTTGACTTTTTGATTTCTTGATGAATAAGTTTCATATTTTGACATGTTTTGATGAATTGTGATCTTTGACATTTGATTTTGACCAAAAAGTCAAAGTTTGACTTTTCAGTGTACAGTTGACTTTTGATTAGTTGACTGAAAATTCACTATCAATCCAACTGATCTTGAGCAATGTTTTGGGTCATGCCATTAGGTCAAAATGATGCAATTTAACTCTCGAGATCATGCCTCAAACCACTTAACCATTTTCTAGGTCAAAAATGAGAAATTGCCTTTCTTCAGTCAAAACCCTAATTTTGACCATTTTGCCCTTTTGATGATTTGATCAAATTTCTTGAGGAATTATGGTCCAAACTTGATAAAATGATACATATGAGTTTATAATTTTTTGATGGATCAAAAATATGATGTTTGACTGTAAATTGGCCACGGTTGACTTTTTCCCCAATACAGTTGATTTTTAGGTCAACTGCTCAATTGATTGAGCAAAAATATGATCCAAGGCTTGAAACTTGACATGAGTAATCTTGGGGGTCCATAATGATCCAAGAAAGTCATATGAGGCATTGAAAGTTCAATTATCCTTGTGCAGTCTCAAACCCTAATTTTGGTCATCAGTGCTTAAGGAGGTGTCTTGAGTTGATCAATCCTAGTGCAGTCTTGAACCAAGAGTGATCTTTTGTGAGAAAATAATTGATAAGTGAGGGGGAAAATTTTGGGATACGACACTTACTATCTAGGTTCCTTCTCATAGCCCTACTATCCAGGCTTTCATTTCGAAGTAACCCTACTATCCAGGTTCCTTCTCATTGCCCTACTATCCAGGCTTTCATTTCTAAGTAACCCTACTATCCAAGTTCCTTCTCATAGCCCTACTATCCAGGCTTTCATTTCGAAGTAACCCTACTATCCAGGTTCCTTCTCATAGCCCTATTATCCAGGATTTCATTTCAAAGTAACCCTACTATCCAGGTTCCTTCTCATAGCCCTATTATCCAGGCTTTCATTTCGAAGTAACCCTACTATCCAGGTTCCTTCTCATAGACCTAATATCCAGGCTTTCATTTCGAAGTAACCCTATTATCCAAGTTCCTTCTAATAACCCTACTATCCAGGCTTTCATTTCTAAGTAACCCTACTATCTAGGTTCCTTCTCATAGCCCTACTATCTAGGCTTTAATTTCGAAGAAACCCTACTATCCAGGTTCCTTCTTATAGCCCTACTATCCAGGTTCCTTCTCATAGCCCTACTATCTAGGATTTCATTTCAAAGAAACCCTACTATCCAGGTTCTTTCTCTTTTATCTCCAGACAATAGATACGGTCGATTTCATATTCCCTAGTAAGTCGCTGTGAAGCCTGGGATACGACCAGATAATAGCTCATTTTTGTCTCATCAATCAAGAGTTAATTCCCCGGTAGAGTAATGGATAACCGAAGCTCCTATACTCTATTTCCCGGGACACAAATCAACATTCCCCGGCAAAGTCCTCCTCAACGGCAGGTACAGGAATTATTGCAAAGGAATATCTTATTCAACCGATATCTTTTTTGGATGGCATCTTTAAGCCCATCTCCGACGATTTTATGTTGCCTTCCAAATGGAATCTGTAAGCCCACTCCCGATATTACCGATCAGTATTACTTCTTGCGAGTGCAAATTTCTGGGCACTCTATTGTTCAATCATCTTCCACCTTCAGATCACGAAAGGCAGACCAGCCAATCTACATCCTCATGTTTAAGAATATTGAACGGGGGCAACTGTTATACCCCAAAATTTCCCCTCCCATTTTTACTCAAAACATACTCCTAGAGGTCCTCAATTGCTCAAGGTTGACTAAGGATTGACCAGACAAATCCTCCTCCTAAGACAATGAGCTTCAAACTAGGGTTTCACTCCTCATAAAGATGTTTGAGTTCTAAGGATCCTAAATTATTTCCATTTCCCTAATATGTTCTCAATATCATCCATGCCAAGTTTCTGGCCTTGCATAAAAAGTTTGCGCAATCAACTGCTCAAATGCCTGAAAATCAACTGTACTAAGTCAAAAGTCAATTGTGGCCCACATACAGTAAAACTTCAAGATTTTTGGTCAACATCAACATTTTGGAGTAATATCCATAATTTGATCAAGGGTTGATCATGATTCCTCAAGGAATGCCCCAAATTCATCAAAACTCAAAAGTTGCTAAATTAGGGTTTCTATAGGAAAAGTCAACCAAACTTTGACCAGGCATAACTTTCTCATACTTTATCAGAAATTTCTCATCAAAGGCTCATTTTTAATAGAATCCAATTACCTTCAACTCATATTCAGACCTCAAGTTCAAAAAATGCACTCATGAAAAGATATAAATTCAGACATTATAGGTCATTTCAAAAAGTCAACAAAAACACCTTTTGGGTCAAAGCTCCTTACATGAACATGGAAGATCCAATTGATATGAAAACAAAGAGGTTGCTTAGGGGACATCCTAAGCTTTCTAAAAAGTCCAAGACCCTCTTAGGGTCAAAATTGAGAGAGATATGCATTGTCAAAGTTGGCCATTTTTGGAAGTTTGCCCAAAGTCAACAATGACCAAAATTGCATTTTTTTTCCACATGGGCCCGTTTTTTCAAGATTGAATCTCAGTCCTAGCATGGTCCACGACCTATGGGGCCCTCCATGCCTTTTTTTTGATTTATTTAATTTATTTTTATTTTTATTCATTTAAAAATCAAATAAATTCAAATTAAATCAAATTAAATCAAAATAAATCAAATTAAGGGAATGAGATTTGTTTTGCATTTAATTATGGATCATGCAAGCTGTATAACATCAAGCAAATCGTGCCAAGCCAAAAACAAGGGGAAATCTCCAATTTTAGGAAGATTTGAATCAAAACTTCAAGACCATCAATCTCTTGATTTTTTCCAAGTTTTATTGACCTAATTGGATTCACTACTTATACAGAAGCTTTGTGAACCCTAAGGGAGAGAATTCACGCGCAACCTACCTCCCAAGAACAAGAACAAAGTCCAACTTTTTTGTGAAAAAGTGCAGATCGAATCTTTCACCATAGGCCGTTTCAAGACATTCTAAGGATCAAACCATATTCCTGGACACTCACTGGAGCGATTGCAAGCATTATCAAGGCCTGAAGCATCAAGAATCGCTAGCTAGCACCTTCACGATTTGCTTTTTTTTTTCAAAACTTGATTACAATGATTCTTGCATCATAAACATGTTTTGATTATATATCCATGCTTGCTATTATATTTGTAATGTTTTTTATTGGTTTAATTAAAGTTTAAGCGCAGGAATAGGTTCTTTCCATGGCTAGGGTTCATGAGCTCAAAATTGGGGTTTCTTTGTCCAGGGAAAATTGAAGGGGATTATGGGCACCCATAGACTCAGGACAAAATTCTTGATTGATCTATGTTTTTAGTTCTGATTAATATTGTTTTCATTGCATTTTGAGATATTGCAGGGTTATAGCTATAGACAAAAACTGTCACTATAGATTTTAGTGACAATTTTGTCCGTAGGTAAAAGTTGAATATCAAGAACGACAATTTTGGGAAGAAGATGCAGGCGTGGCAGCACACCACTGGTCCATTTAAATTTTTGTGTGTTTGTATAGGAAGCTGACTTTTCATTCTTTATAATATATTATTTGTATTAACGAATGAAGCAAATGGTTCAGTGGCAAGCAGGGAAGGCTCTAAGGCGCGCGTGTGTAAGAGGTCTAGGGTTCGATCCCTGCCTCCTACATAATATTTTTCCTAACATTTGATTGTAGATCTGGTGTTATCCTACCAAGCGCACCTACCATACACTACAGCATCTCATCATTGGATCATCTTCATCCCAAATCTAACGCCTCAAGCATGCAGGCGCGTGGTGGACTTTCTTGGCCAGCGTCTCACTGGATCAGGCACAGCAATTGGGCCACCAGCTATCCTGGGCCTAACAAGTTCAGCTCTGCACCCCCAGGTTTAATTCTAAAAGCAGGCCCATCCCATTTTTTTATTTTTTATTTCTTTAACCTTTTTGTTTTATTTATTTTTTAATTGCTTTAAAAATCATTGTTTTTTTAATTAAATCATAAATCATAAAAACACAAAAAAAAATATTAGAATTAGTTTTTTTTATAAAAATATTTAATTCTATTAATTAATTAGGTTAATTAGGATAACTTAAATTATTTTTTTCATAATTAAAATTAATTAGAAATTAGGTTAATTTGCAAAGTTAATTACTTTTTTTCTCAAAAATCCAAAAAAATACTTTTCTCTATTTACTGAATTAAATGTCATTGAATTTAATTTTAATTTCGTATTCAATTTCATCGCACGTATTTATTGCATTATTTTTCCGATTAATATAATTTCTCTGAGTTTGTAATAGTTTAACTTAGGTTTACTATTTGCCTTTACTATTTTCCTTCGGTTTTTGATTATGTATTCCCCCTCCCCAAGGCCTTGTAATATCTAGGTTTAAAATTCTCGCATTTTACTTTCCGTCATTATAAACAGTTAGATGAATGATACTAGGATTGTATGCAAAAGATCATAATTTAAAACAGTAGAAACCCCTAAATATGCAAAGATAATAATTGAAAAAAAACAAACACTTGCACATGCCCACTTCTAGAGTTTTCCCCACTTTGGTTGCCTTCGGTAAACGGTCATGAATTATAGGGAGTCTTAGTGGTTGTCCTCTAGTCCCTAAAGATAAAAAATGACCCATTCGAATGTTGCCTCGGAAAGATATTTAGGACTTTAGGGTGATTACTAAGGTTTCCTAACCATTGGTTTAGTGATCATAATTGTCCCTTTCGTCCCTTTCGATTGTCCCTTAAACTCCAATGATGGAGCTACCTACTCCTTAATAGTAGGATAGCACTGTCTAAAGGAAGTAAGAAAGTGAACAGACTTTTTCGAGTAGGTAGAAACTTTTAGGTACTTGCTCAAAACAATAATTTGTTTACACTTACACTTTCAAAATGCTTTTCAAGCTAAAGTTTTCAAAAACACTTTATCACACCCTTGAGTACTAATACAAGGGTTACCATAAAGTGAAACGTCGCACTAAGGCATATTTCAAAACTTTATTCAAACACAAACACATGAAAGCAATTTCAAAAATGAGCAAGTACCTAAGAGCCCATGGAAAACCATAGATAGAAATGGTGCTAACACCTTCCCTTTCTATAATCTACCCCTCATACTCAGAAACATCTTGAAAAAGGTTTTTTCTATTCATTTTCCTTTTCCTTTGTTGGATGAAATAAAAGTCGGTGGCGACTCTTGCTTACCGTATGTTTGCAAACAAGAAAACACAAAACCAGTAGTAACTAAAAACAGTCGGCTCTGCCACCGTATTACAATACTCAACTCTAATAACTACATTTTTCATTCATGACTGGTACCTTTCCTAGGTTACAAACACTTATATTCATAACCTTTTTCCCAACTAGTTCTGGGCTTCACATCACAGTATATTAGTTGTTACACATCTGCAAATCTTTCCTAAAAAGTGTCCTTATTTAGAAAGTGAATATTCTTATTGATTTTAGCTTGAATCTTCCAGGCCTATAAAACAACACCACATAGAATATCATAATATTCTCAGAATATTCTGCATATATTAAATCTTGAACTTATCCAACTGTCCAACCAAGCACAGGTGCAACGTCGAATGACCCTACATAGGACATCTTATCTGACATGTTGCTCCAGATGATGAGAATTTCTCATCTCAACATGTCTCAACATAAAATAGGACTTATTGCTCAACCTGTTCTTCTTATCAAGTTAATACATCCTATTTAACATATTGCTGTTATATTTGTTTTACTAAAATTAATGCCAAACCTAAAAATAGAGAACTAACATAGTTTTTTAGAAGTTATATGCATTATGGATCCATATATATTATTATCCTTTAATATAAATTTATGGTAGAGACGCTTGAAGGTCGTCAACAGAAGAAAGCGTAACAAGATCATTAGCCTGAAAGATGAGCATGGATAGTGGGTTAAGGATGAAGCTTCTCTTAAGAATATGGTGAATGAGTTTTACCGGGAATTATTAAAGCATAACACAAATAGTTGTGATTGGAATGTCACTAAGTGAAATTTTCCTATTATTGAGGAAGCTGACACTGCTAGCTTTACGATTGCATTAGAGGATACATAAATAAATAAAAAAGTGTTGTTCTCCATGAGTCCTTGGAAGGCTCTTGGGTCGGATGGCTTCCTGGAAGACTTTTCTCAGAAGTCTCGGGGAACAGTTGGAGGTAAAGTGTGTGCGTAGGTGAAAAGCTTGTGGAAGAAGTGGATTTATCTAAGGCATACGATAAGGTTGGGTGGGAGTTCATTTGGCTAGTGCTGGTGGAAATTCAATTACCTGAGAATATGATTAACGTTATCATGCATGATGTTACTAGCGTTGAGACCAACATTAAGTGGAATGAATCTAGAACCGATTATTTTAGACTGCAACGTAGCATACACCAAGGAGATCCAATATCTCCTTATCTATTTGTATTGTGCATGGAGAAATTGTCTCATCTCATTTTAGAAGCTATGCATAACAAGGAATTGAAGGTTTTACGTTTTGAGAAGGAGGGGTTATGGTTGTCGCATTTAATGTTTGTAGATGATTTATTACTCATCGGTGAAGCTAAAAAAGGACAAATGGAGTGTGTGATGAGGATTCTTCATAAGTTCGGTAATATGTTGGGGAAAAAGATTAATAGAGATAAAACTTGCATTATATTCTCCAAGAATGTTTAAAGAGATTTGAGAAATAGATTGCTTCAGGTGCCATGTTTTCAATAGAAAACAAATATGGGAAAATATTTGGGTGTTCCTGTAATATGGTGGGAGAACTGACTTGGGTGTTTTGCGTTTGATCACAATTGTCGTGGATAGCAAGATTCGCCACCGACTTTTCTTTTATCCAATAAGGAAAGGGTGAAAATAACAGGAAAGACCTTTAGAGATGTTTTCTTGAGTTCGGGGGGTAGGTTATGAAAAGGGAAGGTGTTAGCACCCTTTTCATCTGTAGTTATCTACGGGCTCTTAGTTGCTTGCTAGATCACTTGCTCTGTTTGAAAATGTGCTTGTGGTGTGGGTTTGAAAATATTTTGAAAACGTCTTTGTAATGATTCTCGTCTCTATAAGAATGCGTACAAAGTGTTGGTTTTAAAAATAGTTCAAAGAGGTGTTTGTTGTAGAAGATGTTTTTCAAAGTGATTTTGAAAAGTGTCTTCGTAATGATTCTCGTCTCTATAAGAATGCGTACAAAGTGTTTTAACTTTTGAAAATGTTTCAATTGAAAGTGTTGGTGTGAAAATGCTTTTTTAGTTATGAGCAAGAAAGCAACTACGAGCTTTCTACCTACTCAAAAGGTCTAATGTTCTTGTCTTCCTCCTTTAGATGTTGTTATCTTACCATTGATTTGGTAAGAAGCCTCATCGTTGGATGTGAAGGGACAGGTGTGGGTCATTTGTATAGTCATAGAAGGCAACCTATGAGACGTTTTAGCAATTTTCGTAAGGGACTAGATCGTTTACCGAAGGCAACATCGAGGGACATCGAGGGACTATGATCTTTTATCGAAGGTCTTTGCTAAACACCCATATTCGAGGGACGTGACTATTTTCCGAGGCAACAAGCGAGATTACCTAGAGGTGCATGTGTGAAAAATGTATTTGATTGCATGTGTTTTGTCTTTGAGATTAGGTTTTACTAATGTTTGATTTTATCTTACCATACACACCCTATCTTACTAGCAATTATATGAAAAGAGGTAAACTTACGGAAATTAAAATCCTAAGTTATTACATCATTAGGGGGTGGGGATACAATTTGCACATAGGGATGAAATAGGTGTCTAATTATTACAACCATATTGAATAAGTGGACAATAATGAAGAATATATATATATATATATATATATATATATATATATATATATATATATATATATATATATATATATATATATATATATATATATATATATATATATACAATGCAAAAACAGTGTAAAAAGAAGGAAAACTGCATTTTGAACTATTATGTGTCGACACATACTGTTATGCATTGACACATAACCTTTACTTGCTCCTGTAAAACAAAGTCAACTCAGTATGAGTCGACACATAATGAGATGTGTCAACTCATGCACCTGTTTGTGTTGACACATACGCGTTTGTGTCGACTCATGCACCCTTCATTCTTCTGTTTTGAGGCTTGGATAGCAGTATGAGTCGATGCATAAGGCCGTGTGTCGAATCATACCCTATTTTGTCACTAGAATAAGTCGAATCAGGTGGGTAGGTGTCAACTCATGCTACAGTTTTTTGCCTCTATCACCATTGTTTTGCATGTATCAGTCAATTTTCAACATATAAATGATAAAAATGAATAGCAAATAAATGATTAACTTCAAGAGTAGTGATTGCTACATCCTATCTTCAGAAATAAACCAAAAAATGATGTATGGAAAATACAAGGTTAAGATGACTTACCTTGAAAATGAACTTTAGGTTTTGAGTCTGAATACCCTTCAAGATGTTGTGTGGACCTTAATGAAACTCCAGAAAGTTGCTAGACCTCCCTTTGTTTTGAAGGTTGCTGAACCAAATCCAAACGGTCAAGTTGTATAGTATTGTTTTTTTTGTGTTTGGAGGGTGAGGATAATGGCACTACAGAAACCGTTCTTGTGTTTGAACAATCTCTATGTGATAAGGTGTTTTGGTTTATGAAAGAGTTTGTAAGATGGAATAATGGGTTGAGGATTTTTCTGTTTTGTGAGTGAAAACAGAGTTGAAGGTGAGCAGAGTTTTATGAATGAACAGAGTTTATCAAAAGTTCTATTTTTCTCTTCTCTCATTTTCTCTCCAAAAAATCCTCCTCATCTCTTATGAAAATAGTCCCTTTTGTAGATCCTTGACTGAGGTTTAGGAGGGAAACAAAATAAGTTATTTTGAACTGTTTTTGCCTACTGCTTATCTTAGTATTTTTCTTTGGGGGACTAAGATCATTTGGAAAGCAACATTTTGTAGCATCGTCGAGGGACTATGATCTTGTATTTCAATTGTTTTTACTAAGACATCTCACATGCATAACATGACCATTTTTTAGGCAACAAGTGGAGTTAACCTTAAGGATTCATGTGTGAATACTGTGTTTGATTTGCATGCATTTAATCTTTGATTAGGGTTATCTACTTGTTGATTTTTATCTTTCCATACAACCAAATTGAATTTGAGCGATTAATTAAAGTTATAACAGTCTAAAGAATGTGATTAATTGACAAAGTATAAGAACTTGGTATTTTGTTTGTAAAAAAAATTTGAAAAGAAGAAAATAAAACCTATTCTAAAAATAAAATAATTGACTAAAAGAAATTAAATCATATGTATTATTTTTGTATGTTTATTTATTTAAGTAAAATCTAAAGAAAGATAAAACTAAATTCTACTATTTTTTGGTGTTTTATTATATGTAAATTAATTAATGATTTTATCTAAAACAAAGTTTATTTAAGAAAGAAAAAGAAATTGATAAAAATTAATCACAAAGTCTAGATCAAATTAATTATATAAAAAATGTATGTTTTAAGTTTAGTTGAATTTTAGAATTTAAAACTAAATATAAATAATAAAAAATTAGAGAAATTAAGATTGAGAGAAATAAGCAAAACAGAAATGCCCACAGGAAGAATCGAACTCAGGCCCCTTGGATTATCAAAGATGCACCTTGCCAACTGAACTACGCTACTTCTTCATAAATAAAACGGTTTGATTGGTAAATGAGAGGAAAACAGTAGCATGATTGGGCCAAAAGGCCCAAGAGGCCTGACCCGGTTCACAATGGGAATAGAAAGGGTTTGAAAACCCTAGAAAAGAAAAAAGGGTGCGGCGTCGATACCATTGGGAAAGGTCAACATTTCTAATTAATTAAAACACTTAAGCTAAGAATTTTAATTAATTATTTCGACCTCACTCTCTCTCTCTCACTCAAATCTCTTGACTGATTCTCTGCTTTTGCTTTTCTTCATCACTTTCTTTACCTGCAACTGCAATGACAAAATGGAGACATCGCTGCGTTGGACATCACGCGGAGCTCAGCAACGCGTTGTTTCCGCAATTTGTCAAGCCAGGGGACATGATCGGAGGCGTCCCTATTCCGTTGCGGAGGAGGAGCGTCATCGGTGAATCGACGGCTTAGATCGTGAAAATTCTGTTCGCAGTGGTGTGCGGTGGCGAGGAGTATGGGGAGGTTGGTTCGTGACTGAACCTCCATGGCGACGGTGTCCCAGTCTTTGAAGCCATGGCGGTTGACGGTGCAGGCTAGTAGAAGCTCTTCCCACGTGTCCCAAGCATGGTATTGTTGTTGTTGGTCTTGGTTTTATTATTGATTCACGATTATTTTACTGGTTTGTTGGTTTTTTCGTTTTCTTCTTTTTCATTTGATTATTTAACAAAACAGAATGTACGCAGATGACCGAATTTATGATAAATAAAGAGAAGTGATGGAAACTTTTGAAGTGGTGAAAAACACAAGAAGGGGGGGGGGTTGAATTGTAAAACTGAAATCTAATGCAATGAACAAGATATTTTTATCCTGGTTCGTTTGATCTCAAACTACTCCAGTCCACCCGTCAAGGTGATTTCGCCTCTCTCCAACGAGGTCTTAATCTACTATATTCAACTGAATATTACAGACTGCTTTAACAACTGCTAAAGCCTTCTTGATTCAAACCACAACCCGGTTTGTCAAGGCTACACTTTCTTACAAACAGATAAAACTATGTGTGTGGATGTTTTCTACAAAACTGTATCACAACTGTGATGTATACACAAATTGAAGCTTAGAAACTAGATTGCTAAACAGTAATGGAATATCAGAGTGTGTGGTTTAGCAAAACTGAGAGAACAAAGATTATGGTTTAGCTTTTGTGCGTGTAGAGATTTGGAGAGCATTAACCATTTCAATCTTCAAAGCCTTGTTTATATAGCATTGAGATGATGAACGTTGGATGCAATATTCTTGATTCAATGCTAATAACAAGCTTTCCTTATTGAGCAGATCTTGTCTGGAATGAGGCCGTTGGAATTAATTTGCTTTCAATGCACAGTACCGTTGCTTACTTAATGCAAGTTCTGGCTTGGCTCATTCTGACTCTGCTTCGCTGCTGATGAACTATTGTGTTTCTGTATCAGAGTGTTGAGCGCAGTCTTGTTCATCAGGCTTCAGCATGTACGTGAGTTGATCATCTGATTTTGACATTCTGATGTAGCAACTTCTGATGCTGGTGTCTGAAATCAAGTTCTGATGCTGAATAGATGTGATCTTGCTTGTTTCAATCAGAGTATCTGCAAGTCAGAACATAATAATTTTAGGCAGCAGATAGTTCATATATGAAACTTATAAATACTATATCTTTTCACTTTGTTATCATCAAAACTTAAATATAGGGTAGTAGATTCAAACTTTGTTCTAACAATCTCCCCCTTTTTGATGATGACAAAAACTAGATATTTTAAATGAAAATACGTGAAAAGGTATCTGGAATATGTATCAGAATAAGAAGTAAAAGAGTAAGGAGTAAGGAGATGTCAGAGTTGAGAGATACTCCCCCTGAGTTTATTACTTCCCTTTGATTATACGTGTTCTTCAGGATCAGATCTTTTTGCCTTTCTTTGAACGTCAGATTATCCGAGTCTTTGCCTTATCAGAAGCTTTATGTCAGAGCAGAGCTTCAGAGCTATTCTTTTCAGAGCTTTGCTTTGGATCAGAATATTTGAACGGATCAGAGCTTCATATTGATCAGAGCTTCTAGTCTTCAGAGTGTCCAGGAGCTTCCTTGTGCCTGTAGACTTTAAGCAAAACAGAAAAAAACATTTCAAGTAATAGAGTTAGAATGTTTGAGAATTTCTGTCTAGTCAGCCGTTATTGATTAAAATATCATTCTTGTTCTCCCCCTTTTTGTCAGCAATCAAAAAGTGTTGGTGATGTGTTAAAACAATTAAGATCAGAAAAACGAATCATATTAAGATAGTTCAGAATCAAAACAAGAAAATATTACAAAACATAATCAACCAGTACATCAGAAAATCAGGGAAAACATGAAAAAAAGGTCATGCATGAAAAAAAGATTAAGGTTGAGGAGGCAAGCGTGTGAACAGGTTCTCCAGCATGGCTTGAATCTTTTCAGCAGTCTCATTCTGCTTATGCACCATGCTGACAACAGTGTCAATCTTGCTGTCCTGCACATCCATTCTCTCTTTCATCTTATGATCGTTTTCATCCATCCGCTGCTGTAGACGCATGTCATTCAGCCTTAGTTCTTCCAGAGTCTGCCTGTCCAAGGCAGCTTGAGAAGCATCAGAAGCAGGAGGCTTCTGAGAACTTTCAGCGACATCCTCTGCTTGACTTTCTTCAGCTTGAATAGTCTTGTTTTCTTCTGATTGAATGGTCTTGTCCTGCACCTTTGCAGCTTGCTGTTTCTCAGACCAAGGTTCACTGTCCAGATGGAGCACGTCCTCTTTCAGAAGCATACTTCCAACTTCATTCAGAAGCTTGCTGAAATTTTGTTGAGCCTGCTCATAGTTGATATCCTGCAACTTGAGGGCTTCAGCTCGTACCCAAAGTCTGAATTGTGACCAGAGCTGATCAGAAGCAGCTGGGTCAATCATCCCAGGACAGACTTGCTTCAAAGAAGCAATCCATTGCAGCACACCTGTTTCAAAATTCAAAATACCAGAGCCAACATCTGGTTGCTTTGGTTTTGGGATGGCAATTTTGTGTTTTAGATCAGCAAGACGGTCTAGACTGGTTAAGTCAATGAAAGTCCTGCTGGGGTTTTCAGAGGTTTTTTGAGAAGCTGTTTGTTTTGGAGAAGGGGTATCAGAGTCAGATATTACGATTGGACTGGGTGGTGTTTTGGGAGTATTTGGTGGTGTCGATTCTGATGAGGATGGTAACTGGGGCATGACAACAGTTGTTCCACATGGCAGCTGAATTGCCAGCGGTGATGGTTGAGGTGAATGAGGTTCAGATTGATGAGGGGAAGGAGTTTCAGAGTGGTGAAACTCTGTTTGTGGTGAAGGTGGATTAATTTATGGTTGGGGAGAGGGAGGTGGAATCTCTGATTGCTCAGGGATCAGAGGTTCTTCTGAGAGTGGTTGTTGTTGTTGTGGTTCTGCAGCAGATTGCTGTTGTTCTGGTTGTGGAGGAGGAACATTTTGTGGTTCAGAGTTTGGTTGATCAGAGGCATGTTGATCAATATCAGACAACACTTGGTCAAGTGCTGATGTTGTTGAAATTGTTGGTTGTTTGGGGTGTTTGGTTCTGGGTCTTCTGAGTTTTAATGCCTCAGAAGGGTCTTCTTCTTGTACAGTTTCATCTATGGTAGGGATGGGGATTGAGATTCTATGAGAGGTTTGAGGAGGGATAGATGCTGGAATAGTAGAAGAATTTAAAACAGGGGCAGCAGATGAATTACCTCTTTTCTTTGGAGTCTGCTGAGATGATCCTTCTGATGGCGCCTTCCTCTTCTTGGTCTTCTTCAGAGTCACTTCTGGTTGAGGTTGATGCAGATCTCTGATATTCAGCTTTGGATCTGTACCATCTGCCTTGCACGCATCCAAGTACCTGAGAATCACCTCTGGTTTGGATTCAATTTCAGAAAATAACGGAAAATCACTCAGAGGCACTCTTCTGCTGGAGATATCAGCAATGGGAGTAGCTCTGGGTTCCTTCTGAATATTCTCTATCAGCTTCATCTTTTTCAGGTTCTTTGCGTTCAGAGGTTTCCCAATTGTTGGTTCAATAATGCTTAGTTCTTGAGCTTCTATCAGATGCTCGATCAGCCTATTCTCTGTCAGAATATCTGATATCAACCTTCCAAAAGGTATCCAATCCCTCTTGGTTCTTTCTTCTTCCCTTGTTTCTTTCACACTTGTTCTGAGGTGGTTGAACAGGAAGTGAGCCAGATTGATCTTTATCTTCTGATCAATAAAGTAGATCAGAAACTGCTGATCCACATTTATGTAATCAGGAGAACTGGTTGGTTTCCTGTGGTTGAAGCACCCTAGAATAATCTTAGCCCATACTCTGAAATGATCCTTCCGATCTTTAATCTTGCTGCTGGGCATCCCAAGAGTGAAAATCCTGTTAGCTACCACACCTATATCAGCACATCTTTCAGCCATGTCCACACAACGGACGCCACCACCACTTTGACCGATTAGCCTTGCAATGAGATCTTCAGTAATCACAATCTTCTTCCCCATAACAAAGGAGGTGACTAGATGTGTTGAAGCCTTGGCGTGAATCCAAAATTCCTTGACCAGCATTGGGAATGTTGGTCCAACCAACCTATCGAAATACCTTTCCCACTTTTGAGCCCTAACTTCTTCAGTTAGGTCAAAACCATTCTCCTTCAAGCTTTCAAAATCAATGATTAGTTCAGAAAGCACTTCAAGATTCTTCACCGGAGTGAGGAGAGTTCTGAGTGGCACTTGATATTGCTCAGATGATGCTTTCTTCTGAGTACCTGCAGAAACGCTGCTGGAGGTTGCCATGTTCACACTAAAAGGGTTTTTGAGAATGAACTGAGGAAAATAGGTTGCAAGAGATGATCACAGAAATATGCAGAAAATGCTTGAGTATTAGTGAGAAAGCGTAAAGAATAAGAATGAGAGATTAATGTGCTTAAATAGAGTTTTTAAAACAATTTTGAAAAAGATAAACGTTTTTAAGAGAGAGAAAAATCATGATTGCCATTTAAAAGCATGATTACTTTTCATTAAATGCTTGCTGATTTTGGGGGATTTGAGAAAGATACTTAAAACGGTTACCAGACATGTGTCTCAATGCACCCAATCAGCGCTTTGCCTTCTCAGAAGCGTGCACGCGTTCTGCTTCAGAGATATGCTGATGATTGGATGACACTTGTTTGATGTAGTGATCAGCACGTCTGTCTTTGAGCTTTAGACTCTCAGATCTTTAGACTTGCATCTGATACAATCTGCATGTTTTATCTTTCTGAAAGGAGATTGATCAGAAGTTCACAGTAAAACAATTACATTCTGAAAGTAAATATATGGAATTAAAACATTTCACTCTGGACATACTTTCATGCTGAGATGTTTCAGAATGAAATTAAACCTATCTTCTGAAAGGGGTTTAGTAAAGATATCAGCCCATTGATGGTCTGTATCTATAAATTTTAAGTTCAAAATACCTTTCTGAATATAGTCCCTAATGAAGTGATGTTTTATTTCTATGTGCTTAGCTCTAGAATGTAAAATGGGATTCTTACTTAAGCAAATAGCAGAAGTATTATCACAAAGTATAGGAATGTTACTCTCAAAAATCTGGAAGTCTTCAAGCTGACTTTTCATCCAGAGCATTTGTGTGCTACATCCTGCTGCTGCTATGTACTCAGCTTCTGCTGTTGACAGAGCAATTGTTGATTGCCTTTTGCTGGACCAAGAGATCAGATTTTCTCCCAGAAACTGGCAGCTTCCAGAAGTACTTTTACGTTCCACTCTGTCTCCAGCAAAATCAGCATCACAGTAGCCTACTAAGCTGTAATCACTAGATTTTCTATAAAACAAACCCAGATTAGTAGTACCTTTCAGATACTTGAAAATTCGCTTAACAGCTGTTAAGTGAGATTCTCTAGGATCTGATTGGAATCTAGCACAGATACAAACACTGAATAATATGTCAGGTCTTGAAGCAGTCAGATAGAGGAGAGAACCAATCATACCTCTGTAGACTTTCTGTTCTACCTTTTTGCTTACCTCTTCTCTTTCCAGAATGCACGTGGGATGCATTGGAATCTTTGATGGCTTACATTCTGAGAGGTCAAATTTCTTCAGAAGATCTCTGATGTATTTGCTCTGATGAATGTAAGTTCCTTCTGGAGTTTGATTGATCTGAATTCCTAGAAAGAATTTCAGTTCCCCCATGAGGCTCATCTCAAATTCTGCCTGCATACACTTAGCAAATTTTCTTCCAAGAGAAGGATTAGTAGAACCAAAAATAATATCATCAACATAAATTTGACAGACTAAGATGTCACTCTTAACTGATTTACAGAATAGAGTAGTGTCCACTTTCCCTTTGGTGAATTCATTTTCAAGCAGAAAGTTACTTAGCCTTTCATACCAAGCTCTGGGAGCTTGTTTCAGACCATATAGTGACTTCTTTAGTTTGAAAACATGTTCTGGATGTTTTGTATTTTCAAAACCTGGGGGTTGGTGTACATAAACTTCTTCTTCTATATAACCATTTAAGAATGCACTTTTGACATCCATCTGATACAGAGTGATGCCTCTATTAACAGCAAATGAAATTAAAAGTCTGATAGATTCTAACCTGGCGACTGGGGCAAAGGTTTCTGTATAGTCTATCCCCTCTTGCTGACTATAACCTTGTGCAACCAGTCGTGCCTTGTTTCTGATGACTTCACCTTGTTCATTTAGCTTGTTTCTGAACACCCATCTTGTTCCAATGACGTTGAATCCTTTTGGTCTGGGAACGAGATCCCATACGTCGTTTCTGGTGAATTGATTCAGCTCTTCTTGCATTGCCAGAATCCAGTCATTATCCAGAAGTGCTTCATCAATTGAAGAAGGTTCAATCAGAGACACCAGTCCCATAAGTGTTTCTTCAGAGTTTCTGAAGCTTGCTCTTGTTCTGATTGGATCTTCCTTTCTTCCTAGGATAGTCTCTTCTGGGTGATCCAAGCTGCTTCTGGGTAATCTCTTCTGAGGTTGATCAGCAGCTGTTGTAGGATTTCTAGCAGTGCTCCTTTCAGACGTTGAAGGAATGTCTGTGTTGAGAGCTTCTGATGACTTGTCTTCAGAAACTGCAAATTCAATTTCTATACCTGCAAAAACTTCATCCTGCTTTGACTTTTCATAGTCAAGCTTGTCATCAAAACGAACACTGATTGATTCTTCCACAATCTGTGTTTCTGTATTGTATACTCTGTACCCTCTTGAGCGTTCAGAGTATCCTAACATAATACACTTCTGTGCTTTAGAGTCAAACTTGTTCAAATAATTCTTTGTATTTAATATAAAGCAAGTACATCCAAATGGATGAAAATATGAAATGTTGGGCTTTCTGTTCTTCCACAATTCATATGGAGTCTTTTCCAGAATAGGTCTTATTGAGATTCTATTCTGAATGTAGCACGCTGTGTTTATTGCCTCTGCCCAGAAAGTCTTAGCAACGTTTGTCTCATTGATCATGGTTCTGGCCATTTCTTGCAATGTTCTGTTCTTTCGTTCTACAACTCCATTTTGTTGGGGAGTTCTAGGACAGGAGAAATCATGCAGAATGCCTCTGTCATTAAAGAATGACTCAAAATCTTTATTTTCAAATTCTCCACCATGATCACTTCTGACTTTAACGATTCTAAGATCCTTTTCATTCTGAACTTGGTTACAGAAGGTAGCAAACACAGAGTGTGACTCGTCCTTGTGTCTTAAGAACTTTACCCATGTCCATCTGCTATAGTCATCTACGATTACTAACCCATACTTCTTACCACTGACTGAAGCAGTTTTAACTGGTCCAAATAAGTCAATGTGCAGAAGTTCTAATGGCTTAGAGGTAGAAACAACATTTTTGGATTTAAAAGAAGGTTTTGCAAATTTGCCTTTCTGACATGCTTCACACAGAGCATCTGAATTGAACTTCAAATTAGGAAGTCCTCTGACCAGATTGAGTTTGTTAATCTGAGATATTCTTCTCATACTAACATGCCCCAATCTTCTGTGCCAGATCCACTGCTCGTTGTTAACAGACAGAAGACATTTTACATTCTGACTCTTTAGTTCAGAAAGTTTGATTTTGTAAATGTTGTTTTTCCTCTTACCATTAAACAGGATAGTCCCATCTTTCTGACTAACAGCTTTACATGATTTTTTATTAAAGATTATATCATAACCGTTATCACTTAATTGACTTATGGATAACAGATTATGCATCAATCCATCTACTAGCAGAACATTATTAATAGAGGGAAGATTTCCATTACCTACAGTTCCAGAGCCAATTATCTTTCCCCTCTGATTGCCTCCAAAGCCAACGTGGCCTCCAGGCTTAAGTTCCAGGCTTTGGAACATATGCCTTCTTCCCGTCATGTGTCGTGAGCAGCCAGAGTCCAGGTACCATGATTGGTGTTTCTGACTTGCTGCTAAAGATATCTCTTCTGTGTCTGATTCTGAGTCTGATTCAGAAGCTTCACTATCTTCTGAGATGTTAGCCATGAGAGCTATGTTTGCCCTTTCATCATCTGATTCTGAGTCAGCTTCAGACGAGTCAGAGTCATTCCATGTGGCCATGAGACTTTTCTTCTTCTCTCTTCCAAACTTCTTTTTAGGCTTTTCCCTCTGAAGCTTTGGGCAGTCACTCTTGTAGTGTCCTTGCTCATTGCACTCATAGCAGATGATGTCTTTGGTGTTTGGCTTTTTGCTACTGGAGGAGCCTTTAGATCTTCTGTATCCAGAGGAAGAATCTGTCCTTCTGAATCTGGAAGAAGACTCGTTCTGATCAGATCTTCTGGGATTCCTGAACTTCCTTTGTCTTTGCTTCCACAGTTGATTTACTCTTCTGGAGAGAAGGGAAAGTTCGTCTTCTTCTGATGAGGATCCATCAGATGTTTCTTCAACTGCCTGCAAAACTTTAGACTCAAATTTTCTGTTAGATTTTAATGCTAAAGGCTTACCTTGCTTCTGAGGCTCATCAGCTTCTAGCTCTATCTCATGACTTCTGAGGGAGCTGATAAGTTCCTCCAGAGTGATTTTGTTGAGATCTTTAGCTAGCTTCAGAGCAGTAACCATAGGCCTCCACTGCTTGGGTAAGCTTCTGACGATTTTTTTGACATGGTCAGCAGTAGAGTATCCTTTGTCCAGAACTTTGAGACCAGCTACCAGAATCTGGAATCTAGAGAACATAGTTTCAATGGATTCAGATTCTTCCATTTTGAACGCCTCATACTTCTGAATGAGCGCCAGAGCTTTTGTTTCTTTGACCTGAACGTTGCCCTCATGCGTCATTCTGAGAGAATCAAAAATATTCTTTGATGTGTCTCTGTTGGAGATCTTTTCATACTCAGTATAGGAGATGGCACTGAGGAGGATGGTTCTGGCCTTGTGGTGATTCTTGAAGTCACGCTTTTGTTGATCAGACATTGCTTTTCTATCAATCTTCTGACCACTTGCATTCACAGGGTGCATGTATTCATCTGTCACCATATCCCACAGATCAGCATCATGTGCCAGAAAGAAGCTTTCAATTCTGTCTTTCCAGTAATCAAAGTTTTCTCCATCAAAGACTGGAGGTTTGCCACTGAATCTGTCTCTGTCCTCATTGTTGTCATTGCTGATGTGAGAATTGTTTCCTGCCATTGTGTTTTTCTGACGCTGGATCTTGTACTGACACGGTTAAGTGTTTTAGCTCAGAACCAGGCGCTCTGATGCCAATTGAAGTGGTGAAAAACACAAGAAGGGGGGGGTTGAATTGTAAAACTGAAATCTAATGCAATGAACAAGATATTTTTATCCTGGTTCGTTTGATCTCAAACTACTCCAGTCCACCCGTCAAGGTGATTTCGCCTCTCTCCAACGAGGTCTTAATCTACTATATTCAACTGAATATTACAGACTGCTTTAACAACTGCTAAAGCCTTCTTGATTCAAACCACAACCCGGTTTGTCAAGGCTACACTTTCTTACAAATAGATAAAACTATGTGTGTGGATGTTTTCTACAAAACTGTATCACAACTGTGATGTATACACAAATTGAAGCTTAGAAACTAGATTGCTAAACAGTAATGGAATATCAGAGTGTGTGGTTTAGCAAAACTGAGAGAACGAAGATTATGGTTTAGCTTTTGTGCGTGTAGAGATTTGGAGAGCATTAACCATTTCAATCTTCAAAGCCTTGTTTATATAGCATTGAGATGATGAACGTTGGATGCAATATTCTTGATTCAATGCTAATAACAAGCTTTCCTTATTGAGCAGATCTTGTCTGGAATGAGGCCGTTGGAATTAATTTGCTTTCAATGCACAGTACCGTTGCTTACTTAATGCAAGTTCTGGCTTGGCTCATTCTGACTCTGCTTCGCTGCTGATGAACTATTGTGTTTCTGTATCAGAGTGTTGAGCACAGTCTTGTTCATCAGGCTTCAGCATGTACGTGAGTTGATCATCTGATTTTGACATTCTGATGTAGCAACTTCTGATGCTGGTGTCTGAAATCAAGTTCTGATGCTGAATAGATGTGATCTTGCTTGTTTCAATCAGAGTATCTGCAAGTCAGAACATAATAATTTTAGGCAGCAGATAGTTCATATATGAAACTTATAAATACTATATATTTTCACTTTGTTATCATCAAAACTTAAATATAGGGTAGTAGATTCAAACTTTGTTCTAACAACTTTACCTTGTTTCTGGCTTTTGTTTGACAGGGAAGTTGGTTTCTGTCCTTTTTTTCTGTATTCTCTCTTTAATTTCTGAAGGGGTTGCAAGGGAAAATGATGAAAACTCTTTGGGGTTTTATGTCTGCTTTGTGATGTTATTGCAGTTTTGACTTGGTTTCTCTATGTTTCTTGTGTATGTATTCTTGCTGTTGTTTTTTGAATAATGAAATCTTGTTCTCTCCCCTTCTGTCCTGAAATACCTCCTGTTATATGCATATTCTCTTCATCTAAAAAACAAACTTTTGGGGGGGAAAAGGCAATTGGGTTTGAACATATTTGTTATGTTGCTTTGCTCCTTTCTTGTTGCAGTTTTGACTTGGCCTATATATGTGCAATTTTGGCTGTATGTTGCACCTATTTTTTGACAGATTTTGGCCTCTTATGGACAGCCTATGGAGGGCTGCAATGTAGTCCATTTTGACAGTATTTTGGCCTCTTGTGGACAGCCTATGGGGGGCTGCAATGCAGTCCATTTTGATAGCATTTTGGCCTCTTGTGATTGTTCTCTTTTTATTATGATGTAAACTACTTTTTTGCAGCATTTGAAACCATGATGAACTATTAATTTTGACTTGTATTTCTCCTTATTTTGTCCTCTGTGAACCAATTAAAGATTGTGATTTGCAATGGACCAAACACGGACGAAATGTTGCCCCCTTATTTCTGATTCTTCTTACCAATCCCTAATGATGAAAATGTAGAGATTTCTTTGAAATTTTCCATTCTTGTTCCAACATGAATTTTTGCTAATTAATTCTCTCCTTTTGTTTACATGTACGAGCAAATTGGAAGATAGGTGGAATTGACGAAGAGTGACTTGAAGCGCTTGAAGAAAGCTTGATGATGAAGAAATTCCTTTGTAGTTTAGTGCATTGTTAGGAATTTGTAACATTGTGAATTTGTGATTTGAGTTTTAAGATTTAGAAACTTGTAAAGTGTATACCAATTCACTTGTAATTAAACAATGAAACTTTGGTGCAATCTTGTGTACTTGATTCATCTTGAATTTGTTTCTACAAAACTTGAATATTCTTTTTAAATTATGAGCATAATTTGGATTCTCCTTTTAAAATGCCTCTTGAGAAAATAACGATACTTGAATCTTTGAAACATGCCTTGAATAATGCTTTGTATTTTCTTGTAGGATTGAATCAAGAATTCTTGCAAACTTGAAATAGATGTCTTGAATTTGGAATTGGAATTGGTGCTGCACTTGTAATTGATTTGAAAGAAAAATTGAAAACTTGAATGAAGATGAAGATGAATGAAGTTTGATGAATTCTTTGAATTCAAAATAGTTCACATGAATGAATTCTTTTTTCAAGTATATCAAAATTGCGCCATAAGCATACTGACCCTTTTGAATATCCTGAAACAAATTCATGTGAATGAATTATGCCTCACATGCTTGAATTGGGCCGAAATCAAAAGATTTATTTGAATGGATCCTCGACTCTTCTTCATTAAAATCCATATCTTCAATTCATAGTAACTTGAAATACGAGCCAAAATTATGGATTTTGCCTTTAAGAATTTTGATCAAAATCCTATTTCGATCCAATAATCATTATCGTCCAAACGTAAACGATTTGAAGTACGAATAAAAAACAACCCATGGACTTTCAAACTCAAACTCTCATTTCAATGAATTATCTCAACATAATGATCAACATCTAGAAATAACATTCTACAGTCAAGAAATTCCTTTAAAAGTTCAATAAATTTCATGGTCTTCCAAGCGCATTTTGACTTTGATCATTGAAGTAATCTCATAGACAATGCTATTTGTGATACTTTGCAAAAAGAATCACTTCATGATATTGAAAATTGAAGAAGTTATGAGCCTCGAAAATTGGACAAGAGTTTCTTGTGATTAGGTCAAATTTGCAAAATGACCTTTAAAGCATTCGAATTTTCTGATGATCTTTCGCACATAATCAAATCTTGACTTATGAAGAGAAATTGGAGATGACGTCTGTGATACGGTGGGAGAACTGACTTGAGGTTTTGCGTTTGTGTTCTCAATTGTGCGGTTTAGCAAGAGTCGCCATCGACTTTTTATTTTATCCAAAGGAAAGGTCAAAAAGCACTGGAAAGACCTTTGAGATGTTTTCTTGGGTTCGGGGGGTAGATTATGAAAAGAGAAGGTGCTAGCACCCTTTTCATCCATGGTTATACATGGGCTCTTAGTTACTTGTTTAGATCACTTGCTTTTGCTTTTCAATTGTTTGAAATGGTACTTTGTGTGTGGTTTTTGAAAATGCTTTGAAAAAGAGGCCTTGTCTAGGAAACCTTTGTAATGATTCTTGTTTGAATATATACAAAGGTGTTTGTCTTTTGAAAAGATATTTCAATGTTTTGAAAGTTTGATTTGGGAAATGTTTTGAAATTGTGTTGTGAGGTGTGTTTGAAAATAGCAAGGATGTTTTGCAAGTTTTGATCAAGTAACTAAGAGTTGTCTACCCTATTTTACTCAAATATATTTTCTATGCGTTTTAACCCTTTTGACAGTGTTATTTCACCATTGCATTTGGTGAACAACCTTGTGTTAGGATGTTAAACGGGACAGGCGCGGGTCATCGCATACAATCATTGAAAGAAACTTGTGAGACGCTCTAGCAATTTTGTAAGGGACGAGATCATTTTATCGAAGGCAACATCGAGGGTCATCGAGGGACTACGATCTTTATTTATCAAAGGGGCATTTGCTAGAGTGTCTCATATTCGAGGGACATGATTGCATTTTCGAGGCAACATGCGAGGTTATCCTAGAGGTGCACGTGTGAATTGTGTATTGATTTTCATGCATTTTTGTCTTGTATTAGGTCATCTAGCGGTTGATTTTGAATCTTGCCATACACGCCTAATTACTATACAGTATATCGAAAATAATAAATTGCGGGAATTAAAAGTCTAAGTTATTATAAGAGTATCTGGGGATGGAGGTACAAATTATTATAAATGGGGATGAATCTCACAAGGATATCAATGTCCAAATATCAAGTGTTACAACCAAATCGAATTGTCGCAATTTAATACAAAGTTATAACAAATTATAAAATAAGGAAAATCAATAAATTATGAGATGCATGTATAAATAAATAAAAATCTATTCTAAAAAAAAAGAAAGATTAAATATTTTATTCTTTTGTGTTTTATTAATTATGAAAAGAAAAAGTTTTAAAGAAATAAAATTTAATTTAAACTAAATCTCTATTATTTTTGGTATTTTCATATTAAATGTAAGAAATAAATAAAAGGAAAAATGATTAAAACTGATTAAAAAAAGACAAAGTTTTAATATTATTATTAGTGAAATAAAAAGATAAATTAACTAAGCTAAATTTAATTAAATAAAAAAAGTATTGAGTTTTTTCTTTATGAGTTTATTCAAGAAAAGAAAGAAAATTGAAAAAAGTAGAAAAAATGGGCTTTTGGGTTAATATTGGGTTAGGCCCAATTGAGATGGAAGAAAAACAAAAAAGGGTCAGAGTGGAGGGGATGTGAGCCAGTAATCCGTGTATGGGCTTTGGATTGTTTGGGCTAGAAAGGCCCAATGTATTTGTTTGCAATGTTCAGGTTTTGGCAATTTAGGGTTCATTGTGTTATTAGGGTTTGTAAACCCCTTCACAGCGGCGCCGCTTCATTGTTCCTCTTCATCTCTCTCAATCAACGGTGTTCTGACCTCCCTCTAAACCTAAGCCGCCAGAGCGCCACCCCCCCCCCCCCCCATTCTCTATCCTCTTCCTAACATACAAAGGTCTTGATTGCAAAATGGTATGGTTCATCTCTCGATTTGAGTTTTACAGTTTCATGTTTGTTTGATTCTTACAGTTTGTTCGATTAAGCTTGCTTTGTTTAACCTATGGTTTTTTATGTGACCTAAAACACAACATAGGGGTTTGAGAAGCTTACCTTGGGACTTTCTCTGTGATGAAAGATGGAGAGGAGAAAAGGGTGAGACAGAGGCGCTTCCTTGGTGGCTTAGAGGCGGAGGAGGGAAGGAATGATGGACACGCTTCGTGGTAACCTCTTTCCTTTGTTCTGAACTTGAATGATAAGATTCCTTCTGAAACTTTGTTGTTCTTGATTGTTGATGATGAAATGTTTCTGAAACCTGTTGCCTCTGAAACTTCTTTTCCTCTCTTCTTGAATGTTAATGATGATTTGTTCTGAAACTGTGTTTTTTGATGATTAAACCTTGATGATGATTTGAACTGAGTTTTGATATTTGGTAGTGGATGTTGATATTTTTTGGTTGATGATGATGCTTGTTGCAAGCTTCTGAAACCTTGTTGTTGATGGTTTGGAAACTTGGGAAGTTTGGTTAGGCTTTGGCTATGCAAGTTTGTTGTCTTTCACAGGGTTTTGTGATTTTTGGTTGTAGGTTGTATTGTTTTTTTGATAGCAGGCTTTTTGTTTTAGTGGTTAGCAGGCTGTGCAGTTCACAAGGTTTTGTTGTGGGCTTTACAGTTTGAATTTGGTTGTGCGGTTTTCTGCTTGTTTTGTTTCTGAGCAGTTTGATAGGCTTGGTTGTTCACAGTTTGGGATCTTGAAACTGTTAACAGTTTTGGGCTATGCCGTTTGGTTTGCTTGAAACTGTTAAAGGATTTTTAGGTTTTTGGGAGAGTTGTGCAGGTTGTTACAGTTTGGAAACTGCAAGCTTGTTACAGTTTGGTTGTAACTGGTTTTGATTGATTGTGTAGGTTGGTGATCTGTTAGTAGGTTGGAGAGTTTTTGTTATGTTTTTTAGTTTTTTCAGGCTTGGCTCAATGTTCTCTCTTCTTTAAACTGTTATGCAGTTTGATAGTTTTATATCTTTTTTAGATTTTTTTGTTTGCAACTTGGGATAGCCTGCTTTGCCAAACTGTACACTTCAAAAAGGTAATATCCTTTTCTCTCTTTCTCTCTCTATGAAAAAGCATTTTTTGATTTTCTCCCTTATTCTGAAAAGTTTGCCTATGTCTGGAAAATGATGATATTTATGACAAGCTTTTGGCTTGTGAATTGGTTTTCCTTCTGCATTTGCCTGCTGTTTACTTTTGGCCTGCTGTACTTTCTGCATTTGCATACTTTTTGCCTTCAGTTTTCTTTGTAACTTGCTGCCACGGCTCAGTTTGCATTCAGTTTGCTTAGTTTGACAGTTTGGTTTGCAATGCAGTACAATTGGCGCCTTGCTTTGTATTGTTTTCATGTTTTGTATGCCATGCTTTGTAATGCAATTTTGGCGCCTTGATATGATTGCATAACAGTTTGCCTTAGTTCCTTGGTTGCTTGACAGTTTGTGCTGCCTTGGTTTGCCTTAGTTGCTGCAATATTTGCCTTTGTATGCTTGCTTTTGTACAGCATGTTTCAGTTTGGCCCATGTTTGCATTTGAAACAATTGCTTTTGTATGCTTGCATTTGCACTTTTATTTTTCTCTTTGTGAACCAAGAAGAGTAATCTTCTTGTGATTTGCAAAGAGAAAAATAAAAACATGATGAACAATAGCACTCCGATTCCGGACGGCAAACTTTAATGATGACTTCTTTCCTTTCTTTTTCATTTGAAAATCCTTTTCAATTAATTGTACTAATCTTCTTTTCCTTTGTCTTTTTCAGGTGGGTGCAACTTGGACACCGACAAAGCAGTAGAAGCCGGAGACTTTGAGCATGGGAGCAATGGTGTAATGGAGCAATGGGGACTTAGGCTTAGATTAGATAGATTTTCCATTAATTGTAACAATTTACTTTTCAATAGCTATAAGTTGTAAAAACCTAAAGCATATGAATAATAATTTATCTTTGTAACCACATTTGGAATGAATGAAAAATCTTTTCCCAGTAAAACTCTTCTACTGTCAATAATTTGCAACTCTCTCTCTTTGCATCTTCACTTAACCCTTTAAGATTCTCAGATAAAAATAATTGAAATTGCATTCCAATATTTTTAATACAAATAACTTAAATTCCAAGTAATCCCAAGAACTTTGCAATCTCATAACTTTGCAACAGCATTCTAATCATAATACGCATTGTATTCCAATAAACAAGCAAGAATCTCATTCCATTAACAAGAAAACGTTTCATTCCATTAACAAGCAAACGTTTAATTCCATTAACAAGCAGATGTCTTAACAGACACACATTATTTGGTTAACCCGGATCAGATAAAACCTGAATATTCCAAATGACAGTCTCAACTCCCATTTTTTGTCCCAGATGAACAAACCTTGAGAACAATGAGAAAACTTGAACAAGTGTGAAAACATGTAGCAGCTAATTGAATTTCTGAGAATTATGTTTCTTCTGAGAAATGCGAGAGAAACCCTAATTCTTAATCTGTTGCCAAAGAAAAGTTTGTTTGATCAATTCCTGAGCCAATCTTAAAAATCTGAGAAAACCTTAGGGTTGTGATTTCTTGTGAAAAAGGGAGGGAAAATTTTGGGGTACAACAACGTCAAGGAGAGTCATACGCAAAAGAAATGCCCAAAAATATTGAATAATGAAGAAGTTAGTCACTTGAACTTGATGTCTCAAAAGGTCATCTCTTGGGTTAATGGAGTCATTTTCAGTCGTCTGAGCCACTGCCTGATCAAACTCACGATGTGAGGCTTGAAACTTGGAACAAACATCTTTGATAACACATGAAGGATCATAAAGACCGTTTGAAACTTTGAAAACTCATTTTCTTTTGAGAAATGCAAAACCCTAATTGCCGATTTTACTGCCTCAGAAGAGAATCTGTCTGATCGATTTCTGAGCCAACTTGAATATCCGAGAAACCCTAGGATTGTATCTTGTTTGAAAAATGGGAGGGAAAATTTTAGGGTACAACAGCTGCCCCTGTTCAATCCTATTAAAATTGAAAAGCGAGATCGACGTGTTTGTCGTTCATGGCTTGAAAGTCGAAGGTGATTGAACACTAGAGTGCTTAGTAATTTGCACTTGATGACGCACTGGTTGATTGTGTACGGAAATGGGATTAAAGATGCCATTTGGAGAAACAAAGGAGAATTGTCGGAGATGGGCTTATAGATGCCATCCAAAGGTGATTGTTGACGGAAAGTTTGAACTTGATCTTCTTTTTTTTTAACAAAAAATGAATCAGAATAAACCGTTGAGAGATTTATCTGAAACAGTAAAAATTTGGAAACGAATCAGGATAAATCATTGAGAGATTTATCTGAACCAGTGAAATAATCTGGAGACGAATCTGAATAAACCGTTGAGAGATTTATCTGAACCAGTGAAATAATTTGGAGACGAATCAGAATAAACCATTGAGAGATTTATCTGAACCAGTGAAAATCTGGAAATGAATCAGAATAAATCGTTGAGAGATTTATCTGAACCAATGAAATAATATGGAGACGAATCAGAATAAATCGTTGAGAGATTTATCTGAACCAGCCAAAATCTGGAGACGAATCAGAATAAACCGTTGAGAGATTTATCTGAACCAGTGAACATCTGGAGACGAATCAGAATAAACTGTTGAGAGATTTATCTAAACCAGTGAAAATCTGGAGATGAATCAGAATAAACCGTTGAGAGATTTATCTGAACCAGTGAAATAATCTGGAGACGAATCAGAATAAACCGTTGAGAGATTTATCTGAACCAGTGAAAATCTGGAGACGAATCAGAATAAACCGTTGAGAGATTTATATGAACCAGTGAACATCTGGAGACGAATCATAATAAACCGTTGAGAGATTTATCTGAACCAGTGAACATCTGGAGACGAATTAGAATAAACCGTTGAGAGATTTATCTGAACCAGTGAAAACCATCCTTTTCTCGGAAACTGATATGTATTTGACTTGTTGAAAATTTGTGTCTGTCGGAAGTTTGTTGATAATAACTGTCTAATGACTCTTTCCTGCAAAAAGGTGAAGAGTTAATTGTATGCAATGCTATGATGTATGCGATGCATGGTGTGATGTTTTCCTCTCAAAATAAAATGAGATTTGTACTGTATGTACTTGAGTTGTCAATGTTATGACGTATGGATGCAAATGTATGGAATTAAAGATTGTTTGTGTCGTAGCGTTGCTGGAAACGGGGAAAATAAATCCCTTTTGAAGCACTGATGGGTGAGTTTCCAAGTATAAACTATGCTGTAGAAAGGAAAAGCCAGACATTACTTGTAGTCTTCGTGATATCCTGGTGGGGAAATCTGAGAAGTTGGGCAACTTACTGGGGACATTTTGGACCGGTGGTTGGAAATTTTTGCTCTGGTTGGAGAAAGTACCTGCTGGGGTTTTATGGAATGGCTTACAGATATTATTCTATTTCTTAAAGTCATTAGTAATTGTGTTTCCGTTTTTCTTTTATTTATTTGTAACAGTAATCACGTTCAAATGCATATGCTCAAAAATAAATCATTGGACATTTTTGTAACAGCAACACAGAAAAACAGATGGTTTTGTACTTTCAAAAGGGATATCTTTGTATTAACTTGAATAAGTATTTTTTGTACAATGAGACGAGCATTCTAGCGAGAGAATGTCGTCGTAAAAAATGAAAATTGATACAGAGAAAAGATAGCTATGTGAAATAATCCCATGGGGTTCCCATTCTGCTATAGTCTTCATGTCCCTGAATGTCTTGTCCGCTTGTCGCCTCGACGAAGTCGATTGGATTGATTTAGAGCCAATTGAGTTGATTGGTTGACGCTGAAGATTGTCTGCCAGATGATTTAACGGGACATAGTCATACGCTTCAATACCTAACTTTTGCCTGGACCGTCCTCTCGGGTTTTCAGTCCACCGGGATACCTCTTTTTGCCCAAGCCGCCCTTTCGGGTTTTCGACTTGCCGAGTGTACAGATTTTTTTTATTTTCATCCCTTATTTTTGCCCGAACCCTTTTGGTTCGCCGGGAAGCCCTTATTTTTGCCTAGGCCAGTCAACCTAGCGGTTCTTTGATCATGCGTAGTATCTTTTAACTATGTCAGTATTTACAGGGTGCGGGAGGTCGTCGCCATCCATAGTAGTCAAGATCATTGCTCCACCAGAGAAAATGTTTTTGATTACAAACAGCCCTTCATATGTAGGGGTCCATTTGCCCCTGGGATCACTTTGTGGCAAAATGATACGCTTGATTACCAAGTCACCGACCCGATATACCTGACGTTTGACCTTTTTGTTAAAAGCTTTGATCATGCGTTTTTGGTACATCTGACCATGACAGATAGCTGTAAGCCTCTTCTCATCAATCAAGTTTAGTTGGTCAAACCGAGTTTGAATCCAATCTTCTTCATTCAAACCAGCATCCTTCATGATTCTTAGAGAGGGGATCTGGACCTCAATAGGCAAGACAACTTCCATGCCATATACGAGAGAATAAGGTGTTGCCCCAGTTGATGTGCAAGTTGTGGTACGATACCCGTGGAGAGAAAACGGTAGCATCTCATACCAATCTTTGTATGTGACTGTGATTTTCTGTATGATCTTATTAATGTTTTTGTTGGAAGCTTCTACAGCACCATTCATCTTTGGCCGGTAAGGGGAAGAATTATGATGCTGAATCTTGAATTGCTCGCACAAGGCGGTGATCATAGTGTTATTCAGATTTGTACCATTATTAGTGAGGATTCTCTCTGGGATACCGTACCGACATATGAGATTCTGTTTGATGAACCGGGTGACCACATTTTTAGTAACGGAAGCAAAGGAAGATGCCTCGACCCACTTTGTAAAATAGTTGATGGCCACTAAGATAAAGCGGTGTCCATTGGAGGCTGTTGGCTTGATTTCCCCAATCATATCGATTCCCCACATAGAAAAGGGCCAAGGAGCCGTCAAGATGTTTAGAGGAACCGGAGGTATGTGCACTTTATCCGCATAAATCTGACACTTATGGTAAGTCCGAGAGTATTGGTAGCAATCTGCCTCTATGGTAGACCAATAATAGCCTGCCCGTAGGATTTTCTTTGCCATTGTATGCCCACTGGAATGGGTACCAAAAGTGCCTTCGTGCAATTTAACCATGATCCTTTCAGCCTCAGCCTTATCTACGCACCGAAGAAATACAGAGTCATGATTGCGTTTGTACAGAATGTCGTTACTAAGGAAGAATTTAGCCGAGAACCTTCTTAGGAACTTCTTATCATTCACCGAAGCTCCTTCTGGATATTCCTGAGACTCGAGATATCTTTTAAATTTGTGGAACCAAGGTCGATCCACTACTTCTTCAGTATCAATCTCGTGACAGTAAGCTGGTTCATCCATCCGCTCAATGGTGATTTGAGGAGCCTCGTTATCCCAATTGAGTTTAAACATAGATGACATTGTAGCTAATGTGTCTGCTAGCTGATTTTCTTCTCGCGGGAAATGCTCGAAGGTAATCTTCTCGAAATGCGGCAGCAATGTCAATACATGTTCTTTATAAGGGATAAGGTTGGGGTGCTTGGTGTCTCATTCCCCTTTGACTTGACTGATGACCAAAGTTGAATCTCCAAATACATCCAAGTGTTTGATCCCCAAGTCTATAGCAGCTTTGAGACCAAAGATGCACGCTTCGTATTCTGCCATGTTGTTTGTACAGTTGAAGCAAAGTCTGGAAGTGAAGGGAGTATGACATCCTTCTAGAGATATGAGTACGGAACCGATACCATTGCCAAGTGCGTTAGATGCCCCATCAAAGAACAGGTTCCATCGGGATCCTTGTTCAGGTCCGTCATATGGCCTGATTTCTTCACAGTTGTCTAACATCATGATGTCTTCATCCGGGAATTCAAACTTCATGGATTGATAGTCTTCTACAGCTTGGTGAGCAAGGTGATCAGCCAATACACTGCCCTTTATAGCTTTCTGGGTAGTATACTGTATGTAATATTCTGTCAGGATCATTTGCCATCTCGCTACTCTCTAAAAAAGAGTGGGCTTCTCAAAGATGTACTTTATCGGATCCATTTTAGATATCAACAAAGTAGTGTGAGTCAGCATATACTGTCTCAGCCGGCGAGTAGCCCATGCCAGAGCGCAGCAAGTTTTCTTAAGTAGTGAATATCTTGTTTCACAGTCGGTAAACTTTTTGCCCAGGTAATAAATAGCATTCTCTTTTCGGCCAGACTCGTCATGCTGCCCCAACACACACCCCATTGATTTTTCTAAAACAGTTAGATATAAGATCAATGGCCTTCCCTCGACAGGTGGCAAAAACACAGGAGGTTCTTGCAGGTATTCTTTGATTTTGTCAAAAGCAACTTGGAATTCGTCGTTCCATCTGACTACTTGATCTTTCTTCAAGAGTTTGAAGATTTGCTCACAAGTAGCTGTCAGGTGAGAAATAAACCTGGCTATGTAATTCAGACGTCCCAAGAATCCTCTGACTTCTTTCTCAGTACGAGGAGACGCCATTTCTTGTATTGCTTTAACCTTGGCAGGATCAACTTCGATACCCTTGTTGCTGACGACAAAGCCTAAGAGTTTACCAGACCGTACTCCGAACGTGCACTTGTTTGGATTCAATCTCAACTTCTACTTCTTCAGCCTCTCAAACAGCTTTTGTAAGTGATCAAGGTGCTCTTCTTCCGTCTGCGATCTGGCTATCATATCGTCTACGTAGACCTCTATCTCATGATGTATCATGTCATGAAATAAGGCTACCATGGCGCGTTGATAGGTTGCCCCAGCATTCTTCAGTCCGAATGGCATGACCTTACAGCAAAAAGTGCCCCACTGTGTAACAAAGGTCGTTTTCTCCATATCCTCAGGCACCATTTTGATTTGGTTGTAGCACGAGAAGCTGTCCATGAAGGAAAACACTTTGTGTTGCACCGTATTGTCAACTAGGATGTCAATGTGGGGGAGTGGGAAATCATCTTTGGGGCTTGCCCTATTCAAATCTCTGTAGTCCACACACATCCGCACTTTACCGTATTTCTTAGGTACAGGAACAACATTGGCCACCCATTGGGAATAAGAGGTGACAGCCAAAAATCCAGCATTGAATTGCTTCGTGACTTATGCTTTGATCTTTTCAGACATATCGGGCCTCAGGCGACGAACCTTTTGCTTTACTGGGGGACAATCTTCCTTTGTAGGAAGACGATGTACCACAATGTCTGCATCAAATCCCGGCATGTCTTCGTACGATTAGGCAAAGATCTCAACATAATCGTGCAATAGCTGAATCAGACGCTCCTTGACATTAGGCTCCAAATTGGTGCCCACTTTGACCTCCTTCTTGTCTTCCTCAGTTCCCAAGTTAACTGTTTCGACTGGATCTTCATGTGGCTGAATGGTCCTTTCTTCCTATTGCAACAACCTGGCCAACTCCCCTGGCACTTCATAATCTTCCTCACCTTCGTCGCCAGCTTGGTAGATCGGATTTTCAAAGTCACAAATGGCCATAGCTGAACTATTACCCATGGGATCCTGAGTGGATGTAGATCTGCATTTTTAATATGTGAGTGTGTGTAAGAGCATAGCTACCTTTGAAAGAAATAAAATGTAAGAAAGAAAAAGACGAAGAAAACAAAATTTGATGCAAAAACGTCCATGATTCATTAATGACATATGATAATGAAGTGACAACCCTCACAAATGGACCGTTGTGCCTTGTGTAAGACACAAGGTTTTAAAAAGTCTGAATTGTTTAAATATTACAAGCCTGAAAATATTAAAAGACAATTACTCTTGAATAAAAGTAATAGGAATGAAATCTTTGGCCTCCCAATTGTTGAGCCCTCCGCCGATGGTTGGAAAAATCCATTCGTCCATGTCACAGCTGCCATCACCGTCTTCTATTACATTGACTCCTTGATTGCTGATACGCAGAGGTGGTCCCCCAGCGCGAGAACGTCGAACAGCTCCCTGAGCCTCTAAAGTGAACCCCAACCCAAATTTTTCGGACTTGTAGGGAATATCCGGAAGCTGACCCCAAATAGTATATCCTCCCTCTTCAACTACTGCTCGAGCGTCTTTCAACGAGGCCATCTTCAGTGGAGGTCTGGTAATCTTCGGGACTTTTGGAGTAGACTTGGTTGCTGCTACCGTTGTTGGAACTTCCTCAAAGTTCTGGCAGGGAGTCTCTATGAATTCACCATCCATTTCAACATACCTGAAAGAGTTCAGATGGCTAACCATGTACTCCTCCTCTCTGTGAACTGTGACAATCTTTCCTCTGATCGGGTACTTTAGCATTTGGTGTAGGGTGGAAGTGATGACACCAGCACCATGGATCCAGGGTCGACCCAATAGACAAGAGTACGAAGGGCGGATGTCTGTCACATGAAAAATTGAGTCAAAAGTCTGAGCCCCAATTTTTATAGGGATACTAACTTCTCAATGCACTGTCCTCTTGGAACCATCAAAGGCCCTCACTATGATGTTGCTAGGTTTCAAGATGATCCCCTTGCAATCCAGTCGGTCAAGGGCATTTTTGGGCAAGACATTCAATGATGAACCGGTATCCACCAAAACATGGGCAAGTGTGGTGCCCCTGCATTCAATGGAAATATGTAAGGCATCGTTGTGCTTCCTTCCCTTAGAGGTTAAATCAGCATCGGAAAAGCCCAATCCGTTATCAGCAGTTAGACTGGCCATACAATCTTCAAATTGGTCGATGCAGGTCTCTTGGGGTACGTGAGTGGTCTTAAGAAACTTTACCAAGGCTTTGGCGTGAGTTTCAGAGCACAAAAGTAAGGACAACAATGATATCTTCGAGGGGGTCTGCCCCAATTATTCTACAATGTTGTAGTCACTTTTCTTGATTATCTTCAGGATTTCTTCTATTTCTTTTCTAGAAGCTTCAAGGATGACTTCGGGATGTTCTCTTGATTGGGAAGGCTCAACCAAAGCTTCTTTGCCCCTTGTATCGGCAGTAGGGATAACAGTAGGAGTATCACTGGGGATGTCGGTAGGAGTGGCAGTAGTAATGATCACAGGAGTAGCAACGGTCTTTGGAGAAATCTCAGGTGAGAAGATTGTTCCACTTCTTGTTATTTTGCTGGTTCCAGTGATATTACCGATATTGGGATCAATATCTCTCGCAAATTCATTCTTGACAGCCAACTGATCTTGCTTGACGCCATAGTAATAAATTTCAGCCTCATAACTCCAGGGAACAGCTTTAATCGAGGAGTATGGTATTGGTCTTGGCATAGTGATGATTAAGGATGCAGATCTGGGAGAGGATGTAATCCTGACGGGTCTTTTGGTGGAGACCCTGGGAGGATTGTCGGAAATGGTGACTATTGAAACATCTTGATAAGAACTCTTGATAAGAGGTAGCTTTTCAAATAGGATTTCTTTGCTAGTCATCAGGCACTGGACGCCTATCTTTAGTAACAAACAGTCGTTCGGTAGAGACTTGCATAAGTGACAATCTTCATCGCAGCCTGGGAACAGGCCGACTTGTAGTAGATTCTGCTTAATGGTCAACAGAGGAGTAACTAAGTCACTTACAGAGGAAACAAAACGATCATCATCAATGGCGTTGATACCTTGGCCATGTCTAGGCATTGGTGTCGTTATTACATTAGGCATTTTTGGGGGCTCAAATTCAATTTCTTTCGCATCGATAAGGTCTTGCACCTTATTCTTTAAGGCCCAACAATCATTGGTATCGTGCCCCGGGCTTTCAGAATGATAGGCACATCGGGTGTTCGGGTTGTAGCAAGGAGAAGTAGTATAGGGATTCTTGGGAGCTTCCTTTAAAGTTTCCAGATTGGTCTTGAGAAGGTGTGGCAAAACTTGAGACATAGTCATGTTAATCCGGGTAAATCGTCTCATGGACGCTTCTGGTTTGCGCTGATAATTTCCCTGCTGATTTGGCGCAGGATTAGAAATCATGACAGCCCCTACTGCCGGACGACGGTCGGTTTTGTTTTGACTCATATGATCATATGCCGCACTGACCTCCTTCTTTCCAACAAAGGGTTTCTTCACCATACTCAAGGATGCATCTCTTTAAATTTTGCCGCTTTTTATACCGGCCTCAACCCGCTCACCAGTTATGATTAATTCAGTAAACCCAGCTAAGGAACTCCCAATTAGGTGATTGAAAAATGGTCCTGACAAGGTGCCTAGGAACATATCCACTAATTATCTCTCGGATAAAGGGGGCTGGACCCTACCTGCGAGATCCCTCCATTTTTGAGCATAGGTTTTGAAACCCTCTTTTGTTCCCATAGACATGCTTTGTAACTGTGTCCTAGTCGGAGCCAAATCAGCATTATACTGATATTGTTTGTAGAAAGCGCAACCAACTCTTCCCAGTTGCGAACATTGGTCCCTTCCAATTGGTAGAACCAGTCTAACTGCGTCCCAGATAAACTCTCCTGGAAGAAATGCACCCACAGATTCTTGTCAGCCGTGTGGGGTTGAATTTTTCTGACATATGACCTTAGATGTAGCTTCGGGCAAGAGACACCATCGTACTTGGAGAAAGTTGGAACCTTGAATTTCTGTGGGACAACAACCCCCGAGATGAGTCCTAAATCTTCAAAGTCCAAACTGGGTACCCTCTGAATCTCCATAGCATTCAAACAATCCTCTAGCTGTTTGTATTTATCATCAGCAGGAGGATATTGTTCCTCAGAGTAATCAGGCTCTTCCTCTCCTTCGGATACTGGGTCATTGTTCACTTCCTGGGTCTCAGATCCTTGATTATCTCTTTCACCCGATGATGTTGCAAAGTCTAAAGTTCGCCTGGTTTGTCCTTTAAACCTTCTTCCCATGATTACAACACCGGTTGGTTTCTTCGTTTTCTTCTTCTTCTCTTTGGCCAGCAAAGTCTTCAACTCCTCTTGTCCTTTTGTCAGAGCCATGAGCATTTGTTGAAACTGGGCATTCTACGCCTGAAGATCTTTCATAGTCTGTTCAACATCCATCTCACTGAAATAAACAGTAGAAGGATAAGGCGACCTGTTATGAGAAACTTGTATGATGTTATGATGAATGAAGATGCAATATGCAAATGATTTCAAGAAAATTTAGAGATTTAAACTTGTTCAAACCAAAAAAGAACATACGTCATATTAAATAAAACCAAGTCTGAATACATCATGCCTCCTTGGGCTTACAAAGAAAGAAACAAAATATAGCAAAAACTCCTAAGACAAAAAGACTGAACGCATCCTCTTTAGAGCAATGCATGTATTCAGATTTTTCTCTTCATGAAGCAGTTTGGTGAGCTCTAGAACCTTCTTCTCACTGGCGTAGTACTGGGTTTCAAAGGTGTCTCGTTCTTCCTTCAATTGAACCCAAGCTTTCTGCAGGTCTTCGAGAGAGGTAGACATGTCAGGATGAAGAATGGTGTATGGGACATCTCCTTCAATAACAGGCTCAATGATGATAGGAAGGATGGAAGGGTAAGGCATCAAGAGACTCTGGGCATGAGCCCGTACCCACTTAAGGTAAGGCTCGAGAGGGATAGAGTTCTTATGTCCCAAAGTCCTACTGTCCACCTTGTTCACCATTCCTCAAGCACGTGTAAACCTCTGGCGGTAACCTTGGTCTTCTTTGTCGTAGTCGAACACCAGACCTAGGATGAGCATCTCATGAGGGTCGTCTCTTCGGGCATACCCAAACTGACGAAGAGCTAAGCATGGGTTGTAGGTGATACCTCCCCTAATACCAAGCAGAGGTACATTAGGGAACTCCCCACAGCGGTCAATGATAGAGATATCTTCCAAGGATCTTGAGCACCAACGAATATCAGAGTGGGTGAGAGACATCATCCTTTGAGACCAAGTCAATCTTTGCTCGTTCTTCAATGCTGACTGAGGCAGGTGTGAAGTGAACCACTTAGCGAGTAGGGGGATACAACACAAAAGGGTACCTCTTTTCTTCATGGTGCAGGTATGAAGGCAATGCAAGATGTCTCCCAGTAATGTAAGTATAGGATTGCGAGAGAGAAAGACTTTGATGGCATTAAGGTCTATGAATTGGTCCGAATTGGGAAACAGAACCAAACCATAAATGAGGAGAGCTAGCACGTCTTCGAAAGCTTAGAAATCCATGTCATCCCAGAATGAACGAGCTTTTTCCAATAGAAACTTAGCTAAAAAACCTTTAACCCCACTTCTTGTCTCCCAATTGGCTATGACGTTGTCCCTCTTCACATGTAAAGCTTCAGCGATGACTTCAGGTTTTGGAATCCCTTCTAGACCGGTGAATGGTATCTGATTAAGCACGGGCACCCCTAAGAGTAGAGAGAACTCTTCTAGTGTAGGTACCAACTGATAGTCCTGGAAAGTGAAACAATGATGTACGGGATCAAAGAATTGGAATAGTACACACATCATCTCTTCTTGGAAGTTGGATGTAGCCAAACTGAGGAGTCGACCGTATTTCTTGGTAAAAGGAGAATCCCTGGGCACTCTTGAGGCTAGCTCTTGAAGTTGAGGATGTGCTTTTACAAAGCTGATTCGGATGGTGTTTCTTCGGAGAGAACTCATGTCCTACAAAACAAAAGCGAAGATAAATTTCTAAATCCTTGAAATGGTTAGTGAGTATGCATATGATGTTGATGATGTTTATGATGTATATGTACAAGCAAACATATACACACACAACAAACAAAACCATATGTTTTAGGCTTGCATGAGTTTTGTAGGTAAGTACCCTCTTGAAGTCTAGTTCGCTCAACCTGTCTTAGAAATAATGATCGGGTTCTAAAGGATCTCAATATCACCGACCTTTCTTTTAGGCATTGTCTCAGCATAACAATCTTTTCTTGCGGTCGAGATATCCCAAAAGTCTAGCCTCAATGAGTGTAGTATCGAGTGTCAACCAATTTTCAGCTTTATACCGAAATCGGTTACCTCACTACGTCCTAATTGCCAAGTTTGTTCAATTAGGGTTCTAAGGTCAATTAGTGCTTCATGACGCCACTCAGTGGCCCCTAATTCTCCTCGATTCACCACGAGGGATACCGGTACCCACAAATTCGTCACACTAACATAGCCATTGTGTTGTACCCCAAAATTTGCCCTCCCATATTCTTCAAGATTTGTCAAGATCAATCTTCAAATGGCTCAAGATCTCTCAAGGGGTTGCACAGTCAAACATCCTCATAAGCCAGTCAAAATTAGGGTTTTGGTTCTTGCAAGGAAGTTGAGGTTTTCAAGGGCTCAATCAAGTCTCAAAGGCCCATATACATTGTCAAGCATCTACATGCCAAGCTTCAAGACACACAGAGGCAAATTGCACAGTCAAAAGCCCTATTTGACCCACAATCAACTGCAGGGGTAAAATGGTCATTTTGCAGTCAAAGGTCAGAATTTTTGGTCAACATCTTATTTTGAGCTCACAATCATCATTTGATCAAGTCTTGATCATGATTCCATAAGAACGGCTCAAAAATCATCAAGGATGCAAAAGTTGCTATTTTTGGACAGTTGAAAAGTCAACTGTAACTTGACCAAGGCATAACTTTTTCATGGTTCATAAGAAAAATCCCATCCAATGCTCATTTTGAAGGGGATGTCATTTCCTACAACTCATCTTCACATTCCAAGTCCAAGAAATGCTCTCACAAAAAGTTATCAATTTCTACATTATAGGTCATTTTCAAAAGTCAACAAAAAGGCATTTTAAGTCAAAGACCATAACTTGAGATTGGTAAATCGAAATGACATGGGACCAAATACATTGGTTAGAGGACTTCAAGACCTTTCCAAAATGTCCAAGAACATGTTCATATGATCAAAATTGAGCAAGATATGCATTGGAGAAGTTGGGAAATTTTTGTGAATTTGCAAAAGTCAACTTTGCTCAAAACACTTCATTTTTGCTAATGGGCCTCAAATTCCTTCTTGAATCTTTACCCAAAGCATATGCACGACCCATCAAGACTATTTGAGTTTATTTTCTTATTTTTATTAATTATTTGGATTTTTAATTGATTATTAATTCATTTAATTCATTTAATTGTAGGAAAATACCAAGATATGTTTTTTCAAATCTTTTGTGAAGCAAATAAACTCAGGGCAAGCTGGAAAATTCGTGCATCAATCAAAGAGACAAAAATCTCCATGTTTGGCAAGTTTTATCAATCAAAAAGATTGAAAATTATTTGATTTCCAATCAAATATTGAAACCATAATGCAAAGGATTTCATGTGCAAGATTTACCCTAGTTTCATTCCATTACATATACTGAAGCCAAACCTAATTCCATTCACGTGAGGATTGCTGCAAAACACCATAAACCAAATTCCAAAAATTCAAGAAAATTTGAAAACTGAATTCAACCTTCCAGGCCAATTCAAAGCCCTTTCTTGATTCCAATACATTGCTAGGACTCCCAGAAACGCATTGCAATCAAAACCAAGCGTTTAACCTCAAGAAATCGCTCTACACAGTCGCACGGTTTGGCTTTCTTTCTCATAATCGAAATTCATAATTCATGCATTATTAATGTGATTTTTTGTGTGCTTTGCATTGCTAGAACCTCTCTGAAGCTAATGGTACAGATTAATTTGATTATGGAGCCCTGAATCAAAAGATGCCATTAACAAGTATTAGGGTTCCGAAGCTTTCAAAATAGGGCTTTGTTGTACAGGAAAAATTGAGACTTCTCATGCCTATGGTTGTAATCCTGAAACCCAGACGAATCCAACAAGACTATCGCGCCCTATTTATATAGAGCATAGCTCTATTCGCTATTTTTGGTTGTTCCATGTTGTGGGGGTTAAAAACCCCCGCTATTTGTTTTGTTTTGTTGCAGGCACAAGGAAGAAGATAATACGTGTTATTACGTGATTAGCTCATCCAAATGGCGCGCGCGATTTTTGTTTTGTCCAGCATAATAGTTGTTTTCATATATTAATTTTATTGCTCATTATACATGCAAACGCGTGCAGGTTGGCTCAGTGGTTGGTGATCTGGCTGTGTACCATTGGGACCTGGGTTCGATTCCCAGGTCCCCCAAATATTTGTTTCATATTTTGTTTAACATGATTGCATGCAGTGCTTTCCAGTGACGTCCACCATACATATCCAGATCCCAGACGCCAAGTGTCTTCCCACTCAAAACCAATGGCCAAAGATGAAAGGCTATGGTGTTCTCTAGTCAATGAACACGCACCTGATTCCAGAAGTCAACAAGGGCTTGATTCTTAATGGGCCAAATTGCTTCTTCAAACCTCCTAATTGGGTCCATCGACCCCCCTAGTTTTCTTTCTATTTTCTTTTTCTTTCTTTTTATTTTCTTTAATAACTATTATTATTTTATTATCTAATTAATTCATAAATTATTTTTTCATATTAAAATCAGAAATTTAAAATATTGTTTATTTTTTTATTTATTATCTTCACTATTAATAATTATTTTTGTAAATAAATGTAAATTAATTAATTTAGTCTTTTAATTAGGTTAACTTTAATCTTTTCACAATAAATAAAAATCATGTAGAATTAGGGTTTGACAATTTTCAATCATAATTTCTTTTTTATTTTATTTTTATTAAAAACATAAAAAACACAAAAAAAAAACTTTTCTTTTAATTAATTAATTAATTAGGTTTAGGTTTAATATTTCATTTAACTGCAAAAAAGGACAAATTACTTTCTTTTTCTCAAAAAGGGTCAAAACCCTAAGGACGTCCTGATTAAATTTCTTTTCGTGCATTATCATTATTTTTTTGATTATATTTGTGTAACTGTTTCCGAGGATGTAATAGTTAATTAGGATTTTATCGCTTTCTTTACTTTCTCGCACTTATTTTCCAAACGGGTTTTTGTTTTTGGCGATGTATAGACTCGCGCCTTGTAATAGCGTAGATTTACCTTTCCGCACTTTATTTTCCGCACTCTTAACTGTTAATATGCATGAAAGACTTGTATGAAAAATAAAATCAATCTGTAGCTCACAATGATGCATGCAAAGACAATTTAATTGAAAAACAACACACATGCACATGCCACTCTTAGGGTACGCCTCACTGGTTGCCTCGAACGTGGTCGTCAAGTATAGGGTGTTTTAGAGGTCGCCCTCCTGTCTAAAGATCCAGTTGCCTCGAAACAGTTGCCTCGGATAAAAAAGGATCTAGGACATTAGGGTTACCACTAAGGCGTCCTACCATTGCTTTGGTGACCACACATGTCCCTTAATCGAATTGACTCGAATAACTCCAACGATGGTGCTACCTACCTCTCAATGGTGGGATAGCACTATCTAAAGGACTCTTACACAGCCTAATTCCTTAGAGTAGGTAGATTTCTCATGGGTACTTGCTCTTTCAAAAAACAAAAACATCTTTTCGCACCTACACTTTCAAAAGGTTTTCAAACAAATATTTCATACACTCTTGAGGACTGATACAAGAGTTACCTAGAAATTTTTCAAAATGAGACTTTTTTCAAAACCCACAAACACTTGAAAAGCAAATAAATTTTGAAAACATAAGAGCAAGTACCTAAGAGCCCGTGGATAACCACGGATAGAAAGGGTTCTAACACCTTCCCTTTCTATAAATCTACCTCCCGAACCGAGAGACATCTCAAAGAAGGAATTTTGCTGTGCTTTTGTCCTTTCCATGTTGGAGAACATAAAAGACGGTGGCGACTCTTGCTTACCGCGACATTTCGCGAACCAGCTTAAAAACAGTCAGTTCTATTTCCACCGATCACAGAACTGGCGACTCTGCTGGGGATTGGATAAGTGAGGTGTACCTTAGGAATAGATTATACTTATGTTTTCAATTGCTTGCTTTGATTGCTTTAAAATTGTGGGCTTGTCTTGGAGTTTCATAGATCCTAACCCGGATCTGGGGAATACCCTTTTAGGTAGCATAAGCTGTGAGGGACCTGTCCGGCGTAGACCGACACGGGTGAAGCAATGGCTACGTTGGTGTGACACCTTGGTCTGTACCGATATCCCTTGTGTCACAACGAGGAGAATATGGGTCTTCTAAGGAGTCATTAAGCACCAACCGACCTTAGAACCCTAAATTGACCCAACTTGGCCATAGAACAGTAGCAGTATGCTACACTCATTGAGGCTAAACTCTCGCGATGGTTCTGGCCGCAAGAAAAGATTGCGATGCTGGAGTTATGACCGATTGAGGGTAGTCGATGATATTGAGATCCTCTAGAACCCGGTTACTTTTGATAGGACAGGTCTTAACCAACGAAACTGAAAGAGGGTAGTACCTAAACTTCATGCTGGCCTAAACTCTAAGGGTTGTCTTGTGTGACTTGTGTGCCTTACCATGTTTGCCTTTGTGAATACTTGTGGTATGCTTTATCATAACATCATACCATCATACCATTGCATGCATCCTGCATAAGGACTGGCCCATTTCAAAGACAAGAGGGTTTCATCTTTGCTCTGTTTTGTAGGACATTATGATGCCCATGCGAAGGAATACTATCCGGCTCAATTTTGTTTACCCACCTGATCTGCTCAAAGAATTGGTTAACAGAATTCCAAATACTACTTCCTTCATCCAGAGGCATGGTTCTCTTCTCGGTTTAGTCACTTCAAAGTGGGACCAACAACTGATGAGTGTCCTGACCTAGTTTTATGATCCCTGTACCATTGCTTCACCTTTCAAGACTTCCAGCTGGTCCCTACCCTAGAAGAATTCTCTGATTTGCTTGGTATCCCTATCTTGGAGCAGACCCCATTCATTGGTTGGGAAAAGACCCTTAGGCTTGAGGAGATTGCTGCAGCCCTTCCTTTGACCAACAAGGAGGTAATGGATAACTGGGTGACTAGAAGCGGAGTTAAGGGCTTTTTGGTTAAGTTTCTGATTGGTAAAGCTAACAGTTTCTGGAACGACTTAGACTTCAGAGCGTACGAAGACATTCTGGCTCTCCTAATCTATGGTCTGGTTTTGTTTCCAAATCCTGATAACTTTGTCAATATCAATGCCATAAAGATCTTCATGTCTCGGAACCCTGTACCCACTCTCTTGGGTGATATCCTGCAACAACTCTATGCTCGTACTGCTCGAAGACGGGGAACTCTATGGTGTTGTGCTCCTTTGTTAGTGAGTTGGTTTATTTTGCACCTCCCTAAGTTTGTGCTGAAGAACAAAGAAGGAAGAGGTTGGGCTCATAGGTTAATGTCTCTCATTGATAATGACATCATTTGGACTCTCAGAGGTTTGGATGAGGTAGCTGTTATTGATTGTTGCAGAGAGTATCCTAATGTTCCATTGATCGGTACTCAGGGAGGAATCTCTTATAATCCATGTTTAGCTCTCCGTCAGTTTGGAAGAGCCAGAAGAGCAGGGCCTCATGAGATGTTGGTACCTCACATCAGTTTTGAGTTTCAGGTAGACAGTGACGAGTTGCGTCGTAAATTCATCCGGGCTTGGGACAGAATTCACAAAGCTGACCCACATGAGTTGGGACCGAAGACTTCTCTACCAATGGAATCCTACTACAAATGGGTCCGCATCCGTGCTCAGAAGTTAGGTATGCCATATGAAGCTGTCAGGCCTATCATTCTTGAATTTCCTGATAGAGACGGGGTTCCTCCAACTGTACTCCCTCCTCAGATACCCACTGATGTTGATACACTAAAGAGGTCTTGGGCACAACTACAGGAAGAACGGGATTCTTATCGGGAAAGGTTCAATGAGAAAGAACAGAAAATCCAGAAGCTAACCAAGCAATTGGAGAATGAGCGGATCCTGAATGACTATATCCGTACTGAGAAGAGGAGGCCATGGGAGCACTGATGGGCTTGGGATGTTTCTTTTACAGCTTTTATTTCCTTTTCAATATTTTTCATCCTTGTAACGCCTAAGGGCAATTTGTTGAACAATTTAAAGTTTGAATCTAATAAAGTGTGTTTCCTTTTTGTCTACAAAGTTGAATCCCGATTGTCTTTGAAAACATAACTCATACGCATTCCATTCTTCATATGCATCACAGGTACTCTTTTCTACAGGTTGCTTAATCTTCTTCGTTGTTTATTTCAGCAATCATCATGAATCCTGAATCATCCAATAAACAAGCTATCAAGGCCCTCCAGGCCCAGAACGCCCAGTTTCAAGAGCTGGTCATGAGCTTAGCCGAGGGTCAACAGGAATTGAAGACTCTGTTGTTGAAGAAGAAGAAGAAGAGGACTGTGATGTTCAATACTGGACGGAGGTTTGGGAATACACTGCAGAATGAGGCTGATCAGGCTACTTCCTCTGTAGGGAAAGATAGTCCCCAAGGGGGAAGGGTTCCTAGTCCCGTGGTCTCCGACAACGAGACAGATTTCAATGATGAACAGTACCCTTCTGCTGAGGACAGGTACAAACAGCTAGAGGACCGTCTGAGTGTTATGGAGATCCAACATGTGCCCGGGTTGGATTTTGGAGATCTAGGTTTATCTTCTGGGGTGGTGATCCCACACAAGTTCAAGGCACCTTCTTTTGCGAGGTACGACGGGGCTTCCTGTCCTAAGCTGCATCTCAGATCATACGTGAGGAAGATCCAGCCGTATACTGCAGACAAGAACTTGTGGATCCATTTCTTCCAGGAGAGTCTTTCAGGGACTCGGCTCGAATGGTTCTATCAGCTGGATGGAACCAGCATTCGTAACTGGGAGGACTTGGCAACTGCTTTTTATAAGCAGTATCAGTATAATTCCGACCTCGCTCCCACGCGTACCCAACTCCAGGGTATGTCACTGGGGACGGGTGAAGGTTTTAAGGAGTATGCGCAAAAGTGGAGAGACCTGGCTGGCAGGGTGCAGCCTCCGTTGACTGACTATGAACTCATGGACATGTTCTTGGGGACCCTGTCTGGTCCGTTCTTCAACCACCTGATTGGTAATTCTTCTGCAGGGTTTACAGACTTGATATTGACTGGTGAGAGGATAGAAGCTGGTATCAAGTCGGGGAAGATACAGAAAGGTGCATCCTCGAGTGCTGAAAAGAAGCCCTTCAAAAAGGAATCTAGTGCTGTGTATGGTTCCAGAAAACAGAATAAACCGGAACGCCGCCAAGCGGTCAACGCGGTAGTTATTTCTAAGCCTGCTGCTGCTCCTCGACAATATAACAAACCAAGGGGTGAGAGGCCCAGAAGAGAGTACACTCGGCTCAGTATGACTCTATCTCAGATATTGCCGCAACTGATGTCAACCAATCTGGTAACCATCAAAGAAGCTCCGAAGGTAGTGAACACAACCTCTCCAAAATACAACCCCAACGCCCACTGCGCTTATCACTCTGACAGCCCGGGGCATTCTACTGATGATTGTTGGGCACTGAGGAATAAGGTTCAGGACCTTATTGATGCTAAATAAATACAGTTCGAGGCGCCCGAAAGGCCCAATGTTGTGACCGCTCCCATGCCCCAGCATGGAGTGAATGTTGTGGAAGAAGACTTGTATGTGTCCTTTGTGGAAGATATTGGTACTCCGTTGTTGACTGTCAAAAGGAACCTGTTGCTAGCCAGTTTATTTCCGGGATGTAGTAAAGGTTGCCATCTATGTGCTGTTTCACCTGCTGGTTGTCCTTTGTTGAAGTTAGGCGTCCAAAACCTGATGGATAACAAAGAGATCTTGTTCGAAAAGATTGCTGTTCCTGCTACCCCTACCGAAGAAGTGTCCATTGTTACCATTTTCAACAACCCTCCTAAGGCTCCCTCAAAGAAGCCTGTCAAAATCATGACTACTCAGAAGATTGCTCCTATCATCATCACTGTTCCGGGGCCCCTCCCCTATACATCTGACAAAGTTGTCCCGTGGCACTATGGGGCAGATGTTTATGTGCTCGGAGTAAAACAAGAGTTTGATACCAGTGTCGGCATCACCAACATCACCGGGCCTGCTAAGGTTACTCGTAGTGGTAGACTCTTCTCACCAGACATTGCGCGACCAGCTATTCAGAGACCTCTTGTTATCACACCTGCCAGTGTGCTTGTTTCCCCTCCTGATCAAGTTTCTACCCCTGCTGCCGAGTCATCTAACGCTCGGGGCAAAGGGATTGCTACTGATGTGCCTGCCCAGACGGAGGCACCGAAGACAACCACTGTTGAGGCTTCCAAGCAAGAGATGGAAGAGATTCTCAAGATTATCAAGAAGAGTGATTTCAATGTAGTTGAGCAGCTGGGGCATACCCCATCTAAGATTTCCATGCTGTCATTGTTGTTGTGTTCAGAGGCCCATGCCAAGGCCCTGATTTCCTTCCTGAAGACGGCCCATGTGCCACAAGAAACGTCTGCTAATCAATTTACCGATTGTGTGGCCAACTTGACTGCTGATAATGGGTTGGGTTTCTCTGACGCCGATCTGACTGCTAAAGGAAAGAACCATAACAACGCCCTGCATGTCTCCATTGAATGCAGGGCACTACTCTTGCCCATGTGTTGGTAGACACCGGCTCTTTGTTGAACGTATTACCCAAGAAAGCTCTAGACAGGCTGGATTGTGAGGTTTTAGAGCTCAAGCCTAGTAACATTGTTGTCCGGGCCTTTGACGGGTCGAAAAGGATGGTACATGGTAAAGTTGACATTCCAATAAGGGTTGGTTCTCAAGTTTTTGATTCTAATTTCTATGTGATGGACATCCGACCATCCTATTCTTGTTTGTTGGGTCGCCCATGGATCCACAAGGCTGGAGTTGTGACCTCCACATTACATCAGAAGCTTAAGTACCCGGTCAGAGGGAAGATTGTGACAGTTCAAGGGGAGGAAGAATACATGGTCAGCCATCTTAACTCGTTCCGGTACATAGAGATGGATGGGGAGTTCATTGAGACCCCCTTTCAACACTTTGAAGAGGTGCCTCAGACATTGGCATCAGCAGAGACTGTGACTGAAGAAGATTCTCCTTTGAAGATGGCTTCCTTGAAGGATGCCCGGGCTGTGGTTGAGAAGGGTGAGTGTGCAAACTGGGGCCGACTTCCTGATTTCACTCCGAAGACTGACAAATTTGGTTTAGGTTTCACTGCAGAGGCTCAGAGGGCTGTGCGTAAGGCAAGGATTAGAAGACCTCCCGTATTCATCACCAACCCGGGAGTAAATGCTATTGAAGACGACGTGGAGGAATCTGAATTCGACAGCTAGATCTACCCAACGACCGACGGTGGACCAAGCAACTGGACGGCGAAAGATTCCATACCTATTACTTTTGTCACTCAGTAATGAACTCCTTTGTTTTGAATTTGTAACAAACAATAATTTGAAACTTTATGGCCCGGTGTCTTACCCGGGGCACCGTGGCTTCATTTGTGAGGGCTTATTATTTGTCATTTTCATATATCATGAATAAAAGCATTGGACGTTTTTCACATTTCAAATCTTGTGCTCCCTTTCTTTCTTTATATATTGCAAAACAGCTATATTTACACACACTCACCCATACAGGTTCCAATCCACTCTGGATCTCACTGGTAACGACTCTGCTACTGCCAGTTATGACTTCGAAAATCCGATCAACTTAGCCGAAGACGAAGGTGAAGATGATTGCGAAGTGCCTGGTGAGCTTGCAAGACTGCTACTTCAGGAAGAGAGGGCCATTCAGCCACATGAAGAGCCAATGGAAACGGTAAATCTGGGTACTGAGACGGACAGAAAGGAAGTCAAGATTGGTGCCAATCTAGAGTCTAGTGTGAAACAACGGTTGATTCAGATGCTGCATGACTATGTGGAAATCTTTGCCTGGTCTTACGAAGACATGCCTGGGTTGGATACCGACATTGTGGTTCATCATTTGCCTACCAAGGAAGACTGTCCTCCGGTAAAACAGAAGGTCCGCCGTATGCGTCCGAAGATGTCCGAGAAAATCAAAGCTGAGGTTATGAAACAATTCGATGTCGGGTTTCTAGCAGTGACTTCTTACCCTCAGTGGGTTGCCAACGTGGTCCCAGTGCCGAAGAAAGATGGTAAGGTCCGAATGTGTGTTGACTACAGAGATTTGAACAGGGTGAGCCCTAAGGATGACTTCCCTCTGCCTCATATCGATGTTCTGGTTGACAACACTGCTCAGCATAAAGTATTCTCCTTCATGGACGGCTTCTCAGGTTATAATCAGATCAAGATGGCTCCTGAAGATATGGAAAAGACTACCTTTGTTACTCAGTGGGGCACCTTTTGCTACAAGGTCATGCCTTTTGGGTTAAAAAATGTTGAGGCAACCTACCAACGTGCCATGGTTGCTTTATTTCATGACATGATTCATCATGACATTGAAGTATATGTCGATGATATGATTGCAAGGTCCCAAACTGAGGAGGAACACCTTGACCATCTACAGAAGCTGTTTGACCGTCTGAAGTTGTACAAGTTGAGGTTGAACCCGAACAAGTGCACCTTCGGGGTGAGATCTGGAAAACTGCTAGGTTTCGTCGTGAGCGACAAAGGTATTCAAGTGGACCCTGCCAAAGTGAAAGCCATACAAGAGATGTTAGTTCCCAAGACAGAGAAAGAAGTCAGAGGCTTTCTAGGACGGCTGAACTACATTGCCTGATTCATCTCGCATCTAACTTCTCCCTGTGAACCAATCTTCAAGCTGCTAAAGAAAGATCAAGTAGTACGTTGGAATGATGAATGTCAGACCGCTTTCGAAAGAATCAAAGAGTATATCCAAGAACCACCCATTCTTATGCCACCGGTTGAAGGGAGACCTCTAATCTTATACTTGACAATACTTGACAACTCAATGGGGTGTGTGCTGGGGCAGCATGACGAGTCAGTCCGAAAAGAGCACGCTATTTATTACCTTAGCAAAAAGTTTACCGACTGTGAGACCCGATACTCACTGCTCGAGAAAACTTGTTGCGCTTTGGTATGGGCTGCTCGCCGGCTGAGACAGTATATGCTGACTCATACTACTCTGTTAATTTCAAAAATGGATCCGATCAAGTATATCTTCGAAAATCCTGCCTTGTCCGAAAGAATAGCAAGATGGCAGATGATCTTGACGGAATATGACATCCAGTACACGACTCAAAAAGCAATCAAGGGAAGTGTATTGGCAGACCATTTGGCACACCAGGCAGTGGACGACTACCAATCTATGAACTTCGAATTTCCAGACGAGAACATCATGGTAGTGACTGATTGTGAAGTACCTGGACCGGATGAAGGACCTGAGGAAGGATCCCGATGGTCTATGCACTTTGACGGAGCCTCAAACGCTTTGGGTAACGGTATTGGCGCCGTGATCATATCCCCTAAAGGCACTCATACTCCACTTACTGCCCGGCTATGTTTCAACTGCACCAACAACATGGCAGAGTATGAAGCATGTATCATGGGTCTTCAAGCTGCAGTTGATTTAAGGATCAAGTTTCTGAGTGTCTTCGGAGATTCCGCTCTCGTGATCAGCTAGATCAAAGGCGAGTGGGATACGAAACACCCAAATCTTATTCCTTACAAAGAGTATGTGTCGACGTTGATTCCCCACTTCGAGGAGATAACTTTTGAACACTTCCCAAGAGAGGAGAATCAGTTGGCGGACGTGCTAGCTACGATGTCTTCCATGTTCAAAGTCAAATGGGACAACGAGGCTCCCCGGATCATTATCTGGAAGTTGGACAAACCTGCATATTGCTGTGATCTTGAGGCTGAAGTGGTAACTGAAAAACCTTGGTATCATGAAGTAAAAAGGTATCTTGAAGCTCAAGAATACCCCAAGGGTGCATCCGTTAACGATAAGAAGTTTCTGAGAAGGTTCGCAGCAAAGTTCTTCCTCAGCAATGGCATTCTCTACAAGCGAAACCATGATTCCACCTTACTGCATTGTGTGGATAAGACTGAAGCAGAAAGGATCATGGCAGAGCTGCATGAAGGTACCTTCGGAATACGCTCCAGTGGATATACCATGGCAAAGAAAATCCTTCGGGCAGGATATTTCTGGTCCACAATGGAAGCTGATTGTTACCAGCACTCTCGGACGTGTCACAAATGCCAGATCTATGCTGATAAGGTGCACGTTCCTCCAGTTCCTCTGAACGTCTTGACAGCACCTTGGCCTTTTGCAATGTGGGGCATTGATATGATCGGCGAGATCAGACCTACGGCATCTAACGGGCATCGCTTCATCCTGGTAGCGATTGATTACTTCACGAAGTGGGTCGAAGCAGCTTCCTACGCTACCGTAACCAAGAACGTTGTGGCATGGTTCATTCGGCATAACCTGATCTGTCGATACGGCGTACCGGAAAGGATCATTACGGATAATGGTACCAATCTTAACAACAAGATGATCACTGAGCTCTGCGAGCAATTCAAGATACAGCACCACAACTCTTCTCCCTACCGGCCGAAGATGAATGGGGCTGTAGAGGCAGCAAATAAGAATATCAAGAAGATTGTGCAGAAGATGACAGTGACCTACAAGGATTGGCACGAGATGTTACCGTTTGCTCTTCATGGATACCGTACCTCAGCACGGACGTCAACAGGGGCAACACCCTTTTCCTTGGTCTATGGCATGGAGGCAGTCTTGCCTATCGAAGTTCAGATACCCTCTCTCCGGATAATGAAGGATGCAGGTTTAAGCGAAGATGACTGGATCCAGACTCGACTTAATCAATTAAATCTAATCGATGAAAAGAGACTCACCGCTATTTGTCATGGTCAAACGTACCAAAAACGGATGATCAGGGCATTTAACAAGAAAATCAGACGACAAGAGTATCAAGTCGGAGACTTGGTAATCAAGCGCATCATTCTTCCTCAAAGTGATCCCAGGGGCAAACGGACCCCTACGTACGAAGGGCCATTTGTGGTTAAACATATCTTCTCAAGAGGAGCTATGATTCTAACCACCATGGATGGTGACGACCTTCCTCACCCCGCCAATGCAGACATAGTAAAAAGATACTATGCATGAATTAAAGACCCGCTAGGTTGACACACCTAGGCAAAAATAAGGGCTTCCCGGCGAACCAAAAGAGTTCGGGCAAAAATAAGGGATGAAATGAAAAAATCTGTACACCCGACAAGTCGAAAACCTGAAAAGGCGGCTTGGGCAAAAATGGGTATCCCGGTGGACTGAAAACCCGAAAGGGCGGTCCAGGCAAAAGTTAGGGATAAGCGTAATACTATGTCTCATTGGATCACCTTGCATCCAGAATTCGGCATCAACTATCAGGCTCAGACGGCATCGATCAATCAACTTTATCTTCAACTAAGCAGCGAAGTTATGAGACGCTTGAAGACATAAAGGCGATAGCAGAGTTGGAACCCAGTGGGATTTTTCACATAGCTGTTTTGTTTTCTTTTCACAAAATTGTATAAACTCTATGTTGTTCAGCGGCGTTCTCTTACTAGGATGTCAGCGTCTTGTACAAAAACGCCTATTTACAGGCAAATTTCAAAATCAATACAAATTCACTTTTTCAGACAAATTGCCAATTGTTTTTCCTTTATCTGTTTTGTTTTGCAAAGGACGTCCAATGTTCATTTTTTATATATGCATTTGACATTAATTGCTAAATCATAAATATTTGCATACGAAACAAAGGATTAATTACAGGTGACATCAGAAACAGAGGCAATAACGAGTTGTCTAAGCGATCTAGTTGCTCTGTCCACCAAGGTACCAAGGTAAGTTCGGCTGAAGAATGTAACCCAGATACCTCCACTCCCCATAGAATAAGACCGGAATCAGCAATACTCTCCCCAAGCAGAGATGGTCTCCCATCAGCCCCGAAAAGGCACAGTATCTCCAGCAAGTCAGCGATACTCTCCCCAAGAAGAGTTAGCCTACTGTCAGCCTGAAGGAAGTTGGGTACCCCCCAGAAGATCTCAATATTCCCCAGCAGAGTATACAAATGTTCCTAAGCAAGCCTCCCCGACAGTCTTAATCTAAGATTGTTCCCCGGTGGAATACCAGACACCCCAGTGGAGCCACTTCCCCAGTACAGTCCAAAGAGTTTTCCCAGGAGAGTTGAGTCATCCTCCCCAGCAGATTCTGGAAGCTTATCCCCAGTAGATTCTGGAAGCTTATCCCCAGTAGATTCTGGAAGCTTATCCCCAGTAGATTCTGGAAGCTTATCCCTTGCAGAGTACATATCTCCCCAGCCATATTTAAAGGTTATTCTCCACCAGAGCTTATAACTGGGTTATCCTCAGCTAATTACCACGGAAAGATCTTCCTCGACGAAGTTCTTCCTATCCCCCAGCGGAGTTCATCAAATTCCCCAATATAACTTATCAACGGTATCCCCAGCGGAGTTATCGTTAAATTCTCAGCAAAGTATCTCTTCCCACAGAGTAATTCCCCACAGAGTAATCTCTCCAACAAGTTTATTCCCCAACGGAGTCATCTTCTCCTACCGGTATTCTTGCAATCATCATCCCCAGTGGAAATGAAGAACTCTATTCTTCAGCATCATCCCAGGATTTAACTTCCCGGCATTCTTCAAGGATTTATTTTCCCAGATGAAAATACATTCATAAACATTTCACATTTTATACATCCTGCTTACATACGTGATGAAGTGCATACGACACGATCTCATTTATTTTTGAGAACATCATGACATCATGCATCTCATACATCATGACATTGCATACAACTAATGTTTTTCCTTTTCAGGAAAAGGTCAATCAAAAGTTATTACCATCAACTTTCGCAATTCCAGATTCGATACCTGTATCTAGCCAGGGCATATCTGTGAGCGATTGATTGTGGATTCGACACCTGTATCTAGCCAGGGCATATCTGCATGAAGAGTTTAGAGATTCGATACCTGTATCTAGCCAGGGCATATCTGTGAGTAATTGATTGTAGATTCGATACCTGTATCCAGCCAGGGCATATCTGCATGAAGAGTTTAGAGATTTGACACCTGTATCCAGCCAGGGCATATCTGTAGACGACCAATTCCAGATTCGATTCCTGTATCTAGCCAGGGCATATATGTGAGTAATTGATTGTAGATTCGATACCTGTATCCAGCCAGGGCATATATGCATGAAGAGTTTAGAGATTCGACACCTGTATCCATCCAGGGCATATCTGTAGACGACCAATTCCAGATTCGATTCATGTATCTAGCCAGGGCATATATGTGAGTAATTGATTGTAGATTCGATACCTGTATCCAGCCAGGGCATATCTGCATGAAGAGTTTAGAGATTCGATACCTGTATCCAGCCAGGGCATATCTGTAGACGACCAATTCCAGATTTGATTCCTGTATCTAGCCAGGGCATATCTGTGAAGTAATTGATTGTAGATTCGATACCTGTATCCAGCCAGGGCATGTCTGCATGAAGAGTTTAGAGATTCGATACCTGTATCCAGCCAGGGCATATCTGTAGACGACTAATTCCAGATTCGATACCTATATCTAGCCAGGGCATATCTGTGAAGTAATTGATTGTAGATTCGATACTTGTATCCAGCCAGGGCATGTCTGCATGAAGAGTTTAGAGATTCGATACCTGGATCCAGCCAGGGCATATCTGTAGACGACCAATTCCAGATTCGATTCCTGTATCTAGCCAGGGCATATCTGTGAAGTAATTGATTATAGATTTGATACCTGTATCTAGCCAGGGCATGTCTGCATGAAGAGTTTAGAGATTCGATACTTGTATCTAGCCAGGGCATATCTGTAGACGACCAATTCCGGATTCGATACCTGTACCTAGCCAGGGCATATCTGTGAGTGACTTGATTGTGGATTCGATACTTGTATCCAGCCAGGGCATATCTGCATAGAGAGTTTGAAGATCAACCCCTGTAACAGGCCAGGAAATTATCTTTCTTTCTCAAGTACGCAGGTTCTCGCTAAGGAATCTCTTACGCGATCGACATCTCCGGATGGCATCTTTAAGCCCGTCTCCACAACTATCCATTACACTTCCAAATGGCATCTATAAGCCCATTCCCGACAAGGTTCTGTCACATCTTCAGATGGCATCTATAAGCCCATCCTCCCATCCATCATCTTTCCAAATGGCATCTATAAGCCCATTCCCGCCATCACACTGCTGATACTCCACTATGCGAGTGCAAATTTCTGGGCACTCTAGTGTTCAATCATCTTCCACCTTCGGATCACGAAAGGCACGCAAGCCAATCTACATCCTCAGGTCTAAGAAGATTGAACAGGGGAAACTGTTGTACCCCAAAATTTGCCCTCCCATATTCTTCAAGATTTGTCAAGATCAATCTTCAAATGGCTCAAGATCTCTCAAGGGGTTGCACAGTCAAACATCCTCCTAAGCCAGTCAAAATTAGGGTTTTGGTTCTTGCAAGGAAGTTGAGGTTTTCAAGGGCTCCATCAAGTCTCAAAGGCCCATATACATTGTCAAGCATCTACATGCCAAGCTTCAAGACTCACAGAGGCAAATTGCACAGTCAAAAGCCCTATTTGACCCACAGTCAACTACAGGGGTAAAATGGTCATTTTGCAGTCAAAGGTCAGAATTTTTGGTCAACATCTTATTTTGAGCTCACAATCATCATTTGATCAAGTCTTGATCATGATTCCATAAGAACGGCTCAAAAATCATCAAGGATGCAAAAGTTGCTATTTTTGGACAGTTGAAAAGTCAACTGTAACTTGACCAAGGCATAACTTTTGCATGGTTCATCAGAAAAATCCCATCCAATCCTCATTTTGAAGGGGATGACATTTCCTACAACTCATCTTCACATTCCAAGTCCAAGAAATGCTCTCACAAAAAGTTATCAATTTCTACATTATAGGTCATTTTCAAAAGTCAACAAAAAGGCATTTTAAGTCAAAGACCATAAATTGAGATTGGTAAATCCAAATGACATGGGACCAAATACATTGGTTAGAGGACTTCAAGACCTTTCCAAAATGTCCAAGAACATGTTCATATGATCAAAATTGAACAAGATATGCATTGGAGAAGTTGGGAAATTTTTGTGAATTTGCAAAAGTCAACTTTGCTCAAAACACTTCATTTTTGCTAATGGGCCTCAAATTCCTTCTTGAATCTTTACCCAAAGCATATGCACGACCCATCAAGACTATTTGAGTTTATTTTCTTATTTTTATTAATTATTTGGATTTTTAATTGATTATTAATTCATTTAATTCATTTAATTGTAGGAAAATACCAAGATATGTTTTTTCAAATCTTTTGTGAAGCAAATAAACTCAGGGCAAGCTGGCAAATTCGTGCATCAATCAAAGAGACAAAAATCTCCACGTTTGGCATGTTTTATCAATCAAAAAGATTGAAAATTATTTGATTTCCAATCAAATATTGAAACCATAATGCAAAGGATTTCATGTGCAAGATTTACCCTAGTTTCATTCCATTACATATACTGAAGCCAAACCTAATTCCATTCACGTGAGGATTGCTGCAAAACACCATAAACCAAATTCCAAAAATTCAAGAAAATTTGAAAACTGAATTCAACCTTCCAGGCCAATTCAAAGCCCTTTCTTGATTCCAATACATTGCTAGGACTCCCAGAAACGCATTGCAATCAAAACCAAGCGTTTAACCTCAAGAAATCGCTCTACACAGTCGCACGGTTTGGCTTTCTTTCTCATAATCGAAATTCATAATTCATGCATTATTAATGTGATTTTTTGTGTGCTTTGCATTGCTAGAACCTCTCTGAAGCTAATGGTATATATTAATTTGATTATGGAGCCCTGAATCAAAAGATGCCATTAACAAGTATTAGGGTTCCGAAGCTTTCAAAATAGGGCTTTGCTGTACAGGAAAAATTGAGACTTCTCATGCCTATGATTGTAATCCTGAAACCCAGACGAATCCAACAAGACTATCGCGCCCTATTTAGATAGAGCATAGCTCTATTCGCTATTTTTGGCCGTTCCATGTTGTGGGGGTTAAAAACCCCCGCTATTTGTTTTGTTTTGTTTTGTTTTGTTGCAGGCACAAGGAAGAAGATAATATGTGTTATTACGTGATTAGCTCATTCAAATGGCGCGCACGATTTTTGTTTTGTCCAGCATAGTAGTTGTTTTCATATATTAATTTTATTGCTCATTATACATACAAACGCGTGCAGGTTGGCTCAGTGGTTGGTGATCTGGCTGTGTACCATTGGGACCTAGGTTTGATTCCCAGGTCCCCCAAATATTTGTTTCATATTTTGTTTAACATGATTGCATGCAGCGCTTTCCAGTGACGTCCACCATACATATCCAGATCCCAGACGCCAAGTGTCTTCCCACTCAAAACCAATGGCCAAAGATGAAAGGCTATGGTGTTCTCTAGTCAATGAACACGCACCTGATTCCAGAAGTCAACAAGGGCTTGATTCTTAATGGGCCAAATTGCTTCTTCAAACCTCCTAATTAGGTCCATCGACCCCCCTGGTTTTCTTTCTATTTTCTTTTTCTTTCTTTTTATTTTCATTAATAACTATTATTATTTTATTATCTAATTAATTCATAAATTATTTTTTCATATTAAAATCAGAAATTTAAAATATTGTTTATTTTTTATTTATTATCTTCACTATTAATAATTATTTTTGTAATGTAAATTAATTAATTTAGTCTTTTAATTAGGTTAACTTTAATCTTTTCACAATAAATAAAAATCATGTAGAATTAGGGTTTGACAATTTTCAATAATAATTTCTTTTTTATTTTATTTTTATTAAAAACATAAAAAACACAAAAAAAAAACTTTTCTTTTAATTAATTAATTAATTAGGTTTAGGTTTAATATTTCATTTAATTGCAAAAAAGGACAAATTACTTTCTTTTTCTCAAAAAGGGTCAAAACCCTAAGGACGTCCTGATTAAATTTCTTTTCGCGCATTATCATTATATTTTTGATTATATTTATGTAACTGTTTCCGAGGATGTAATAGTTAATTAGGATTTTATCGCTTTCTTTACTTTCTCGCACTTATTTTCCAAACGGGTTTTTATTTTTGGCGATGTATAGACCCGCGCCTTGTAATAGCGTAGATTTACCTTTCCGCACTCTTAACTATTAATATGCGTGAAAGACTTGTATGAAAAATAAAATCAATCCGTAGCTCACAATGATGCATGCAAAGACAATTTAATTGAAAAACAACACACATGCACATGCCACTCTTAGGGTACGCCTCACTGGTTGCCTCGAACGTGGTCGTCAAGTATAGGGTGTTTTAGAGGTTGACCTCCTGTCTAAAGATCCAGTTGCCTCGAAACGGTTGCCTCGGATAAAAAAGGATCTAGGACATTAGGGTTACCGCTAAGGCGTCCTACCATTGCTTTGGTGACCACACATGTCCCTTAATCGAATTGACCCGAATAACTCCAACGATGGTGCTACCTACCTCTCAATGGTGGGATAGCACTATCTAAAGGACTCTTACACAGCCTAATTCCTTAGAGTAGGTAGATTTCTCATGGGTACTTGCTCTTTCAAAAAACAAAAACATCTTTTCGCACCTACACTTTCAAAAGGTTTTCAAACAAATATTTCATACACTCTTGAGGACTGATACAAGAGTTACCTAGAAATTTTTCAAAACGAGACTTTTTTCAAAACCCACAAACACTTGAAAAGCAAATAAATTTTGAAAACATAAGAGCAAGTACCTAAGAGCCCGTGGATAACCACGGATAGAAAGGGTGCTAACACCTTCCCTTTCTATAAATCTACCTCCCGAACCGAGAGACATCTCAAAGAAGGAATTTTGCTGTGCTTTTGTCCTTTCCATGTTGGAGAACATAAAAGACGGTGGCGACTCTTGCTTACCGTGACATTTCACGAACCAGCTTAAAAAACAGTCAGTTCTATTTCCACCGATCACGCATTGTTTCAACCATATCGGTCTATGCCGTACAGTCTCCACAATCTATTGCTATTTACCTAAAAAGGTGTCCCAGATTCGGGTGGAGGATCAAAGCAAGCCCAGTACGAAGAACTGAATATAAAGAACACAAATCAAATAATGAAAGCGAGTAAAGGTGATCTAACCCTAAGGTAACCCCACTTTTATACTTATCCCCAGCAAAGTCGTCAGTTCTGTGATACGGTGGGAGAACTGATTTGGTGTTTTACGTTTCGATCGCATTTGTGCAGATAGCAAGAGTCGCCACCGACTTTTCTTTTATCCAAAATGAAAGGTAAAAAAGCACAGGAAAGACCTTTCGAGATTATTTCTCGGGTTCGGGGGGTAGATTATGAAAAGGGAAGGTATTAGCACCCTTTTCATCCATGGTTTTCCATGGGCTCTTAGTTACTCGTTTAGATCACTTTCTTTTATTCGACAGTGTGCTTGTGGTGTGGGCTTTGAAAGTGTTTTGAAAAATCTCTTTGTAATGGTTCTCGTTTCTATAAGAACGCGTACAAAGTTTTGTTTCGAAAGATAGTTCAAAGATGTGTTTGTGGAACGTGTTTTCGAAAGTGGTTTTGGAAAAGATGTTTTGTAATAGTTCTCATCTCTATAAAAACGTATACAAAATGTTTTGTCTTTTGAAAATGTTTTAAAATGAAAGTGTAGGTGTAAAAATGTTTTTATCGTGAGCAAGCGAGTAACTTGGAGTGAATCTATCTACTCGAAAGGTTTTCAATTGTTCTTTTCTTCCTCCTTTTAATTTTGCTATCTTACCATTAATTTGGTAAGGAGCCCCATCATTGGATGTGAAGGGACAGGCACGGGTCAATTTTACAGTCATCGAAGGCAACTTATGAGACGCTTTAGCATTTTTTGTAAGGGACGAGATCGTTTTATCAAAGGCAACGTCGAGAGTCATCAAGGGACTACGATCTTTTTTATCGGATGGTCATTGCTAAAGCATCCCATATTCGAGGGACATGACTGTATTTCTGAGGCAACGAGCGAGGTGACCCTAGAGATGCGCGTGTGAAAAAGTGTGTTTGTTTCCAAGTTATTTTGTTCTTTGATTAGGTTATCTAGCGATTGATTTTTTGAATCTTTCTATACACACCTAATTACTATACAGTATAAGGAAAACAGTAAATTGCGGGAATTGAAATTCTACGCTATTACAAAGTGTTCGGGAATGGGGGTACAATTTTTACAAATGGGGATGAGTCAAATGCGATTAAAAGGTCCAAATAGCAAACAATACAACCAAATTGAATTTGAGCGATTAATTAAAGTTATAACAGTCTAAAGAATGTGATTAATTGACAAAGTATAAAAACTTGGTATTTTGTTTGTAAAAAAAACTTGAAAAGAAGAAAATAAAACCTATTCTAAAAATAAAATAATTGACTAAAAGAAATAAAATCATATGTATTATTTTTGTATTTTTATTTATTTAAGTAAAATCTAAAGAAGGATAAAACTAAATTCTACTATTTTTTGGTGTTTTATTATATGTAAATTAATTAATAATTTTATCTAAAACAAAGTTTATTTAAGAAAGAAAAAGAAATTGATAAAAATTAATCACAAAGTCTAGATCAAATTAATTATATATAAAAAATGTATGTTTTAAGTTTAGTTGAATTTTAGAATTTAAAACTAAATATAAATCAAAAAAAATTAGAGAAAATAAGATTGAGAGAAATAAGTAAAACAGAAATGCCCATAGGAAGAATCGAACTCAGGCCCCTTGGATTATCAAAGATGCACCTTGCCAACTGAACTACGCTACTTATTCATAAATAAAACGGTTTGATTGGTAAATGAGAGGAAAATGGTAGCATGATTGGGCCAAAAGCCCCAAGAGGCCTGACCCGGTTCACAGTGGGAATAGAAAGGGTTTGAAAACCCTAGAAAAGAAAAAAGGGTGTGGCGCCGATACCATTGGTAAAGGTCAACATTTCCAATTAATTAAAACACTTAAGCTAATAATTTTAATTAATTATTTCGACCTCATTCTCTCTCTCACTCAAATCTCTTGACTGATTCTCTGCTTTTGCTTTTCTTCATCACTTTCTTTACCTGCAACTGCAACGACAAAATGGAGACGTCGCTGTGTTGGACATCACACCGGAGCTCAGCAACGCGTTGTTTCCGCAATTTGTCAAACCAGGGGACATGATCAGAGGCGTTCTCATTCTGTTGCGGCGGAGGAGCGTCATCGGTGAATCGACGGCTTAGATCGTGAAATTTCTATTTGCAGTGGTGTGCGGTGGCGAGGAGTATGGGGCGGTTGGTTCGTGACTGAACCTCCATGGTGACGGTGTCCCAGTCTTTGAAGCCATGGCAGTTGACGGTGCAGGCTAGTAGAAGCTCTTCCCACGTGTCCCAAGCATGGTGTTGTTGTTGTTGGTCTTTGTTTTATTACTGATTCACGATTATTTTACTGGTTTATTGGTTTTTTCGTTTTCTTCTTTTTCATTTGATTATTTAACAAAACCGAATGCACGCAGATGACAGATTTTATGATAAATACAGATAAGTGATGGAAACTTTACCTTGTTGTTGGCTTTTGTTTGACAGGGAAGTTAGTTTCTGTCCTTTTTTTTGTATTCTCTCTTTAATTTTTGAAGAGGTTGCAAGGGAAATGATGAAAACTCTCTGGGGTTTTATGTCTGCTTTGTGATGTTGTTGCAGTTTTAACTTGGTTTCTCTATGTTTCTTGTGTATGTATTCTTGCTGTTGGATTTTGAATAATGAAATCTTGTTCTCTCCCCTTCTGTCCTGAAATGCCTCCTGTTATATGCCTATTCTCTTCATCTGAGAAACAAACTTTGGGGAGGGGGGAGGCAATTGGGTTTGAACATATTTGTTATGCCGCTTTGCTCCTTTCTTGTTGCAGTTTTGACTTGGCCTATATATGTGCAATTTTGGATGTATGTTGCAGCTGTTTTTTGACAGATTTTGGCCTCTTATGGACAGCCTATGGAGGGCTGCAATGCAGTCCATTTTGATATCATTTTGGCCTTTTGTGGACAGCCTATGGAGGGCTGCAATGCAGTCCATTTTGACAGCATTTTGGCCTCTTGTGATAGTTCTCTTTTTATTGTGATGTAAACTATTTTTTTGCAGCATTTGAAACCATGATGAACTATTAATTTTGACTTGTATTTCTCTTTATTTTGTCCTCTGTGAACCAATTAAAGATTGTGATTTGCAATGGACCAAACACGGACGAAACGTTGCCCCCTTATTTTTGTTTCTTCTTACCAATCCCTAATGATGAAAATGTATAGATTTCCTTGAAATTTTCCATTCTTGTTCCGACATGAATTTTTGCTAATTAATTCTCTCCTTTTGTTTACATGTATGAGCAAATTGGACGATAGGGGGAATTGACGAAGAGTGACTTGAAGCGCTTGAAGAAAGCTTGATGATGAAGAAATTCCTTTGTAGTTTAGTGCATTGTTAGGAATTTGTAACATTGTGAATTTGTGATTTGAGTTTTAAGATTTAGAAACTTGTAAAGTGTATACCAATTCACTTATAATTAAACAATGAAACTTTGGTGCAATCTTGTGTACTTGATTCATCTTGAATTTGTTTCTACAAAACTTGAATATTCTTTTTAAATTATGAGCATAATTTGGATTCTCCTTTTAAAATGCCTCTTGAGAAAATAACGATACTTGAATCTTTGAAACATGCCTTGAATAACGCTTTGTATTTTCTTGTAGGATTGAATCAAGAATTCTTGCAAACTTGAAATAGATGTCTTGAATTTGGAATTGGAATTGGTGCTGCACTTGTAATTGATTTGAAAGAAAAATTGAAAACTTAAATGAAGATGAAGATGAATGAAGTTTGATGAATTCTTTGAATTCAAAATAGTTCACATGAATGAATTCTTTTTTCAAGTATATCAAAATTGCGCCATAAGCATACTGACCCTTTTGAATATCCTGAAACAAATTCATGTGAATGAATTATGCCTCACATGCTTGAATTGGGCCAAAATCAAAAGATTTATTTGAGTGGATCCTCGACTCTTCTTCATTAAAATCCATATCTTCAATTCATAGTAACTTGAAATATGAGCCAAAATTATGGATTTTTCCTTTAAGAATTTTGATCAAAATCCTATTTCGATCCAATAATCATTATCGTCCAAACGCAAACGATTTGAAGTACGAATAACAAACTACCCATGGACTTTCAAACTCAAACTCTCATTTCAATGAATTATCTCAACATAATGATCAACATCTAGAAATAACATTCTACAGTCAAGAAATTCCTATAAAATTTCAATAAATTTCATGGTCTTCCAAGCGCATTTTGACTTTGATCGTTGAAGTAATATCATAGACAATGCTATTTGTGATACTTTGCAAAAAGAATCACTTCGTGATATTGAAAATTGAAGAAGTTATGGGCCTCAAAAATTGGACAAGAGTTTCTTGTGATTAGGTCAAATTTGCAAAATGACCTTTAAAGCATTCGAATTTTCTGATGATCTTTCGCACATAATCAAATCTTGACTTGTGAAGAGAAATTAGAGATGACGCCAAGGAGAGTCATACGCAAAAGAAATGCCCAAAAATATCGTATAACGAAGAAGTTACAGTCACTTGAACTTGATGTCGCAAAAGGTCATCTTTTGGGTTAATGGAGTCATTTTCAGTCGTCTGAGCCACTGACTGAGCAAACTCACGATGTGAGGCTTGAAACTTGGCATAAACATCTTTGATAACACATGAAGGACCATAAAGACCGTTTGAAACTTTAAAAACTCATTTTCTTTTGAGAAATGCAAAACCCTAATTGCTGATTTTACTGTCTCGGAAGAGAATCTGTCTGATCAATTTCTGAGCCAACTTGAATATCTGAGTAACCCTAGGATTGTATCTTGTATGAAAAATGGGAGGGAGAATTTTGGGGTACAACAAATGGGGTATACAAATTTACAAATGGGGATTGCAAGAAAATAAACCTAATTATCTATTACAACCATATTGAATAATATACAAGAAATGAATGAATATAATGTGCAAGGATGTAAATGGAAAAAAAGAAAAGGATTTTTGTTTGGTTTTTGTTAAGAAAAGAAATAAGTCTGCTTAAGAAAATATTTTTGACCTTTTGGTTTTAAAAGAGATAAAATAAGAGGGAACAGAAGTTCTGATGTATGTGAATATAAGTATGTGAATATAAAATAAGAGAAATAAGTATGTGAATATAAAAATATTTTTAGTGTTTTTGGTTATTAAAGATAAAATAAAATAATAAGAGGAAAAGGGGTTAGAATCAGCATGTTGCTGAAATGGGAGGGAACAGAAGTTCTGACTCTGATACGCTGCAAAAAAGAAATGTTAATAGGAAAAGGGAAGGTCGGAAGTTCTGGGTCCAAATACACTAAAGTTCTAGGGTTTCTGGTGTTGTACCCCAAAATTTGCCCTCTCATTTTCATCAACATTTTCTCACCACAAGACCCTTGGAACTCAAGATCAAGTTAGGGTTTGCTCTGCTCAAGACCCCTCCTTGCACTGTTGACCCAAATTAGGGTTTGAGTTTGCACATGGATGTTCTGACCTAAAATTCCCAAGGTAACTTTCATGCTTCATGTTGGACTCACAAGTTTATCCATACCAAGTTTCAAGCCTTGATTCCAATCTTTGCCCAGTTAATTGAACAGTTGACCTAGAAATCAGCTGTATTGGGGAAAAAGTCAATTGTGGCCAATTGACAGTCAAACCTCATGATTTTTGACCCAAATCAATATTATAAACTCATATGAATCATTTGATCAAGTTTGGATCACAATTCCACAAGAAATTTGATCAGATCATCAAAAGGGCAAAATGGTCATTTTTAGGGTTTTGACTGCACAAAGGCAATTTTTGACTGTTTGACCTAACCAATGGCAAGTCAAGCTCACATATGGACTCAAGGACTCAATGGCATTGTCTTGACCCATTCCACAAGTTCAAAAGATCTCAAATGCATAGGATTGACAGATGAATTTTTCAGTCAACTGATCAAAATTTGACTATATACTGAAAAGTCAAACTTTGACTTTTTGGTCAAATCAAGTGCCAAGATTCATTTTTCATCAAGACATGTCAAATTATGAAACTTGTTCATCAAGAAATCCAAATTTGCAAATTAGGGTTTAAAATGAAGAATTTCATAACTTAGAAATTTTTCTAAGTTATGGAATGTTCTTATTTTTTTCCTAACTTTGCCCCATTGTTTCACTAATATGCAAATGGATTCAAACAAAACTTGAAACATGAAAGTTGTAGTCCATTGCAAAATTTACAACTTTTATTCACAAAGTTTTCTCAAAGGAAGCTTGTATCTCAAGTTATGATTTTTGGAACAAGGGTGCAAAACATTCTTAACTTAGAGAAATTTTGCCCTATTCTAGGCAGGATTTTTGTCCAACTTCTTGGCCATTTTTCACATGGTTCCACTTGGAGTTTCAATTTGCATTAAAAAGATGGATTATAGTACACATTCCAAGCTTTCCAAATTATCCAAGAACTTCTCAAACACCCTCGTGGTTAGAGAGAATCGAATTTGCAAAGTTGGCCAAAACTCACTTTTGTTTATGGCCAAAGCTTGTTCACAACAATTTGCATTTTCATATCAGCTTGTACAATGCTAGCTTGCAGGCCTCAAAACCAGTTTTACACACCTTAATTAAATACCAAACCATTGTATTAAGGTATTATTTCATCCATTTGGACATTACATGCTAAACTAATCCTTAATTAGAAAAAGCAAATTTGCCATTTTGGAAAAGTAACACTTTATGTCAAGTTACATGATCTTTGAAGTACAAGCCAGATCTTTGAGGCAAAGTTTGGTAGGCAAATCCCACTGATCAAGAGAAAATGCTGCAGCATGCTTGAGAGGCTTGGACAGGCCTATATCACAACTTGCAATTTCTTGCTTCACATAGAAGAAATCTTGAAAACTCAATCCAACTCTCACTTCCTGCAAGCATAAGCCTAAGCAAACTTTGTGCACATCTTCCATACACCAAAACAGACCTAAGGCACGATTCAACCACCTCTCAAACCTCCTCATACATCAAAACACACTCTTGCTGCAGAAACAGGGCATACCCTGCAACTTGAGTTCCACAATCCATTCCTGTCGTACGTTTTGTCCAAAAGGAGTTCAAACACATTCCATATCATCCACTGAAGCTATCCCAAGCCTTGAACTCAAGTTGTAACACCCCTAACCACCTTTTCCATTTTTACTTTCAAGCTGTGCAGGTGGACTTCCATAGCACGATACAGTTGGTTTCAAAGCAAGCTAGGCATTTGGGAAGCATCCTTGGACTTCAGGCAAGCTCAACCAAAGCTCAAACTCCATTGAAGATACCTACATTGCTCTGTTCAAGTCAAGCTGAAACAGGTAAAACCATGAACTTCTATCTCTCAATCTAGGAAGAGTTAGGCTTAGGTTTGTGAATGAAACATGCTCTACTCATAGCCCTGAAGCCATACATATGATTACTTTTCATTTATATTAAGTATGTTGTGAGAATTTTAGCCATGAGCATTGAAGAAAAATTAGGTCAGAAATTGGGGATGAAGAAATTCTCCCTGGTTTCTTAGAGTTAGGTCAAGTATTTTATATGTCTGAATTCGTCTCTTGATGCTCTACAATGTTTGTGTTATGAGTTTTTGCTAAAAGTCAAGGAATCAGGAGATGGTAGTTGTACAAGGAAACACGCGTTTTTGATTCAAACAGAGCTGGAGGTTGAAGAAGGTTGGCTTGGGCTGGGCCTGAGTTTGTTTTGCTCTTTGCACACTTTTTTTCCATTTGCACCCCCTTGGCCCATTATGTGAAATACTTGTCATTTTTGCATTTTTCTTTTTGATTCTGACTTAATATTTTTTGTTCAAACATAAAAAACATTAAAAATATTTTTCCACATTTTTTTGCATTTATTTGGCATTTATTTGTTTTATTTAGCATATATATGTAAATAAATATAATACCTTTTTATTTAAAACACTAAAAAATAATACAAAATTATATTTATTTTCAGTTATTATTTTTTATTTGCATTTTGAAAACATTTTCTAAAATATACATTTTTGTAAATAATTAATATTTTATTTTTGTATATACTTAGCATATTTAATATATTTAATATATATATATGTATATATTTTATTAAATATTTAGGACAAAAATATGAAAATAATACATTTTTATTTTTATTAATGTATGACATCAAAAATACTTTTTTTAACCATATACTTTTTATTTTGTGCATAAATTAATTTATTTTGTACATAATCAATAGATAATAATATTTATTCAAAAACTAGGGTTTAACCCTAAAACCATAAAAATAACCCAAAAAATTGACTCTTTTTTATTTTGTTTATACTTCAAATATAAAAACCTTTTACATACATAACAAAAATCATTTTTGTGCATAATACATTCTTATTTATTTATTGTATTCACTTAAATATTGTACAATTAAATATTTGTATATTCGATATGGTTGTAATAACTTAGGTTTTATTTCCTTGTCAAATATCCTCAAATTCAAACTTGTACCCCCATCCCCATAATCATTGTTGTAATAGCTTAGCATTTAAATTTCCGCATTTAAAAGCTTTCAATTATGCCACGTTTAGACTTAGGGTTTGTATGCAAAAATCAATTAACAAGTTGCTTGACCTAATTCAAGATAAACATGCATGAAAAACAAATACAATGCACACTTGCACCCCTAGGATTACTCCACTTGTTGCCTTCAAAAATGGGCCATGTTTGCATATCAAGTACTTTGGCAAAACAAAACAAACAAAATGATCATAAGTCCCTCGATGACGCTATCAAGTTGCCTAAACAAAATGATCATAGTCCCTCAAGAGAATTGCCAAAGACACTTGACACCATTGCATCCATGGTCTAAACGATGACCCGCGCCCGTCCCGTTAACATCCTAACACAAGGTTGTTCACCAAATACAATGGTGAAACAACATTGTTAAAAGGGTTAAAACATGAGAAAGATCTTTGAGAAATTTAGGGTAGATAGCTCTTAGTTACTTGACCAAACTTGCAAAGAAAACATCCTTGCTACTTTTCAAAAACACACCTCACAACACAATTTCAAAACAACTTTCAAAACATTGAAAAACTTTTCAAAAGACAATACACCTTTGTATACATTCAAACATGGATCATTATAAAGGTTGCCACAACAATGGCCTCTTTTCAAAACATCTTTCAAAATCACACACAAAGAACCATTTCAAACAATTGAAAATGCAAAGCAAGTGATCTAAGCAAGTAACTAAGAGCCCATGGATAACCATGGATAGAAAGGGTGCTAATACCTTCCCTTTCTATAATCTACTCCCCGAACCCAAGAAAACATCTCAAAGGTTTTTCCTGTGCTTTTTAACCTTTCCTTAGGATAAAATAAAAAGTCGGTGGCGACTCTTGCTAAACTGAAACATTTGCGAAAACAAACGCAAAACCTCAAGTCAGTTCTCCCACCGTATCACAGAACTGGCGACTCTGCTGGGGAAAATTTCTAAAAGTGGAGTAACCTTAGGGCCTAGATCCCCCTTTTGCATGACTAATTGTTTGCCTTGATTGCTTTACATTTTGGTTCTCTTGTTTGGGCTTGAAATCCTACACCCGGATTTGGGAAACATTCATAGATAGCAATACGTTGTGGAAACTGTGCAGGGTATACCGACACGGTTGAAGCAATAGCTATATTAGTGCGACATATTTGTTTGGGGACATCCTCCACTCATTTTACACACGAACAATGAGGAAGAGAGGTGTTCTCATGTGTTGTACTCCTCTCCTTGCAAGGTGGTTTATTTCTCACCTTCCACAATCTGTTTTGAATAATGAGCAAGGTTCAAGGTGGTCGCAACGATTGATGACCCTCACACATTCTGATGTACATTGGTGTTCTCGGTCCAGAGAAAATGTCATCATCATCGATCGCTGTGGTGAGTTCCCTAATGTCCCATTACTTGGCATTAGGGGAGGCATTACCTACAACCCCTGTCTAGCTTTAAGACAATTTGGATATGCTCGGAGGGATGGCCCTCATGACATGTTGATTCCTGACCTGGTTTTTGACTTCGACAATGATGCGCAAGGACTTCGCCAAAGATTCATCAGAGCTTGGAGGATGCCTAACAAGGTGGATAGCAAGACACTGGGGCACAAGAACTCCATCCCTCTTGAGCCTTATCTCAAGTGGGTACGAACCCGAGCCTAGAGTCTTATGATGCCTTACCCTCATATTCTCCCTTTGATTAAAGAGCCTGTTAAGGAAGGAGAGGTTCCATACACCATCCTACATCCTGGCATGCCAACATCATGGGAGGAAATGCAGAAGAGTTAGATCCAACTCAAGGAAGAAAGGGATACTTTTGAAGCCAGCTTATACGCCAGTGAGAAGAAGGTTTTGGAGCTTACCCGCCGACTTCACGAGGAGGAGACCCTCAACACTTACATCGCACCAAAGAGGATGCGCAACGTCTTTTTACCTTAAGAAGTTTTTGTAATATTTGGCCCATGGGGCATTTATGTACTGACAAAATTTCTTCTTATTAATATGACGTGTGTTCTTTTTGTCTGCAACAATTTTGAATTTCTAAATCCTTGAGTGCATTACATGAATAAACATATCATTCATCATATGCATAAACAGGTCTTCACACCAGGTTTCCTTATCTTTCTGCTATTTATTTCAGTAAGATGGATATTGAGCAGACGGTCAAAGATCTGCAGGCACAAAACTCGCAGTTTCAACAACTCCTTATGACCTTGGCAAAGGGTCAGGAGGATCTTAAAGCACTGTTAGGGAATAAAGAGAAAGAAAAAGGAAAAAAGAAGAAGAAAAGAGTCGGGGTAGCTACATTGGGAAGAATATTTGAGAATGAAGCTAGGAGAGTTCTTGAATTCCCCTCCACATCTGATGAGGGGACCGGTAAGGGAAAAGGAGCTGCATTACCTTCTGAATCCGAGGCTGAAGAGGAAGAGGTTGAGGAAGATGAAGATTATTCAGAGCAGCAATACCCGCCAGCGGACGACAAATACAAAAACTTGGAGGATAGACTGGAAGCTATGGAGCTGCAAAGGGTTCCCGGGTTAGATTTTGAAGAATTGGGATTGATTTTTGAGATTGTGATCCCTCCAAAGTTTAAGGTGACAACTTTTGCAAAATATGACGGTCTGTCTTGCTCGAAGATGCACCTGAGGTCGTATGTCAGAAAAATTCAACCTCATTCATCCGATAGAAATCTTTGGGTACACTTCTTCCAGGACAGCCTGTCCGGTACACAGCTAGATTGGTTTTACCAGCTTGAGAGGTCAGAGGTGCATAACTGGGAAGACTTGGCAGCTGCATTCTATCGCCAGTATCAATACAACACCGACTTGGCGCCAACCCGTACTCAGTTATAAAGTATGGGGATCGCCTCCAATGAGGGATTCAAAGAATACGCCCAGAAATGGCGCGACTTGGCCGGAAGAGTGCAACCACCTCTTTCAGATAGGGAACTAGTTGATATGTTCTTGGGGACCCTATCTGGACCGTTCTTCAACCATTTGATCAGGAGTTCTTCTGCAGGGTTTACTGAATTGATTCTGACTGGCGAAAGGGTGGAAGCTGGTATTAAGAGTGGGAAGATTCAAAGGGATGCCTCTGCCTCCACAACTGTTAAAAAATCATTTCCGGCCAAGAAGGAAGCAGTTGTTGTATACTCTCAGAAAGGATCGGGAAGAACTGAGCGTCGACCGACTGTAGGGGCCGTGATGATTCAAAATTCATCAAATGATCAGCCTCGTAACAATCAGTCTAGACCTAAACATCAATGGGGAGAACGGCCACAATGGCAGTTCACCCGCATCAACATGACGCCCGCACAAGTTCTTCCCCATTTGTTGAAGTTGAGTCTCACCAATATCAAAGAAGCGCCGAAAAATGTGAATACAACCTCTCCAGCTTACAATCTGAATGCTAAATGTGCATATCATTCTGACAGCGTCGGACATGACACCAACAATTGCTGGGCGTTAAAGAATAAAATTCAAGATTTGATAGATGCTAAAGAGGTTGAGTTCGACGCCCCTGAGAAGCCGAATGTGATCTCCGCTCTGATGCCAAAGCATGGTCACAACGTCCATGTTGTGGAAGAGGATATGTTTGTTTCTACTGTTGATGATCTGATAACCCCACTACTGACAATCAAGTTGAATCTGTTGAAGGCTGGTATTTTCCCAGGTTGCAAAGAAGATTGCTACTTTTGTTCCTCCCTGCCGATCGACTGTCCATTGCTGAAGATAGGCATCCAACGCCTAATGGACAACCAACAAATTCTTTTCGAAAAGACTCCTGTTACTCCAACTCCTATCAAAGATGTTTCAATAATCACCATTTCCGCCAATCTTTTCAAGGTCCCTAAAAGGCCTGTTAAGATTACATCCGCTCCGAAGATTGTACCATTGAAGATAACCATGCCTGGGCCCGTCCCATACAAATCTGACAAATCAATACCATGGAATTATGGTGCAGAAATCTACTACGACGGTGTTAAACAAATTGAGATAACTGAAGAGAGCTCTGACGAAGAAACTGCCGACATTGGAAACATTGCCGGTACGAGCAAGATTACCCGAAGTGGGAGAATTTTCTCTCCAGAGATTGCCCCTCCAAAGGAAATCTTTGGACCCTCAGCTGCTGCCAAGGTTACCCCTGCACCAATAAAACTATCTGCAAGAATGCCAATGATTGAAGAAGTTGTTACTCTTGTGGTTGTCCCTCCTGCTGCTGCTGATAAGGGGAAAGGGATCCAAGATGAGCTCGTCAGGATGAGGGCTCAGCCATTTGTCACCCTCGAAACCTCTAAGAAATAAATGGAGGAGATTCTAAAAATAATAAAGAAAAGTGATTACGAGTGGAGCAGCTGGGGCAAACCCCCTCGAAGATCTCCATGTTAGCTTTGTTGCTTTGTTCGGAGGCTCGTGCCAAAGCCTTGATAAGGTTTTTGAAGACAACCCATGTGCCCCAAGAAACCTCAGCCGATCAATTCCAGGATTTGTAGCCAGCCTTACCGCTGACAATGGCCTGGGTTTCTCTGATGCTGACCTGACTCCGAAGGGAAGACAGCACAATGACGCATTGCATGTGTCAGTTGAATGCCGAGGAACCACTCTCTCCCATGTCTTGGTCGATACTGGTTCTTCTCTAAATGTGCTGCCTAAGAAGGCTCTGGACCAGTTGGATTGTGAAGGCTTGGAGCTGAAACCAAGTAATATCATTGTCAGGGCCTTTGACGGGTCTAAAAGAATGGTGCATGGGGAGGTCGACATTCCCATCAAGGTAGGCACCGAGGTGTTCCACTCCACATTCTATGTAATGGACATCCGCCCATGCTACTCTTGCTTGCTAGGAAGGCCGTGGATTCATAATGCTGGGGCAGTCACTTCTTCTCTACATCAGATGCTGAAATACCTTGTTAAGGGAAAAATCATAATTGTACACGGTAAGGAGGAGTACATGATCATTCATTTGAACTCCTTTCGGTATGTGGAAGTGGATGGAGAATTCATTGAAACACCCTTTCAGCACTTCGAAGAAGTTTCTCCCGAGGTGGCAGTAGCAAAGGCAGTAGCTGAGGTACCCAAGCAGGTGGCCAGGATGGCATCTCTGAAAGACGCAAAGGCTGCAATGAAGGAGGGGAAGAGCTCAACATGGGGACAGTTGCCTGACTTTCCTCACAAGACAGACAAGTTTGGGTTAGGGTTCACCGCTGTGGGGCAAAAGGCTATGCGTCGCTCCAAAATTGAAAGGACACCCATCAAGATTTCTCCTCATGGAATCAATGCTTTGGAAGACGAAGACGAAGAGGGTAACATTGAAGATTAGATCTTCCCAACCATTGAAGGGGGGACTACACAACTGGGAGGCGAAAGACTTCGTCCCCATTACTTTCATCAATCAGTAATTTATCTTTCGAACATTTTCTGTTGGTCTGTAATAATTACTCTTAAACAATCTGCACACTACTTTTCACCTCATGCCTTGCCCGGGGCATGTAGGTCCATTTGTAAGGGCTTGATTCTCTTCATAACCATATGCCATGTTTAATGAATCATTGGACGTTTTTCATTTATAAACTGTTGTGTTCATTTTCTTTCCTTTTGCATTTTTGCTTGTTTAAGGATGGCTATCCCTTACACACACCCACACTCACAAATGCAGGTACCCATCCACTCCAGATTCCATGGGTGACTATTATGTTGTATCCTTCAATAACTCTGAAGATTTGGTCAATCAGGCTGAGTACGAAGATGACGAAGATTGTGAAGTACTGAGAGAGCTAGCCAGACTTATACAACAAGAAGAGAGGACCATCTTACCTCATGAAGAGTTATTGGAAACTGTCAACTTAGGAACAGAGGAAGACAGGAAAGAAGTACAAGTGGGTGCCAATCTGGAACCAAGTGTCAAGGAGCGCTTAATACAGCTGTTGAATGAATACGTTGAAATCTTCGCCTGGTCTTATGAAGACATGCCAGGGTTAGACACAGACATCATGGTTCACCGTCTCCCTACAAGAGAGGATTGTCCACCGATCAAGCAAAAAGTCCGCCGAATGAGGCCCAACATGTCTGAGAAGATTAAAGCTGAAGTAATGAAGCAATTCAACGCTGGTTTTCTGGCTGTTACATCCTATCCATAATGGGTTGCTAACATTGTGCCAATACCTAAAAAAGACGGCAAGGTCAGAATGTGTGTGGACTACCGGGATTTGAACAGGACCAGCCCTAAAGATGATTTTCCGCTACCACATATCGACATTTTGATTGACAACACGGATCAGCACAAGGTGTTTTCCTTCATGGACGGATTCTCGGGCTACAACCAGATTAAAATGGCCCCCGAGGACATGGAGAAAACAACCTTTGTTACACAATGGGGTACCTTCTGCTACAAGGTGATGTCGTTCGGACTGAAGAACGCATGGGCCACTTATCAACGCGCCATGGTAGCTTTGTTTCATGATATGATACATCATGAGATCGAAGTTTACGTAGACGACATGATAGCTCGATCATAAATAGAGGAGGAACACCTTGAACATTTGCAGAAGTTGTTTGCCAGGTTGAAGGAGTACAAACTCAGGCTGAATCCAAGTAAGTGCACTTTTAGAGTTAGGTCTGGTAAACTTCTGGGATTTATTGTCAGCAACAAATGCATTGAGGTCGATCCTGCAAAAGTAAAGGCTATACAAGAAATTCCTGCCCCCCGTACTGAAAAGGAGGTTAGAGGATTCTTGGGATGCTTGAACTATATCGCCAGGTTCATCTCTCACCTGACGCCTACCTGTGAGCCAATTTTCAAACTATTAAAGAAAGATCAGGTAGTCGAATGGAACGATGATTGTCAAACTGCTTTTGATAAGATCAAGGAGTATTTGCTAGAACCTCTTATTCTGATGCCACCCGTCGAAGGAAGGCCGCTGATCATGTATCTGACTGTTTTGGACAACTCAATGGGGTGTGTACTGGGCCAGCATGACGAGTCTGGTCGAAAAGAGCATGCCATTTATTACCTTAGCAAAAAGTTTACCGACTGTGAGACTCGCTACTCACTGCTCGAGAAAACTTGTTGCGCTTTGGTATGGGCTGCTCGCCGACTAAGGCAGTATATGTTGACTCATACCACTTTGCTGATTTCCAAAATGGACTCGATCAAGTATATCTTCGAGAAGCCTGCTTTATCTGGAAGAATCGCTAGATGGCAAATGATCCTGACTGAGTATGACATCCAGTATACTACCCAAAAAGCTATAAAAGGGAGTGTACTAGCTGACCATCTAGCTCATCAAGCCATAGAAGATTATCAATCCATGAGATTCGACTTCCCGGACGAGGACATCATGACTTTGGACAACATTGAAGGTAACGGACCGTATGACGGACCTGAAAATGGATCCCGATGGACCCTGTACTTTGATGGTGCTTCAAATGCACTTGGAAACAGTATCGGTGCGGTACTCATTTCCCCAGAAGGTTGCCATACGCCTTTCACGGCCCGACTTTGTTTCAGCTATACCAACAACATGGCCGAATATGAAGCTTGCATCTTTGGTCTCAAGGCTGCTATAGACTTGGGAATCAAATCTTTGATCGTATTTGGGGACTCGGCTTTGGTTATCAGTCAAATCAAAGGAGAGTGGGATACCAAACATCCTAATCTTATCCCATACAAAGAACATGTCCTAACATTGCTGCCTCATTTCGAGCAGGTTACCTTCGAGCATTTCCCGCGAGAAGAGAATCAGCTAGCAGATGCTTTGGCTACAATGTCTTCCATGTTTAAACTCAACTGGGATAACGAGGCTCCCCAAATCACCATCGAACGAATGGATGAACCTGCGCATTGTCATGAGATTAATACCGAAGAAGTAGTGGAACAACCCTGGTTCCATGAAATCAAAAGGTATCTCCAGACTAGAGAATATCCCGAAGGAGCTTCCGTAAATGACAAAAAGTTCTTAAGGAGATTTGCTGCCAAGTTCTTCCTAAGCAATGGAATCCTTTATAAACGCAGACATGATTGTGTTTTACTTCGTTGTATGGACAAAGCTGAAGCAGAGTTAATCATGACTGAGATACACAGTGGCACATTTGGCACACACTTGAGCGGACATACGATGGCTAAGAAGATCCTAAGAGCAGGTTACTACTGGTCTACCATGGAAGCTGATTGCCATCAATATTCCCGTACTTGCCACAAATGTCAAGTCTACGCCGACAAGGTTCATATTCCTCCTGTTCCTCTCAACGTTCTGATAGCTCCTTGGCCATTCGCAATGTGGGGCATTGACATGATTGGAGAGATCAAGCCCACAACATCCAATGGACATCGCTTCATCTTGGTCGCTATTGACTATTTCACCAAGTGGGTCGAAGCAGCTTCCTTTGCCTCTATTACAAAAAATGTGGTTGCCCGCTTCATCAAGCAGAACCTCATATTCCGGTATGGTGTCCCCGACAGGATCATCACAGACAACGGTACAAACCTGAACAATACTATGATCACCGCTCTATGCGAACCGTTCAAGATTTATCATCACAATTCATCTCCCTATCGGCCGAAGATGAACGGTGTTGTTGAAGCTGCGAACAAAAACATCAAGAAGATCATTCAGAAAATGACAGTCACCTACAAGTACTGGCATGAGATGTTACCGTTTGCTCTGCATGGATATCGTACCATGGCACATACTTCAACAGGGGCAACCCCATTTTCTTTGGTATATGGTATGGAAGTTGTCCTACCCATGGAAGTTCAGATTCCTTCTTTAAGGATTATGAAGGACGCTGGTTTGAATGAAGACGATTGGATTCAGACCCGACTTGATCAACTCAATTTGATCGACGAGAAGTGACTCACTGCTGTTTTCCATGGTCAGACGTACCAAAAACGGATGATCAAGGCTTTCAACAAGAAAGTCAGACGTCAGGTGTATCAAGTCGGAGATCTTGTAATCAAGCGGATCATCTTGCCGCAAAGTGATCCCAGGGGCAAATGGACTCCTACTTACGAAGGACCATTTGTGATCAAGAGCATATTTTATGGTGGTGCAATGATTCTGACCACCATGGACGACGACGATTTGCCACACCCTGCGAACGCAGACATAGTCAAAAGATACTACGCATGAAACAACCCGACAAGTCGAAAACCCGAAAGGGCGACTTGGGCAAAAATGGGCATCCCGGTGAACCGAAAACCCAAAAGGGCGGTTCAAGAAAAAATTAGGGATAAAACAAAAAAATCTGTACACCTGGCAAGTTGAAAACCCGAAAGGGCGGCTTGGGCAAAAAAGGGTTTCCCGGTGAATCAAAAACCCGAAAGGGCGATTCAGGCAAAAGTTAGGGAATTAAAGCGTATGACTATGTCTCGTCGGATCACTTTAAAGAACAATCTCTTCATTAACAAGCTCTGAGATTCTGATCAATCTAATCATCGGCGGATGAAGCAGTGAATGGACAAGATATTCAGAGTTGTGAAAGTTGTAGCAGAATGGGAATCCCATGGAATTGTTGCACATAGCCATCTTTATTTTGTATAAATTTCTCAATGTTTACGACAACATCCTCTTACTAGGATGTCTGTCTCCTTTGTACAAAGATACTCATAAAAAGTTAATACAAACACTTTTCCAAATACAGAAATTTGCTTTGTCTTCCTTTTGCCTTTTTACACTTATGTTTTATCCGAGAAACGTCCAATGTTTTGTTAAATAGGCATATGCATTTGAACGTAATCATTTTCTTACAAATTAAGAAAGATGATAGGTTGAAGGTACAGATAGATATCTTGATGCCCTTTCAGAAGGAATCCCCAGCGGAATTAAATTCCAAATTCCTCAACAAGGTTAAAATCCAGAGCTTAATTCCCCAAACAGAGTTAAAGCTTCAGGATCCTCAGCAGAACAAAAGCTTTCTCAAAGCTGATTTCCCCAGCCAGAGAGCCTTCCAGAATCTAAATCCCCTCAGAGTTAAGTTTCAGTATCCCCAGTGGAGCCCTAAAAATTTGAAAGTGCTATCCCCAGTAAAGTCAAAGCTGTTAATCCCCAGCGGAGCTAAAACTTCCAACTATCAATCCCCAGCGGAACCAGATTAGTGAACGTTTTCCCCACAGAGATACTTCCCATCAGATTGAAGATTCTCAGTCTTACTTCTCCAGCATGAGTCTCCCAGGTTCTGAACTCCCCAGTAGAGATCATCAAAATTCTCATTCCCCACAAGTCATTAAGGATTTTCAGTCCCTAGCAGTGGTCCTAAGATCCCTCAACAACTGAAGATCTTGTTCCCCAAGAAGTCAGCAGTCAACAAGGATGTCTCAGCTTCAGCAATCAGAGATTCCTGCAATCCCCTGCAGCAGTCAATGATTCACTTTCCCCGGCAACAGTCAAGATTCTATCATCTTCGGCTATCCAGGATTCATCCATCCTCAGCAAGACAGCTCATCAGCTTACATGCGCATTCATTACATTCATGTCATAAACATTGATATAACATATATTGAATCATACATATCATGCAACATAACTTTGTGTTTTAGCTAACATTTCATCCTTTTCAGGATAAGATTAAAAGGCTATCATTAACAATTATTCAAATACAGTATAGATACACCCCAGACACGGCAGTCATTCTATTACTCATTCGGAACTTCAAGTCAGATACAGTCCAGATACACCCCAAACACGGCGGTCATTCTACTACTCATTCAGACTACAACAATCAGATACAGACTAGATACGCTCCAGACACGGCAGCCATTCTATCTCTCATTCAGATTCATTTATCCACCTCAAGGTTCAATGCATTCCAAACACGGATACCATTCTGACCCTTACAACAGCAGTTTGATTCTCCCTAGTGCATTCGCCACGGAAGCCATTTTGTCATCTATTCAGATCCCAATTACAGTTTCAGATACACTCCAGACACGGAATTCGTTCTACTACTCATACAAATCTCAACTTCAGATACAGTCCAGATACGCTCCAGACACGGTTGCCATTCTGTCACTCATTCAGAATTTATCCCCAGCACGCAGTTGCTCCATACACAAATATTTCTCTGTTACCCAGATACAATACAGATACACTCCAGACACGGAAGTCATTCTGATATGCATTCTACATTCAAACACAGTTACAGCTCAGATACGCCCCAGACACGGAGGCCATTCTTTTGCTCATACAAACTCAGTCTCCAGATACAGTTCAAATGCATTCCAGACACGGATACCATTTTGATCCTCAGTTCAACAAACATTCCAGATGGCATCTTTAAGCCCATCCCCCGACAAGATTCTATCATATCTCCAGATGGAATCTTTAAGCCCATCTCCAAATGGCATCTTTAAGCCCATTCCCGGACCTATGTTTTGATGAGTGCAAATTTACGGGCACTCTAGTGTCCAATCTCCTTTTACCTTCGAGACACGAAAGGCAAACTTGTCAATCTAACTCTTCAGGTTCAAGAAGATTGAACAGGGGCAACTGTTGTACCCCAAAATTTTCCCTCTCATTTTCATCAACATTTTCTCACCACAAGACTCTTGGAACTCAAGATCAAGTTAGGGTTTGCTCTGCTCAAGACCCCTCCTTGCATTGTTGACCCAAATTAGGGTTTGAGTTTGCACAGGGATGTTTTGACCTAAAATGCCCAAGGTGACTTTCATGCTTCATGTTGGACTCACAAGTTTATCCATACCAAGTTTCAAGCCTTGATTCCAATCTTTGCCCAGTTAATTGGACAGTTGACCTAGAAATCAGCTGTATTGGGGAAAAAGTCAACTGTGGCCAATTGACAGTCAAACCTCATGATTTTTGACCCACATCAATATTATGAACTCATATGAATCATTTGATCAAGTTTGGATCACAATTCCACAAGAAATTTGATCAGATCATCAAAAGGGCAAAATGGTCATTTTTAGGGTTTTGACTGCACAAAGGCAATTTTTGACTGTTTGACCTAACCAATGGCAAGTCAAGCTCACATATGGACTCAAGGACTGAATGGAATTGTCTTGACCCATTCCACAAGTTCAAAAGATCTCAAATGCATAGGATTGACAGATGAATTTTTCAGTCAACTAATCAAAATTTGACTGTATACTGAAAAGTCAAACTTTGACTTTTTGGTCAAAATCAAGTGCCAAGATTCATTTTTCATCAAGACATGTCAAATTATGAAACGTGTTCATCAAGAAATCCAAATTTGCAAATTAGGGTTTAAAATGAAGAATTTCATAACTTAGAAATTTTTCTAAGTTATGGAATGTTCTTATTTTTTCCTAACTTTGCCCCATTTTTTCACTAAGATGAAAATGTATTCAAACAAAACTTGAAACATGAAAGTTGTAGTCCATTGCAAAATCTACAACTTTGATTCACAAATTTTTCTCAAAGGAAGCTTGTATCTCAAGTTATGATTTTTGGAACAACGGTGCAAAACATTCTTAACTTAGAGAAATTTTGCCCTATTCTAGGCAGGATTTTTGTCCAACTTCATGGCCATTTTTAACATGGTTCCACTTGGAGTTTCAATTTTCATTACAAAGATGGATTGTAGTACACATTCCAAGCTTTCCAAATTGTCCAAGAACTTCTCAAACACCCTTGTGGTTAGAGAGAATCGAATTTGCAAAGTTGGCCAAAACTCACTTTTGTTCATGGCCAAAGCTTGTTCACAACAATCACTACAAGAAAATTAGTGTTTAACGACACAAAAATTGCGACAGTTATGTGATAACTGTCGTAATTGACATATAGATACAGTGTTTACGACAGTTGACACCAACCGTCCCTAATATTTATTTTGCGACGGTATATTTAACCATCATAATATTATTATTACGACGGTAAAACAATCGTCGGCCCCCATTTAACACTTTTAACATTGATTTTTCACCTACAACTAGTCACGACGGTAAAATTAACCGTCCTAAAAGGCATATCACGACGGTAAAGCACCCGTGGCACCCTTAAACCTTTCACGACGGTAAAATTATCCGTCCTAAAATTCATTTCACGACGGTAAAACAACCGTCGCACTCAAAACCTTTAAAAATCTCTTGCTAACTTATATATTTTATCTAATTATAATTGTTATGTATATTTAAGTTCTCTCTTGTTAAGGTTAAGTTTATGCATTATTATATATTCTATGAATTTGATACGACAATGGTGTTATGTTCAATTTAATCAATCAAATAAATTTAATCTTTCATCTTTTTCTCAATGCTTGTTATATTTGTATTATGCTTGAGGAGGATCTATGAGATGTCGAGACGGTCTGATAGGACTAGACCAAGGATAACTTATGGTTATGCCTCGAAAGACATGACTTTTATAACATGATATGTGGATTTAATTGATGTTGAAAAATGATTTTAAGTTTATACCTAAATAATCATTTATCATGAGCTAAAGTATATACATACAGCTTGACATAATATTCACATATATAGTTGAAACACAATGTTATTGTTAAATTTATACCTAATCCTAACTAAACACAAATTGAGTTGCACATTTCCTCTGAAGTTAGAATTTTGATAAACCCATCTCGCAGCCATTACAAATCGTGTATTGAAGTGAAGAATGCTTCCTCAGCAAATGAAGAAAGCCGTTACTGATAACCCTAAAAAGCTCGCAAACTTGATCGATCTCGTTAACCTTCCTCCCACTCTCAGAGACTTCGTCGGTCAATCTCAGACTTCTCGATTAACCTGTTTCATGCATGTTTGGTCCTACGTCAAAACCAACAATCTTCAGGTTCTGCTTTGTTTTTTCAACTCATGAAAATTGATTCACATCAAAGTAATTTTCAGTGAAAAACTGCTTCAAAAATTTCAGTGAATCTTCACCGTGGATTACTAGTTATTTTCATCAATAATCATAACTAGTGATTCCAATTTTTGATTCCCTTGATTTTCTATCATTTTTTTCTTCTAAAATTTGTCCTTTTCCTATCAATATATTATACACAGCCTAGATGCAAAAATATATACTATATGTTTATTGACAAGTTGCAATGTATAATGATTATTTTGAATAGTTAAATAGCAATACTGAAACCTGACTAGAATAGTACTAAAATGATGCTCATCAAGTGTTTGTTGTAATGCTCAACTCAAGGTATGGCTGAGTTTATAGAATTCTGATATGCTATGCTATATAGTGCCTAGTGGGTGTTGTAAAAGGACTTTATAACCATTTAAGCATCATATTCTGTTGCAGAGTGTGATTTTGACCAAAGCATGTTTATTTGAGTGACTTGTTCTTTGCCTTTGTATCATGATATTTTCACTTCTGTAACAAGTAGTACTACTATTTTGTAGCAAATGCTATGATTATTATTGATACAGAGTGTCTGCCAAAGTTGAAATCTAAGATAAATCTAGTAAGACTTTCTGATTATAATATTTTATTGGCAAATGTTAGAATCTAACTAATGGATCAAGTGAAGTTATAAACCTTATGATTAGAATCTGTCCAAGGTTTCTCATATTAGCATTGCATGGTTTGTTTGAATCTCTTGATGAAAGATAACTGAGCTAGCTTTGTGTTGATTTCAATAGGCTAGATCAGAACATGAATGCATGATGAATCATCTACCCCTTATCTTCCAAAGAGCTAAGTTAAAAATAATTTTGACGCAGGATATTGTGATTTTTGTGTGGTGCAGGATATTGATAAGAAGGATGTTTCTATTAGCAAATTCAAGGGGAAGGTTCTCTTGATTGTCAATGTTGCTTCACGATGGTATGATTTATTCACTTTATATTTGTGTGAAAGCCTTATTTTTTTCAGTTGTAATGTTATGTTTAGGGGAAATTGCACTCACTTTCCCTTTAGGTTATGGTTGGATCGATGAATTAGAAAGGAGCGGAGCAGAATAGAATATTATGGAATGGAGTGGAGTGGAGCAATGGAATGAACTAAATTGTTTTGTTCCGTTCCGTCAACTTATAAAAAATACACAACTATCCATTATTTGCAAATCCAAACAAGGGAATCTGATTATATACCACTCCATTTTATTTCATTCCATCACATCCCACTAATCCAAACATAAAATTTTAGGTATGCTTAAGCAGATAATTCTCCATTGTAGTACATAGTATTAGGGTTTTAGAAGTTTCCGCAATGTATTGCAACCGCATGGGTTGCAAGCATTTATTCACGCATCCGCAATTTAGAATTATTACAAATATTGAGGGGGGCATTATTCAAGCCGAACTGATAGGATGGATTCGGTGTTATTCATTTAACAAATTAGGTGGTGAGTCTTCATTTAAAAATAAATAGTGTGTTCTATATAAGCGTATCTCCGAAGTGATTAGTCAATTTCTGCTAATCAAGTTCTATTTGAGAAGGTTCAAATTAAATACCTTGAAAGTTATGTCAAAGTTTCTGGTATGTTATGATCCTCCTATTGAATGATTTCCTTTGAATGAATGGCAGTGGCTTGACATCATCAAATTACACAGAACTCTCGCACTTGTATGAAAATTTTAAAGATAGAGGTATGTTACTTATGGAGCATAGTTATTTGTTTATTTTTCCTATATTTTTTATATGATTATTGGTGACTAGATATTTTGACAGTGTAGCTTCATTTTGAATCTATCTACTTCTGAAATCATTCTGTTTTGAGTTGGATCATGTTTAAGATTAGGAGAGTAGTATGTCTATTCTTCCCTGTTTTGAGTTGGATCATGTTTAAGATTAGGAGAGTAGTATGTCCATTCTTCCTTGTTTTGAGTTGGATTATGTTTAAGATTAGGAGAGTAGTATGTCTATTCTTCCTAGTTCCTATTGAAGTTCAGGCACAGGTAACTTATTGGGATTTTTAGATGTGGATACTGATGTTTGATTGAGTGAAGCTAACCAAATGGGATATGTTGATGTACTTACTTTAAAAACCATATCTCTATTCCAAGCATTTCTCTATCGGCCAAACATAGCTCTATATGGAAACCTATTTGTTATGGTCTTAAATGCATGTCCATTTCAACCAATGAGGGTTGAGTCCAGCAGAAAAGGCTAGTCCATCCCACTTGTAGAAAAATACATTTTGAATCTTTGCTAGAAGAGACAGTCACATTTAGTATCCAATAGTGTCTCGAACAGGATTGACTTCCGTATGAGGATACCCGTGGGGAACTTAATACATGTTTGTTTCCTTGTGTAATGCTTTATCCAATTTATACAGGCAACATATCTTGTTTTATTTCCATATTTTAAAGGATTCTACCGTTTGGAATTGATACTAACTTGTCTGACATTATAGTACTGTGATTCTCATTCCACGGCTCCCGTTTTGGAATTTAAATGTGTCGTGTGCTTGTTGGGGAGATGGAAAACAGAAAATGCAGCTGAGGGAGTTTTTAAAAGAAAAACAGTTTCCCCCCTAAAAGTAGCTGAAAAAAGTGTGGATTGTTGCATTTTGATTACAGTTACGATTTTGTGGTGTGGAAGAATGTGCAATAGGATGTAATAGCTATTATAGCAATCCAAATTTCGTTCCAAGTTGGTAATTAATGCAAGCAGCGTGTCAAGGTCATTATTGTGGAACATGAAAGTGAGCTC